>CM045728.1:89634849-89874849 GCA_024760905.1 Plotosus lineatus | reverse complement strand
TCCACCTTCTTCGACCAACAGTAGTCCAATTTCCACCAGCACCCTGTTGGTTAATAGCACTGATGGTGGTCGTTGTTAACCCGGGCCTCGACCGATCCGGTATGGAGGTAATATTGATGCTGTGCATATTAAGTCTGGTGCAGGTTTTACGTCGGATGCCTTTCCTGACACAACCCTCTGCATTTATCCGGGCTTGGGACCGGTGTGATCAAGAACACTGGCTTGTGCTCCCCCTCCCGGTTGCATTTTTAATTTTTTATTAATTATATGACATTATAGTATTTTATCTATTATTCCCTCGCGCATGCAGTCAGATCAGTAGAGACGGAGATTAGGAGTCTTCCCGGTTATGACCTGAACTTCTCTCAGCCACATCGCCGTAAAGGGATGTCATCACAATAACACACACTGGGGCGCCCATTCGCTGCGTGAGTATTGTGTTCATTACAGAACGGATGTCATTACTTTTCAGAAAGCTGTATCAGTGTAAATTTAAATTCAAGAAGGTTAATTGAAGGTCTCAGGAGGAGATCTGGAGCGGTGCTTTGTCCTGGTGGTGAACGTGAGACTCTCATTAAGCCAGTTGAGCGCCCTGAGGATAGAGACAGAGATTAGGCGAATAATCACTCACTGGTACTCAGCGTTACCTGACCACGATAGCAGTAATGCTGGTATTTGGATATAAAGCCTGGATCCCTATAACTTACGACCTGTTGATACCGATATCTAGGTTGGAGTTCTCTGGTTAATCCACCGGAATGATGGTAAGCTGTGAATTAGTTTGCTCCACTTGGGTTTAGACAGTATTCGTGAGATGGAGTCTTGTGGCTTCATCCATACATAACGTGCACCGGATTATAAAGCACACCATTCATTTTTTTGAGGATTGAAGACTTTTAAGTGTGCCTTATGGTCCAAAAAATATGGTAATAGGAATTTTGGACAGCTAATTCGTGTACTATATGTGTTTTTTGGACTGTAGAAGGAAACCGGAGTACCTGGGGGGGAAATCCACAGAAACACAGAGGGAGCATGCAAACTCCATGCAGAAACTCCTGAGCCTTGGAATCAAATCCAAGCCCTGCTGTGCGTCTTGCTTCTTGCCAACCACTATGCCACTGTGCCACCCTATAAATTTTTGTTCAACTATTATTAATTTGTTTTTCCATGTATATATTATTATGAAACATTATTTCTCAATGAGATCACGAAGCCTGTTGTGTATATCAATATAATTGGACATTCTCACTTAGTTATCATGTTGCAGATAACGAGAGGGGTCTGAGTGAAAATGGGAAAGTTAGGTAGTTGGTGGGAGTGAGGAGGAAGTAGCGAAGGCGTGAGTGAGCCAGAGAGGGAGAGAAAGATAGAGATAGAGTATGAGTAGCAGTTGTGATGTGTGAGCATGGCAACATGAGGACAGATCAGTACGAGATCAAAAGATCCCAAAGGATCGGCAGCACAGAAGATTTCAAGCCAACAGAGAAAGAGGAAGAAAAATGGTTGGACAGAGGATACAGCCATGAAGGCGATCAAAGGATGATTTTTAACAGCTTACATATCAGTAACGAGCCAAAGTCATTGTTCCCTTTTGGATGTCTTTGTGTGTGTATGTGTGTGTGTGTGTATGTGTGTGTGTGTGTGTGTGTGTGTGTGTGTGTGTGTGTCCACAGCCCTGGCTGTCCCAGACAGAATGCCTCTACACAGAACAAAAGCCACTTTGACTGGTAAGTATGTACACAACTCAAAAAACACAACTACACCCAAACAGATCAGTGATCCTTTTAAATGATAGGGATGAAAACAAATGATTATCGACCCATCCTTTGTCTCCTGAAAGGACCTGCAGACTGTACGTCACTACATGGCAGTAATAATACCTCTAATTACATCTGTGTGAAGCTTATGTCATGGTTCCCCGACCCCTGAGCGGTGTCTGTGTATGATATGAACAGAACAGAGGGAAGGCTTGCCTTAACTCTCAGCTCTATTGTATGGATCCTGACGACATCAGGAAACAGTGACGGAGGAAAGGAGTGGAGCAGGGAGTCCAAACATGATAACCTAAGACTATACTTAGGCAAGGTGTTGTCCCTGATGTTCTGGTTTTTATTAAGAGGAAACAGCCTGGTGTGTGGTGTGTATGTGTGTTCTCAGGCGTCCTACTGCTCAAGCCAGCTCTTATGTTGTGTTTTTATGTGTTCTGCTGATACGACCTCATTTTTTTTTTTTTTTTTGTCGAAATGAATACCGAGATGAATTTGCATCTCTTTCAAATTAGACAGCTGTTTATTTGGGAAAATGAGGGTGTTTGGCTCAGTGTGTTTGGGAAATCACTGTCTTTTCATGCTTATGGTATATTTTCCCTGAATAATAAAAATTATACTGTGAGCGCCAATTCTCAAATATGGCCGTTTGACTTGCACTCCATTTGAAGTCACATGACGGCAACATTTTTTGTTTTGTACTTCAACTGAAATTTCATCAGCACAGATTAATGTTTTAAAAAACTTTTGAGGTATGAAAGCATTCTCACATTGTGCTTTCACTCGATTGCTGAACCAAACTATGTCACTTATGTACCTAAGGCGCATGTCTTCAGACTGTGGAAGGAATTGATGAATCAAGCCACAAGGCGTTACTAACTACGAGTCAGAAATTAGTTCTGTCCATCCATCCATATTAGTTGTTAATGCAATAACTTTGGAATGAAATGGCATATTATCGCCACATTTGGTGTATGGGTCCACCTCAGGGACTAATAGGGTGGGATTGTATATAGGTCACCTTGACTTTGTTTCAAGATCACAAGGTCATGCTTTATACATTGAACTTGCCAATTTCTGTCAATGTGATACATTTAAAAGGAAATAACAAAGAATCAGCATATTTGGTGGATAGGTTTCACTCGATTGGGATGTTATATGAGCACCCTTGGCCTTGTTTCAAGATTACAGTTAAGTCAACATAGAGAATTCTTTATATATTGGGATTTTTGAAGCTTATTAGTGAAATAACTTTTTAAGATAATGGCATAGGTTTACTAAATTTGGTGAATGGGTTCCCCTCATGAAGGTCTGGGCTGGAATTGTACATAGGGCATTTGACTTTGCTCCAAGGTCACAGTAGTCAGCATATAGAATTTAATGAATATTGTGCTTTCTTATTTTGAAAAAGATCACTGAGGCTTCCTGAGTAACATAGCCCACTTCTATATACATGAGCTTATACATGCCCATGATTGCTAGTGTCACTGTAATTCACAGTGAAAAGAGAGTATTCCCTCCTGTCCTCCATGTGGCCGTGGTCAATCTTGCTGTCTTGGACTCCTAGCTGTGAAAGCTATAGCCAAATATATATATATATATATATATATATATATATATATATATATATATATATATATATATTTGGATTTGAACTCCCAACAAATTGAATTGTAAAACATAAACATATAGATGTATTTGCCCTGACATATCAACAAGACATGTGAATGGATGATTTTTTTTTTTTTTTTTTTTTGTAAATTGTTATTACAGATTTGTTCAAATTGCCATTGATTTTTTTACAGCATGTCTTCTTTGTGATTGCAATGTAGCTTAAATATGTTATTAATTATTAATATATGTGTATGTGATAATGTTTGGTACATGAGGGTACACCATCTCTGCTGCAGGTCAGTTGCATTGTTCATTTAAAATTGCATCAGATAGTATTTTTTCAGATTTTCTGCATAATATGTGCTCTTTATGCTGGAGTATTTCTATAGAATGAAATATACAAATAATCTGAATTTGGGTGACTTTGCTGTTTTGGGAACTTCTGTACTGTGAACTGTACTCTATAAGCTATGAACAGTGTGATGAGGTTCATGTTCCTGGCTTTCCTCTTTCCTCTTTCCTCTCTTGGTTTCGCTCGGGTTCCTCCAATAACGGCGTTTTTCACCACCAGGTCCCTCATTATCTGGGTGAACAGACCTCTGCCACTTTGGGCACTCCAGGTCAGATCAACTAACCTTTTTCTTTACACTTAAACACACACAAACACACACACACACACACACACACACACGCACACACGCACGCACGCACGCACGCACGTACGCACACACACTCAGACACTCAAACACTCACATGTAAATGTGCACGTGCACACACACACACACACACACACACACACACACACACACACACACACAAAGGGAAATATGTACTCACACACATGCATACTTGAACAGTACACACGTGCACTCACACGCATATGTGCACACGCAGACATACAGGCTCTCTCTCTCTCTCTCTCTCTCTCTCTCTCTCTCGCTCTCTCTCTCTCTCGCTCTCTCTTTCTCTATCTCTCTTACTGTCTTTCTATCACACAGAGACACTCTCTGTCTCACACTCACATGAACCATCTCGCACTCTCCCTCATTCTCTCTCTCTCACACACACACACACACACACACACACACACACACACACAAAACACATACATGAATGTGACATACTAAATAGAAACCCACAAACTTAGATGTAAATTCACACACATGCACACATATACACAAGTAAATACACATTCACTCACACAAAAGCACACATACACTTGTTCTCACTCATTTTTCACACACACACACACACACACACACACACACACACACACACACACACACACACACACACACACACACACACACACACACTGACTCAAATAGACACACAAACATATTCACATGACCTGTATCTTACTGTTGTTTTTGTACTGATCCTGTTTTTAGCTACTTTGTCTAGACATTTCACAGTAAACACTTCTTTCTACCCACCACTTCCTCCCACACTATGTGTCTTTCCTCATCTCTCTATCTCTCTCTTTATTTATCTACCTCGATTTCTATCTCACTAGGTCCTTGTTGCATTCATCAGTTTTTCAGAAACCATGTTGCTCGTGTACCTGAGCTACAAGGTAAGAGATACATGAGTGCAACCTCATGAAACATTTCTTCACCTTTTAACTCAAAAACATCACATACACTGGGGTTGTACATTCTAATTATAAGATCTGCCACAGGTGGTTAGCATTAACTATTTCAATGTACATTTGGTATACAGTATCTGCTCCACTCCAACCAGTTATCCAGTATCTACTCCATCTCCACTATCTACAATATACCTTCTCAATTAAAACTATTCATCTATACGATCATAATTGACAGACAAAATCATAATAAGACAGCAGGATGGCAAGGAGGTACTGGTTTGAATCCCAGGCTAAGTGTGGAGTTTGCATCTTGTGCATGTGTGGGTTTCCTCCTGGTACTCCGGTTTCCTCCCACATTCCAAAGACATGCACATTAGGCTAATTCACTTGGTCCAACCACGTAATGCCACTAAAGTAAAGGGGAGGATGATGCTCACCTCTGTTGACACTAGGTGAAGGCATGGTACACCCAGACCATCACAGAGCAACATTAGTCCTGTTCAAAATTGCATCTTGGTGTGAGTGTAAATAGTTGTGTTTGTGTTTGTCCCTGTGATAGACAATACAATCACTTCAGGACCAAGAGATTCCAGCCTAATACCTAGTTACCTCTCACAGGTAGTTATGACAGGGCCAACTCAAACGTCTAGCATCCAGAAAAAGTTAACTGTATGATTCTCCTGCACAATCCTTCATACACGCATTCATTCACTCATCCAGGCACTAAATCTTATTAGGGTCACAGGGAGGCTGGAGCCTGTCTCAGCGGACTCTGGGCTAAGGCAGAAAGCTTGATGAGAACATGTAAACTGCACACAGGAACATTCTCAAGAAGCCCAGGATTTGAACCCAGGACCTTCTTGCTATGAGACAGACATACTAACCACTACGTCACTGTGTCGTTTATCAGTCAACCAGTCATTAAAAATTAATTTATGAGGGTTGGGAGTCCAGTCGAGTATCAAGAAAATGATCTTTTCTCGCATGAAAAACACAACCATTTTGTACAACTACAGCTCAAAATTGGTTTCCAGCATTATGTTCTCTGATGAAAAAAGAAGTCTGAGATGGTCGAGGCCATTTCTGATGATTTGCAGCTTCATATAATGAAATTCAATGTGTTAATGCGCACATTCTCAGGTCAGAATTAAGTGCTTTCCTGCACCTCGAGGTGTGCATGAAAACTCTAGTTGCCAGTGAAGGATCAAAGAAGGATGGGAAGAGAAGAGAGGTAGAGAAGGAAAGAGACAGCTCTACCAGTCAGCTCATTGTTATTTGAGAGCTCTTATGCTGGATGCATGAGAGGAGGGGAAGAAGCTGGGGCATGCCTGTCCTCTTCATAACCCCCTTGGCGATGCTATCCCTTTGATTTCTTACTTCTTCTTTGAAGTCTTCTCTCTATCCCTCCCTCTTGCTGCCTTTCTCCTCCCTCAGTTGAATCCTGCTGTAAAGAACAAACCATTTCTGCCTACGCCAAACTTGTGTGGGTCACAAATAATGCCATGCTACTCCTCACAGACGTCCCCTACCCATCCCTACCCAATGTCAAAGAACTGTTTTTTTTTTATTATTATTTTAATAGCTTTTGAAGCATAGGGGTTAGCATTACAGCTTCAGGTTTATCTGTTCAATCCTGAGCTATGGCTACTGTGTATGGCCTCTATGTATTGTCCCCTCATGAGTTTCCTCCAGTCTCCTATCACCTCCCAAACTGCCAGTTGGAGGGTTGGCTGCTCCAGTTTGCCCCTATATATGAATGTGTGTGTGTGTGTGTGATGCCTCGTAATATATTGATGTCTTAATCAGGCACTATTTTTATCTCACGCCCAATGTTTGTCCTTATCTGCCCTCATCAGGCCAGGACACACCAGTCACTCTGTTCGTTTATTCATCTATTTCCTTCCCTGGTCTTAGGAAGCCTATTGCCGTTGACACTGGGCGAAAGCAGAGTTCACCCTGAACAGCTCGCCGATCCATTACGGGCACAGACAACCATTCACACTCACACCTAGGGGCAATATACAATAACCAATAAGTCTAATGTGCACATCTTTTGACTGTAGGAGAAAACCAGGGTACCTGGAGGAAACTTGTATCAGTATATGGAAAATATGCAAATACATTAACATTTACATTTATGGCCTTTGACTGATACCCTTATCCAGATCAACTTACATTTTTACACAGCTGAGCAATTGATGGTAATGGCTCTTACTCAGCGGCCAACAGTGGCAGTTCAGTGGTACTGGGGTTTGAACCCCACCACGGACCATTTTCTCCACGGAAACACCCTTGCCATACTCAAGACTCGAACCCAGGACCCTCTTTCTGTGAGGTTTCAACATGCTAAAAACTACACTATGCCACCCTTTTCAATATCACACACACACACACACACACACACACACACACACACACACACACACACACACACACACACACACACAGAGAGAGTTTTGACTGAGGTATTGGAATAATCTGTTTGTTAGTTTGTTTGCGAACAAACCCCTGACGACACTCATGCAAGAATTTTAAACAAACCTGGTGGGGTCACCACCCTACCTAAATCCTAAAGATCATTTGATTTTGGAATGTCACTGTCAAAGGTGAAGGTCAGGTCAAGGTCACAAACTTTTGGAGCCAGAGTGCTTATATCCTTAAAACAAGTGTCTATAGACATAACGCTACAATGGAAAGCTATTAGATTATCATATATGGACTTTCAAATGAAACAAATATTTTAAACTTTTGATTGACCTTGAAACGTCAAACCCAAGCCATCTCTGAAATCATTCAGTTCAGTTCGTTTTCTGTAACCGCTTCATCCTAATTAGGGTCACGGGGAGGCTGGTGCCCATCCCAGCCAACTCAGGGCGAGGGCAGAGTACACCCTGGACAGCTCGCCAGGCCATCGCAGGGCGGAAACACGCTGACGGCTTTGCAGCCTACTCTTTTTACGAAAGTCAGTAATGGTTCTTTTACATGCCTCACACCATAGACAGTGAGAGACATGGCCAGCCTTTGATAATCCAGTTAGCTGCACTGGGGGGGACAGTGACAACCTTGTGGAGAGTGGGACTCGAACCCCCAACCTTTGGATCAGCAATCCAGCGCCTTATACCACTAGACCACCACTGCCCTGAAATCATTCAAATGAGAGGTATTTATTTATTTATTTTTTTGGTAATGTTCTATCGGATGGATCATAAGATGAGCACATAGGTAATGCAAACCACAACATAAAAAGGTTTAATTACTACATAATCATGCTGTGTTGTGGAGGCACCTTACATGCTATGAACTTTTCACTCATTGTTGTAGACAGAAATTTAAGGGTAAGTTCAGTGTTATAGTAGTAGATGCATGTACTAATATGCAAAATACAGTGAAACTTCTACAATTTCTACAAGTTCATCATAATGCACAAATCGTCCATAGAAATGAGACATTGTATGAGCACCACAACCAGTAAGTGCCAATCTGAAATTTTACTTTTTAAGCAAATGTCAAAACAATGGCAATTTTCGATCCATCTATTCATCCATTCATCCATCCATCCATCCAGCCATCTATCTATCCATCCGCCAATACCACTGATTTTTATGGCCATTTGAATAAAAAGCAGGGTCAAAGAAGTATAGTTTTTTTCCTTTGATTTCATCACTCCTGTTTAAAAGGTGAACATTTCTACCCTTCATGAGTCAGTTTGAACACACACACACACACACACACACACACACACACACACACACACTAAACCTGTACTTTTTGCTTCCAGGGCAACGTATGGGAGCAAGTGTTGCGTGTCCCGTTCATCCTGGAGATGATCAGTGCTGTCCCTTTCGTCATCACTGTGAGAATGAGTTCTGATACATCCAGAATGATCGACTTCTCTGATTATAGCTAACACCTCTATGTAAACTCTATAACATTTAAAAACATATGGTTACTAGAGAGGTGATAAACCAATAATAAGTAGAGCATTTGTCTTTGATCTTTTGAATACTCAAAACGGAACGAAATTCTAGCTTTGTAAACTGCATTTTAATAACTCCTTTAAAAACCTGTGTTCTTTAAACAGTGATAATGGGTCATGACTCATTTTTATCAGATAAAGCAATAGCAAATCAAACTTAAAACAATATTCGAGTACAAAATGTGTAATGTGAACACTGGAACTCATTTTAAACCTGGAGTGTGCTGTCTGGTCTTAAGGAACCATTGGCAAACAGCCAAACATTTTTAAATAAGAGTCAACAGTGTTTTCACATTCCTCCTCATATACTGTTATCAGCTATTTTTAAAAACCTTGTTAAAGACTAGGCTATGCTAGATCATGTAAAAGTCACAGTCTTCTGGCTCTTCTAATAGACCACCATGAAGTATACTAGTCTTTCTCAAAAATTAGCATATTGTGATAAAGTTCATTATTTTCTGTAATGTACTGATAAAAATTAAACTGTCATATATTTTAGATTCATTGCACACCAACTGCAATATTTCAGGTCTTTTATTGTTTTAATACTGATGATTTTGGCATACAGCTCATGAAAACCCAAAATTCCTATCTCAAAAAATTATCATATCATGAAAAGGTTCTCTAAACGAGCTATTAACCTAATCATCTGAATCAACCAATTAACTCTAAACACCTGCAAAAGATTCCTGAGGCTTTTAAAAACTCCCAGCCTGGTTCATTACTCAAAACCGCAATCATGGGTAAGACTGCCGACCTGACTGCTGTCCAGAAGGCCATCATTGACACCCTCAAGCAAGAGGGTAAGATACAGAAAGAAATCTCTGAGTGAATAGGCTGTTCCCAGAGTGCTGTATCAAGCCACCTCAGTGGGACGTCTGTGGGAAGGAAAAAGTGTGGCAGAAAACACTGCACAACCAGAAGAGGTGACCGGACCCTGAGGAAGATTGTGGAGAAGGGCGGATTCCAGACCTTGGGGGACCTGTGGAAGCAGTGGACTGGGCTACAGGTGCCGGATTCCCCAAGTCAAGCCACTTTTGAACCAGAAACAGTGGCAGAAGCGCCTGACCTGGGCTACAGAGAAGCAGCACTGGACTGTTGCTCAGTGGTCCAAAGTACTTTTTTCGGATGAAAGCAAATTTTGCATGTCATTCGGAAATCAAGGTGCCAGAGTCTGGAGGAAGACTGGGGAGAAGGAAATGCCAAAATGCCTGACGGCCAGTGTCAAGTACCCACAGTCAGTGATGGTCTGGGGGTGCCATGTCAGCAGCTGGTGTTGGTTCACTGTGTTTTATCAAGGGCAGGGTCAATGCAGCTAGCTATCAGGAGATTTTGGAGCACTTCATGCTTCCATCTGTTGAAAAGCTTTATGGAGATGACGATTTCATTTTTCAGCACGACCTGGCACCTGCTCACAGTGCCAAAACCACTGCTAAATGGTTTACTGATCATGGTATTACTGTGCCCAATTGTCCTGCCAACTCTCCTGACCTGAAGCCCATAGAGAATCTGTGGGATATTGTGAAGAGAAAGTTGAGAGACACCAGACCCAACACTGTGGATGAGCTCAAGGCCGCTATCGAAGCATCTGGGCCTCCATAACACCTCAGCAGTGCCACAGGCTGATTGCCTCCATGCCACGCCGCACTGAAGCAGTCATTTCTGCAAAAGGATTCCCGACCAAGTATTGAGTGCATAACTGAACATAATTATTTGAAGGTTGACTTTTTTGTATTAAAAACACTTTTTTTAATTGGTCAGATGAAATATGCTAATGTTTTGAGATAGGGATTTTTGTTTTTTCTTTAGTTTTTTGCCAAAATGATCAATATTAAAACAATAAAAGGCTTAAACTACTTCAGTTGTGTGTAATGAATCTAAAATCTATGAAAGTTTAATTTTTATCAGTACATTACAGAAAATAATGAACTTCATCACAATATGCTAATTTTTTGAAAAGGACTAGTATTAGCATTAGTTTTCATTAGAAACATTACAAGCATACCAACTTCATAGACCTTATAGCTAATTTTTTTCAAAAATGTGCGATAGCCTATGCTAGGGGCTCAATTATGTTGTCATTTGAGGGAAAAATAAAACTCGTGAAAAGCATAGAGGCTCATCTACCACTGGTCAGAAATGCACAGTTTATCTGCCTACCTGAATTTAATTGTTCATCAGTTCATTTTCTGTCTTCACCAAGAGATGGAGGGTGTAACCAAATATAAATTTTGCCAAAAAAGAGTCTCTTTCATATAAAATGTACTACTTAGTTCTGCTATATGAAAAAAATAGATAGATATATAAAATTATTTCTCATGTTTTGTTTTTTGAAGGGTACCAGTTTCTGATAAAATGGTAATTCCTATATCATAATTGTAAAAAATAGGTATTGTTTGTACAGATCTATTAGATGCTTCAGTCTTTTTGATAGGAAAATGTCAATGCTTTGATGCTTTATATCTGTCAAAAGATGGGATTACATGGTGTTACCTTTTTTTATTTACTTTTTAATCTCAGAAAATAAATCCTTATCTCTATTTCCTGACAGGTAATTTTACCCTCGGTCCGAAACCTGTTCATCCCTGTCTTTCTGAACTGCTGGTTGGCTAAACATGCCCTAGAGAACATGATCGTAAGCAAACCAAAAAATATATCCACCACTCCTCTCAGCTCTCTTACCGTTATATATTGTCTTCCTTTGTTCTCTTTTGTGAGGGAGAAAGCAGCAGGTGCGTTCAAAGTACAAAGACAGTAAAATTGACATACAGTATGAAAAGCATGACGCTAAGTACAATTAGGCATACTAACAGAAACTGGTGTTCAGAATGCTGGATTTATTCTTTTTTTTTTGAACATGATTGCAATCATTGCAGTTATTATAATCTGTGGAAGTGCTGCGTTTTACTGGGAGCGCAGTAAAGATTTGGACCAGTAGAAACTAGTGTGCATAGGTAATCCTGGTATTAAGGGAGCAAACCAGGTATACTATTGTTCAAACAATCAAAAGTTAAATTCATACATTCATCTCTACCATATGATAACATTATTGAAAAGATTTACAAATCATATATCAAATATCGTGCATCACCTGTATATACAGCTGTAACTTGATAAGAGATTTTGAATATTGAAACAGCTGTAAACTTCAAACTAATTCAGTTAAATGCTTCATTCTTTCACTCGAGATAGTATAAAAATAATTTTATACAATGGATCAAAATAATATATTTTATGTTTAAACGAATCTGTGCAAGATCACTTATAAACCCTCCCCCCATATTTTTGGTAATTCAAAACCACACCTGTATGGTTTGTTCAGTACATACTAGTATTTAAGATTTTTCAAATGTTATTGGTACTGCCCAAAAATTATAGCAAAATATTAATGCATTGTGAAGATATCATGTCTTTTAAAGCGAAAAATAGAATTCTGAGAAATTTAAACTTGTAGCCTGTTTCAGCACACCTGACATGTTACAGTTTATCATCCAACAATTTATCTATCTATCTATCTATCTATCTATCTATCTATCTATCTATATATATATATATATATATATATATATATATATATATATATATATATATATATATATATAATATAAATGGATCTGGAGAAAGCATATGACAGGGTGCCAAGAGAAGAACTGTGGTATTGTATGAGGAAGTCTGGAGTGGCAGAGAAGTATGTTAGAGTGGTGCAGGACATGTATGAGAGATGTAAGACAGTGGTGAGGTGTGCTGTCGGTGTGACAGAAGAGTTCAAGGTGGAGGTGGGACTGCATCAAGGGTCAGCTCTCAGCCCCTTCTTGTTTGCTATGGTGATGGACAGGCTGACAGACGAGGTGAGACAAGAATCTCCATGGACTATGATGTTTGCAGATGACATCGTGATCTGTAGTGAGAGCAGAGAACAAGTGGAGGAAAATCTAGAGAGGTGGAGGTATGCCCTGGAAAGGAGGGGAATGAAGGTTAGTCTCAGTAAGACAGAATACATGTGTGTGAACGACAAGGACCCAAGAGGAATGGTGAGGTTACAGGGGGTAGAGATAAGGAAGGTGGAGGATTTAAAGTACTTAGGCTCAACAATCCAGAGCAATGGAGAGTATGGAAAAGAGGTGAAGAAGCGCGTGCAGGCAGGTTGGAATGGATGGAGAAAAGTCTCCGGTGTGGTGTGTGATAGGAGAGTGTCAGCAAGAATGAAGGGAAAAGTGTACAAGACGGTGATGAGGCCAGCAATGTTGTATGGTTTAGAGACAGTGGCCCTGGGGAAAAGACAGGAGGCAAAGTTGGAGGTAGCAGAGATGAAAATGTTGAGGTTCTCTTTGGGAGTAACGAGGATGGATAGGATCAGAAATGAGTACATCAGAGGGACAGCACATGTTAGATGTTTTGGAGACAAAGTCAGAGAGGCTAGATTAGATGGTTTGGACATGTACAGAGGAGGGATAGTGAGTATATTGGTAGTAGGATGCTGCTGAGGTTGGAACTACCAGGCAGAAGGCCTAGAGGAAGACCAAAGAGAAGATTTATGGATGTGGTGAAGGCGGACATGAAGGTCGTTGGAGTAAGAGTAGAAGATGCAGAGGATAGGGAGAGATGGAGGCAGATCATTTGCTGTGGCGACCCCTGAAGGAAACACCCGAAAGAAAAAGAAGACGAAGAAGATCCAACAATTTAAAATTCTTCTGCACTGTAAGTTACTGTAGGTTGTTTCATGATGTTTTTTTTATGTCTGATGGCTCTAAATTTTGGAGGCATAGTGATATTTTTCTTTTCACAAATGTTCTGAATAATTCTCTTCATGTTATGGAGAAAATATTATAGAAAATGAAGCGATTTGAAACTAGGTGTTTACAAGCATGCAGCCATGTTGAAAACAGTCACACTGGACTGTTTTGTAAAGTGCGCTCTGATTGGATGTAGCAGACATATTCTCAATTACATATAATAAAAATAAACCAATCAGATGTCTTCTTTTAAACATGATGCACACCAGCATTATTCAATTTAGAAATGGATTTCTCTTCATAACAATGAAAAATAAATAGGAAAATCAGAGCAATAGAAGTGAAGATATAGTAAATTGAAATTACACGATTTGAGAGAAACATGATTTGACAAATTTTATCATGACATAGAATACATCATTTTCATTTTTACACTATTATTTTTAACTTAAAAATCACATCAGACGTTATTGAAATATAATCACTCTATATGAAAGTAAAATTATCTAATTTTTTTTTTTTTTAATTGTGACATTTTATACTTGGTTAATATCGTTAAGGACTCTGTTGTTTCTGTGAGTCTGTAAAGTCATAGTGATGAATGATTATTAATGAATATTAATACAGATCTGTTTTTATATAGAGAAACTTTAGCCAAGCCTTTAAAAAACTTAAGGGGTGAAATATGGTATGGTGGTCTACTCTATTAAGGGATTATCAAATTAAAGTCATACCTTATATACTTTTGATTGTTTTAAAGATCTAAAAATGGACACTCCTTCCATAAATGTTAAGCATCTCCATACAGAAAAATTCACCACAAATTGAAACTTATTTTAGTTTACATCATGCCTGGTTTACATTATTTTCTTTTACGTCATACCAGTTTACATTTTTAGTTTACACCAGTGGTAGTGGTAGACTGAGATGG
This sequence comes from Plotosus lineatus, assembly GCA_024760905.1. NCBI lineage: Eukaryota > Metazoa > Chordata > Actinopteri > Siluriformes > Plotosidae > Plotosus > Plotosus lineatus. The sequence continues at coordinate 89,860,238 of CM045728.1, read as the reverse complement.
TCACCAACCTCCCTGAAACCCTAATTAGGATTAAGTGGTTCAGAAAGTGAATGAATATTCCAATTTATATTATACCTCTGATAGAAATGCAATTTTTGTGTGTGTGTGTGTGTGTGTGTGTGTGTGTGTGTGTGTGTGTGTGTGTGTGTGTGTGTGTGTGTGTGTGTGTGTGTGTGTGTGTGTGTGCGTGCATGCTTCAGAATGACCTCCACAGGGCCATCCAGCGTACTCACTCAGCCATGTTCAACCAGGTGCTCATCCTCATCAGTACCCTCGTCTGCCTCATCTTCACCTGGTGAGAGACTGAAAGCTTAGCACTGATCTGAGTACGGAGTGTAAACACCAGTCACTGAACTGAAATAAATGAACACTGAAATTCACCTGTGCATACACTCAAATTGACCGTGAGGCTGAACCGAACAAACACACTGTGAAGTGCAAATATACACATACCACTGAGATAAGCCACATCTCTCTCTCTCTCTCTCTCTCTCTCTCTCTCTCTCTCTCTCTCTCTCTCTCTCTCTCTCTCTCTCTCTCTCTCTCTCTCTCCCTCTTTCTCTCCCTCTCTCACTCACTCTCTCCCTCGCTCCTGCCTCTCTGGCTTTCTCACACACAAGTCTTCAAAATATTTACATTAACACAGATCCATATTTAGGTACTGTTTAAACTTTCTTTTCTCATTCTATCTATGAACATATTTCATGTCTCACTATTATTTTCGTCCTTATACTGTATTCCTTTTTATCTGTCATTTTTTTCTCTGTGTTTATCTTTATCCTATCTGTTGCCCTTCTCTTTTTCTATTCTTTTGTTCCTCGTGTCGCTATCCTTTTTTCTCTCTATTAACATTTACTCTTTCATATATTATCCTGTTTCCTTCTCTATTTGTCTTCATTCTCTCTCTCTCTCTCTCTCTCTCTCTCTCTCTCTCTCTCTCTCTCTCTCTCTCTCTCTCTCTCAGTATTTGTGGGATTCAGCACCTGGAGCGAGCAGGAAATAATCTCACCCTGTTCGACTCATTGTATTTCTGCGTGGTCACATTCTCTACTGTGGGCTTTGGCGATGTCACACCACAGATCTGGCCATCGCAGCTTCTTGTGGTCATCATGATTTGCGTCGCTCTCATCGTGCTGCCCATTCAGGTCTGTGTCGATGACCTTTGACCTCTATACTCTTTCATCCCAAAAGTCTTCTGTATTTCAATCACGTTGGATGGTTTGAGGAAAAGCGGTTTCCTGAGCTGACTCTGAGTCTGATTTGTTGACACATTTGACTGAATAGTTCTAATGGCAAACGTAATTACCAAAATTATCAAAAAAAATCCTGAAAGGTTTTCTGATAAAGCCTCTTAAGTGGTTTCCCAGTTTGGAGTGTGATGGAAAAGTCATTTTCTTTTGTATTGATCTGCATGTAGTCAGTAATCTTAGACAGAGTTTGCAATGGAGCTAATTACATTTTATCTTATTTGTACAAATAAGTTGCTCGAGGCCCCAATAGTGGCAGATTGGTGGGACTGAGGCTTGAACCTCCAACTTTCTGATTAGTAACCAGATTCTCAATCACTGAGCCACCACTGCTTACAGTTTACAACATTCCAATTTAATATTCCAAATGGATATCGGTTTACATCATTCCAGTTAGGATGTAGTGTGTAGCACATCTGCCTAACAGAAAGAAGGTCCTGGCTTCGGTTCCCAGGCTCAGTATGGCTGTTCCTGCATAGAGTTTGCATGTTCTCCCGGTACTTGTATGAGTTACCTCCAGATAGTCCAGTTTCTCCTAGAGTATAAAGACATGCACATAAAAACTGGATGTTCAAAACTACTCCTTTGTGAAACTGTGAGTTGTCCGGAGTTGGCTGAGATAGGCTCCAGGCTCCTTGCAGGACTAGTGGAATAAAGTGACTTGGTGAATGAATAAATGAATGAAGGTCAAAAGGAATAAATGAAGGAAGGAATGAAGGGATAAATAAAGGAAGGAAGAAAGGAATGAATGAATGATGGAATAAGTGAATGAAGAAAAAAGGAATGAATTAAGGAATAAATTAAGTAATGAAAGAAGATTGAGATGAAGGAATAAAACAAGGAAGGGATGAATGAATGAAAAAATAAGGAGGGAATTGATGAAGGAAGGGGTGAAAGAATGAATGTTTTAAAACAATGATTGTAATTATAAATGAATGAAATGTATATGTTGATGATATTATAAATTGCAGTTGAAAGAACATTGCTGTGATGTAAAATGAACAAAACTGTGTGTGCTGTGGGAACATAATCAACTTCAGGTTAGTAATAGTAACAGTGACTCCAGTTCATCACGCCGCTCCAGCATTAAGATTTTTTCCTGTAATGGCACAACATAAAGTGTTTTATTTCTTATGTATACAGTCGGCCCTCTACTTACGAAATTAATCTGTTCCAGAACCTTTTCCGGAACCTGGAGTTTTCGTAAGTAGAGGCGCATTTTACATGTAAAACGTGTGATTCGTTCCAAGGCTCCCAAGAAGACCCCATAAACCCTTTAAAAAGGATAAAAGTACACCAATTTTGTATGAAATATGTATTAAAAGTAAAATAAAATTATTAAAAAAAAAATTAAAAAAACATTTTATTAACATATTAAACCATTTTATTAGCATATTTATTAATTAAACCATTATTAAACATTTTTTATTAACGCACATACACACACAAAACACTGTCTCTATCTATCTCTATCTCTCTCTCTCTCTCTCTCTCTCTCTCTCACACACACACACAAAACTCTCTCTCTCTCTCTTTGAGTGGCACGCTCTGCCGAATGTGGGCTCTGCCCACATGCAGCGCGCAGTCGATGGAGCTTTTGAAACGGGGTGTTGTATTTAAAGCAGAATTACCTGTTTAAAAGATCTGAGGTCCAGATTCAATATTAACTTGCTTTCTTGTGATATCGGAGGTCTTTTGTTCCACGGAGCATTCTGTGCACAGAACATTTGTGGCGCCGCCTACTTCCATACAGTGGGGCTGGTGGTGTAGTTGTTAGAGTGCTGGGCTCATGATCAGGAGGTTGTGAGTTCAAATCCCACTGAGACCCTCACTGTGCTAAGACCCCTGGGCAAGGTCTCAACCACAAGTGTGCCTCTGTTCACCCAGCAGTATAAATGGGTACCAGTAAAAATATACTGGGAAGGTAACCTGCGATGGACTAGCGTCCCATCCAGGAGGAGTTGAACTCCTGGTCGCTTCACGCTACGGAAACCGGGGATAAGCACCGGCCTGATGAGCCACTAGGCTCGAGTGTAAAAACCCAACAGACTTACCTTACCCTTACCCACTTCCATACACAAAAATGCTTCATGGCTGAATGCGGAGCTTTTGAGACGGGGCTCGGCTCATCCGGACCTCCTCAAATAAGCTGCAATGAGTACTCTCAATAAACTCATGAAACTTACGAACCAACAGTACATCTCTCCTTCTCGCGTGAAACAAACAAGCTTATGGGTACAGTACTATGGCGATTCAGCTCCCTCCTGGCCAATGGGAGGCCAGCGGGGCGGGATGTTGGGAGACAGCCAATGAGAGAGCAACTCGTACATTGTTTGAATTTTTGAATGGCGCGTGTGCCGCTTTTCGTAAGAAGAGGTTGCTTCGTATACGGAGGGTGAAAATTTAGTAAAATGTTTTTCGTATTCAGAGGTTTTCATAAGTAGAGGGACGACTGTATATAGAATCTCTGTGCTTGCTGTTAGAGCATGTGCTTATACGTGGATGTGAGTAAAGCAATTAAAGGGCGGATTTTTATTTCTTGACCACATGAGACTCTGCGCATCTGCTGCATCTGGTAGTTTTTACACTTCTCTACACACACACACACACACACACACACACACACACACACACACACACACACACAAGCACAATTAAACATCAAACACACTTAAACTTTCACGTGTTAGTCTCGCACAGTCTTACACTCTCCATCTTCCCCATTGGGCAGAAACACACCTGTTCACACATACATGAGTCATCTACTCTCAAGTGTACATAGAGTTCAGACTCCCTGTAGTGCTTCAGATGAAAAAATATAGATAAAGCACACACACACACACACACACACACACACACACACACACACACACACACACACACACACACATATAGACAAGCAGTTGTGTGTTGCTTTTACAGACTGCATGTCTATAATTGAACACTCAAGAGGAAATGCTGTACCACCATATTCATAGTGCACAACCTGGTATATGATTAAGTATTCATAATAACCCAATAGCAGCATTCATTAACAATAATGTTATTTCAGAAGAATAAATTATACTATGATTACTCTGGAAATGTAATATTAAATCTTTTCAAATGACTATCATCATGCGTCAGAAGCGTGTTCTGTACAGAAATAATTACAGTGCTTAAAGAAACCTGTGAACAATTGACAGAATATGTGTTTGATGACCGGAACAAAAGGGAAAATCTAAAAAATACAAGAAGGACAACATGAACTGATTTTAAATTTATTCTTGGGATGGGAATCATCAGTCACTTTCACAACCATAAACAGTCCATAGAACGTAGTAGTCATGAATAAAACCTATGTCAATGCGCAATGTTTGTGTGGAGTCTGCAAGCAATTCAAAACTTATGTCCTGAAGTGTTATATACGATTAAAATGTTTATACTGCAACAATTTTCCAACTATTTCACAATTATTCATTGATAGCCACCCAGCCTGAAGTGAATAATTGTTTTTCCACATAGGTCAGCATAGAGGTTTGTGGTTTGCATGAATGTTAGCAAGAAGACCTGGATTCAAATCCCAGGCATTGCAATGGGTGGTCCTATGTGACGTTTTCATGGCCTCCCATTTCTCTTTGTTCTCTGGTTTCCTCCCACTGTCCAAGGACATGCACACAAGGTTATGTGGCTGCTTCAGATTGTCCCTGGGTGTGAAAGGTTGTGTAAATACAATGGTCTGGTGAGCTGTACAGGATGTACCCCACGTTCGCCCAGAGTCAGTTGAGATAGGATCTAGCCTTCCCGTGACGTAACATGATTGCTTCAGGGAGTGAGTGAGAATGTTATGGTATTATAGTGTAGCTTTCTTCATATATTTTGAGAATTATTAGTATTTCATTATTAATGACTGGCTCGAGCCCTGGCTTTTTTCCTGAATTTATGAGCTACATGTCTGTCTGTCTGTCTGTCTTCCTTTCGGCTTTTTCCCTTTTACTCGGGAGTCACCACGGCGAATCATTCGCACATTTGATTTGGCAGAGGTTTTTACGTCGGATGCCCTTCCTGTCACAACCCTTTTAGCAAGGGACAGAAACACGCTGACGACTTTGCAGCTACTCTTTACGAATGTGAGCAATGGTTCTTTTACATGCCTCTCACCATAGACAGTGAGAGACATGGCCCGCCTTTCATAACCCAGTTAGCCGCACTGGGGTGCACTACATGTCTATTACCCTGAAATAGCAAACCCATCAGATTGCGCTTTTCTTATATAAATGTACACTGATACATTCATTTATTTTCTGAACAGCTTAATCCTAATTAGGGTTGTGGGGAGGCTGGCACCCATCTCAGCTGACTCCGGACAGGGGAGGAGTACATCCTGGACAGCTTGCCAGGCTATCGCAGGGCTAACACTCACGCAACCATTTATATTAATTACAAAAAGAAAACACATTCCTTTTTATATTTGTACTTTTCATTTGTAAGGTCGTGTAACATTAGGGAATGTTTATAAATCTCGAGCCAGCCCTCCCCATCTCAGTTTAGCAAAATAATATTTGTTCATTTTTCTAAGCATGCTGGACACTCTGGGACGTCCTGAAGCCTTCTTTGCTGCAGAGGAACCTGTCTCCTTGAAGTTTTTTTGTAATTCGGTAAATGGTTCTTTCAGGTACAATATTCTTAGCAGCAATTTCCTTGCATGTGAGGCCAATTTGATGTAATGCAATGATTGCTGCATGGGTTTCTTTGGAGGTAACCATTGCTAACATAAGAAGATAATGATTTCAAGAATGTCTCTGAGTTTTATAGCAATTACCGTATTTTTGAACCAGAAGGTGCAATTAAAACCCTGTAATCTTCCAAAAAAATTGACGGTTCTGTCATATAATCAGTTGTGGGGTTATGTATAGATGAAGCCGCGCGACACCATCTCACTGATACCACTAAAACACAAGTGAAGCTAACTAATTCAGAGCTTACCATCATTTCGGTGGATTAAGCAAAGAACTTCGATATTGGTGTGAACAGATCATAAGTACGAGGGATCCAAATACTCCAAATACTGGCATTACAGCTATCATAGTTCGATGACTCGCTGACTAATACATGCATGGCTGAGATAAGTTTACATCACGAGACCGGAAGATCTTTTCCACCTAATCTCCATCTCTACCATCTGTCTTGTCACGAGGATGCTTCTATGTTTCATTACGCTCAGCTAGCTTAATGAGTTTCATGTTCATCACCGGGATAAAGCACTGCTACAGGTCTCCTCCTGAGACCTCGGCTTAACCGTCTTGAATTTACAGTTACACTGATACAGATCCTTAAGAGTAATGACCTCTGTTCTGTAATGAACACAATATTCACGCTGTGAATGAGCGTCACCATGTTTATTTCTGTGATGACACTGTTGCGTTAAGGAGGAGTGGCAGAGAGAGTTTACATCACGACCCCGGGAGACTTTCCATAAGACTCTTTCCACCTAATCTCCGTCTCTATTGATCTGCGAATCCATGTGCATGAGGGAATAATAGATAATAAAATATTATAATGTAATATCTTTGGTCTTTTTACACCCAAGCCAGAGTGGCTCATCAGGCCTGTGCTTATCCCCAGTTTCCATAGCGTGAAGCAATTAGAAGTACAATTCCTACTGGATGGGACGCTAGTCCATCGCAGGTTATCTTCTCAGTATATTTTACTGGTACCCATTTATACTGATGGATAAACAGAGGCATACTTGTGGTTGCAACCTTGTCCATGGGTCTCAGCACAGTGGGGGTCTATCTGGGATTTGTACACATAACCTCCCAATCATGAGCGCAACACCCTAACCACTATGCCCTAACAACTCTACTTTCATTTTCCAAACCGCTTAATCCTAATTAGGGTTGTGGAGAGGCTGGGACCCATCTCAGCTGACTCCAGGTGAGGGCAGGGTACACCCTGAACAGCTCGCCAGGCTATCGCAGGGCCAACACTCACACAACCATTAATATTCACACTCACACATACGGGCAATTTGGAACAGCCAATTAACCTACTGTGCATGATTTTGGACTGTGGGAGAAAAACGGAGTACCCGGAGGAAACCCACTCAAGCACGGGGAGAACATGCAAACTCCTCACAGAAACGCCCAAGCTGGGAATTGAACCCAGGCCTTCTTGCTATGATGTGCTAACCACTACACCACCGTGCTGCTAAGTTATTGTGAAGTCTATTATTTTATATTTTATGAGTTACAACTGAACAATGTTGAGAGTTATTGTGAGAGTTGAATCAAGTTTGACCTATCTGACTTTTGTTTCACTTAGTACGCCTTATAATCCGGTGTGCGTTATGTCTGAAAAGACACCGGTCAATCATCGTTCGTTGATATTGCACCTTATAATTCGGTGCAGACCATGGCCCTGAAAATATAGTAGTTTGCTCCTAAAATAAAACGAAAACGGTAATATGATTTCAACAGACTTGTACTCACGCACACTTCCTTCTGTGCTGATTATATGATAACTGAAATGATGTCAGCTAATCGTTTTGCACCTGGACAGAATATAGTGAAAATATAGTTAAAGTCATTTTTATGCACTCCCCAGTGCAGCTAACTGGGTTATCAAAGGCGGGCCATGTCTCTCACTGTCTATGGTGTGAGGCATGTAAAAGAACCATTGCTGACTTTCGACAAGAGTAGGCTGCAAAGCCGTCAGCGTGTTTCAGCCCTGCGATGGCCTGGCGAGCTGTCCAGGGTGTACTCTGCCCTCGCCCTGAGTTGGCTGGGATGGGCACCAGCCTCCCCGCGACCCTAATTAGGATAAAGCGGTTACAGAAAATGAACTGAATTTTTATGCACAAGAAGCTCTTTGCAATTCATTAAAATGCTTGTGATCACTCTGCATGATAGTTTAGAAACAATGTGAATCACCACCACAAAATTGAAGCAACAAAATTTTCAAAAACACAAAATTTTCATAACTGCCAAAACTTTTGGCCATGACTGTACGTAAACACATCATTGAAGAACTCAAAAACCACACACATTCAAAAAACCAATAGGTCAGGGACATAAATACACACACACACGCACGCGCGCACACACACACACACACACACACACACACACACACACACACACACCCACACACACACACACACACACACACACACACACAAACATATACATCAACATATCAGAGAAGAACTCACAAACCACACACACATTCAAAAAACCAATAGGTCAGGGACAAGAATACACACACACACAGTAGGAAAGGTACACTGGTGGGGTTTGTGTGAAGAGAGCTGGTGTAAATGTCAGCCAGCGTTTTGTGGATGAAAGCGGATGAGGAAAAGCCACAGTAGAGTCTCGTTCCTGTGAGCACCATGAGGATGGAGATAGTGCTCTCTCTAGGACGTCCTTCCGACACACACACATCAAAGCTGCTCTGATATATTGGGTGCACATGTCTGTGTGTTCATTCTTTACTGAGTTACTGTCTGCATACTATAATTACTCATTTCATCTCTCATTTCCCTAAGTGCTTAATCCTATGATTAGGATCACTGGAGTCAACACAGGGGGAAGGCAGGTACATCCTGAACAGCTCACCAGGCTATCACACTTGAACCATTCACACTCATGTGTACACTCAGGGGTAGCCAATTGGTTTAATTTGAACACCTTTGGACTATATGAGGAACCTGTAGTACCTGGAGGAAACTGACACAAGCACCGAGATACAAACTTGGCACAGAAACACCCAAGCCTGGGACTCAAACCCAGGGTCTTCTTAGTATGAAGTAGACATGCTAACCATGGCATCACGAAAATCATAATAAATGATTTGATATTTAAATTTCATAAATGCTATTTTGATGCGCTAGTTATTTGTCACTTTTTCAGTTGTATGGTAAGACAACTTTGGAGTGGAAAGGGTTAAGGATCCAGCAATAGCAGATTAGCACCAGTAGATGGGAAACACACTGTTGCTTTGAGTAGTTTATTATATTGTTACTTGACCTTTGTGCATCCTTTGGCACTATTGATCATATGATTCTCCTTAGAGAATATTGTTGTTGGAGTTAAAGGAATGACCCTTTTTAAAATCTTATTTAATTGACCATTATCAATTTGTAGATGCAAATGTTGATTTTTCTGTACGTTCTAATGTTCAGTTTAGTGTTCCACAAGATACTGTCCTAGGCCCGTTGCTTTTCTGTCTATACATGCTGCCTTAGAGTAATATTATTCGTGATTATGGTATTATCTTTCATTGTTATGCTGATGACACACAGTGAAATATTTCAGCAAAGCCAGACTTAATAAAGTTGAGAAATGTGTAAAGGACATTAGACACTGGATGCTTACTAACTTCCTTTTATTAAACTCTGATACTACAGAGGGACTTGTACTGCAGCAAGAGTCCTTACTAGAACTAGAAGATACGAGCATATCACCCCGAGCTTATCTACACTGCACTGGCTCCCAGTTAAATCTAAAATACTACTTTTATCCTATGAAGCACTTAATGGTCTCGCAACACATCAGAAGCACTCCGGGCTCCCAGGGGTAGTGAGTTAAACCAGTCTTCATTTGAATGACTGGAGAATCTGCCTAAGGCAGAGTCCTGCAACGGTCAGGTGCCCACAGGTTCCCGGCGGGTTCCCTTTCAAAAATGCTGTTTTAGAGTTGAAAATTACATAGATGAAAATTAACAGTTACGGTGCAGGCGGATATTTATTTTGTGCGGCTGGGGTGATTTTGTGTGTGTGTCTTTGTGGACATGGCTATTGTTATATTAATCAGCTACATTAAAAGTCTCAGTGTTTTTGATCTGCTGTGTTGGCTGAGGGAGCATGCCACAGTATTTCCAAACCCTTGCACTCATGGCAAGGAGTGTTCTCGCTATCCCAGCAGCAGCATAGTTTGTAATCCAGGAATGTAAATCACAGCTAAAGTAAGAGACCGTGGATGAGATTAGGTTTATCCACAGCAATCTCCGACTTAAATAACTCTTGTCCCAGTGACAAAATAAAAGACTGCGGTCTGGTTCAGTCTACACTCTGAGAATGGGTCAGTCAGCGCAATAAAAAGCATTAATATTATTAAAAAGAATGTCGAGCAGGCTCCTTCTTAAAATAAGTCCTCATATACCTTTCTGTGTTGCTGTCGTTTTGTAAATTAAAACTATGACAAAACAACTTTAATATAACGAATAAAGAAAAAGAAGATCCCATGGAGAGAGTAATGGTGAGGTAGGCTACCCAAACCCGTTAACACATCTGGCTGAACCCTGTCCCTCACTTTGATGGGTAGATATTCTTTTTCTTTATAAAAAGAAGGACTCAAACATATTCATTAGTTTTCTGAACCGCTTAATTCTAATTAGGGTCGCAGGGAGGCTCGCGATTTTTTGAATCTAAATGTTTTTGTTTCAAGCATAATTGTAATTTAATTGTCTCTGCAGTCATTTAAATCAATGCTACACATTGTTTTTTATATTACAGTGGTACCTCACTTTACGATAGTCCCAGCAATCGAAAAATCCAGTTTACAAAAAACATTTTCCAAAATTTTTTGTCTCTGTATACGTTCTCCTTACGAAACGTGCCAAACATGCCATTCAAACATTCAAACGCGCCATTCAAACATTCAAACAATGCATGAGCTGCTTTCCCATTGACTATCTTCCAACATCCCGCCCCGCTGGCCTCCCATTGGCTAGGAGGGATCACGCAGCTCCCTTGAGCAGCAGCTTGTTTCATGAGTTTTTGAGTGTGCTCATTGCAACTTTATTTTTTTGGCTCAGGCTTTTAACCTTACATTTGTAAGATTATAACTCTGATAAGAAGACATGGTCAATTAAAAAAATTTCAAACAATGCATGAGTTGCTCTCTCATTGACTAGCTCCCAACATCCCACCCCATTGGCTAGGAGGGATGATGCAGCTCCCTCCCATTGGCTATCTCCCAACATCCTGCCCCACTAGCCTCCCATTAGCTAAGAGGGATGACGCAGCTCCCTTGAGCAGCAGCTTGTTCATGAGTTTTTCGAGTGTGCTCATTGCAACTATTTTTTGGCTCAGGCTTTTAACCTTGTATAAACATTTGTAAGATTATAACTCTGCTAAGAAGACATGGTCAACACAAAGTAAGTACCTTAAAAGGTATGCTTTTATAATTTTTAAAGGATAGTATTGGGGGCCTTGGAACGAATTATGCGTTTTACATGTAAAATGCAGTTCTACATACGAAAAATCCAGGTTACGAAAATGCTCTGGAACGGATTAATTTCGTAAGGTGAGGTACCACCTTAACATGAAGGAAAAAAGGGGAAAAAAATATTATATGCAGTGTTATTTGATTTTAAATGTCAAAAAAGGATTTTTGGCTCCCATTGTTTTCTTCACTGTGGAAAACGGGTCCAAATGACTCTTTGAATGGCAAATGTTTGCCTGGGTTTCTTCCGAGTAATCCATTTCCTCCTACATTCCAAAAACATGAACAGTAGGGTGATTCCAAATTTCTTCTAGATCTGCATATGAATTAAATGGTTGTATGTGTGCTTACCCTGCAATGGCTTGGCGAGCTGTTCAGGGTGTATCCTGCCATTGTCCAGCGTCCCTTTGACCTTAATTAGGATTAAGTGGAATAGAAAATGAATGATTTATTATAATGTGATGTTTGCAGACTCTTATGGACCCGGTCATTCCTGCATGTCTATTATTCATGAATTCAAGGATCCCATGTTTTTATGTATATGTCTCACATAAAACGTATAATGTAGAAAGCACAAATAAATTTTTCCATCAGTGCTTCTTCAAAAAGTGGACAATTAGCATTATTGCAAAAGTATTACAGTACAATGCGCAAAAAATACTAACTACTATGAGATATATAATATAACATCTAACAAGACTTCCTGAATTATTCTGATGACTGGAGTACATGTAACCAAAAAGGAATACACTGTGTGCATACCCATCTTCACATTAAGAGCCAAAATGACATTAAGTTCTGTGTTATGGGAGTCTTAGCACCAAACAGCACCCACTATCCCTGTCAGACCTTCTCAGAGCATCCCATAACATGCCACACCTCCCCATTTCAGCCCATTTTGCCCAGTTGATATCCCCTTTGCGGGAAAGAGATGTGTCTCAAAGCTTTCATAGCCTTTTAAGTGAAACGATAAAACATTACAATTCTTGGGACACATGGGTTTTGGATTGGAGTAATAATAATAATAATAATAATAATAATAATAATAATAATAATAATAATAACAATAATCTTCTTTTCCTTTCGGCTGTTCTCTTCAGGGGTCGCCACAGCAAATGATTTGCCTCCATCTCACCCTATCCTTTGCATCTTCTTCTCTTATACCAGCTACCTTCATGTCCTGCTTCACTACATCCATGAATCGTCTCTTTGGTCTTCCTCTAGGCCTCCTGCCTGGTAGGTCAAACCTCAGCATCCTACTACCAATATACTCACTATCCCTCCTCTGTCTGTCTTCCTTTCGGCTCCTTCCCTTTTACTCAGGAGTCGCCACAGCGAATCATCTGACTCGTACATTTGATCTGGCAGAGGTTTTTACGTCGGATGCCCTTCCTGTCACAACCCTTTTTAGCAAGGGACAGAAACACGCTGACGACTTTGCAGCCTACTCTTTACGAATCCCTCCTCTGTACATGTCCAAACCATCTCAATCTCGCCTTTCTGACTTTGTCTCCAAAACGTCTTACATGTGCTGTCCCTCTGATGTGCTCATTCCCGATCCTATCCATCCTCGTTACTCTCAAAGAGAACCTCAACATTTTCATCTCTGCTACCTCCAGCTCTGCCTCCTGTCTTTTCCCCAGGGCCACTGTTTCTAAACCATACAACATCGCTGGCCTTACCACCGTCTTGTACACTTTTCCTTTCATTCTTGCCGATACCCTCCTATCATACATCACACCGGACACTTTTCTCCAACCATTCCAACCTGCCTGCACACGCTTCTTCACCTCTTTTCCACACTCTCCACTTCTCTGGATTGTTGACCCTAAGTACTTAAAATCCTCCACCTTCCTTATCTCTTCTCCCTGTAACCTCACCGTTCCTCTTGGGTCCTTGTCATTTACACACATGCATTCTGTTTTACTGAGGCTAACCTTCATTCCCCTCCTTTCCAGGGCATACCTCCACCTCTCTAGATTTTCCTGCACTTGTTCTCTGCTCTCACAAAATCCCCCATCAAAACTACTTACATTTTTATGTGAGGTGCACATCTGTATGTGTCTTCTTCTTCTTTTCCTTTCGGCTGTTCTCTTCAGGGGTCGCCACAGCAAATGATTTGCCTCCATCTCACCCTATCCTCTGCATCTTATACTCTTACTCCAATTACCTTTATGTCTTCCTTCACCACATCCATAAATCTTCTCTTTGGTCTTCCTGTAGACCTTCTGCCTGTTAGTTCCAACCTCGGCATCCAACTATCAATATATTCACTCTCCCTCCTCTGTACATGTCCAAACCATCTCGATCTAGGCTCTCTGACTTTGTCTCCAAAACATCTTACACGTGTTGTCCCTCTGATCATTCCTGATCCTATCCATCCTCGTTACTCCTAAAGAGAACCTCAACATTTTCATCTCTACTAGCTCCAGCTCTGCCTCCTGTCTTTTCCCCAGGGCAACTGTTTCTAAACCATACAACATCGCTGGCCTCATCACCGACCTTCATTCTTGCTGATACTCTCCTATCACACATCACACCGGACACTTTTCTCCATCCATTCCAACCTGCCTGCACGCGTTTCTTCACCTCTTTTCCACACTCTGCATTACTCTGGATTGTTGAGCCGAAGTACGTATAATCCTCCACCTTCTTTATCTCTGCTCCCTGTAACCTCACCGTTCCTCTTGGGTCCTTCTCATTCATACACATGTATTTTGTCTTACTGAGGCTAACCTTCATTCCTCTCCTTTCCAGGGCATACCTCCACCTCTATAGATTTTCCTCCACTTGTTCTCTGCTCTCACTACAGATCACAATGTCATCTGCAAAAATCATAGTCCATGGAGATTCTTGTCTAACCTCGTCTGTCAGCCTGTCCATCACCATTGCAAACAAGAAGGGGCTGAGAGCTGACCCTTGATGCAATCCCACCTCCACTCTTCTGTCACACCAACAGCACACCTCACCACTGTCTTACATCTCACATACATGTCCTGCACCACTCTAACATACTTCTCTGCCACTCCAGACTTCCTCATGCAATACCACAGTTCCTCTCTCGGCACCCTGTCATATGCTTTCTCCAGATCCACAAAGGCACAATGCAGCTCCTTCTGACCTTCTCTGTACTTCTCTATTAACATCCTCAAAGAAAACACTGCATCTGTGGTGCTCTTTCTTGGCATGAAACCAAACTGTTGTTCACAAATGATGACCTCTGCCCTTAGTCTAGCTTCCACTATTCTTTCCCATAACTTCATCGTATGGCTCATCAACTTTATCCCTCTGTAGTTGCCACAACTCTGCACATCTCCCTAGTTCTTAAAAATGGGCACCAGCATACTCTTCTCTTTTTGCTCACATCCTGCCTGTGGGGCATAAGCACTAACAACATTGAACATCACGCCTTCAATTTCTTGAGACTCATCACTCTGTCTGACCCTCTTTTCACGTCTAGAACATTTCTGACAAACCCCTCCTTCAAGATGACTCCTACTCCCTTTCTCTTCCCATTCACACCATGATAAAACAGCTTAAACCCTGCTCCTAAGCCCCTAGCCTTGCTACCTTTCCACCTGGTCTCCTGGACACACAGTATGTTCACCTTCCACCTCTGCATCATGTCAGCCAGGTCTCTCCCTTTTTCTTTCATAGTTCCAGTTAACTACTCTCAGTCCTAGACTTACGCCTTTCCTCTCCTCTCTCTGCCTATGGACACGCCTCCCGCCTCTCCTTCTTCGACCAACAGTAGTCCAATTTCCACCAGCACCCTGTTGGTTAACAGCACTGATGGTGGTCGTTGTTAACCCCGGGCCTCAACCGATCCGGTATGAATTGATGATTTGCATGAGAATTTTGGCAGAAGTTTTATGCCGGATGCCCTTCCTGTCGCAACCCTCTGCATTTTTCCGGGCTTAGGACTGGTGTGAGGGTGAACACTGGCTTGTGCATCCCCTCACGGCTGCATTATCTGTATGTGTGTGTATTTATATTTTATTGACATCTTATGCATTATTTTTTAATGTATAATTGTTAACGCTCCCCGATTTAGGTTCATTCATTTTACGTTTTTTCAATTTTACCGTTTTTTTTTTTTTTTTTCCAAAAAAAAAAATTTGTCAAATTTTGAGTTTAGACGTACCACGTAGTGCACTGACGTAATGACGCAATGATGTAATGATGCTGCGTCCATTGTTTACAAATGACAGACTGAACGTGCCCCTCCATGATCTTTGTGTTTACACTGTTTTGCAGACTTTTGTAACCCTCAGTAAATACAGTTGGTGAGAAGCGTAAGCCTACTGGCATGGGTGCAAGTCTCATACACAGAGATGTATTAACTATCTGCTCGGATCGGCGCGATCTACCATGCATACTCAGTTAAGCAAAGAGAGTTGTAAACTGAATGAAAACCCGAATCCAGAAAAGAAAGAGAACTCTCCGCGCTGCTGGTGATTCACAGCAGTGCAGGCTGAGTACTAAACAAGTATTCAACAGCGCCCTTGCTCACTTGAAAGACCGGAAGTCATTTGTGAGACTTTGTGTCAAGCACAAACAAGTAAATTACTTTCGGTGTTGAGCACCTCACATATTGTAAGCGTTGATTGGCTGTTTAAGCTTTATGTAAAGTGACTCGGCTCAGCTTCATGTCATGTGACTCGGCTCAGCTTCAAGTAAAGTGACCATCTGTCGACCATCGGAACCATTTACAAGCAGAAAGATTGTATCATAGAGAATGTTTAAAGGTTATATTTGATACTGTATTTGATATTTGATGAGTGAATTTGATAAAAATTTATCAATTTGAAATTATTTTGCTTGAATTTAATTTATTTTAAATTAATGTTGATATTATTTGATATATTTGATATTATTTTGCAATGTTATGTTTATAATAATTGATTTAGGGGTGTTTTACGGTAATGGTATTTATGGATGTATAGTACAGTATGTGGGTCAAATGGGTGTTGTTGGGTGTTGTGATGCGCAAAGTGTGGTAGTTGTGGTCGTAGTAGTAGTGCTTGTCACCTCTCGCTTTCAACTAACACCGCTGGCTAGCAGCTTGCCTGTGAAAAGGGGAGCCGTGTGAGTAAGTCTCTCCCTGCCAGTACATAGCCTCTCCACCATCAAGCCCCATGTAGTGCCTCCTCGCGGCGACACATGGTAACTGAGTACCTTGTGGACTCAGGCTGAACTACAGGGGACTCGGAGGAGGTTTGGCCCCCAGACATGCGGCATGCACGCCCACCGGCATGTGGACACGCCCTGAT
The DNA here is from genome assembly GCA_024760905.1 of Plotosus lineatus. Classification (NCBI taxonomy): domain Eukaryota; kingdom Metazoa; phylum Chordata; class Actinopteri; order Siluriformes; family Plotosidae; genus Plotosus; species Plotosus lineatus. The sequence continues at coordinate 89,843,513 of CM045728.1, read as the reverse complement.
GACCATGACCCAAACCCCCAACTATGGGTTCAATAGTCCCACTGCCTTGTGGATTTCCTTGGTTGGGAGAAGGCTAAGGAGTAAACCCAACAGAAATCCGGAGTGGAGCCCCTAAGGCAGTTGGTCTGAGGATTCCCCTACCTTCTGGCAATTCCTGCAGCTGCGCTGGTACCAAATTGTACTGGATCTTCCTTTCCTTTGGAAGGCCGAGAGGGGGGACTTGATGTCTGGGCAGCCCAAGTTCTCCATAGTTCCCGCTCAGGCTCGTAGCATACTGGAGAGGACACTGGAGAGGACACTCCAGCTTTGATGCAAGACTTCAGCTCAACACGGGTAGTAGCAGTTACCGGTTAAAAGCTCATTCTGATTGGCATAGGATACGGGCGCCTGGGGCTATTTCCGACAGTGGGAGAGACCGTGTCTCACTGGACAGCTATCGCCCGCTCCAAGCTGGGCAGCCCCCAGCCAGTAAGGTGCTGTCCCGCCACAGCTCGCCTGCCTTGCTGGGTGCGTAGGGCTTAGGGACTGACCATCCCGACAAGCAAGCTGTAAATTGTGCACCAGGCAGACAAAAAACGTTAAATACGAAGACTCCAGCTCTTCGAATAGCAAGCTGGAACATATGGACTATGTGTCTTGGACTGACAAGTGATCTTCAACAAATTGACGATGCCCGCAAGACTGCAGTCATCGAACATGAACTGACACGTCTGAATATCGACATTGCTTGTCTACAGGAAACACGCCTGGCTGACAGTGGTACTATCAAAGAGGCCAACTACACCTTCTACTGGCAAGGCCTGCCACAAGACCTGAGACTGCATGGTGTAGGTTTCGCTGTGAAGAACTAGCTGACTATGGCTATTGAACATCCTATCAGTGGATCAGAGAGAATCCTTGCTTTATGCCTCTCTACAACTGCAGGCTTTGTAAACCTCCTCAGCATCTATGCACCAACACTCAGTTCCACCCCAAAGGCCAAGAACCAGTTTTACGAGGCTCTGGATGATGCAATTTCCAGGATCCCCAGCACTGAAGGACTTTACCTACTAGGAGACTTCAATGGTAGAGTGGGCGCCGACTGTGATACCTGGCCTTCCTGCCTTGTTCACCATGGCATAAGCAGGATGAATGAGAATGGACAGCGGTTGTTGGAATTCTGCTGCCATCATGGCCTGTGTGTAACAAATACATACTTCAAGTGCAAAGACCGCCACAAAGTATCCTGGAGACACCCCAGATCTTGCCACTGGCACCAGCTAGACCTTATCCTCACCAGGCGCACGGCTCTGAGCAGCGTTCTCCACACTAGAAGTTTCCATAGCGCAGATTGCGACACAGACCACACCCCCGTTGGAAGCAGGATAAGGCTGACAACAAAGAGGATCCATCACTCCAAAACTAAAGGCCTCCCACGCATCAACACCTGCTCCTCAAGGGATCCCCAGCGAATCCAACTGTTTCATGACACAGTCAAGGAGAAGTTGCCTTTGCAGACTCCTGGCAAAGACATCAACAGCAAGTGGAGCTTCCTGAGAGATACTATCTACACAAAAGCCCTCACCGCATTTGGGAAAAAGGAGCGTCAGAGTGTAGACTGGTACGAGGCTCACTGGGAGGAGATGCAGCCTGTGACAGAAGCCAAGAGGGAAGCCCTCCTAGCATACAAGCAAAACACCAGCACCAGTACTCGGGACACCCTCAAAGCTGCACGAAACAAGGCCCAGCAGACAGCCCGCTGCTGTGCAAACGACTTCTGGCTGAACCTCTGCAGCAAGATCCAGATGGCAGCTGACACTAGCAACACAATGGTCATGTACAAAGGCATCAAGACAGCTACTGGCCAAACCACAACTAAGACTGCACCCCTCAAGACCAAGACCGGGGAGGTGATCACGGACCAAGGCAAGCAGCTTGAACGCTGGGTGGAACATTACCTGGAGCTGTACACAACCAAGAATGTGGTGACCGATGCAGCATTAAATGCCCTACCAAACTTGCCTGGCATGGAGGATCTGGCTTACCTGCCTTCAGTGGACGAACTGCACAAAGCCATTGATTGTCTGGCCTGTAGAAAAGCCCCTGGAAAGGATGGCATCCCCCGAAGTCTTGAAGAGTGGCAAGCCAGCACTCCTGTAGCACCTCCATGAGCTGCTGTGCTTATGCTGGAAGGAAAGGTTCATCCCCCAGGACATGCGCGATGCAAACATTGTAACCCTCTACAAAAACAAGGGTGACCGCAGTGACTGTAACAGCTACCGTGGCATTTCCCTCCTTAGCATCATAGGGAAAGTCTTTGCTCGTGTTGTCCTTACTCGACTTCAGATTCTTGCTTCCCTGGTGTACCCAGAATCACAGTGCGGTTTCAGGGCAGGCCGATCCACAGTCGATATGATGATCTCACTTCGTCAACTGCACGAGAAGTGTCGGGAGCAGCAGAAGCCCCTGTACATTGCTTTCATTGACCTGACTAAAGCATTCGACCTGGTCAGCAGAAGCGGACTCTTCAGCCTCCTGCAGAAGATTGGATGTCCTCAAAGGTTACTCCAAATCGTGACCTCCTTTCACGAGGACATGCACAGCACATTCTGCTTCAATGGTGGGACTTCTGAAGCCTTCCCAGTGAGTAGTGGTGTGAAGCAAGGCTGCGTCCTAGCGCCGACACTCTTTGGGATATTCTTCTCGATGCTTCTTCAGTATGCCTTCTCTGACAGTGAGGAAGGGATCCATATCCACACCAGATCAGATAGAAAATTGTTTAACATAGCTCGACTGCGTGCTAAGACAAATGTCAGACAGGTCCTCATCCGCGAGATGCTGTTCGCGGATGATGCTGCACTGATGTCCCACACTAAGGCTGGTCTTCAAGAGCTAGTCAATCGCCTGTCCCATGCCTGTAATGAATTCGGACTGACCATCAGCCTGAAGAAGACAAACATCCTGGCCCAGGGCACAAACAGTCCCAAACATACATAAACATAAACCCAAACATAAATAACACAAAGCTGGAGGTCGTGGACTCCTTCACCTACCTGGGATCCACTATCACCAACACTCTCTCGACACAGAGATCTCATGCAGAATCAGGAAAGCCGCCGCAGTGATGTCCAAACTGAACACACGTGTATGGAGTAACACCCAGCTAACGGAGAACACCAAGCTACGTGTGTACCAGGCCTGTGTACTCAGCACACTCCTTTATGACAGTGAGGCCTGGTCCACATACGCTGGTCAGGAAAAGCGGCTCAACAGCTTCCACCTCCGCTGTCTCAGGCGTCTGCTCCATGTAAAATGGCAAGACAAAGTAACCAATACCGAGGTACTACAGCGTGCTGGTATGCCAAGTCTGCTCACACCGCTGAGCCAGAGACGCCTTAGGTGGTTGGTTCACGTACGGCGAATGGACGGGGGGGGCATCCCTAAAGACATGTTGTATGGAGAGCTGAGTGAGGGCTCCCGCTGCACAGGAAGACCACAGCTTCGGTACAAGGACGTGTGCAAGCGGGACATGAAATTATCTGGCATCGACATCAACACCTGGGAAGGCACTGCTGAAACACACCAGCTCTGGAAGACCACTGTCAACGAGGGGGTCAACAAAGCTGAAACTAACAGAATAAACAAACTAGCTGAGAAAAGAGCAAAGAGGAAAGAAGGGGCAGCCCCCATGGCACCTCAAAGCCCTTTTGTATGCAGTAATTGTTTAAGAAACTGTCACTCTAGGGTGGGCCTTTACAGTCACTCCCGCAAATGCCTACCATAGCGCTACACCATCGTCTCTCGAGACGTACAGCTGCCGAAGAAGAAGAAGAAGTACAGTATGAACGTCATATGTCACTGCAACATACAGTAACAACTTGCGTTCATTTTCAACTTACGTTCGGCCGTCCGGAACCAAACAAAAACATAAGTCGAGGAGCGTCTGTATAAGCATTTATAGCATTAAATAAGTATTTATTGATATTATATACACATATACATGTACGTATACGTCAGTTGGTGGGTGATCCTACTTCGCGGAATTTGGCGGTCGCGGGGGATCTCGGTCCCAATTAACCGCGGAAAGTGAGGGATCCCTGTATTTCATTTCATGTTTATGACTTGACATGACGGACACATTTTAGTGTTATCCGTTCATAAGGTAAGCATTAAAGTACACTCCTACCTGCTGGAATGCTTTATGAAGATGAAGTATTGTTAGTATGGGTTGTCAGGAAGTTGACTGAGCGTTATTAGAAAGCTGACTGTATCGAGTGAGAAAGCAGTAATGCACAAGCTGATGTGAAGAAGTGAATCAGAGTAAATTTCAAGCATATCATTCATTATTTCCACCAGCCTTCTATTAGAGAAGAGCGATTATTGAAGCCTGCAGGTCATGCTTGATATTCACATGAGAAATTGTTCCTACTTTAGCATCTCAGTGCTCATCATCACCGTGTTTCACACCCACACGAATAAAACTGAAATATTTGAACCCTGAGAAATATTAAAAAGTATTATAGCTGGTCTTTCCTCATACACTGCCTTGTCATTTCCCATTACCTTTTGTTTCCTCGACCGATTCTAATCTGGCATATTTGCATGAGATAAATTCAGTATAACCCCGTTGCTTTTGATTTTGTCTGGGATTTGATAACGTGATGTCCATTTTTACACCAACGCTTTCCACATTACCTGTACCCTCATTTTAACAACTGCATATATATATATTCTGAGTTTATCCATTCCATGCATTTTCTAAGCCACTTCATCCTTGGGTCACGGGAAGGCTGGTGACCATCTCAACCAACTCTGGGCAAGTGACAGATACACCCTGCACAGCTGGCCAGGCCATCGTAAGACCAAAACTCACACAAACAATCTCACGCACACCTAGGAGCAATTTGGAACAACCAATTAGCCTACTGTGTATGTTTTTGGACTGTGGGAGAAAACCAGACTACCCAGAGGAAACCCAAGCTAGCACAGGGAGAACATGCAAACTCCACACAGAACTGCCTAAGCTAGGAATCAATCTAAGGCATTCTTGCTGTGAGATGAACGTGCTAACCACCACACAACAGTGAGTTTATGTATAGGCATATTGTATCTTAAGGCTTTTGTGTCCATAGTCAGTTCAAGAATGACATAATTATATAAGTTGTGTGCAGATTTTCATTAAATTTCCACCACTGGCATGTCTTTGAACAATAAAGTTACCATTCAATTTTGGAACAAATTCTGAAGCCAGAATTTTTAAAGGATGTTAAAGGATTCTTTAGAAAGCATTGTGGCCTGGTGATAAAAGGTGCTGGATTGCTGATTGTAAGGTTGGGGGTTTGCATCACTCTCCACAAGGTTGTCATTGTCCCCCCAGTGCAGCTAATTGGGTTATCAAAGGCTGGCCATGTCTCTCACTGTCTATGGTGAGAGGCATGTAAAAGAATTATTGCTGACTTTCGTCAAGAGTAGCTGCAAAGCCCCCTTGCTAAAGGGTTATGTCAGGAAGGGCATCCGACGTAAAAACCTATGCTAAATCAAACATGAATCATTAATATGACTTCCATGAAGATAGAGGCAGATGATTCACTGTAATGACCCCTGAGAAAAAGGGAACAGCCGAAAGGAAAAGAAGAAGTTAAAGGATTCTTTAATATAGTTTATATGGAGGATTGCTCAGCTTGGTGTAGGTTTGCACTCTCCAAGTAAAGAGTTGGTGGAAAGCAGTTCTGATTGCCGCTGGTCCACTTTGATCTGATGATATCTAGGTTTTTATTCCTCTGTGATGTTCATTTCTTTCACCAGTGTAACATGAGCTGGCCTAAGATGTCTAGTGATTATATGGTGTAATGGATAGAAAAGTGGGTTTGGGGCTGAGTGTTTGCTGGATTGATTCCCAAACTGGCAGAAGAAATGTGTGGCAGGACGGGGTTAACAGCACCTTCCCCCTCCTCCATCTGCACAGCTAAAATGCCCCTCAGCAAAGTGCCTCCTCAACTACAACATCACATAAGTCAAAGTCGCATAACTCGGATAATCGCATAACTTGGAGGACTCCCGAGGTCTTATTTTTTCCAAATATAATTCCATTAAAATACAGTACCATCATATAACTTGAATTCTGCAAGTTGGATTTTCTCCTAATTCGATTGAAAATTTGGATTCCCTATTAATACATTTCAAAATATTTTTAAAAAAGTGTTTAAAAAAATCTCATCTTCTTCCGCTTAGTCCGGGGTCGCAGGGGGCAGCAACCTTAGCAAAGAGGTCCAGACATCCCTCTCCCGAGCCACTTCCTCCAACTCTCCCGGGGGGACACCGAGGCGGTCCCAGACAAGCCGAGAGACATAGTCCCTCCAGCGTGTTCTAGGTCGACCCCGGGGTCTCTTCCTGGTTGGACATGCCCGAAACACCACACCAGGGAGGCGTCCGGGGGGCATTCTAACCAGATGCCCGAGCCACCTCAACTGGCCCCTCTCAATGCGGAGGAGCAGCGGATCTACTCCGAGCTCTCCCCGGATGGCGGAGCTTCTCACCCTATCTCTAAGGGAGAACCCCGCCACCCGGCGAAGAAAGCTCATTTCAGCCGCTTGTATCCGTGATCTTGTTCTTTCTGTCATTACCCAAAGCTCGTGACCATAGGTGAGGGTTGGAACGTAGATCGACTGGTAAATTGAGAGCTTCGCCTTGCGGCTCAGCTCCTTTTTCACCATGACGGGCCGGTACAGGCACCGCTTAACAGCAGAGGCTGCAGCGATCCGTCTGTCGATCTCTCGCTCCATCCTTCCCTCACTCGTAAACAAGACCCCAAGATACTTAAACTCCTCCACTTGGGGCAGGACCTCATCCCCGACCCAGAGGGTGCATTCCACCATTGTCCGACTGAGAACCATGGCCTTGGACTTGGAGGTACTGATCTTCATCCCGGCTGCTTCGCACTCAGCTGCGAATCGTTCCAATGAGAGCTGGAGGGCCCGACTTGATGAAGCCAAAAGGACAACATCATCCGCAAAAAGCAGAGATGATATCCGATGGCCACCGAACCAGAACCCCTCATCGCCTCGACTGCGCCTAGAAATTCTGTCCATAAAAATTATGAACAGAATCGGTGACAAAGGACAGCCTTGGCGGACTCCAACTCGTCATCATTTGGATTCGTTCGCTGCTGTACTTGTATAACTGTTAAGAGTGATGTTCTGATCCAAGAGTTTTAAAAGTTTTAAAGATTTAAATTTAATTAACTTTAATTTAAAATCTTGTTGCATAAGTCGGATTACCATATGCTCATTCATTCACACACTTGTACAACATTGCTATAAATCAGTGCTTCTCAAATAGTGTACTTGGGGGGGTGCGTGTTATGATGCGGGGGGGGGGGCGTGGTGTGATGCTGGGGGGAGCGTGTATGACCCTGGAGAACATGCTTTTCTGGAATAGTGTACGAGAATTAAGTGTAATTGCACCTCCACTCCAGTAGTTGGCAGTGGTGCTCTCAATGTCACGCTATGGTGTAGCGGTTTTTCGCATGAGCAAACGATATGAAGTGCAGTAAACAACCCTTCAAGAAACAACATGGAAAAAATTCTAACAGGAATGAAGAGAAAGGTGGTGAGTAACGGAGATATTAAGACATAAATAAGTTGAATGAGTTTAAATAAGTATGTATTTTTTTATGTATTTCAGGCACATTGGTGCACTTCAAAGTTTTTTCTCTTACCGATTAAAAAACAATGTTGTTGAAGTTTTTATTTATTGTAAGTTGAACTATATTGCTTTCTTTTTTTTTGTTTTTAATGTTAATAAAGATGCAATGTTATGCAGAGGTTTACTAATAACAGTTTTATCGACAAATAATACTATTTATAGTCGCTCGTGGGTTTTTTTTTTTCTTCTAGAGGGGGCACCACAAAAAATAAATGAGAAGAACTGCTATAAATGCACTTGCCAAGCAATGGCTGCATTGTAGGTGGTTCCGTATTATCATGAACAGCATTGTGGTTGTGTCATTTAATTGAACTGCTGGTTGCCAAACATGGAACGGTCTCCAATCTCGGGTCCAAATGACTACACAGTGAGCAATGCATAATTCTTTGAGTTAATGGAGCAGTACCTGGGCACTAGGTTGCTTATAGTATTACTATGGTAGACTGTACCTTGCCTTCCCTCTAAGCCAGTGCTTCTCAAATAGTGGCGCGGTGTGATGCCTTTGGGGTGCGTATGACCATGGGGAAAAAGCTTTTCTGGAATTGTGTTCGAGAATTAATTGTAATTGCACCTCCACTCCACTAATTGGCAGTGGCGCTCTAATTGTCACGCTATGGTGTAGCAGTTTTTCGCACGAGCAAACGAAATGAAGTGCAGTAAACAACCCCTCAAGAAACAACATGGAAAAATCTCTAACAGGGACAAAGAGAAAGGTGGGGAGAGACGGAGATATTAAGACATAAATAAGTTGAATGAGTTTAAATAAGGATTTATTTTTTATTTCAGGCACATTGGTGCACTTTAAATCTTTTCAATTGCAGATTAAAAAACAATGTTAATGAAGTTCTTCTTTATTGTAAGTTGAACTGTATTTCTTTCTTTTTTGTTTTTAATGTTAATAAAGATACAATGTTATGCAGAAGTGTACTAATAACAGTTTTATAGACAAATAATATAATTTATAGTCCCTCGCGGTGCGGTGGAGGCGTGAATTGTTTTTTTTCTTCCAGGAGGGGGGGGCGACAGAAAATAATTGAGAAGCACTGCTCTAAGCTGAAGTTCTGAATTCTGAACCAATGTGGCACAACTCGGTTTTTCTTCGGCTTATATGTCCAAGTCGGGTTTCCTCTGACTTACATGTAAATTGGAGAAGATTTGACTTACGCATAAAACAGATTTTTCTGTCATAGTAAATTTTCTGGACCACTAGAATCTGACTTGTGCGATGTTTACTGTACTGTTGAAGTGCCATAATGTGGTTTTGTGTGAGTGTGTATTTGCATTCCAATCTGTTGCCATGTCTATGGCCTTTGGACAAAAAATTATTTGTTTACCCAGTCTGTGAGATGATTTAAAAAAAAAAAAATTATCAATATTCCAGCTCTTGTCTCAAATATCTCTTTCTTACTTCTGAATTATACCCCTCAGTTTGTGATTTTTTTTCTGTAGCAGAATTATGTAAAAAGTTGTGTGCGGATTTTCATAAAATTTACACCAGAGGTAGAGCATTGGACAAGGAAGACTCGATTCGATTTTGAAAGATGATCCAGATCAAATTATGGATCCAGGTTTATAGGATTCTTTAAATTGTGAGAATTTTTTGGAAGTGTAGTATGATGGAAGATCCAGTAGGGGGTGGTGTGTACTTTGTGTAATCTGCTAAAAGTTATGTGCAGATTTTAATGAAATTTCTTTGAAACTGGTAAGTTGAACAATATTGGAATCTGTTCTCTATTAAAGTTTGGAAATTATGCAAATCACATCATTCTTGATCCAGAGATTTTTTAAAGATTCTGTAACTTATAATGAGATGATTTGTTTAGATTTTGGGTTGCATTGGTGGAGGATTACACTCTGGGTGCGTTTGTTTCTCCTTAAATCTGTTTATAAAACATTCTTTGTAGTATCCATCTTTAAAGGTCCATCTGAATATTTTCCACATGCATCCATCTCCATCATGCCAAGACCGCCCCTACCTCTAGTTGTCTCCATTTCTGTTTGTTCATACCAACTCGGCAATGCTTTGTAGTTAACTGGGTTATCAAAGGCGGGCCATGTCTCTCATTGTCTATGGTGAGAGGCATGTAAAAGAACCATTGCTGACTTTCGTAAAGAGTAGGCTGCAAAGTCGTCAGTGTGTTTCTGTCCCTTGCTAAAAGGGTTGTGACAGGAAGGGCATCCGACGTAAAAACCTCTGCCAAAATCAAACATGCGAATCAGATGATTCGCTGTGGCGACTCCCGAGTACAAGGGAAAAAGCCGAAAGGAAGAGAGACATATATACACCAAACTACAGTATATTCTCATGGTAGTACAAGTAATTCAGGGTCTGTTTGTATCATTGCTTGACTTTGTGTATGTTACATCATAATCTATGTATAGTAAGTCAGTGACCACTTTGACCTGTTTGATTTGGTTTCCTCTGTCCCTGTTGTCTGATCTGATGAGATCTGCTTTGATGCTCTTTCCAGTTTGAGCAGCTGGCTTTTCTGTGGATGGAGAGGCAGAAGTCTGGAGGGAACTATAGCCGCTACAGAGCGCAGACTGAGAAACATGTCGTGCTTTGCGTCAGCTGTCTGAAGATTGATCTCCTCATGGATTTCCTCAATGAGTTCTTTGCTCACCCAAGACTGCAGGTGTGTTTGTTCATTTTTTTACATAGTAAAGCAACATTTGATCATAGAAACCACTGTTTAGTTCACACTGTAGTTTTTTAATTACCTTCCCCGGGAGGGAATGTTTCATGTTACCTGTGGGGGTTTTTTTTGTTTGTTTTTTTGTTTTTTAGTTTGTTTGTGGAGTAGTTGCGGCCTGGTAGTAAGGTACTGGATCATTGATCCTAAGGTTGGGGGTTCAAGCCCCACTATCATCGGGTTGTCACTGTCCTCCCAGTGCATCTAACTGGGTTATCAAAGGCCAGCCGTGTCTCTCACTGTCTGTGGTGTGAGGCATGTAAAAGAACCATTGCTGACTTTTGACAAGAGTAGGCTGTAAAGCCGACAGCGTATTTCTGCCCTGCGAGGGCCTGGCGAGCTATCCATGTACTCTGCCCTCACACAGAATATGCTGGGATGGGTGCCAACCTCCCCGCAACCCTAATTAGGATTAAGTGGTTACAGAAAATGAATGAATGAGTTTGTTTGTGATTGTGTAATATACAGTAAACCTTCGTTATCTGCGAGTGTTTGGTTCTAGCTCCTCCCGCAAATCAAGATAACCCTAGAGTTCTGTACCCGGAAGTAAAATCCCATGTACAGTAGGCCCTCAATATTCGGGTTTGGTTCCGGCCCCTTCCGCGAATGAAGATAATCCGCGAGTTCTGTACCCAGAAGTAAAACCCCATGTATCATATTACATGCGCGAATGAGCAAATGGAAGTAAAATACTATTGCATGCGCTAAAATATGCTTCTTAAACACATTCTATAGACAGTCTTACTCATTAATACAGTATTAATGTAGTAAAATATAGTAATGATTAAGAAAAAAGTTTTAATTTTGTAATGTGATATTTATTAATAAAATATATAAACATTATACAGCAGTGGTCCCCAACCTTTTTATCACCACGGACCGGTCAACGCTTCACAAATTTACCGCAGACCCGGGATAGATAGATTGTTTGTATTGTAAATATAACATTTATGTAAAATATAATAATAATAATAATAAATGCAGCCGTGAGTGAGGGGCACAAGCCAGTGTCTCTCCCTCACGCCGGTCCCAAGCCCGGATAAATGCAGAGGGTTGCGTCAGAAAGGGCATCTGGCGTTAAACAAATGCCAAATAAAACATGCGAGTCATATCAAGAAGATTCATACCGGATCGGTCAAGGCCCGGGTTAACAACGACCGCCATCAGTACTGTTAACCAACAGGGTGCTGGTGGAAATTGGACTACTGTTGGTCGAAGACGTCGAAGAAGGAGAGGCAGGAGGCGTGTCCGTAGGCAGAGAGAGAAGAGGAAAGTCAGGAGTCTAGAACTGAAAGTAGGGACTTTGAATGCTGAAACTATGACAGGAAAAGGTAGAGACCTGGCTGACATGATGCAGAGGAGGAAGGTGGACATACTGTGTGGAAAGGTAGCAAGACTAGGAGCTTAGGAGCAGGGTTTAAGCTGTTTTTTTCATGGTGTGGATGGGAAGAGAAATGGAGTCGGAGTCATCTTGAAGGAGGAGTTTGTCAGGAGTGTTCTAGAGTGAAAAGAGTGTCAGACAGAGTGATGAGTCTCAAGTTAGAAATTGAAAGCATGATGTTCAATGTTGTTAGTGCTTATGCCCCACAGGCAGGATGTGAGCGAGAAGAGAAGGAGAGATTCTGGAATGAGTTAGATGAAGTGATGCAGAATACCCCCAAAGATGAAAGAGTAGTCATTGGGACAGACTTCAATGGACATGTTGGTGCAGGAAACAGAGGGGACGAGGAAGTGATGGGCAGGTTTGGTATCCAGGACAGGAACGCAGAAGGACAGATGTTGGTAGATTTTGTAAAAAGGATGGAAATGGCTGTGGTAAATACTTTCTTCCAGAAGAGAGAGGAGCATAGAGTGACTTATAAAAGCGGAGGTAGGAGCACACAGGTAGACTACATCTTGTGTAGGCAATGTAATTTGAAGAAAGTCAGTGACTGCAAAGTAGTAGCGGGTGAGAGTGTTGCCAAACAGCATAGGATGGTGGTGTGCAGGATGACGCTGATGGTGAGGAAGGTGAAGAAGGCAAAGGCAGAGCAGAAGACAAAGTGGTGGAAGCTGAAAAAGGAGTAGTCTTGTGTTGTCTTCAAGGAGGAGTTAAAACAGGCGTTGGGTGGTCAGGAAGTGCTTCCAGATGACTGGACAACTACAGCTAATGTGATCAGGGAGACAGGTAGAAGAATACTTGGTGTGTCATCTGGAAGGAGAGGAGATAAGGAGACTTGGTGGTGGAATGAGGAAGTGCAGGAGTGTGTACAAAAGAAGAGGTTAGCTAAGAAGAAGTGGGACATTGAGAGGACTAAAGAGAGTAAACAGGAGTACAGGTAGACACAGCATAAGGCAAAGGTTGCAGTGTCAAAGGTCAAACAGAGGGTGTATGATGACTTGTATGCTTGGTTGGAAAGTAAAGAGGAAGAAAATGATTTATACAGGTTGGCACAGCAGAGAAATAGAGATGGGAAGGATGTGCAGCAAGTTAGAGTGATTAAGGACAGAGAGGGAAATGTATTGACTGATGACAGAAGTGTGCTGGGAAGATGGAAAGAGTACTTTGAAGAGCTGATGAATGAGGAAAATGAGAGAGAAAAAAGAGTAGAAGAGGTGACTGTTGAGGACCAGGAAGTAGCAAAGATTAGTAAGCGTGAAGTGAGGAGGGCATTGAAGAGGATGAAGAATGGAAAGGCAGTTGGCCCTGATGACATACTGTTGGAGGTATGGAAGTGTCTAGGAGAGGAAGCAGTAAATTTCCTGACAAGAACTTTCAACAAGGTCTGAGAGAGTGAGAGGATGCCAGAGGAATGGAGAAGAAGTGTGCTGCTGCCCATTTTTAAGAACAAGGGAGATGTGCAGAGTTGTGGCAACTACAAAGGGATAAAGTTGATGAGCCATACGATGAAGTTATGGGAAAGAATAGTGGAAGCTAGACTAAGGGCAGAGGTCAGCATTTGTGAAGAACAGTTTGGTTTCATGCCAAGAAAGAGCACCACAGATGCAGTGTTTGCTTTGAGGATGTTAATAGAGAAGTACAGAGAAGGTCAGAAGGAGCTGCATTGTGCCTTTGTGGATCTGGAGAAAGCATATGACAGGGTGCCGAGAGAGGAACTGTGGTATTGTATGAGGAAGTCTGGAGTGACAGAGAAGTATGTAAGAGTGGTTCAGGACATGTATGAGAGATGTAAGACAGTGGAGAGGTGTGCTGTTGGTGTGACAGAAGAGTTCAAGGTGGAGATGGGACTGCATCAAGGGTCAGCTCTGAGCCCCTTCTTGTTTGCTATGGTGATGGACAGGCTGACAGACGAGGTTAGGCAAGAATCTCCATGGACTATGATGTTTGCAGATGACATTGTGATCTGCAGTGAGAGCAGAGCACAAGTGCAGGAAAACCTAGAGAGGTGGAGGTATGCCCTGGAAAGAAGAGGAATGAAGGTTAGCCTCAGTAAGACAGAATACATGTGTATGAATGCCAAAGACCCAACAGGAACGGTGAGGTTACAAGGAGCAGAGATAAGGAAGGTGGAGGATTTTAAGTACTTAGGCTCAACAATCCAGAGCAATGGAGATTTTGGAAAAGAGGTGAAGAAGCGTGTACAGGCTGGTTGGAATGGTTGGAGAAAAGTGTCCGGTGTGATGTGTGATAGGAAGGTATCAGCAAAAATGAAAGGAAAAGTGTACAAGACGGTGTTGAGGCCAACGATGTTGTATGGTTTAGAAACAGTGGCCCTGGGGAAAAGACAGGAGGCAGAGCTGGAGGTAGCAGAGATGAAAATGTTGAGGTTCTCTTTGGGAGTAACGAGGATGGATAGGATCAGGAATGAGCACATCAGAGAGACAGCACATGTAAGAGGTTTTGGAGACAAAGTCAGAGAGGCTAGATTGAGATGGTTTGGACATGTACAGTGGAAGGATAGTGAGTATATTGGTAGTAAGATGTTGAGGTTGGAACTACCAGGCAGAAGGCCTAGAGGATGACCAAAGAGACAATTCATGGATGTGGTGAAGGAGGAAGGAAGGCAGTTGGCTAAAGAGAAAAAGATGCAGAGGATAGGGTGAGATGGAGGCAGATGATTCGCTGTGGCGACCCCTGAAGGGAAAAGCCGAAAGGACAAGAAGAAGAAGAGTAATAATAATAATAATAATAATAATAATAATAATAATAAGCACTCCATGAATGTTGTTTTTCAACAGCTGAAATAAAGTTGGTTGGGAAGTAAAGCTTGAACTTTTCTGAAAAATTTATAGGTGATCATGTACCAGCTGAGAGAATGAAGGCTCAGTCTCACCCAAAATCCCCGCTATTGTTTGAAACATTTCCAGCACGCCTCTGTTCATGTGCCATCCTCTTGTGGGTTACATTTTAGCACTCAAATAACCGACATATAACCGAGAAAATCCAGTCATTTTTCAAAATGAAAGACTTTCAAAATTAAAGATCGTTCAGACTCAGATAATAAATAAAACGGAAATAATGAATTATTTCTTCTGCGGACTGGTACCAATTGAGCCACAGACCGGTACCGGTCTGCGAACCGGTGGTTGGTGACCACTGTTATACAGCATACTTTCTATCTATCTATCTATTTATCTAGCTATCTATCTATCTATATGAGATTTCCTTTCAGCTTTTCCATTTTTCAGGGGTCGCCACAGCGAATGATTCGCACGTTTGATTTGGCATAGGTTTTTACATCGGATGCCCTTCCTGACACAACCCTTTTAGCAACTGCTAACACGCTAACTGCTTTACAGCCTACTCTTTACGAAAGTCCCGCTCGAGTTCGAGTCCCACTCTCCACAGGGTTGTCACTGTCCCCCCAGTGCAGCTAACTGGGTTATCAAAGGCGGGCCATGTCTCTCACTGTCTATGGTGAGAGGCATGTAAAAGAACCATTGTTGACTTTCGTAAAGAGTAGGCTGCAAAGCCGTCAGCGTGTTTCTGTCCCTTGCTAAAAGGGTTGTGACAGGAAGGGCATCCGACGTAAAAACCTCTGCCAAAATCAAATGTGCGAATCAGATGATTCGCTGTGGCGACTCCCGAGTAAAAGGGAAAAAGCCGAAAGGAAGACAGACAGACAGTATGTATATGTTTTCATTTTGTATGTATAATATATTATCCAGTTAAGCTCTATGATGCCACTCTCTTCTGAAGAATTAAGACTTTGTTCTGAAGAAACGACAGTTTCCTCTGAAGTGCGTGAAGATAATCAGCTGAACTGTTGTAAAACTGTAGTATTAAAGTTTTTTCAGTTATTATTTCAGTACAGTGCCTAAGTTAATGTTTATAATAAATGGTTAGAAGCCACGGAGAAGCTCAGCCACGTCCCTCAGCCGAAGCAGACAGTTAGAGAACACAGCCGTCAAAATCAAAGTCCTAAGTGTTCTAAACATTAACTTAGGTACTGTACTGGAATAATGATTGAAAAAGACTTTAATACTAGAGTCCTTTCAGATGATTATTTCTCTTCAGGCACTTCAGAGAAAGGTGACATTTCTTCAGGAGACAGTCTTATTTCTTCAGAAGAGCCATCCAACATCATTACCTTTTCTACAGCCTAGCCAGAGAAGACGCACAGCATTTGAGTGGCATCATAGAGCTTAACTGGTAATTAAAACTCACTAAAAAAAGAGGCTCATTGAAAACTTGTGCGCGAATGAGGAAAAAGGGGTATTACATCATCTCAACCAATCAGCAGGAAGGAGGACAGCTATTGGCTGAATTTGAGTGACGTGTCAGTTGCTTGGCAGTCCGCAAATACTCAAACCGTGAGTGCAAAACCGCAAATAGTCAAGGGCCTACTGTATCATATTATATGCGTGAATGATCAACAAGAAGTAAAACACTATGTATCTATTACATGCACTAAAATATGCTTCTTAAACACATTCTATAGACAGTCTTACTCATTAATACATTATTAATGTAATAAAATATAGTAATGATTAAGAAAAACTTAATTTTTTACTGTGATATTTATTGATAATACAGTGGTATGAAAAAGTATCTGAACTTTTTGGAATTTCTCACATTTCTGCATAAAATCACCATCAAATGTGATCTGATCTTTGTCAAAATCACACAGATGAAAAAACAGTGTCTGCTTTAACTAAAACCACCCAAACATTTATAGGTTTTCATATTTTAATGAGGCTAGCATACAAACAATGACAGAAGGGGGGGGGGGGGTAATTAACTGAACCCTCTGCCTAAGGAGACTTAAAGAGCAATTGAAACCAATTTTTACCAAACAATTTAAGTCAGGTGTGTGCCCATTCACTGATGAGTGGCTTAAAGCTGCCCTGCCCACTTTAAAACACACACCTGGTAAGAATTGTCTTGATGAGAAGCATTGTCTGATATGCACCATGGCTCGCTCAAAAGAGCTGTCTGAAGACCTGAGATCAAGAATTGTTGATTTGTATAAAGCTGGGAAAGGATACAAAACCATCTCTAAAAGTCTGGATGTTCATCAATCGACAGTCAGAGAAGTTGTCTACAAATGGAGAGAGTTTGGCACTATTGCTTCTCTCCCAAGGAGTGGCCGTCCACCAAAGGTGACACCAAGAGTTCAGCGCAGAATACTCAGAGAGGTAAAAAAAAAAAACCCTAGAGTGTCTTCTAAAGACTTACAGAAATCACTGACACAGTCCAATATCTCTGTGCACACATCAACTATATGTAAAACAATGGCCAAGAATGGTGTTCATGGGAGGACTCCAAGGAGGAAGCCACTGCTGTCTAAAAAAAACATTGTTGCTCGTTTAATGTTCGCAAAAAGGCACTTGGACACTCCACAGAAGTCAGTTTAGACTGATGAAACAAAAGTTGAATTGTTTGGGAGAAACACACAATGTCATGTGTAGTGGAAAAATGGAACAGCTCACCAATATCAACACCTCATCCCCACCGTGAAGCAGGGTGGAGGGTGCATCATGATTTGGGGCCGTTTTGCTGCCTCAGGGCCTGGACAACTTGCAGTCATTATGGAAAAATGAATTCAAAAGTTTATCAGGATGTTTTGCAGGAAAATTTGAGGCCGTCTGTCAGACAGTTGAAGCTAAAAAGAGGATGGATGCTGCAACAAGACAATGATCCAAAACACATAAGTAAATCAACTTCAGAATGGTTTCAGAAGAACAAAATACACGTTCTGGAGTGGCCAAGTCAAAGTTCAGACTTGAACCCCATTGAGATCCTGTGGCATGACCTCAAGACAGCGAGTCATGCCAGACATCCCAGGAATCTGACTGAACTACAGCAGTTTTGTAAAGATGAATGGGCCAAGATTAGTCCTAATCGATGTGCCAGACTGATCTGCAGCTACAGGAAGTGTTTGGTTGAAGTTATTGCTGCCAAAGGGGGGGGGGGGGGTTCAGTTGCTTATTTCAGGATGATTCAGTTGCTTATTTCTCCCCCTTCTGTCATTGTTTGCATGCTATCCTCATTAAAATACGAAAACCTATAAATGTTTGGGTGGTTTTAGTTAAAGCAGATACTGTTTTTTCATCTGTGTGATATTGACAAAGATCAGATCACATTTGATGGTGATTTTATGCAGAAATGTGAGAAATTCCAAAAGGTTCAGATAGTTTTTCATACCACTGTAAATATAAACATTATACAGCATATATATAAAAGAACACCTTTAAATGTGTTTTCCTTGAAACATGCAGCACTGTATTTTTCAAAAATGCCCACTAAAGGAAGGTATTGCATTAGGCATGAGATGACTGAATTCAGGTATGAACTGCATTCAGTCTGAGCAGCTCAGCCATGCCCCTCAGCCGGAGCGGGTAGAAAACAGAGTTCTATAGTGAGAGAGTTTGAGAGCGTGACAAACCAAAGAAGCAGTGACATGATGTGAGTTAATCCTCTGGCGCAGAGGTGAGCGTGCTTTTGTTTATTGTGAGTAGATGAGAATAGTGAATTCAGGTGTGAGCCACCGAGCAGCTCAGCCACGCCATTCAGCCGAAACGGAGAGAAAGCAGTTAATTCGAGGCACAGCGCCAAAATCAAAGTCTCCAGAAACACAGACCATAACAAAAAGGACATAAAAGAACAAGAAATGTAACAAATTGGATAAACAAAACAAAATGAGAAACATGCTACACCACAATAAATAAAATCACACACACAAACATTCTAAACATTAACTTAGGTCCTGTACTGAAATAATAATTGAAAAAGAGTAATAGTGGAGTGTTTTACAACAGTTCAGATGATTATTCCTCTTCTGGCACTTCAGAGGAAACTGTCATTTCTTCTGGAGAAAGTCTTATTCCTTTAGAAGAGACATCCAACATCATTACCTTTTTCTGGCACTTAGCCGACGTTTGAGTGGCATCATAGAGCTTGAGAGATAATATGTTGTGGTCATCATCTTCTTAGTCCAACACTACATCCTGGGTGAGAGTGTAGTTCATCCTCATGATGTTGTGCAGAAAAACAGCAGCTTCAACCATAAGTATGACAACATCTGGTCCTTGTTGCAGTGTAGACAGTAGGAACTGCCAGCAATTGGCCAAGATGCAAAATGCATTCTCAACGACTCAATGTTCTCTGGATATCCTGTAGTCGTACGCCAATTCTTCCTCTTTAAGGCCTCGCCTGGAATATGGCTTCATAAGGTACTTCCTGAGAGCAAAATCATCATCCCCAAGAATGACGTATGGCATGTCAGTGTCATCTTGGGGCATAGGCTCTGGTGTGGGGAAGTTGATGGTACCATCTTCGGTGCATTTTTTAAGCTCCGAGGCATTGAATATCTGGGCATCAGACATGTGGCCTATACCACCTATCCATAGGAACTTGTAGTTGGTGTCTACCAGTGCTAGCAGAACAATGTACAGAACAATTGTATTTGTGGTAAAGGTTTCCAGAAGATGGTGGTTTTCTAATGGCGACGTGTTTCCCATCCAAGGCTCCAACGGCATGAGGCAGGTTCCACTTATCCTGAAAATCCCTGCTGAGCGATTTCCATTCCTGCACAGTATGTGGACACTGTATCACTTTGTATTTGTATTAATCGATAATGGCCTGACAGACCTCTGGTAGGAAACTTGCAATGGTGTGATGAGATACCCTGAAGTTGAAGGCCAGAGTTGGATACTTGTCGCCTGAACCAATATGACGCATGGTGGCAGCTAGTTCCAGACTAGGACTGAGTGCGCTTCTGAAGTTCGTATCCTTCTTTGACAGTTGAGAAGCCACAACGCTCAGCAACTTGTCAAACAGGTTAGGCGAGATCTGGAGATAGTTGAAGAAGGACGGCTTGTCTTCGAAACAAAGCTCTTCCATAAGGTTGTCATAGTTCCCAAGACCAATTCTTCATGCCACACTCAGCCATGGATGTACCCAGAAGCGTTTGATGACAATGTGTCAACTGCGGTTGATAACAATGTCTCGTTGCATTTCGTTGTATTCGTGAAGCAACAGCAGCATGAGGAACAGTTCCAAGTCAGCCATTTCGTTTCCAGTATGTGTTCACTTGGCAGAATGAGATTCCTTGGTTGAATCTGCGTATTTATAGGCGGAATCAGGTACAATCCTTTGATCTTTGCCGATTTTTCCGGATTGAAATGTGGTTACACCGGGTATTCCTGAGTCATTCCGTATTGAACGTAAACATTCCACTTTCATTTCGCGTGTTTTCGCAATCATTCCGAAGCTCTTCCTTCTCAAATGGATTAGTGCCGTAGTTATTCCTTGAGTGTCCCATGCTTTCCGTGAGCGTTCCGTGAATTATGATATAATAAGCATGCTAATTACGCCAACAACCTGTCACCGCACGAATGTCCGGCTACCGCTGATAGATTGGTCACGAGCTTACACGCTCAGCAAAATACCTTTATCCGAGCAACTTCCATCCAAGAATCAAGCATGAGGATAAGCATAATTCAGCAGGAAGCACTCGTTAAGTTTATTCAAGCGACAGGACTTCACCATTGTCAGTTTATTCATTTTCTTGAAGAATCTGATGCTGATACAGGGACTTGCTTTACCTTCTAATACCTGCTGGTTCAGTCTGGGGAAAGTATGTCAGTGAGTGTGGAGCTCAAACATGAGATTATTTAATTTTTGGAACTACTTGAGAACACTGAGAATTTTCCTGAGCTGAAAGACACATATTGGCTTTGTGATTTCGCTTTTACTGTGGACAAACTGACCCACATGAATGAGCTGAATGTGAAGCTACAATGGAAAAACAGTTTGCTCATGAAATGCAAGCAAACGTAAGAGCCTTGAAAACCGGGCTAGTTTTATTTTCAAAGCTAATGTTAGACAAGTCATTCGCTCATTTCCCCCACACTGGCCACATTACAAGAGGCCCTTCAACATGTGAAAAAATCCAGGAAAGCACTGGATGACTTGCATCTTCCGTCGGGTTCGTGATTTTGGAGAAATTGACAGGGCACTTCAGCTGGCGTCATGTCCCTTCTCACAAAACACTGAAACAATACCACAGAAGTTGCGGTTGGAACTGATTGATCTGCAGTGTGACATGATGTTAAAGGAGAAATTCAACTCCCTTAAACTGGATGAGGTTTATGTTTCATTAAGTGCAGCCAAATTTCCAAACATCCAGAAGATGGCACAGAGGATGCTGGTGTTGTTTGGCTCTATATGTGTGAACAGACTTTTAGTGTGATGAACACCAAGAAGCAGCCCACACATCCCAACTGAGTGATGAACACCTCAAATTTGTTCTGAGAATCATAACAGAATTACTACCAGAGTTCGATGCTCTGGCAAAAATAAGTGATCAACAACACTGTACCCACTAAAGGGCTTTTTAATGGGGGTTTTCTCTGTTTGTGTTTTATATGTACTGTTAAAAAATGCATTTTTACCATATCTTGCTGACCAGGCCTCATTGTCAAATTTTAAAAGTCAATGTGGCCCACCTATGATTTAGTATATGGTTGTTAGGGAGTTTCGAATACAGACATTCAGAAAATGTTTCTTTGGTATTTTTAAAAGTAGCATTTCCTGATTAGCGACATACAAAGTGATATAACTTAGTCGATTTTCATGTTATAATCATGTGTTATACCTCATTTTATAGCACATTAAATTTTTCTTTCCAAAATATCAATATTTTGATTTTCTTACTAATTAGAAAATTACTTATTTCCTGCTAATTATCAGAGCCCATTATGAGCAAAGGTGGAGTACACCCTGAACAGATCATCAGTAAATCACAGGACAACACAGGCACCACCATTCACACTCAGACCCATGGCCAATTTGGAACAGCCCATCAGCCTAATAGGTATATCTTTGCACTCGTCAAGCCTGGGATTGAAACGCAGGACCTACTTTCGGTGAGGTGGACATGCTAACCACTGCGCCACACTGTGCTGCCCAACAAACAAATGAAGAAATAAGTTAATGAATAGGCCGATTTGGATTTTTTTTTTTTTAAGCGTAGCGCATAAAAATGTGCAAATATATGAAATGTTTTTTTTTTTTTCCAATATAAATGACCACATTAGTGTCAAAGCATAAAATATATAACCTTTTTAGCACTAAAGTGTGTATATGTGTGGCGGAAGTCTCATCAGAATCAAAGATTTCTCTGCTGGACCTCCTGGCAGCCTCTGGCATGAGTATTATAAAAGCATTAATGTAAATCGGCAGAGCCGTGTTAAGTTTGAATACATTACATTCATCACCCACAAACAGACATAGATGTCTCTTTAGCTGCATTTGAAACTGAGGGCTTGCTATACCTACACATTGGCATTTGAAGACTTATTGCGTCTGTGTTTTTATTTTAATTCCTCTCACACTTCACAGTGTGTCATGTAATATGTGCACGTGTGTGTGTGTGTGTGTGTGTGTGTGTGTGTGTGTGTTGTGAGAGAGAGAGAGAGAGAGAGAGAGAGAGAGAGAGAGAGAGAGTCATCCTCTGAAGTGCAAGTGAATAGAGGGAACAGAGCAGATTGTTGTCATAGCAATGCAGCCCAAATTCCTATTACTGTACTATTACGAGAATTTTTTCTGGGATACTTGGATATAATGTGGTTCATGTTATCCGGGAAACAGACATTTGTGTAACACTTGCTGTAAAGGCTGTGTGTACAATGACCTATGAATATTCTTGTAATATCATTTACTCCATTCAGAAGGCTTTAGACTCTTAATTGTCATCACTAATTCAAGTCAGTGAACTTAGTGGTTAGGGTGTTGGGCTAATGATTGAGAGAATGTGGGTTTGAATCCCTCTTGGACCAAAACATACCCAAGACCTGTGCAATGTCTTAAACCAGTGCTTCTTAATTATTTTCTGTGCTCCCCCCTCCCTCCCCGGAAGAAAAAAACATTTTAACCCCCCCCCCCCCCCCGAGAAATAGTATTCTCATAAATAAATAGTATTATTTGTCTATAAAATTGTTATTAGTACACCTCTACATAACACTGAATCTTTATTAACATTAAAAACAAAAAAGAAAGAAATATAGTTCAACTTACAATAAAGAAAAATTTCATTACCATTGTTTTTTAATCTGTAATAGAAAAGACTTAAAGTGCACCAATGTGCCTGAAATAAAAAAAATGCTTATTTAAACTCATTTAACTTATTTATTTCTTAATATCTCCATCTCTCTCCAACTTTCTCTTCGTTCCTGTTAGAAAAATGTTCCATGTTGTTTCTTGGGTTGTTTACTGCACGTCATATGGTTTGGTCATACAAAAAAACCGCTACACCATAGTGCAGCAATGAGAGCACCACTGCCAACTACTGGAGTAGAAGTGCAATTACACTTAATTCTCATACACAATTCCAGAACAGCATGTTCCCCAGGATCACACCACACCCTCCCAGGCATCATATTGCACCCCCCAAAGGGGGCGCACCCCACTATTTGAGAAGCACTGTCTTAAATGCAAGTGTGCCTCGGACAGACATATATATATATATATATATATATATATATATATATATATATATATATATATATATATATATGTGGTACCTCACCTTACGAAAGTCTCAACAAATGAAAAATTCAGGTTATGAAAAGCATTTTCCTAAAATTTTTGTCTCAGGATATGAAACGAGTTCACGTTATGAAAGCATCATCTTAAAAATTCAAACATGCCATTCAAACATTCAAACAATGCACAAGCTGCTCTCCCATCAATCACGTTCAACATCCCGCCCCGCTGGCCTCCCACTAGCTAACAACTGAGCTGTCGTTTATGTCGCCTTCACTCAAGTGCCATCTTGGACAGGTCCACCTGACGCTATCTTGGACAGGGATCCCATTGCCTAGTAGGAATGACTCATCTACCTCCCATTCAAAAAAAAATTGTCAAATTTTAAGTTTAGACGTACAAACAACAAGACTGAACGTGTTCCTCCTTCTTCCCAGTTCATATCTATATATATTGGGGGCAGTGGTGGTCTAGTGGTATAGGGCGCTGGATCGCTGATCCAAAGGTTGGGGGTTCAAGTCCCACTCTCCACAGGGTTGTCACTGTCCCCCCCCAGTGCAGCTAACTGGGTTATCAAAGGCGGGCCATGTCTCTCACTGTCTATGGTGAGAGGCATGTAAAAGAACCATTGCTGACTTTCGTAAAGAGTAGAAAGAGTCAGGCGTTTTTTTTACCTTTGGGGAATTCCCAGCCAATATTAGCATGGATTTGCTAAAATGACACTGAAGATTTGAAGCCTTGAAATGTGATATCATGGTACTGCATAATAAACAGAGCGATTTGCCATTCCATTCAATAAAAAAGTAAGCATCTTCCCATTCTCCCAGAAATGTCCTGTGTTCATCTTCATATTTTCGTTTAGCTTTGCATTTTGCCATTTTTACAAAGAGGGTAAGCCTGCATGCAAAGAAAATGTTTACTTAATTTCCCAGCATTAGACGTCATCCACTCAGATGATTGGCGGTCACTTTTGTGTCAGACACGGCATAAAAAACACCCAACCTGTCAAAATTATTTTTAAATATTATTTATTATTTGTTTTTAATAACCTCTGAAGAATTTAAGTGTGTTTTAAGATTAAAAAAACAAACATGAAAAGAGGCAAAGCCACAGTATATAGAAATATGATAAGAGGCAAAGAGCCACATTCTTATTGATCAAGAGCTGCATGTGGCTCGAGAGCCGCGTGTTCGCCACCCCTGATATAGATAGATATATATATATGTATGTATGTATATGTATATATGTATGTATGTATATGTGTGTGTGTGTATATATATATATATATATATATATATATATATATATATACACAATGTATATATGTATATATATATTTCAGTTATATAGTGCCTTGTGTTACGCCGTCTCTGTGATCTTTGTGTTTATACTGTTTTGCGGGCTTTTGTAACCCTAAGCAAATATGGTTGGTCAGAAGCATAAGCCTTACTAGCATGGGTGCAAGTCTCATACACAGATATGAATTAACTATCTGCTCAGATCGGCGCAATCTACCATGCATACTCAGTTAAGCAAAGAGAGTTGTAAAATGAATGAAAACCCGAATCCAGAAAAGAAAGAGAACTCTCTGCTCTGCCGGTGATTCACATCAGTGCAGGCTGAGTACTAAACGAGTATTCAACTGCACCCTTGCTCACTTGAAAGACCAGAAGTCCGTATATCCCGCGCTTTGTGTCAAGCAAAAACAAGTGGACTACTTTCGGTGTTGAGCGCCTCACATATTGTAAGCGTTGATTGGCTGTTTTAAGCTTCATGTAAAGTGACTCGGCTCAGCCGACCATCGGAACCTTTTACAAGCAGAAAGATTGTATCATAGAGAATGTTAAAGGTTATATTTGATACTGCATTTGATATTTGATGAGCAAATTTGAATAAATTTATCTATTTGAAATTATTTTGCTTGAATTTAATTTATTTGAAATTAATGTTGATATTATTTGATATATATGATATTATTTTGCAATGTTGTTTATAATAATTGATTTAGGGGTGTTTTATGAGATACAGTAATGGTATTTATGGATGTATAGTGCAGTATGAACGTCATACGTCACTGTAGCAACTTACGTTCACTTTCAACTTGCGTTCAGCCGTCCGAAACCAATTAAAAACGTAATTCGGGGAGCATCGGTACATAAGTATTCACACCTGTTTCTTTTAAACCATGCAAATTAGTTACAGTGCAATCTGCCATGAGACATTACATGATTAGATGAATGTATTCAAATTATTCTGTGTGTCTGTGTGTGTGTGTGTGTGTGTGTGTGTGTTACAAGATCACAGAAATTAATTTGTTCTTGGAAAAAAAATATCAGTTTGTTGGAGAGCATTGACAGAATGGACAGCATCTCATCATACATGCCAAAGAGCTATTCAAACAAGTTCAGACAGACCTTTTAAAGTTAATATAGACGCTCCCCGACTTACATTTTTAATTGGTTCCGGACGGCCGAACGTACATTAACGGCCGAAAGTGAACGTAAGTTGTTACAATGACGTGTGACACTCATACTGTACTATACATTCATAAATACCATTACCGTATCTCATAAAACACCCCTAAATCAATTATTATAAACATAACCTTGTAAAATGTTATCAAATATATCAAATAATATCAACATTAATTTCAAATAAATTATATTCAAACAAAATAATTTAAAATTGATAAATTTTAATCAACTTCACTCATCAAATACCAAATACAGTATCAAATATAACCTTTAACATTCTCTATGATGTCATTGTTCTGCTTGTAAATGGTTCCGATGGTCGACGTATGGTCACATGACATGAAGCTGAGCTGACTCACTTTATATGAAGCTTAAAACAGCCAATCTACGCTTATAATATGTGAGGCGCTCAATACCGAAAGTAGTGCACTTGCTGAAAGTCGTTTACTCGCTTGAAACAAAGTGTGGGTTATACGGACTTCTGGTCTTTTAAGTGCGCAAGGGCGCCGTTGAACTTGTTTAGTACTCAGCCTGCACTGATGTGAATCACTGATGTGAATTACTGATGTGAATCAGCAGAGCAGAGAATTCTCTTTCTTGGGTTTTCATTCATTTTACAACTCAGATTGTGTCGAGATTTTTTTATATATATATATATATATATATATATATATATATATATAAACTGAACTGGGAAGGACAGGCACGTTCAGTCTCGTTTGTAAACAATGTCATTACGTCAGCGTACTACGTAGGTACGTCGTAACTCAAAATTTGACTTTTTCTTTTTTGGAAAAAAAACGTAAAAACAAAAAAATGTAAAACAGATGAACGTAAGTTGGAGAGAATTTGTATTATACAAAACACCACATTAGACTCCGCCCTGGTATAACATCTTAGACTGATAGCTGATGTTTTAACATATTTATGGAAACTTTTTTAGAAAACCGAATCTGACAATGATGGTATCTTCAAGGCCCAAGATAACATGGAGGAGTCTGGCTTTAAACATTACTTCTTTCGATTCATGTGTTTGTGTTTAAGTATATTAATCCCGGTGTACATATAGCTCATATATTACTGTCTGCACAAGAGACAGTTTTAATCTAAACTTTTTAACACCTCCAACACAAACATGTTAATAAATTACCTGAATGTAGCTAAATCCTACACTTGTATGTGTTAACTTTGCCCCTGACATCATCATAATTCTGAGACTCAGCTTTTAACTAAATGCCCATAAAATTGTTAAAACAGAAGGTATTGTCCAGGGACTTTACACATAGAAAGAGATTAATCTAGAGATCCAAGCTATATTAACTGATAATGAAGGAGTGAAGGGAGAATTACCGTATTTTTTGGACCATAAGGCGCACTTAAAAGCCTTTAAACAGATGGTGCTCTTTATAATCTGGAGCACCTTATGTGTAGATGAAGCCGTATGACTCCTTCTCACTGGCACCGTCAAAACCCAAGTGAAGCAAACTAATTTAGAGTTTACCATCATTCCAGTGGATTAACTAAGAACTTCAACTGCTAGATATTGGTGTACAGGTCGTAAGTTAGAGGGATCCAGGCTTTATGTCCAAATACCAGTATAAAACACTGCTACAGGTGTCCTCCTGAGAACTCAAATTAACCTTCTTGAATTTGAAGTTACACTGATACAGCTCCTGAAGAGTAATGACCTCCATTCTGTAATGGACACAATGCTAATGGCCTGACTCTTTAAGGGGGCGTGGCTGAAAGAAGGTCATGACTCAGGAAGACTTCTAATCTCCGTCTCTATTGATCTGACTCCATGTGCGAGGGAATAATAGATTACAAAATATTATATTATAATATAATAATAAATAATACAGTAATCCGAGCTTTATGTCCGACTTGTGCAACTGTTAAACTCAGAAAATGAAGAATTTGATGGATTTGTGGAAGAGGAATGAACTGAAAACGTGACTTTATTGTTTTATATTGGTATAACTGAACAATGTTTAGAGTTACTGTAAAGTGTATTATTGTATATTTTGTGTTACAGCGAAACAATGTTTAGCATTATTGTGAAGTGTATTATTTTGTATTTTAAAATGTTATAACTGAACACTGTTGAGAGTTATTGTGGGAGTTTAATCAAGTTTGACTTATCTGACTTTTGTTTTGCTTAATGCACCTTATAATCCGGTGTGCCTTATGTGTGGACATGGTTCTTTCATTGGTGTTGCGTGTGCGCCTTATGGCCCGAAAAATACGGTGGTTAGAGACACAATCAAACGTAATAGTCAGTATGATGATGATGCTTCTAATACCATGCTTCACTGCAACAGTGATGCTCATTATCTGTAGGACCTTCTTTGAAAGAAGTGCTGAAATTTTACCTCGGTCTTATTTGGGTTTGAATTGAACCCATAAACCTCAGAAATGTCAATAGATTTGAATAATTGGTTTTTTTTTTTTTCTAACTTTGTCATTTCGATGGTGTGAAGGACTACTACGTGGTGATCCTGTGTCCAGCAGAGATCGACGTCCAGGTACGACGAGTCCTGCACATCCCACTTTGGGCTCAGAGGGTCATTTACCTACAGGGCTCCGCACTCAAAGACCAGGATCTGATGAGGGCCAAGTAAGATCTTCAGGTTTATTTAAGTTAGGATCTTTTCAGGAGTCTGTGTGGGATTATGAGGGATTTCTCACCATATGGAGTTTATTTCTATCTCTAAACAAATGTACTCGATTCTATTATTTTATGGACAAGTGACTAATAAAAGGAAAAATACAAATAAATGAGTAGAGATGAGTTCAGATACCTACAGACAGATTAAATGTATGATACAGTTAAGTAGTTGGCATCCTACCCTGATCAATGGCATGTACTGAAATACCAAAAAGGTCCATATGCCCTTATATTTTGGATTTAGGAAAGAGGTAAATTGCTTGATTTTGAAAGAGGATTCCTCTCCTCAAATTGCCACCTAATCGTGATAGAGGGGTTTGAGTGTGCTAGGAGCTTTGTTGTCGAGGGCATTATGTCCCTGATAGGGTCATCTAAGACAAACAGGTCCTAGGTGAAGGTCCATATGAAGCGCGGTTCAAAAGAACTCTATGAAGAAACACATAAGGACACGGTTTCCTTTCCCGGATGCGGATCACTGGGGTCCCCTCCCCAGAGCCAGATCTGGTGGAGAGGCTCAAAGGCGAGTGCCTGGTGGTTAGTTTTCTGTCCATGGCTCACAGCCAGGCACAGTTCAAAAAGAAGACATGGGCCTGCCCTCCCATGGACCCACCACCTGAGGGAGGGGCTATAAGGGTTTGGTGCATTGTGAGTTGGGTGGCAGCCGAAGGTATGGGTTCTATTGGACCAAT
This sequence comes from Plotosus lineatus, assembly GCA_024760905.1. NCBI lineage: Eukaryota > Metazoa > Chordata > Actinopteri > Siluriformes > Plotosidae > Plotosus > Plotosus lineatus. Next base: position 89,814,375 of record CM045728.1, on the reverse strand, counting down.
CCTTGGCTACTGACTCCGACTCTTGGGACATGGAATGTCACCTCTCTAGCAGGAAAGGACCTCGAGCTGGTGCTTGAGATTGAGAGATACCAACTATAGTCAGATTTACACCAACACATAACTTGGGCTCTGGAACCACTCATCTTGAGAGGGGCTGGACCCTATTCATTCTGAAGTTGCTCATGGAGAGAGGCGGTGAGCTGGAGTGAGCATCCTTGCTTCCTCCATCTTGGCGCATACACATTGGGGTTCTCCTCGGTTGACGAAAGGGTAGCTTCCCTATCTTTTCAGGTGGTAGGATGGGTCCTGACTGTTGTTTGCACCAATTGACAGTTTAGAGTACCCACACTTCTTTTAGTCTTTAAGAGGTGTGTTGGACAACACTGCCCATGGGGACTCCCTTGTTCTGTGAGATTTCAACACCCATATGGGCAACGATAGTGTGACCTGGAAGGGTGTGATCGGTCGGTATGGCTGCTCCAGTCTGACCCCAAATGGTGTTTGTTGTTAAACTTCTGTGCTGATCATGGTTTGTCCATCACAAACACTGTTTGAACATAAAGGTGTCTATAAGTGCACTAGGGCACCCTAGGCCACAGTTTGATGATTGACTTTGTACTCATGTCACCAGACTTGCAGTTGCATGTTCTGGACACTTGGGTGAAGAAAGGAGCTGAGCTGTCAACTGTTCACCACCTGATGGTGAGCTGGCTCCGATAGCAGGGGATTCTGCCCTGCAGACATGGCATGCCTAAGCATGTAGTTAGGGTTTCCTGGGAATGTTTGACAGAGTCTTCTGACAGAAGGGCCTTTAACTCCCATCTCCGGCAGAGCTTACAACACCCCGAAGGAGGCGGGGGACATGGAATCCGAATGGGCCATGTTTTGTGCCTCACATTGTTGAGGCTGCAGCCCATAGCTGTGGCTGGCAGGACATTGGTGCCTGTCGTGGTAGTAATCTTTGAACCCGGTGGTGGACAGATGTGGTGAAGGCCTCCGTCCAGTTCAAAAGGGAGGTCTATTGGGTCTTACTGGCCTGTGGGACTCCTGAGGCAGCAAATAGGTACCAGCAGGCTAAACATGCTGCAGCCCTAGCTGTTGCTGATGCAAAATCTCAGGCATGAGAGTAGTTTGGGAAGGGCCTGGAAACCAGTTGGCCTCAAAAATCCGATGGCTCAGCACGGGGAAGCAGTTCTCTGCAAATACTGTTTACAGTGGAAGTGGGGAGCTGCTCACCTCAACTGGGGATATTCTCAGGAGGTATAAGGAATACTTTGAAGACCTCCTCAATCCCATCAAGATGACCTCTGTGGAGGAGGAAGATCCTGGGGGTTTGGGATGGGGGTGAGATAGACTAAAGGTTCCTTTTTGGTCAGGCTCTAGGTGGGGGGGTGGATGCGATCTCTCAGGGCTCTGGGTGTTGTAGGACTGTGTTGGTTGACATGTCTCTGCAACATTGCATGGTCATCGGGGGCCGTACCTCTGTATTGGCAAGCTGGGATGGTAGGCCCCTTTTTTAAAAAGGGGAAGATGTGTTCCCATTATCATGGAATCACTCACCTCAGCCTACCCAGGAAAGTCTATTGAGGAGTGCTGGAGAAGAGGATCTCATTGATGGTTGAACCTTGAACTCAAGAGGAACAATGTGGTTTTTGTCCTGGCAGTGGCACTCTTGGCCATCTCTATACACTCTACAGGATCCTGAAGGGGGCGTGGGAGATTGCCCAATCTATCCACATGTGTTTTGTATATTTAAGGAAGGCTTTCAACTGTGTCCCTCGAGCTATATTGTGGGGTGTACTCCGGGAGTATGGTGCATCAGACCTGTTGCTACGAGCCATTCGGGTTCTGTATCAGTGGGATCAGGGCATGGTCCACATTCGTAACAACAGTTCAAATTCATTTCCCGTGAGGGTTGGGAGTCCGCCAAGGCTGTCCTTTGTTACCGATTCTGTTCATAATTTTTATGTACAGAATTTCTAGGCGCAGCTTTGATGTTGAAGGGTTCTGGTTTGGTGACCATAGGTTCTTGTCTCTGCTTTTTCCGGATGATGTCCTTTGGACCTCCAGCTCTCATTGAAGCGATTTGCAGCTGAGTGCAGAACGGCCAGGATGAGAATCGGCACCTCCAAATCCAAAACCATAGTTCTTAGCTAGGAAAAAAAAAAGAGTGGGAAGTGGTGGTCTGGTGGTAAAAGGTGCTGGATCGCTGATCCTAGGGTTGGGGGTTCTAATCCCAATCTCAACAAGGTTGTCACTGTTCCTCCAGTGCAGCTAACTGGGTTATCAAAGGCTGGCCATGTCTCTCACTGTCTATGGTGAGAGGTATATAAAAGAACCATTGCTGACTTTTGTCAAGAGTAGGTTGCAAAGCCTTCAGCATGTTTCTGCCCCTTTCTAAGGATTGTATCAGGAAGGGCATCCGACATTAAAAGCTATGCTAAATCGAACATGCGAATCATTAATATGACTTCCATGAAGATGGAGTCAGAGGATTTGCTGTGGTGACCCCTGAAAGGGAACAGTTAAAAGGAAAAGAAGAAGGTCTCAGCTAGAAAATGGTGGAATGCACCCTTCAGGTCTGCAATGTGGTCCTGCCCCAAGTGGAGGAGTTCAAGTATCTCAATGTCTTGTTCATGAGTGAGGGAAGGATGGAGTGAGAGATTGACAGGTGGATCGCTGCAGCCTCTGCTGTAAAGCAGAGCTTGTACTGGTCCATTGCTACCTAAATTATACATATTATCTGTCATTAATTTAGTTTTTCAGATCTTTTCATGCTGTTGGTATATAACTTTTAATAGTAAAGAGGTCTCACCAAGAAATTGTCACATGTAACCTCTAAAATTGGTTAATTCATTACTCATGGTCCAGATTTACTTACATATGTGCTCCCGAGTGGCAAGGTCTGTGATTTGAACTTGGAGATCACGGGTTTGAATCCAGGTTGATGCCCCAGCCAACTACGTCTAGGGTTCCATTGGTTAATTAGATTAGCTCTCACGGGGGTAAGGAATGGCATATGCTTTTATCTCTGTCATTTACTTACATGGATCACTAGCCAATCATGGATATCTGTGAGCTCATTCATACAAAAGGGGTGGATAACTCTTTTCCTCCATATGTGTTAGGTCACCCATAAATACACATGCACAGCAGTTTGTAAAGGTGTAGCTGGCATCATCACGTGTCAAGGAGGGGGTCTGATCTGAGCCAAAATAATGGTTGCCTTTCTACTTTAATTCTTTACAAATCAGTAGATATTCCTGATGATCAAGTCTGTGGTTGTTTTCATCCATACTGGTCAGGTGACTGCACCTGACATCCGATCACAATCATCTTGGCATCTTTACTCCAGCAGCTTCACAGCAATTCACACCTGAAGATTGTCAACATACACACCAACATGTTTTCCACAATGTATTATATGAATATTCCCAAATGAAGAATCCGGGTTTTCCTGTAGGAATGGTCGGAGAAATGGTAATAAAAGGAATTTTAGCACTGTAGTGTTGTCTGGATCAGAAGCTATAGTGATGGATTTGAGGAACGTATGTGTGGTTTTAAGATCTGCAGATCAGTCCACCTGAAGCATGACATGCCATTATTAATGAGGATAATTAAAGAACACTAAGACTTGTATCGGTCATTATATCACATAGTGGATAGATCAAAATCGACAGGCTTGTTGTAAAATTGAGCACCAGGCAAACACAGAAAGAAAAAGACAAAGCAACCGCCAGCCCTGCGGCTGGCAACCTGGAACGTCAGAACGATGTGTCCCGGCCTCACTGACGACCTCCAGCAAGTCGACGACACAAGGAAAACCGCCATCATTAGCCGTGAGCTGGCCAAGCGGAACATCGACATCGCCGCCCTACAGGAGACACGCCTTGCTTCAAGTGGCAGTCTCAAGGAGAAGGACTACACGTTCTTCTGGCAAGGTCTGGAGGCAGACGAGCGACGACTCTATGGGGTTGGTTTCGCAGTTCGCAACTCCCTGCTGTCGTCAATTGAACCTCCTTCTCAGGGAACCGAGCGCATCCTCTCACTCCGACTCACCACCTCCTCGGGACCTACACACATTTTCTGCGCCTACGCCCCAACACTCTGCTCCACAACTGAGGCAAAAGATGCATTCTACGAGGAGCTTGAGGCAAGGATCAGAGAGACACCAGTGAAGGAAAACCTGTTCCTGCTCGGAGACTTCAATGCCCGGGTGGGAGCAGACTGCACCGCCTGGCCACGCTGCATTGGACACTTTGGCATTGGCAAGCTCAACGAGAATGGACAACGGCTACTTGAGCTCTGCTCCTTCCATGACCTCGCCATTACCAACACCTTCTATGCCACCAAGCCCCACCACAGAGTTTCATGGAGACATCCCAGGTCGAGGCACTGGCACCAGCTGGACTTCGTCATCACCAGGAGACCCATGCTGAACCACGTGCTCTGCACACGTAGTTACCATAGTGCAGACTGCGACACTGACCATTCCTGGTCGGAAGCATGGTGCGTCTACGACCCAAACAGATCCACCGCTCCAAACATAGGGGCCAGCCCGCATCGACACTGCCAGAACTTCAAAGCCCGAGCTGCGCAAATGCTTTGCTGAGGCCATCGACAACGCCCTGGAAGACTGCCCCACAGACAACGCCACAGCACGCTGGGACTTCATCCGCGATGCCGTATACCAGGCCGCCTCAGACACCTTCGGGAAGAGAGTCAGGAAAAACGAGGACTGGTTCGAGGCTGGGATTGAAGATATGGAGCCTGCCATAGCCGCCAAGGGTGCTGCGCTCCTTGAGTACAAGAGGAAGCCATGGGAGAAATCACTGGCCACCTACAGAGAAGCCCGCAACAATGCCAAGAGGGTCGCCGCAGGTGCGCCAACGACTACTGGCTGAAGCTTTGCAGCGATATTCAGACCTCTGCGGACTGTGGAAACACCCGTGCCATGTATGAGGGGATGAAAAAGCTGGACCAAGTGCCACCAAGATCGCACCCTCAAATCCACCTCCGGCGACATCATCAAGGACCGTGGGGAGCAGATGGAGAGATGGGCCGAGCACTATTCAGCACTATACTCCAGAGAGAATGTTGTCACTGACACAGCCATGGAGAACACCATCCCACTGCCCACCATGGAAGAACTCGACTCGCCACCTACCATCGAAGAACTCAGCAAGGCCATTAACTCGCTGTCTAGCGGAAAGCACCAGGCAGCGACGGAATCCCTCCAGAGGTGATGAAGGCTGCAAAGAGAGCTCCCTCCTTGGGCATCTCCATGAGCTTTTGCTTCAGTGCTGGGAAGAAGGAACGATACCCCAAGACATGCGAGATGCGAAGATCATCACGCTCTACAAGAACAAGGGCGACCGCAGCGATTGCAACAACTATCGTGGGATCTCTCCTCAGCATTGTAGGGAAAGCCTTTGCAAGGGTAGTCCTCAACCGCCTGCAAGTACTTGCAGACCGTGTGTATCCCGAGTCGCAGTGCGGGTTCCGGGCAAAGCGATCAACCATTGACATGGTGTTCTCCCTTCGGCAGCTGCAGGAAAAGTGCCGTGAGCAGCGACGCCCTTTGTTCCTCGCCTTCATCGATCTGACCAAGGCATTCGACTTGGTCAGTCGGTCTGGCCTCTTCACCCTCCTCCATAAGATTGGATGTCCCACCAAGCTCCTGAAGATAGTCGAGTCATTCCACGACAACACGTCTGGCACAGTTCAGTATAACGGAACATCATCAGACCCCTTTCCAATCAAGAGCGGCGTGAAACAAGGGTGTGTCCTGGCCCCGACACTTTTTGGCATATTTTTCTCTTTGCTCCTGCGCTACGCATTCAGAGAGTCCGAAGATGGCATCTTCCTCCACACACGGAGTGATGGGAACCTCTTTAATCTCGCCCGCCTCAGGGCAAAGACCAAGGTGCGCAAGGTCCTCATCCGGGATATGCTCTTTGCTGACGACGCTGCCCTCACTGCTCACTCTGAAGCCGCCCTTCAGCGACTCATCCATCACTTGCCGGAGGCATGCACAGAGTTTGGACTCACTATCAGCCTCAAGAAAACCAACATCATGGGTCAGGATGTCAGCACAACTCCCACAATCAACATCGGTGATTACACCCTGGAAGTGGTGGACAAGTTCACCTACCTTGGCTCCACCATCTCCAGTAACCTATCCCTGGATGCTGAGCTAAACGTAAGGATAGGCAAAGCAGCAACATCCATGGCCCGCCTAGCGAGCGTGTGTGGAACAACCCCAGGCTGACCCTAAACACGAAGATGAAGGTGTACCAAGCATGCGTGTTGAGCACGCTTCTATACGGCAGTGAGGCCTGGACCCTATACATGCACCAGGAGCGAAGACTAAACGCCTTTCACCTGCGCAACCTCAGACGACTCCTCGGCATTACCTGGCAGGATCGTGTCTCCAACTCGCTGCGTCTTGGCCCAGGCAGGCATGTCAAGCATGTTCGCCATCCTCTCCCAGAAGCGCCTGCGCTGGCTCGGACACATATGCAGGATGGATGAATTTCGCATTCCAAAGGACATCCTCTATGGCGAGCTCGCCTCAGGAACACGACCAACAGGACGACCCGCCCTGCGCTACAAGGATGTCTGCAAGAGGGACCTGAAGTCATGCAGCATCAACCCAGTAGATCTCGAGGCAGCGAGCTCCGACCGCTCTAGCTGGCGTGGAAAGGTAAAATCCGGTGTGCAGCAGGCCGAGGAGAAGAGAGAGATCCAGCATGAGGAGAAGAAGAACCGCAAACAGCAGAGAATTCTGTCTGCCACAGCCTGCCCCACGATCCCTACTGCAGAATACACTTGCAGCAAGTGTGGTAGGAGCTGCATCTCCCGCATTGGCTTATTCAGCCACAGCCGGCGCTGCAGCCTCTCAGCTAATTGATAGACCTGCCTAGGTGCAGACTCCATTGTCTCTTGAGACAGACGGATGCCAAGGTTAGCATTAGTGTGGTGCTGTTGGGTGCTGCTTTCGTTCATTATTCTCTGAGCTGATATTATGGCTTAGCACTTTTGTATTTTGTTAGCTTCTCTCCTAATTATATTTTTATACATTCTGCAAGAAGATTCTTTAATCATTATTCATCGTCTGTCCCTTTCTGTCTCTCTCTCACTCACTCTCTCTCTTCTCTTTTTCTCTTAATGACTCATATTTTTCTGTCTCCTAAACTCTGATCTCTTTTATCTTTTCTCTTTGTATCCATCATTGTTCTTTTTCTTTTTCCTTCTTATATTCTGGCTGTTTATATTACTTTCTTTATTGCCTTCTCATTCTCTCTCTTCCTGTCTTTTGTTTTCTTGACTCTCTCTTTCTTTGCTCACTCTCTATCTCTTCCTCTCTCTATTATCTTTGCCCATTTCTCTGTCCCTTGTTTTCTCTTCCTCTCTTTCTCACTCTCAACCTATCTTTTCAATCTCTTTATTCCTTTCTCTCACTTCTTTTTCCCTTTTTATTTTTGTTTCTCTCTCTCTCTCTCTCTCTCTCTCTCTCTCTCTCTCTCTCTCTCTCTCTCTCTCTCTCTCACTCTGTTATGTTCTTCATTCTCTCATTCAGTATGTCTGTATAGACAGTGTGTGTAAATCTGACCCTGCGCTTAATATTTGTGTCTCATCCCTGTTTGGCTGCAGAATGGATGATGCTGAGGCCTGTTTTATCCTGAGTAACCGTTTTGAAGTGGACCGCCTTGCTGCTGTACGTTCCTTCTCCGTCCTCTCTTCTTTCTCTCTGTCCTCTTGTTCCCAGTTGTATAACTATTAGCACCTCTTTACCATTATCATTCCAACTGTGTGCTGTTTCATGAATTATTGTTTTTGAAAATGGTATTTGGGGCAGTGGTGGCCTGGTGGTAAGGTGCTGGATTGCCAATCCCAAAGTTGGGGGTTCAAGCTCCACTATCAACGGTTGTCACTGCTGTCCCTCCAGTGCAGCTAACTGGGTTATAAAAGGCCGGCCATGTTTCTCACTGTATTTGGTGAGAGGCATGTAAAAGCACCATTACTACTTTTGTCAAGAGTAGGCTGCACATCCATCAGCATGTTTCTGCCCAGGGTGTACCTTGCCCAGAGTCGGCTGAGATAAGTGCCAGCCTCCCCTCAACCCTAATTAGGACCAATCAGTTCAGAAAATAAATGACTAAATTAGTGCTGAAGAAATGAATATGAAAAAAATAAGCGAGGTTCATATTACGAATGAGCAGGGAATGTGACCCGACTTCCGGTTCAAAGGTCATGCCTATCAAACTTTCCAGTGGCCACTTGCTTTTGTATGTAAACAACATTGTCACACCCAAATAACTGCCGTTACAGTCTGCTTTAAGCCTTAAATTCTCATAATACCAGGTATGCATTGTGCTATATTGAATTATGGAAATGACTTATACTATCTTAAATGATGGAAAAAGCAAACTTCCGGCAAACATGCCTGTAACTTTGGGACAAGCGTGTGTACATGCTTCAGGTTATATACTTTCCCAACCGAGCTGAAGGATCCAGAGGGATGTAATCGTTGGATTAAAGCAGTAAGTTTATAATTCAGTTATATTGATTCGTATTCTATTCATTGTAGAATCCACAATTAATTGTGCCTTCCAATTGAGCTGATAATCAGCGATAGGCAGGCCCGAACATTAGCCTGATTAGGCCTACCATAGATCTATAGATTAGTATAGCCTGAGTCAGAAAAACAATCCCGGGTCATGAGCTAACATTTAACAGATCTAATATTGATCTAGGCCTATTGTAGCATTGTTAAAATATAATTTAGAGCTATGACAATGTATAGAAAATTAAATTTCAATTGCCAATATTATATATAAAAGCTGTCATCTAGATCCAAGGGTTTTTTTTTTTGTCATTTTTGATTTACATGTGCCTGTGTTTACATTATAGGCATATACCGGTATGACAAGATCCATCATTTTGCTAGTTTGTTTGGTAGCCGCCATCCCATGATGCTTTGTGCCAATCGAGATGCGCTTATTAAACAAACAGCTGTTCATCTAAAAATTAAAAAAAAAAAAATTATTCTCCCATATGTACTTCAGTCTCTTCTTATTACATTCTTCCTTTTCTTGTTTGATATTGCTGCACTTCTTGCTCATCATCATCTACATTTGATCTCTATCGTTTTCTTCTTTTTTCTCTTCTTATTGTTATTATTAACAGATGTAAGATATATTATTTTTCTTCTGAAATAAAATCCCTCCTGCTTTCTTTTTATCTATAAATTCTTTGCTCATTTTTACTTTCTCCTTCACTCACTCTCTCTCTCTTTCTCTCTCTGTCTGTGTGTGTGTGTGTGTGTGTGTGTGTGTGTGTGTGTGTGCGTGCGCGTGCCCATTGCTCTCTATTTTCTCAACACCCCCCCCCCCCCCCCACCACCACCACCACCCTTTCAGGATCACCAGACTATCCTCCGAGCATGGGCAGTGAAGGATTTTGCCCCAAACTGTCCTCTCTATGTCCAGATCCTCAAACCAGAGAATAAATTCCACGTCAAATTTGCAGGTCAGCTCACAGTATCATATTAAATCCAATCGTCAGGTGTAAGAAAGTTGTGTTTGTGTTTGTGTGTGTGTGTGTGTGTGTGTGTGTGTGTGTGTGTGTGTGTGTGTGCACGTGCTGTGTGTAGTATTGAGTTTAGAAATAGTTGGACTTATGTTATCGAAGGTTTTCCTTTGCTTATCCTTTTGTGATGTACAGATTGTATTAATGATCTATAATAATTTAATAATCTATATTTATACACTTGAAATCATTAAGTAATGTTTCATTAGTTGTTATATAATCTCCTTGTATATCACCGACTACATTGGATAATTGTTCGTTGCTGTTAGCTTTGCTTACTGCATGCAATTGTCGTGCCATAGTTTCAACAAACTTAAGCATCATAACATTTATTTCTATCCAGTGTTGGGTTAATTTTCCACCGATGTCTTGCATTGATGAGGGAAAAACTGACTCACGACATACGGTTTTCTCCAGCACATCCCGAAAACTTTCAATAGGGTTAAGCTCGGGACTATGGGTCGCCTATACATACTTGAAAATGATTCCTCACTCTCCCCGAACCTCTCTTTCCTTGTTTGAGTCATCATTTTATATCCGTGTCATCAGGGAAGAAAAAGTGCATTGATGTGATAATTCAGTACATTCAGGTCATCAGCTGCTTCATTTTATTGCCTCATTAATGTGGCTTAGCCTCAACTGGACCAACTGGAGAAATAATGCCATGGAGATTAGATGCACTGATCAAGGTCTTCGTGCAAATATTACAGCGTGAGACTTTTTTTTTTTGACCGGCCAATATCTTCTTCTTTCGGCTGCTCCCTTTTTTTCTCTCAGGGGTCACCACAGCGTACCATCACATGTTTCATTTGGCATAGGTTTTTACGTTGGATGCCCTTCCTGACACAACCCTTAGCAAGGGGCAGAAACACACTGGCGATGCAGCTAGTCTTGACGAAAGTCAGCAATGGTTCTTTGACATGCCTTCATCATAGACAGTGAGAGACATGGCTGGCCTTTGATAACCCTGTTAGCTGCACTGGTGGGACAGTGACAACCTATGGAGAATGGAAGTCTTGGGTTTTCTTCACGTTTGTCACACCTAAATGTTTCAGGCTATGAAACAAATTTAAATATAAGACAAAGGCAACAAAATTAAACCCAAAATGCAGTTTGTACATAAAGATTTTTAGTATAAAGGGAGGAAAAAAATCCAAACTGATTTATATGTATAAATATACTAGTCCTTCTCAAAAAATTAGCATATTGTGATAAAGTTCATTATTTTCTATAATGTCTGTCTGTCTTCCTTTCGGCTTTTTCCCTTTTACTCGGGAGTCACCACAGCGAATCATCTGATTCGCACGTTTTGATTTGGCAGAGGTTTTTACGTCGGATGCCCTTCCTGTCACAACCCTTTTAGCAAGGGACAGAAACACGCTGACGACTTTGTAGCCTACTCTTTACGAATGTCAGCAATGGTTCTTTTACATGCCTCTCACCATAGACAGTGAGAGACATGGCCCGCCTTTGATAACCCAGTTAGCCGCACTGGGGGGGGGACAGTGACAACCTTGTGGAGAGTGGGACTCGAACCCCCAACCTTTTGGATCAGCGATCCAGCACCCTATACCACTAGACCACCACTGCCCCCATTATTTTCTATAATGTACTGATAAAAATTAAACTTTCATATATTTTAGATTCATTGCACACCAATTCAAATATTTCAGGTCTTTTATTGTTTTAATACTGATGATTTTGGCATACAGCTCATGAAAACCCAAAATTCCTATCTCAAAAAATTAGCATATCATGAAAAGGTACTCTAAACGAGCTATTAACCTAATCATCTGAATCAACCAATTAACTCTAAACACCTGCAAAAGATTCCTGAGGCTTTTAAAAACTCCCAGCCTGGTTCATTACTCAAAACCCCAATCATGGGTAAGACTACCAACCTGACTGCTGTCCAGAAGGCCATCATTGACACCCTCAAGCAAAAGGGTAAGACACAGAAAGAAATCTCTGCGCGAATAGGCTGTTCCCAGAGTGCTGTATCAAGACACCTCAGTGGGACGTCTGTGGGAAGGAAAAAGTGAAAGAAGGGCCGATTCCAGACCTTGGGGGACCTGTGGAAGCAGTGGACTGAGTCTGGAGTAGAAACATCCAGAGCCACCGTGCACAAGCGTGTGCAGGAAATGGGCTACAGGTGCCGCATTCCCCAGGTCAAGTCACTTTTGAACCAGAAACAGCGGCAGAAGCGCCTGACCTGGGCTACAGAGAAGCAGCACTGGACTGTTGCTCAGTGGTCCAAAGTACTTTTTTCGGATGAAAGCAACTTTTGCATGTCATTCGGAAATCAAGGTGCCAGAGTCTGGAGGAAGACTGGGGAGAAGGAAATGCCAAAATGCCTGAAGTCCAGTGTCAAGTACCCACAGTCAGTGATGGTCTGGGGTGCCATGTCAGCTGGTGGTGTTAGTCCACTGTGTTTTATCAAGGGCAGGGTGAATACAGCTAGCTATCAGGAGATCTTGGAGCACTGCATGCTTCCATCTGCTGAAAAGCTTTATGGAGATGAAGATTTCATTTTTCAGCACAACCTGGCACCTGCTCACAGTGCCAAAACCACTGCTAAATGGTTTACTGACCATGGTATTACTGTGTTCAATTGGCCTGCCAACTCTCCTGGACCTGAAGCCCGTAGAGAATCTGTGGGATATTGTGAAGAGAAAGTTGAGAGACACCAGACCCAACACTGTGGATGAGCTTAAGGTCGCTATCGAAGCATCCTGGGCCTCCGTAACACCTCAGCAGTGCCACAGGCTGATTGCCTCCATGCCACGCCGCACTGAAGCAGTCATTTCTGCAAAAGGATTCCCGACCAAGTATTGAGAGCATAATTGAACATAATTATTTGAAGGTTGACTTTTTTGTATTAAAAGCACTTTTTTTATTGGTCGGATGAAATATGCTAATTTTTTGAGATAAGAATTTTGGGTTTTCATGAGCTGTATGCCAAAATCATCAGTATTAAAACAATAAAAGACCTGAAATATTTCAGTTGCAATGAATCTAAAATAAATTAAAGTCTAATTTTTATCACTACATTACAGAAAATAATGAACTTTATCACAATATGCTAATTTTTTGAGAAGGACTAGTATATATATATATATATATATATATATATATATATATATATATATATATATATATATATATATATATATATATATATATATATACACAGTACTGTGCAAATGGTTTTTACCAATTTCTGACATTTTTTTGCACGTTTGTCCAGTCATCCATTTCAGATCAAGCAAATCTAAATATTATACAAAGATAAAACACAAGTAAAGCCAATTGCATTTATTAAGGGGAAAAACATCTAAACCTACAAGGGCACGTGTGAATAAGTAAATGCCCCTAAACCTAATAGCTGGTTGAACCACCTTTTGCAGCAATAACTGCAGTCAAGCATTTGCGATAAGAGGCGATGAGTCTCTCACATTACTGTCATGGGATTTTGGCCCTCTCTTCTCTGCAGAATTGTTTAACATCAACCAGATTGGATGGCTTTCGGGTATGAACAGCCTTTTCAAGGCCATATCACAGCATCTCAATAGGGTTCAGGTAGTGACTTTGACTAGGCCACTCCAAACCCTCATTTTGTTCTTTTTTAGCCATTCAGAAGGGGGCTTGCTGGTGTGCTTTTGAATCATTGTTTTGCTGCAAAACACGGATGCACTTCAGCTTGAGGTCTCAAACTAATGGATGAACATTCTTTGCCAGAATTTCTTAGTAGCGAGCAGAATTCATGGTTCCATCAATCATGACAAGTCGCCCTGGTCCTGAAGGAGCAAAGAAGGCCCAGATCATCATACTTCCACCACCATGTTTCACTGTTAGCACAATGTTCTTTTTATCAACTGCAGATGTAACGGGATGCATTTCTCCCAAAAAGTTCAACTTTAGTTTTATCAGTCCAGAGGACATTTTCCCAAAACCTTTTGGGGATGATCAAGATGATTCTTGGCAAAAGTGAGTCGTGTCTTGATATTTGTTTTTGTCAACAGTGGCTTTCACCTCGAAACTCTTCCATGGATGCCATTTTTGCCTCGTGTCCTTCTGATGGTGGAGTTATGAATATTGGCATTAACTGAGGCAGGTGAGACTTGTAGTTGTTTAGAAGTGGTTTCTGGATCCTTTGAGACTTCTCCAGTTAGTCTGTGCCATGCTCTTTGAATAATTTTGGTAGGTCGGCCACTCCTGGGAAAGGTAAACACTGCGCCATGCTTTCTCCATTTATGGATAATGGCTTTGACAGTCGTACGCTGGAGTCCCAAAGATTTATCAATGACTTTGTATCCTTTCCCAGGCTGAGACATCTGTATAGTCTTCTTTCTTATTTGCTCTTGAAGCTCACAGGATCGCGGAGTCATGATGTGTGTTCAATATGGCCTACCTCACCTTGTCAGATACGTTTTATGTTTGGGATCTCCTGAATGGAAATGTCTGGCAGCAATCAGGTCTGGATGTGGCCATGAAATTGAACTCAGTTTCCCCCCATAATAGGATTAATCACAATTACCTCACATTTTAAAAGGGGACAATTACTTTTTCACAGAGGTTCATGTATGTTTGGATAGGATTTTTCTATTAAATAAAATCACAACAGAAATACTGCATTTTTTGAATGCTTGAGCTATCTTTGTGTAATGTTTAAATTTGTTTGATGATCTGAAAAAGTTGTGTGACCAAAGGTGCAAAAAAGTAAAAAAAAATCAGTAAGGGGCAAAAACTGTGCACAGCTATATATATAATAATATATATATATATATATATATATATATATATATATATATATATATATATATATATATATATATATATATATATATATATATATATATATATGGGGCAGTGGAGGTCTAGAGGTATAGGGCGCTGGATCGCTGATCCAAAGGTTGGGGGTTCGAGTCCCACTCTCCACAAGGTTGTCACTGTCCCCCCCCAGTGCAGCTAACTGGGTTATCAAAGGCGGGCCATGTCTCTCACTGTCTATGGTGAGAGGCATGTAAAAGAACCATTGCTGACTTTCGTAAAGAGTAGCTGCAAAGTCATCAGAGTCTTTCTGTCCCTTGCTAAAAAGGGTTGTGACAGGAAGGGCTTCTTCTTCTTCTTTTCCTTTCGGCTGTTCCCTTCAGGGGTCGCCACAGCAAATGATCTGCCTCCATCTCTCCCTATCCTCTGCATCTTCTACTCTTACTCCAACGACCTTCATGTCCGCCTTCACCGCATCCATAAATCTTCTCTTTGGTCTTCCTCTGGGCCTTTTGCCTGGTAGTTCCAACCTCAGCATCCTATGACCAATATACTCACTATCCCTCCTCTGTACATGTCCAAACCATCTCAATCTAGCCTCTCTGACTTTGTCTCCAAAACATCTAACATGTGCTGTCCCTCTGATGTACTCATTTCTGATCCTATCCATCCTCGTTACTCCCAAAGAGAACCTCAACATTTTCATCTCTGCTACCTCCAACTCTGACTTCTGTCTTTTCCCCAGGGCCACTGTCTCTAAACCATACAACATTGCTGGCCTCATCACCGTCTTGTACACTTTTCCCTTCATTCTTGCCGATACCTTCCTATCACACATCACACCGGACACTTTTCTCCATCCATTCCAACCTGCCTGCACGCACTTCTTCACCTCTTTTCCACACTCTCCATTGCTCTGGATTGTTGAGCCTAAGTACTTAAAATCCTCCACCTTCTTTATCTTTGCCCCCTGTAACCTCAAAGTTCCTCTTGGGTCCTTGTCGTTCACACACATGTATTCTGTCTTACTAAGACTAACCTTCAATCCCCTCCTTTCCAGGGCATACCTCCACCTCTCTAGATTTTCCTCCACTTGGTCTCTGCTCTCACTACAGATCACTATGTCATCTGCAAACATTATAGTCCATGGAGATTCTTGTCTAACCTCGTCTGTTAGCCTGTCCATCACCATAGCAAACAAGAAGGGGCTGAGAGCTGACCCTTGATGCAGTCCCACCTCCACCTTGAACTCTTCTGTCACACCGACAGCACACCTCACCACTGTCTTACATCTCTCATACATGTCCTGCACCACTCTAACATACTTCTCTGTCACTCCAGACTTCCTCATACAATACCACAGTTCTTCTCTCGGCACCCTGTCATATGCTTTCTCCAGATCCACAAAGGCACAATACAGCTCCTTCTGACCTTCTCTGTACTTCTCTATTAACATTATCAAAGCAAACGCTGCATCTGTGGTGCTCTTTCTTGGCATGAAACCAAACTGTTGACCAAAATGCTGACCTCTGCCCTTAGTCTTGCTTCCACTATTCTTTCCCATAGCTTCATTGTATGGCTCATCAACTTTATCCCTCTGTAGTTGCCACAACTCTGCACATCTCCCTTGTTCTTAAAAATGGGCACAAGCACACTTCTCCTCCATTCCTCTGGCATCTGCTCACTTTCTAAGACCTTGTTGAATATTCTTGTCAGAAAATCTACTGCTACCTCCCCTAGACACTTCCATACCTCAACTGGTATGTCATCAGGGCCAACTGCCTTTCCACTCTTCATCCTCGTCAATGCCCTCCTCACTTCTCCCTTACTAATCTTTGCTACTTCCTGCTCCTCAACGGTCACCCCTTCTACTCTTTTTTCTCTCTCATTTTCCTCATTCATCAGCTCTTCAAAGTACTCTTTCCATCTTCCCAGCACACTTCTGTCATCAGTCAATACATTTCCCTCTCTGTCCTTTATCACTCTAACTTGCTGCACGTCTTTCCCATCTCTATTTCTCTGCTGTGCTAACCTGTATAGATCATTTTCTCCCTCCTTACTGTTCAACCTATCATACAAGTCATCATATGCCCTCTGTTTGGCCTTTGACACTGCTACCTTCGCCTTACGCTGTGTCTCCCTGTACTCCTGTTTACTCTCTTCGGTCCTCTCAATGTCCCACTTCTTCTTGGCTAACCTCTTCTTTTGTACACAGTCCTGCACTTCCTCATTCCACCACCAAGTTTTCTTATCTACTTTCCTTCCAGAGGACACACCAAGTACTCTCCTACCGGTCTCCCTGATCACATTGGCTGTGGTTGTCCAGTCCTCTGGAAGCACTTCCTGACTACCCAAAGCCTGTTTCAACTCCTCCTTGAAGACAACACGACACTCTTCCTTTTTCAGCTTCCACCACTTTGTCTTCTGCTCTGCCTTTGCCTTTTTCACCTTTCTCACCATCAGTGTCATCCTGCACACCACCATCCTATGCTGTTTGGCAACACTCTCACCCACTACTACTTTGCCGTCACTGACTTCCTTCAAATTACATCACCTACACAAGATGTAGTCTACCTGTGTGCTCTTACCCCCGCTTTCATAAGTCACCCTATGCTTCTGTTTCTTCTTGAAGAAAGTATTCACCACAGCCATTTCCATCCTTTTTGCAAACTCGATCAACATCTGTCCTTCTGTGTTCCTGTCCTGGATACCAAACCTGCCCATCACTTCCTCGTCCCCTCTGTTGCCTGCACCAACATGTCCATTGAAGTCTGCTCCAATGACCACTCTTTCACCTCTGGGGGTACTATGCCCCACAGGCAGGATGTAAGCTAGAAGAGAAGGAGAGATTCTGGAGTGAGTTAGATGAAGTGATGCAGAGTACCCCCAGAGGTGAAAGAGTGGTCATAGTCTAAAGATAGAAAGGCTAGAACATTCCTGACAAACCCCTCTTTCAAGATGACTCCTACTCCATTTCTCTTCCCATCCACACCATTATAAAACAGTTTAAACCCTGCTCCTAAGCTTCTAGCCTTTCTATCTTTCCACCTTGTCTCCTGAACACACAGTATGTCCACCTTCCTCCTCTGCATCATGTCAGCCAGCTCCCTATCTTTTCCTTGCATAGTTCCAACATTCAAAGTCCCTACTCTCAGTCCTAGGCTCACGCATTTCCTCTTCTCTCTCTGCCTACGGACACGCCTCCCGCCTATCCTTCTTCGGTTGTGACAGGAAGGGCATCCGACATAAAAAAACCTCTGCCAAATCAAACGTGCGAATCACATGATTCGCTGTGGCAACTCCCAAGTAAAAGGGAAAAAGCCGAAAGGAACACAGACATACATATATATATATATATATATATATATACATATATATATATATATATATATATATATATATATATATATATATATATATGACCTTGACTTCAAGTTTCCTTTTCTTTTCCCCTTCCCCCCTTTTTATAATTTCCTTTATTTTCCTCCTTCAGGCTCGCTACCATCCCCTCTTTTCTTCCACTTCCTTTTCTCTTTCTGGCTGTCTGTGTGAGCCTCTCTGTCTGAATTACTACACCAACTTGTTACAGCCTTTTTTTTCTTTCTTTCCAAACCTTACCACTGAACAGTAACTATAATATTTAATAGAGGGAATTACAAGCACATAGATGCTGAGAAATAAAAATGAATTAAAAGTAACCTTTATATGGATTTATGTTCCTGACGGTCTAAAGGCTTTGAGGGTTCCATTCAATTCCCTCAGCATTAAAAGTTATTTTATAGTCTCTTTATGCAATTCCCTATCTTGTATTTTCTCAGTTTATCATTGTCTCCTATCAACTCCTTCTGGCCCATCACTACAGACTGACACACACACACACACACACACACACACACACACACACACACACAGACACACACACACTCTTCATGATTCAAGAGTCTTTATTGTCATTTTTTTACACATAATAAAATTTATTTCATAAGAGGCTCTCAGCATTAAACGGGGAAAACAGGTGAAAAGGGTGCAAACAAGATAATAAACTGCAATTAACATACATAATATAAACACAAGTAATTCTATACACTAAACCTTAAAATATCAAAAATATAGTCAAAGTATAAAATAGAAATGCAAACTCTGTAGCTATGACTGAGAACCGAACACTGAGATATACAATATGTACATTGAGGCATTTTGAAATGGAATGAATAAATAAATAAATAAATAGTAGCAGCTAGCTTGATGGACCAGAGTGTAAATGTCCAAAGTGTACAAACTAGAATGTAAATGATGTAAAGTGCAGCAGGACAATACAATTATGTTTTAGAGATTCAGTTTCCTTTTCCAAAGAACTTATGCCTGTGAAAGAGTGTCGATGAATGAGTGAGTATGTGCCAGTGGAGGAGGGTTGCATATGTGTGTGTGTGATTGCGAGGTGGTAGGGGGTTTAGGGGTGATGTCTTTCACCACTTTGGAGTCAAAGCTGTTTTTGAGTCTGGTTGTACTGGTTTTGATGTTTCTGTACCTCTTTCCCAAACAAAGTGGTACAAACAGTGCATTTCCCGGGTGTATGGGATCCTTAATGATGCGGCTGGCCTTCTGGAGCCGGTCAGCATATATTGTGTTCAGATCTGGTAAACGGCAGCCCACGATCCCCTGTGTGGTTCTCACCATGTGGGCCAAGTCCTTTCTGTCCTTAGCGGTGCAGATGCTATACAACACCGTTGCACTGATACAGAGAATGCTTTCGGGTGTAGCACTGTAGACGTTCTTGAGCAGCTGAGAGGAGAGTCCAGTACATTTCGGCTTCCTGAGGAAAATAAGTAGTTGTTGGGCCTTCTTCACCAGGTGTGTGGTGTTGACAGTCCAGGATAGGTCAGATGAAATGTGGATGCCTGAGAACTTAATACAACCTACACATTCCACCACCTATCCATGAATACAAAGAGGAGTGTGCTCTGTCTTCCTAGTCCTCGTATAGTCCAATAAGACCGCCTTAGTCTTGCTGGTTTTCAGAATGAAGTAATTAGTTGAACACCAGTTTATCAGGTTCTGATTCTCCTCTCTATAGTGGGTCGCATCATTGTCTGATATGAGCCCAACCACAGTGGTACCTACCAACAACCAAATCTCCACTTCGTTAGACTGATGTTGTGGAGCAAAGTGGAATCAAAACTCCTGGGAATTAGAATTGATTTCAGCAGCATTGCTCAGGAACATGAACCACTCAGAAGCATGGCTATAGCTCCAGGCAATGGTTTTTAAAAAGGAATCCTTCAATAAACTGCAAAACTGCACCTTAAGAAAGTGGAGATGTGTGACCTAATCTGGTGATGCATCCAGGCAGAACTTCACTCTTTTAAAACTCTGACAAATTCTTATAGTTTCTCTGAACTTGTGGCAGTTGGGGTTGGTCAAAGCCGCTTCACACATGCTAATTTCATCTTCTAATTAATTAGGACGAGTGATATATGTGTGGACAAGTCTGCAGCATTTCTCCCTCTAACTACCATCAGCTTATCGATATGTGTAAATGTCATATATATTTATAAACGATGATACCACTTTACGCTGGAATTCTTCAGCCTGATTGGTCAGATGTTGATTTGCTTTCATGAACAGCAGCACTGACAGTGGTGCAAAGAAAATACTTATGTTTCTGCTAGCATTTCCATGTTAACTAGTGTTTACACCTGAGACTTTTCTGAGTGACAAATTATGTAAACAAATTTGTAAATACATCACTGTTGACATGATGGTGTTTTTAGTAAGGTGACATTTATTTAATTCATATTTATGGTTGCAGACTCCAGTTTCAGGGTTTTGTTCCAGTCAGCGCTAAAGATGGAATTTAGGTTTTCAGGAGAAACAAGTTCAACACTTTGCAGTTTATCCATAATTTAATTAAGAAGAAAGAACTACATTATATAATTGAAAATATGTGCAACCCTTGCCACCACAGTCTTCTGTAGTCCTTCCCCAAAATATCCACACTTGTGTAGAATGACTTTGGATTTTTTAGCATTATAATTTCCCTTCACTGAACTAAACTAAGAAAGCGGTCTCACCTTGTTCGATAGGTGGTTGGATACATGGTCGTCCAATTGATTGAAACCTTGTAAAAGAAAACGGCCTGATGGTGAAAGTCATGTCCACTGCTGCTCTAGACACTCACGATACCCCAGAGAGTGTACAGTACATTGCTGTCCATTACGTATCCGGTGAAGTCCTGTAACGTGTACGATAGTTATACTGTACTTAGCCTAAAGTTTTCACTTTTGCTTGGTGGACCCCCTTTACACATTCACTATTCATCAGTTCCCATCCATTCCCTGTCAGTAATCATCCACTGACCATGCAGTCAATGTCTGGCATACCTCCAGTTCACCAGTTGCATGTCAGGTAGTTGTCAAGCCACAGATGGTCAGATCTGCCAGACATCAATGTATGTGAACTGACCAGTAAAGTCTGAGGAAGGCACACGTTCCAGACCAATTACAGACGCTCCCTGACTTACGTTTTTAATTGGTTCCGGACAGACGAACGTAAGTTAAAAGTGAACGTAAGTTGTTACAGTGATGTATGGCGTATGACGTGTGAGGTATGACGCTCATACTGTACTCCTCCTCTTCTTCTTCTATACATCCATAAATACCATTACTGTATCTCATAAAACAACCCTACATCAATTATTAGAAACATAACATTGTAAAAGAATATCAAATAATTTCAACATTAATTTCAAATAAGTCACTTATTTATACCGAATCACTTTACATTAAGCTTAAAACAGCCAATCACATTTACAATATGTGAAGCGCTCAATACCGAAAGTAGTGTACTTGCGAAAGTAGTGTACTTGCTGTGGGTTATAAGGACTCCCGGTCTTTCAAGTGCGCAAGGGTGTCGTTGAACTCATGTAGAACACAGTCTGCATTGATGTGGAGCCAGCAGAGCGGAGAGCTCTTTCCTGGATTCGGATTTTCATTCATTTTACAACTCTCTTTGCTTAACTGAGGATGCATGGTCGATCGCGCCGATCCGAGCAGATAGTTAATTCATCTCTTGTGTATGAGACTTGCACCCATGCTAGGAGGCTTATGCTTCTGACCAACCATATTTGCTTAGGGTTACAAAAGTCCACAAAACAGTGTAAACACAAAGATCACAGAGACGACGTCTTAACACAAGGGCAACACGCTATATAACTGAGATATATATATATATATATATATATATATATATATATATATATATATATATATATATATATATATATATATATATATATATATATCTTCTTCTTCTTTTCCTTTCGGCTTTTCCCTTCAGGGGTCGCCACAGCAAATCATCTGCCTCCATCTCACCCTATCCTTTGCATCTTCTTCTCTTATACCAGCTACCTTCATGTCCTGCTTCACTACATCCATGAATCGTCTCTTTGGTCTTCCTCTAGGCCTTCTGCCTCGTAGTTCCAACCTCAGCATCCTACTACCAATATACTCACTATCCCTTCTTTGTGCATGTCCAAACCATCTCAATCTAGCCTCTCTGACTTTGTCTCCAAAATGTCTTACATGTGCTGTCTCTCTGATGTGCTCATTCCTGATCCTATCCATCTTCGTTACTCCCAAAGAGAACCTCAACATTTTCATCTCTGCTACCTACAGCTCTGCCTCCTGTCTTTTCCCCAGGGCCACTGTTTCTAAACCATACAACATCGCTGGCCTTACCACCGTCTTGTACACTTTTCCTTTCATTCTTGCCAATACCCTCCTATCACACATCACTCCGGACACTTTTCTCCAACCTTTCCAACCAGCCTGCACACGCTTCTTCACCTCTTTTCCACGCTCTCCACTTCTCTGGATTGTTGACCCGAAGTACTTAAAATCCTCCACCTTCCTTATCTCTTCTCCCTGTAACCTCACCGTTCCTCTTGGGTCCTTGTCATTCATACACATGTATTCTGTTTTACTGAGGCTAACCTTCATTCCCCTCCTTTCCAGGGCATACCTCCACCTCTCTAGATTTTCCTGCACTTGTTCTCTGCTCTCACTACAGATCACAATGTCATCTGCAAACATCATAGTCCATGGAGATTCTTGTCTAACCTCGTCTGTCAGCCTGTCCATCACCATAGCAAACAAGAAGGGGCTCAGAGCTGACCCTTGATGCAGTCCCACCTCCACCTTGAACTCTTCTGTCACACCAACAGCACACCTCACCACTGTCTTACATCTCTCATACATGTCCTGCACCACTCTAACATAATTCTCCGCCACTCCAGACTTCCTCATACAATACCACAGTTCCTCTCTCGGCACCCTGTCTATGCTTTCTCCAGATCAAGATGACTCCTACTCCATTTCTCTTCCCATCCACACCATGATAAAACAGCTTAAACCCTGCTCCTAAGCTTCTAGGCTTGCTACCTTTCCACCTGGTCTCCTGAACACACAGTATGTTCACCTTCCTCCTCTGCATCATTTCAGCCAGGTCTCTACCTTTTCCTGTCATAGTTCCAGCATTCAAAGTCCCTACTATCAGTCCTGGACTCATGGGGCAGTGGTGGTATAGGGAACTGGATCGCTGATCCAAAGGTTGGGGGTTCGAGTCCCACTCTCCACAGGGTTGTCACTGTCCCCCCAGTGCAGCTAACTGGGTTATCAAAGGCGGGCCATGTCTCTCACTGTTTATGGTGAGAGGCATGTAAAAGAACCATTGCTGACTTTCGTAAAGAGTAGGCTGCAAAGTCGTCAGCGTGTTTCTGTCCCTTGCTAAAAAGGGTTGTGACAGGAAGGGCATCCGACGTAAAAACCTCTGCCAAATCAAAACGTGCGAATCAGATGATTCGCTGTGGCGACTCCCGAGTAAAAGGGAAAAAGCCGAAAGGAGGACAGACTATCAGTCCTGGACTCATGCCTTTTCTGTTTTCTCTGCCTATGGACACGCCTCCCGCTTCTCCTTCTTCGACGTCTTTGACCAACAGTAGTCCAATTTCCACCAGCACCCTGTTGGTTGACAGCACTGATGGCGGTCTTTGTTAACCCAGGCCTAGACCGATCCGGTATGACATTCTTTGTAGTGACTCGCATATTTTATTTGGCATTTGTTTTACGCCAGATGCCCTTCCTGACGCAACCCTCTGCATTTATCCGGGCTTGGGACCGGCGTGAGGGAGAGACACTGATTTGTGCCCCCCCTTCCGTTAGGTACATCTAAACTCAAAATTTGACTTTTTTTTTTTTTTTTTGGGGGGGGGGGGGTTAAATCGAAATAACGTAAAACGAATGAACATAAGTCGGGGAGCATCTGTACATACCCAGAGCACCGACACCATATAAGCAACAGAAACATTTGTTCAACAGAGTGTGTACACTAAGCATTCCATAGGCTTAAGTGTCACATCATTTGACAAGGAATGCATTTGAATGGAGACAAACAGACTGAAATTTTCCTTTCCTTTCCAACATCTGTTAACGCTTTCCAGCTGGGTGTGGCTTCTTTTTAAAAGATGTGAACATGATCCAGCATGTCAGAGCCCCATGAACAAAACGAGCTCTGTGTTGAGGTTGAAATAAAGTCATCCTATAAAGAACCCTGACCTCAGCCCCAACTGGAACACAGAGGGGGCATGTGTTTGCATACCTCCACCCCCTGGTTGATGGTGGTTGCATGGTAGGAAGGCAATATTTGACTTGTAGAAATTGGATACCACTAATTTAGGGAATGAAAAATTAACAAGCATGATAACAATCCAAGTTCACCCTCTATGACGAACAGTAACTGCTGAGATGATTGTAAGTCTCTCATTTCAGAGTCAGTGTAAGACATGTCCGAAAGGAAACTCGATGTGTGTGTGTGTGTGTGTGTGTGTGTGTGTGTGTGTGTGTGTGTGTGTGTGTGTGTGTGTGTGTGTGTGTGTGTGTGTGTGTGTGTGTGTTGTGACCCTGGTTAGATGAGCTCATCTAAGTGGTTGAATAGGAGGCTTTAATGACTGCCACTGAAGATTCGTCTCGAACTCCACAAATGGCTTCATTTCTGACTGACTGTCACTGACTGTAGCTGCATTTGGTTCACTCGGATTCTCCTGCACACATTTTCACCCTTGGTGTTAGAGAATTTGGGCTTTCTGTGGCTTTTTTGTATATTAGTGATTGTGTGTGTGTGTGTGTGTGTGTGTGTGTGTGTGTGTGTGTGTGTGTGTGTGTGTGTGTGTGTGTGTGTGCCTACATGAAGCTCAGCGGTAAGCAAACACCGGGCTCTCACTAGTCAGCATGCGGTGTACCCAGAGGCAGCCAACGGGAAATCAAATCAGTTCAGAGTAGGGGAACAGTGTGAGGATATAATTATGATGTCGGACGGAAGAGGGGTTGCAGGAGCGAAATTAGTCTCAGCAGTGAGGAGGGCAGCAAGAGTGATAAGTCATCACGAAAGGGACAGATGAGAGAGAAAGAGAGAGAGAGAGAGAGAGTCTATCTTTCTTTCTGTTTTTTTTAATATTTCATACTGTTCCCAGGCTCAAGCATTTTTGTATGTAGTTTCTAAGTTCTCTCTGTGCTTGTGAAGATTTCCTCAGGAGCTCCTGCAGGAACACAAGGCTGTTCGAAATTGCGACCCTAGTAGCATTCAGTGGCTCAGCAAATGAGTTGATATATTATATAACACATAGTCCAAAGTTTAGATGTGCAGTAATGACACTTAACCCCAGGCAAGCCAAGAGGCCAACATGAACATGGACTCCAATTTGAGTTAAATGTGATGGAAATGACTTTGGACAGAATTAAATAATATTTAAAAAGAAATAAGAAAGAATAGGATCCACCAAAAAAAGAAAATAATAGGTTTATAGTTGGAGACCACGATGGGGTGCACTAGCAAAGACTGGGTATGATAGAATAGAAGATAAGATAAAATATGATAGGAAGTAATAGGACATTATGGGACAGAGGATGGGATAGATTGAAAGAGTAGGATAGAATGGAACAGGATAGTAGACAATAAGATAGAAGGGAATAAGATAGGATAGAGAATGGGATAGAATGGCGGATTCTGGGGTAGTATATTATAGGATAGAAGGGAATAGGATGGTCGGCAAGAGGAAAGAATCGAAGAGAAGAGGATACAGGATAGAATGGAAGAGGATAGTATACGATAGTATAGTAGACTTTAAGACAGAATAGAACAAGATAGGATAGAGTGGAAGAACATAGGAATGAATGGGATAAGCTCGGATAAGTTAGAATGGAAAAGGATATGATTGGGATAGGATAGGATGGTAGAAGAGAGGAAGATAGAGGATAAGAGAAAAGAAGAGAGCTCTCTGACTAAATGGAATACTCAGATTACCAGAGAATGAAAACATCAGAGTAATAACATGAGGGAAATTTAAAAATGCTTATTTAATCACATTGTGTGTGTGTGTGTGTGTGTGTGTGTGTGTGTGTGTGTGTGTGTGTGTGTGTGTGTGTGTGTGTGTGTGTGTGTGTGCATCTTTACAGAACATGATTGAAAGTACACCATGCACTCAAACCCTCACATTTTACAGACTTTTCCCCAGCAGTTTGTAATCAACCCACAGTGATTATTTGGAAATCAGATGAGTTTTCATGGGCTCTTTCTCTTTCCTTATTAACTCTCTCATGCTCTTTCTTTCTTGCTCTCTCTCTCTCTCTCTCTCTCTCTCTCTCTCTCTCTCTCTCTCTCTCTCTCTCTCTCAATCTCTTTTTTTCTGTTGTACTTCCAGACAAGTGGTTGTGTGTGTGGTTTGACTTGATATTGATTTTTTAGAGAATGCTCTATTTTGTTTTTATGGTTGTACCCTGTGTGAAGTACGTGTGTGACATTATTACCTCCAACAAAACTGAAAGTGCGGCAGTATTATAATAGCTGGTGTTTGTGATTGTGATTGTCAGTTTGTCTCTGAACAAAATCCTGACCGCACCATGCACTGAGTTTTACCAAACTTAGTGGGGACTCTACCGGAGTCCCAGAGATGATTTGATTTAAATATGCCATGGCCAGAGGTGAAAGTCAGTGCAAAGACAAAAGCTTTGGAGATGAAGTGATTACAACTTTAAAACCGAATGCTGGTAGACTGCATTTTTATGGAACATGAAAAGGAAACAATATATGAAATATCCAATGTCAATTACTTTTGACCTTGAATAATCTTCAAATGTCAAACCTAAGCTATTTTGTAAATCCTACAGGAGAGAAAAAAAGTTATTATAATTTTTATTTTATTATAATTTGCCCCCCCCCCCCCCAGTTCATCTAACTGGGTTATCAAAGGCAGGCCATGTCTCTCACTGTCTATGGTGAGAGGCATGTAAAAGAACCATTGCTGACTTTCGTGAAGAGTAGGCTGCAAAGCTGTCTGCGTGTTTCTATGACCTGGAGAGGGATGGGCTCCGCCAGGCCAAATCAGCCCAAGTCTTGCCATGAAGGCGCCCCAACGACATCCTCAGGATGTTAAGGGATAAGTGAAGTGAAGTGATAATTTGGTCATGTCGAAAAATTCCATAAATTCTGGAAAATACTTATTGTGCAGAAAAAATATTCATTGGATGTCCACTAGGCATTTTGTTAGAACATTGTCAAGTTGAATTAAATCGACTTAAAAAATAAGGAAATTACTCATCGAATTAAAAAGTAAGGAAATTAAGGAAGACTAGGAGAAAAAGTTAAGGAAAGTGCCGCAAAAACAAGGCCAATTATGCAAAAAAACCCAAAACAAAACAAAACCATAAACAAACACAAAACAAAAAACAACCCAAAACCTCCCATCAAAACTACTTACATTTTTGTGAGGTGCGCATCAGCGTGTGTACGCACGCGTCTGTATGTGTGTGTATTTAAATTTTATTTACATCTAATGCATTTTTAAATGTTTGTTGTTATAAGTATTTAC
This sequence comes from Plotosus lineatus, assembly GCA_024760905.1. NCBI lineage: Eukaryota > Metazoa > Chordata > Actinopteri > Siluriformes > Plotosidae > Plotosus > Plotosus lineatus. Next base: position 89,787,092 of record CM045728.1, on the reverse strand, counting down.
AGCATTGAATATGTTCAGTTCTGTTCATTTTCTGTAACCACTTAGGGTCACGCGGAGGTTGGCACCTATCCCAGCCAACTTTGGGCGAGGGCAGAGTACACCCTGGACAGCTCGCCAGGCCATGGGTGGAAACACGTTCTTTTACATGTCTCCCACCATAGACAGTGAGAGACATGGCCAGCCTTTGATAACCCAGTTAGCTGCAATGCGTCATTGAATATGTATTTATTGATATTATATATACATATACGTCAGTTGGGGGGGGGGTCCTACTTTGCGGAATTTGGTGGTCGCGGGGGGATCTCGATCCCAATTAACCGTGGAAAGTGAGGGATCCCTGTATGTGTGTGTGTGTGTAGTATATATATTTATATATATATATATATATATATATATATATATATATATATACAGTGGTACCTCACTTCACGAAAGTCTCACCAAACGAAAAATGCAGGTTACGAAATGCATTTTCCTAAAATTTTTGTCTCTGGATACGAAACAAGTTCACGTTACGAAAGCGCCATCTTAAAAATTCAAATTCGCCATTCAAACATTCAAACAATGCGCGAGTTTCTTTCCCATTAGCTGTCTCCCAACACCGCGCTCCACTGGCCTCCCATTGGCTAGGAGGCAGCTGAATCTCCATAATACAGTACTGTGTCCATAATGCTTTTTGTGTGCCTTCGACCCATTGTTCGACACACATGCGTGAAGGATAGTTGTACTGTTGGTTCGTGAGTTTCATAAGTTTTTTTGAGAGTGTTTTTTGCAGTTATTTTTCATTATTAATCATGAGCCCCAAGAAAGTGATTCCCAGTGAGACTTAAAAGAAGAAGCAGGCTCCGTTATTAATAAAAGTAAAACAGGAGATGATAAAAAAATATGAAAGTGGGATTCGGTTGAGTGAAATCACAAAGGAGTATGGCCGAAACCCCTCTACAATCGGGACGATATTGAAACAGAAGGAGGCGTTAAAAGCGGCAATACAGTGATGGAGGCGATTATTTCGGAACGATATTGAAGCAGAAGGAGGCATTAAAAGCGGAGATAGTGATGGAGGCGATTATTTCAGAAAAAGCAACCACCATATTTAAGGACCTCGTGAAGGAGGGTGGGGGTGAGGGTTCTTCAGACCAGCAACACCGGACTTTTAAGCATCCTGTGGGTGGTTCGAGAGATTTAAAAAATGTAAAAAAAATTTTACACAGATTTCATACATATTTCATACAAAATTAGTGTATTTTTATCATTTTTAAAGGGTTTATGGGGTAGTATTGGGAGCCTTGGAATGAATCACGCATTTTACATGTAAATATTTACGAAAAATGCAGTTTACGAAAAATGCTCTGGAACAGATTAATTCCGTAAAGCGAGGTACCACTGTGTGTATGTATATATATATATATATATATATATATATATATATATATATATATATGTATATGTGTATATGTATATGTGTGTGCTTAACACACACAAACATTCACACTCACACTTGCATGGGCATCTTAGGAAACTCATAAACCTACTAGAAAATAGCACAGTCAGTGTCAACAAGGTAGCCTAATGTGCATGTCTTTAGGCTGTGGGAAGAAACTTGTGCCCAGACAAAACCCATGCAGGCACAGTGAGAACATTTACAGCATTGGGCAGACGCTCTTATCCAGAGAGACTTACAATTATCATTTATACAACTGACCAATTGAGGGTTAAGGGCCTGCGTTCAGAAACCAGGCCATCACAGTGCAGAAACACACTGACTATGGTTCTTTTAGAAGCCTCTTATCTCACACAGTGAGAGACATGGCCTGCCTTTGATAACTTAGTTAGCTGAACTGGAGGGCCAGCAGTGACAACCCTGTGGTAGTGGGGCTTGAACCCCCGACCCTGGGATCACTAATCTAGCACCCTACCACTGGCCATCACTACCACGTTATTATTATTTAATTTAATTTAATTTAATTTTATTTTATGCTATTTTATTGTACTCAATGGATGTCCCCTGGTAAGTAAAAAGTGCAGCTTTTCAGTGGTTTATGTTTTGATTTTTTTATATATGAACTATAGTTAATTGGTTTTGATAATCCAGTCATGCATTACAGATTAATAATAAATTATTGTCACTCACTGGCTCTAATAGAGAACAAACAGCAGGGTCAGTCTCAATAAAGCAGACTGGAGGATGCCAGAAATAACAGGATGTACAGAGGGAGGTCCTCTCATGCTTTAGCTCTGATCTCAGGCTGTGTGTGTGTGTGTGTGTGTGTGTGTGTGTGTGTGTGTGTGTGTGTGTGTGTGTGTGTGTGTGTGTGTGTGTGTTTCTTAATAAATCGTTACACCCTGAGGCTTTCTTTTTTTCCCAGAAATAAAACGAAACCACCCAGAAAGATTAGCAAACACAATCAAAGATGCCCTAGTGTACCAAAAACCATGAGTCACGATTTGGTCGCTTCCACAGAAGAAATAAGATATGAGATCAACCTTCATTTTCACTCCAATCTGGATTAAATATTGTATTATTTTACACATTCTTCCTCTAAAATTGAGTGACCTCATTCTGGCTACATATTGGATCACACCTGCACGTGTGTGTGTCTGTGTGTGTATAAAATTCCTGCAGATAAGGTATTGTAGTGTAATTCAATGCTATCATATGACTGAGAGTTTTCTTTTCATTATTCCCAGACCTCGATATGCAGTTTTAATGCATAGATACAGTGATGTGCAAAGGTTAATGCAACCCTGACAAATGTCATGACACACTTTCTTGATATTTCATAAAGTTTTTATGCCCACTTAATTATTTGCCACACAGCTTTAGAGTTGCTTGGAGACTGTTGCCTATCTCAGTGGCCACTCTGAACAGGTTTGGTACACCGAACAGCCTGCCAGACCATTGCAGTGCCAATACACATAACCATACACACTCACACTCAAACCTAGGGGCAAATTGGAAAAGCCAATTGGCCTCATGTACACATCTGTGGACTATAGGAGGAAACCGTAGTAACCAGAGGAAACTCATGCATGCACAGGGAGAACATGCAAATTCTATACAGATAGGCCCTTTCCACACCCGCAAATTAAACCCAGGATCTTCTTGCTGTGAAGTGGACGTGTTAACCTCTACATCACTATTTGATGAAGTTGAAAAGCAGCAAGCTATAATTAGAATACAATAAAATATTAATTAGGGCATGTGCAATAGTTTGTACATCCGTCCAGTTACAAAATCTCTCAACATCCACTGATTTTAGCAAAATACTGGATAGAAATTATTACACAATATTTATGCCTGATACCAGATGTATTTCAGGTTAAACCTGACTCTAAACTCTTAAATATCATAGATGCAGAATGGAGGCTGTAAACATGATGCATTTATGTACCCAACCTCAACCCTGTACCCAAAGTAATCTCATTCTATACTTCTTCTTCTTCTTCTTCTTTCTTCTTTTTCCCATTCTCGAGAGTCACCACAGTCATCTCATGCTATACAATTCACAAAATCAAATCTGAAAATTAAAGACCCACATTCAGCCTACCTCTGCTTTCTGAAACGCTTCAAATGCATTTCCACCCTCACCGTGACCCTCACTGGATTAAGTGCTTCAGAAATGAGGTCAATCAATCAATCAATCAATCAATCAATCAATGAACTCTCGTTTCCTCCTAGAGTCCGAAAACACAATGCTCAAGCCCTGTGGACTGTGAGGCGGATGTACTAACCACCCGCCACCATCAGTCTGATTTAGTGGTGCATACGTCATACATGTCCCTGTGTGAAGTTGGTTTTAATGGAAACAAAAGGTTATTAGAATCAGACTCCAAATACTTTATTGATCCTGGAGGAAAATATTTAAAAATAATAAGCTCAAGAAAAAAAAGTTAAAAGTAAGGGAATGGCAGGAGCTAATAAAAAAGGCTGCATGCTGAATAACACATACACCAAAAGAATGAGAAATACACAGAAACATACACAGAAATCCATAAACGCAGGAAACCAATTAATTTTATATTTTGTTATATTTTGTTACCATTTTGCAGGTTGTTCCATTTCCCGTGTGTGTTGGCTTTACTCTGAGGCCACTAATCTTTTCTTTTCTGAGTCAATATTACACTGAAATCCAAACAATAAATATCAACATAAAGTCTTCCAAGACAGGACAATGTGTTTTTGACTTTAGAGATTAACGCCATGTTTAACTTCACGACCCAGAGATCTGTCGTCCTTTCTGTTTCCCTCATATTTTAATAAATAGGAAAACAGCTTTCGAATGTCTGAATGAATGATGTAGTTTATTTTATACTTATCTAATATTATATTGTGAATTACAGGACACCTTATTATTTGAAGACACTGAGCGATTTAATATTTCATTTCATACTTTTAATCACATCAGAACTCAAAATGCAATTCGCAGCAGATGGGAAAAATTTGGAGCTGCAGGCAAGAAAACATTTCACGAATGTATTTCAGAATTAATTTGTGATTTATTGCATTTCATAATTTATTCAGTAATATTTAAAACATTGGGCACAGGGATGCTGCCTGGACTGAAATATATATATATATATATATATATATATATATATATATATATATATATATATATATATATATATATATAAATATATATGTGTGTGTGTGTATATATATATATATTCATTCATATATGTATAACCATGTTATAAAAGGGTCACATCATTTTAAAGACTTAATGTCAACAGCTGTATGTGTTCTAGTCACAAGCTTGCCCAAGTGTTTTTAACATCTGGTGGAGGGAAATTATATTGTATTTTGACAATGATCCTGTTAAAACAAAACCTAGAGATTTACTTTTACGTTTATAAACCCATGGTTTGATTCCATAACATTTTTGCTGTGAGGCCGGTATGCTTACCACCACATCATTTTGTGGACCCACAAAAATATTTCACATCCATTTATTTAATTATGCATATTATTTTATTATACATTTAATTTTATTTTATTACATTATGTAAATGAGCTTTAGTGTGGCATCTTATGCTAGGTCTCACTATTACAGTAAAGCAGTAAACAGTTATTTCCTTTTCTCACACAAACTTGCACAGTTTTAGCTTGATAGTGGAATTATTGCTATTGATGCATGTCTAACCACAGACCAGTCAGGTGGTGTTAATTTTATGGCTGATGGGTGTAATCCAGGTAAAGGAAGCTGCTGTTATATAAAATTAATCAGTGTCTTACCTGAGTACCAATCAGAATCCAGAATTCAACAGCTCTGTGAAATAAAAGTTTTGGAGAAAGGCCATTTCACGTTCTTTTTCCTGTCATTCTTTGGATTTTACCCATTACCAGATGCTATTTTATAGTGAAACCCTCATCCATCACCTCCCTGTTATTCAGTGTTTCCTACCTACGAGCCTTAATGAGACACTGAGCTCTCTTGGAAAAAGTAGAATCCCTCCAGAGTTCCAGCTCCTTTTTACAATTCTGCAATCACTGTGATTCACTCTTAATGTCATTTGGTTTAGGGCATGGTCTGTGCTCAAAATATCTATTAGATAGGAGTAAATAAACAGAGCAAAGTCCAATGGGTTTTCTAATCTGCAGAATCAGTGTTCACTTCAATGCTTAAGTGTTTAGTAGAGCGATACAGTAGATATTCAGAGATTTTTTTTTCAGCATAGACCTTGACTCAGCTGTGCAGACAGCCAGGAGATCTTGAGTTTACCATCGAAAATGGAGAGCCACAGTGGTCTTATCCCAACAAACTGGAAAATGAGATATGGTCATATGTTGTCATATTTTGACAGATGTGGATAAGTCTATAAGTGCGATGACAGTACCTTAATTTTCCTTACAACCTTGAATCATATTGTGAGTATTATGCTGGATTTTATTTATATTGCAAAACTTTGTCATTTTTTTGAAGAAAAGCTGTCTGCTGGTTACACCACTCTGTCTCTCAGTCCTTCATGTATAGCCTTTTGAGAGATGGTGGGTCAAACTGATGCTCCTTGTTCAAAGTGAATATCATCCTGAAAATGGGTTGACAAGTGCCTTTAGCTGTGAGTGGGTTCATTTCAGCGTTGTAGGTAAGCATTAGTGTTTTAAGGTTGATGGAAAGCTGCAGGGAACCTTTGGAAGGCAACGGTGTAATGGAAAAATTACAAGAGAGAACAACAGGAGGCGGAAAACTAGGTCTCCAACTGTATTCTGGTTTATTTACAGGGATGCAGGTGAAGACTTGCCCTCGAAACAAATTGTATTCCACTCTAATCAAGCACCTGAGGGGTGGTCAAAAACGGTCAAATACTTTTGATGTTGTAAAGCACAAACCTTCATGAAGATTACAGTCATGGCTTAATGGCCAGAGAACCAGTTTGAAAATTGGGTGGCGGTGAGACGAATGAGCAGCATCCTTCCTCCACCTTCATGGCTGAAGTGTTCCTTAACAAGTCTGTTAACCCCAGCAACTCTCCAGGCAATGCATGAAAAGTGAATGGCTCAGAATGACACCAGTATTTTTACAATCAAATACATTTCCTTTCCGTCTTATGACCTAGATCGGTTCCGACCAACCAGTCGCAAGTCAGATTGGTCAGATATTTAACAGAACAAAATAGAAACCACCAGGACTCGCTATGAATTCATGTGAAGCGCATTCTTCATCTGCACGTTCTTTCCACATGTGAAATAAACTTGTAGCCTTATTTTGCACTGCTCACAATATCACTTTCACATTTCTTTGCCTATTATCTTACAACCACATGTATAGCAACTATTCCATCTCTGTAATTGGTCCTTCACGCTGTTTTGTGATGTTAGTTGACTTAATCGCGGCTGCTGCTTTCACTGCTTCCTTAATGCGGTCTTTGTCCTTCAAAATCGTAGACATCGTGGAGTGGGAAAGATGGAGATTTCGAGCGATGGAATTTGTTTTTTTCTCCTTCAAACTGCTTTATCACTTTAAATCTTTGGTTCCAACGACAGTGCCTTCCTTGCTTTCTTGATAGAATTGCCATCTGATGAATCAGACTTCCTCTTGGGGGAATGATTATGACCATGATAATGGTGTACAGTTAATGAATGTAAAATTGTACTGTAAAAGAGATGTTACTGCGATGGTATCTAGTCACTGAGTGTAGTGGTAGAATGCTGCAAGTGTGAGATGCTGTGCTGCCAGAACTATCTAACGCACTGCACTGCCAGACATATACAGTAAACTCATAATAGGCATCTTCTAGATGTGGTCGTAAGTACGGGTGGTCGTACTCAACTCGCGTACGTCATAACTCGGATAGTGACTGTACTTTGGTCATAGAATTCATCAGGATAATTACCTGATTGTATCCTTGTTCACTTGATCTGTGTGCATTTTAAGGTGTACATAAGTAATTAGCAATAGGCTGACTTGGTGGCATAGTGATTAGCTCATAAGGCTCACAGTAAGAAGGTACAGATGCTCCCCGACTTACGTTCATCCATTTTCCATTTTTTCCATTTTACTTTTTTGTTTTTTGTTTTGTTTTTTAAGTCAAGTTTTGAGTTTAGACGTACCTACGTGGTACACTGACATAATGACGTAATGATGCTGTGTCCATTGTTTACAAACGACAAATGAACTTGCCCCTCCTTCTTCCCAGTTCAGATATATATATATATATATATATAATGCAGCCATGAGGCGGGGGGGGCACTAACCAGTGTCTCTCCCCCTTATGCCGGTCCCAAGCCCGGATAAATGCAGAGGGTTGCGACAGGAAGGGCATCCAGCGTAAAACTTCTGCCACATTTAAAAATGCAAATGATCAATACAGAATTCATACCGGATCGGTCGAGGCCCGGGTTAACAACGACCGCCATCAGTGCTGTCAACCAACAGGGTGCTGATGGAAATTGGACTACTGTTGGTCGAAGAAGGAGAGGCGGGAGGCGTGTCCGTAGGCAGAGAGAGCCTCTTTCTCTCTCCCCTCGTGTTGGGGTGGCCATGGTTGCAGACCCACAATCCCTACATCGACTGGCACACCCTCACCATACGCAGCTGGTGTGACTACTGTCTGCAACACTGCTTAATGGCGGCCGTACCCTCCCAAGCTTCACGAACCCCGGTCGACCTGGAGGATCTGGACTTAGCCGGTGTGCTGAAGGAATATCACGACCTGCAAGAGGTCTTCAGCAAGGACCAGGCTCGCTCATTACCTCCTCATCGACCGTACGACTGCGCCATTGACCTACTCCCAGGTTCCACGCTCCCTTCCCAGCGACTATACAACCTCTCTAAGCCGGAGAAAGATGCCATGGAGGCATACATTAATGAGTCGCTGGCTGCAGGTCTCATTCAGCCCTCATTTTCCCCGGTAGGTGCTGAATTGTTCTTTGTCGAAAAGAAAGACAAGACCTTGAGACCTTGCATCGATTACATGGGCCTGAACCATATCACCATAAAAAACAAGTACCCTCTTCCTCTAATCAATTCAGCTTTCACCTCTCTCCTGGAGGCATACATTAATGAGTCGCTGGCTGAAGGTCTCATTCGGCCCTCATCTTCCCCGATAGGTGCTGAATTGTTCTTTGTCGAAAAGAAAGACAAGACCTTGAGACCTTGCATCGATTACATGGGCCTGAACCATATCACCATAAAAAACAAGTACCCTCTCCCTCTAATCAATTCAGCTTTCACCTCTCTCCATGATGCTACCATTTTTTCCAAGCTGGACCTGAGAAACGACTACCAATTAGTCCGAATTCGGTAGGGGCACGAGTGGAAGACGTCCTTCAACACGCCCCTGGGGCACTTCAAATATTTGGTCATGCCATCCGGACTAACCAATGCCCCAGCAGTTTTCCAAGCTCTGCTCAACGATGTGCTTAGGGACATGCTGAAACACTTTGTATTCGTGTATCTTGACGACATCCTGATCTTCTCTAGAGACCGAGACGAGCATCTCTGCCACGTGAGAATGGTACTAAAGAGGCTCCAGGAGAACAGATTGTTCGTTAAGGCAGAAAAATGTGAGTTTCATGTCCCCTCAGGCTTCTTCCTGGGGTTCATCGTGGAGAAGGGGCAGATAAGACCCGATCCAGCGAAGGTGAAGGCAGTGGGGGAGTGGCCGACTCCAGGGACGCGGAAACAGCTGCAGTGGTTCCTGGGATTCTATCGCTGGTTTGTGTGGGACTACAGCCACCTAGCAGTCCCCCCTCACACAGTTGACATCACCCAAGACACTGTTCCAATGGTCCCCAAGTGCCCAGGTGATTGACAGGCTGAAGGCCAAATTTGTTGAATGTGCCCATACTGATCCACCCATACCCCTCGCTGCAGTTTATGGTGGAAAGCGACGCCTCGGACTTGAGGGTGGGGCGGTCCTCTCCCAACGGTCTCCCACAGACCAGATGGTACACCCATGTGCATTCCTCTCCCGTTGCTTGTCCCCAGCGGGACAGAATTATGATGTTGGGAATCGCGACCTGCTGGCGGTGGTCATGGCGTTCCAGGAGTGGAGGCACTGGCTGGAAGGGGCAGCCCACCCCTTCGTGGTCTGGACTGACCATAAAAACCTACCCTACCTCCGTACAGCCAAGAGGTTGAACTCTCGTCAGGCACGATGGTCACTCTACTTGGGAAGGTTCAACTTCACATTAACATACCGACCCGGCTCCCAGAATATGAAGCCAGATGCTCTCTCCAGGCAGTTCTCCTCGGGTTAAGACACCACCATGGAGACAATCCTGCCCTCCTCCTGTATACTTGGAGCAGCCCAATGGGAGGTAGAACGGCTAGTTCGGGATGCCCATCAGGGGGAACTGGAGCCTGTCGGGTGCCCCCAAGGTCGACTATATGTTCCCCCGCCGGCCAGAACCCCAGCACTCCAGTGGGCTCACTCCTCAAAATTAGCCTGCCACGCCGGAGCCCACCAAACTCTCTTCCTGCTCCAACAATGCTTCTGGTGGCCAATGATGGCAGCAGACACCAGGGAGTTTGTGGGGGCTTGTGCCACCTGTGCCCGGAGCAAGTCCTCCCATCGTGCACCCACGGGTCTCCTCCAACCCTTACCCATTCCCCGTCGCCCCTGGTTGCACATTGCGGTGGACTTTGTCACAGGTTTTCCCCTGTCTGAGGGCAACACTGTTATTCTGACAATAGTGTACCGGTTCTCTATGGCGGTTCACTTCGTCGCCCTACTCAAACTCCCCTCGGCAATGGAAACAGCTGGCCTCCTGGTTCAACACATCTTTCACCTCCATGGCATCCCCAGGACATCGTTTCAGACCGGGGCCCCCAGTTTGCATCCAGAGTTTGGAAGGCATTCTGCGACACCTTGGGAGTCTGCTGCAGTTTGACCTCTGGCTACCATCCTCAGTCAAACAGGCAGGCGAAGCGAGTGAATCAAAACCTGGGATCCTCCATTCGCTGCGTCGCCTCCCGCCTCCCAGCCTCCTGGCCCACACACCTCCCATGGGTCGAATAAGCACACAATTCTCTGATCTGGGCCGCCACCGGGATGTCCCACTTCATGGTGATTAATGGATTCCAGCCCCCCAGCCCCCCCCCCCCCCCCGTTTCCCAGCCAGGAGGTCAAAGTGGCCTTTCCATCTATCCAAGCACAGTTTCACAGAGCACATCGGGTCTGGAAAGAAGCATGCGCTGCCCTGGAACAAACAGTGGCCGAAACCGGAGGATTGCCGATCGTCACCGAACCCCGACACCTCCCTACACGGTCGGGCAACCAGTGTGGCTCTCCTCCTGGGACCTGCCCCTGCCAGTCGACTCTAAAAAAACTGTCTCCCAGATACATTTGGCCTATGCAATAGAGAAAATTATAAACCCCAGCGCCGTCCGACTGAGACTCCCACCCGCATACACAGTCAACTGTATCCTTGATGTACGCAGGCGGGGTCGAGGGTTTCAGTACCTAGTGGACTGGGAGGGGTATGGTCTCAAAGAGCGCTCATGGATTCCCCGCTCCCTAATCCTGGACCCGGACTTATTAGACGAATTTTATCGTCAGTTCCAGGTGGCGCCCCTTAAGAAGGGGGTTCTGTTATGGTCTGTGCTGGCTGTCGGAATTAATTCTTTTTTCAGTCATTGCAGGCACTGGCAAGGGGCGTGTCTGTTTCCGGCAGGCGAGTTCCAGAAGAGCGCACCTGGACCCATTCTGCAATCAGAAAGCAGCCAGCTATAAATGGGAGCGGCGCGCTTCCCTCCGATGTCAGAAGATTGTCTTCCACGTGATTCCATTCGTCTGCTTTCTCTTTCACCCCTGGTATCTTGCGTCGTGCTCAACCAGTTCCCTTAATTTAGTATTCCCATGATTTACAGTTCATAGTGCAAAATAAAATTGTTAAACCTTCTTATGGTCTCCTGCATCTCTGGGTCCGACGCATACACTCCAGGCTTAACAAGAAGAGGACAAAGAAATAGCATGTCTTGTTTATCTTCTCCTCAAAGAAGGCAATGAAGATATTAAGAGACTGCCGGTAAGGAGTCTGGAAGTCAATCTGACCGGTATTATAGCGAAGGATATATTTGTCCATGTTTAGGGTGTGATGCAGTTAGTTAGCACTGAGAGTACAGGTCATAATAAGTACAGTTTGTAATGCAACATTTTCAAATACATGATCATCTCTTATTAGATTCAAAGGTTTGCTCATGGCTTGAAAAGATGTTTCTTAAAAATAGGAGCAGTGTCATTATTAGACCAGTTTCACAGTTTGTCCCTGTTCGGTTTGTCACATTCCTACTTTTTCTTTTCATTTACGATCTTCTTTTATAATCATCTCCTTTTTGCTTCCATCTCACATCACATCATTAGTCTGTTTTTCAAGTGTTTGTTTCTTGTTTGTCCACACTGTTTCTGTCTTCTCTTCCATCACAGCATTCCCATGCTTTTCATCCTTCTGCATATATTGCAGGAAAATATAGTCATCAGTATGTCTATCTGTCCTTCCGTTCATCTGACAATCTGTTAGTCTATAATCATTTTAATTCTGGCCCAGAACTCAAACTGTTTGAGATTTCTTTATTAATTTGACAGTGTATGTGTGCTTTTGATGTTCTGAGATTTCCACTGTTGAAGTTTTTCTGTTTCCAAAGCACATAATTTAACATGAAAGAATATGGCTACTTACATTTCCAGGCCAAAACTTGAAAATCATTTGTGGTCAGGGAGATATGTCAGGTTTTGATGACTCTCTCATCTTTCACTCAATCATTTGCCGAAGCACTTAACTACTAGGGTCGCAGAAGCGGCTGGTACCTATCTCTGCCAACACAGGGTGAAGGCAGCATAGACCCTGAACAGCTTGAATGACAACCACAGGGCAATACTTACACACAAACACACACACACACACACACACACACACACACACACACACACACACACACACACAGTCATTCACACTCTCATTTAGATCTAGGTGTAATTTAGAACAACCTGCTTGCCTAATGTGCATTATTCAGCTGTTTTTAGTAATGTGAACCTCAGTGAAAATGACTTTCACACCTCTTGCTTAATCCTACTAGGGTCACAAGGGGGTAGAAGCCTACCTCAGCTGACATTTGAAGAAAGGTTACACCCCGAACAGCTTGCCAGTTTGTCACAGGGCAACCACTCACGCCTAAGGATAATTTAGAACAGCCAATTGGCCTAATGTGCATGTCTTTGGACCGTTGGAGGAAACCAGAAAACCAGAGAAAACCCATGCAAGCATGGGGAAACCATGCAATCTGCACAGAGAAAGCCTGGGCTTTGAACACAGGAATTTCTTGCTGTGAAGCAGACATGCTAACCACTAGACCACCATGCCAACTCTGATGAAACTTATTATATTATAAATTCTCTGAGCATTGTTTTCTTGTTTTCATGTTGGAGCTGAGTTCAAAAATCACTTTAGATTTTGATAGGGTTAAAGGTTTTATATCCATTTCACCAATGTGGTTTCAATTTGAGCCCCTGATAAAGGTTAAAATGTTATTATGCACTTCCTTCCTACTTCAATTCAATTCACTACCATATTTGGAATAGTTGATTACAGACGCTCCCCGAATTATGCTCATCCATTTTACTTATTTTAGATTTTACGGGGTGTCAAAAAAGTCCAATTTTGAGTTTAGATGTAATGACACTGCGTCCATTGTTTACAAACGACAGACTGAACGTGCCCCTCCTTCTTCCCAGTTAAGTTTTATATATATATATATATATATATATATATATATATATATATATATATATATATATATAAAAGGACAGGACAAAGACTTCTATTGAAACTTCATTTATCACTACAGATCTGTTTCTCACCTGAAGAGAGAGTATGGTTTCGCCACCCATCGAAACAGATCTGTAGTGATAAATGAAGTTTCAATAGAAGTCTTTGTCCTGTCCTTTTATTTTTATTTTTATTTGCTCTACGAAAAAGTATTTAGCACTCTCTTCCGGAAGGATCTACTCAGAAATTTATATATATATATATATATATATATATATATATATATATATATATATATATATATATATCAGTTATATAGCGTGTTACCCTTGTGTTAAAACGTCGTCTCTGTGATCTTTGTGTTTAAACTGTTTTGCAGACTTTTGTAACCCTAAGCAAATATGGTTGGTCAGAAGTGTAAGCCTACTAGCATGGGCGCAAGTCTCATACACAAAGATGAATTAACTATGTGCTTGGATCGGCGCAATGTACCATGCATACTCAGTTAAGCAAAGAGAGTTGTAAAATGAATGAAAACCCGAATCCACAAAAAGAAAAAAACTCTCCGCTCTGCTGGTGATTCTCATCAGTGCAGGCTGAGTTCTAAACAAGTTCAACGGCACCTTGCTCACTTGAAAGACCATATAACCCACAGCAATTTCACTACTTTCACAAGTACACTACTTTCAGTTTTGAGCGCCTCACGTATTGTAAGTGTTGATTGACTGTTTTAAGCTTTTGCAAAGTGACTCAGTATAAATAAGTGACTTATTTGAAATTAGTGTTGATATTATTTGATATATTTGATATTATTTTACAATGTTATGTTTATAATAATTGATTTAGGGGTGTTTTATGAGATACGGTAATGGTATTTAAGGATGTACAGTGCAGTATGAGCATCATACTTCGCATGTCATACGTCATACGTCACTGTAACAACTTACGTTCACTTTCAACTTACGTTCGGCCGTCCGGAACCAATTAAAAACGTAAGTAAGGGAGCGTCTGTACATCAAACTATATTATGTATTATATATTAAAACAATAAGGATTTTATGTATTTCATCAGTCATTGTTGCCTATTGTGGCAGTAACCCTCAATGTGGTGGTGGACACCTGTGGTGAAGGGGGCCATCTAGCTGAAAAAAAGAGGCCTATTGGGTCTTATTGGCCTGAGGGACTTCTGGAGTCAGTAAACAGTTACCGACAGGCCAAACGTGCTGCAACCTGAGCTGTTGCCGATGCAAAATTTTGGGTGTGGGAGAAGTTTGGTGAGAGCCTGTAAAGCCATTTTCAGTTGGCCTCAAAAAGTTTCTGGACCACCATCCGACGCCTCAGGAGGGGGAAGCAGTTCTCCCAAAATACTGTTTGCAATGGAAGTGAGGAGTTACTTACCTTGACTGGGGATGTCATCAGGAGGTGAAAAGAATACGGTCTGCCCATCACTGGAGTTGAGGTCACTGAGGTAGTCACAAATCTCCCCAGTGGTCGGTCTACGGGGGTGGATGAAATCCATATTAAATATCTTAGTGCTCTGAATGTTGTAGGACTGTTTTAGTTGACACGTCCCTGCAAATCATGTGGTCATCGGGAGCCATACCTCTGGATTGGCAAACCAGGGTGATAGTACTCCTTTCTAAACAGGAGGCCAGAGGGTGTGTTCCAATTATCATGGAATCACACTCCTCAGCCTACCCAGGAAAGCCTATGCAGGGGTGCTGGAGTGGAGGATCCAACCAATAGATGAACCTTGGATTCAGGAGGAATAATGTGGTTTTCAGCCTGGCTGTGACACTCTCGACTAACTCTATGCACTCTACAGGATCCTGGAGGAGACGTAGGAGCTTGCCCAATCTATCCACATGTGTTTCGTTGATGTGGATTTGGAGAAGGCTTTCGGCCATGTCCCTTCTTATTATGTTGTGGGGCATGCTCTGGGAGTACGGCGTTCCGAACCCATTGCTACTGGCCATTTGATTGCTGTATCACTGGAGCCAAAGCTTGGTCCGCATTGGGAACAACAGGTCAAATTCGTTTCTAGTGAGGGTTGGAGTCCACCAAGGCTGTCATTTGTCACTGATTCTGTTCATAATTTTATGGACAGAATTTCTATGCATAGCCAAGATGCCATTACACATGATGCCAAGGTGGCCATTGGATCTCGTCTCTGCATTTTCTGCATCATTTTCCGGATGAAGTTGTCCTTTTGGCTTCATCAATACGGGACCCCCAGCACTCATTGGAGTGATTCGCAGTCAAGTGCGAAGCAGACAGGATGAGAATCAGCAACTCCAAATCCAAATCCAAGTTCTCAGTTGAAAAAAATGGTGGAATGCACCTTCTGGGTTGGGAATGAGGTCCTGCTCCAAATGGAGGAGTTCAAGTGTCTCAGGGTCTTGTTCATGAGTAAGAGAAGAATGGAGCAAGAGATCAACAGGCGGATTGCTACAGTCTCTGTTGTAAAGTGAACCCTGTACTGCTCCGTCACGGTGAAGATGGAGCTGAGCCAAAAGGCAAAGCTTTCAATTTAGCAGTTGATCTACGTTTAAACTCTCTCCTATGGTCATGACATTTGGGTAGTGACCGAAAGAACAAGATCACGGATACAAGTGGCTGAAATGAGCTTTCTTCGCCAGGTGGCAGGGCTCTCCCCGAGAGATAAGGTGAGAAGCTCAGCCATCCGGGAGAGCTTGGAGTAGAGACGCTGCTCCTCAGCATTGAGAGGAGTCAGTTGAGGTGGCGTGGGCATCTGGTTAGAATGTCTCCCGATCACATTTCTGGTGTGATGTTTCGGGAATGTCCAAATGGGAAGATACCCCAGGGTCGACCTAGAACAGGGTGGAGGGATTATGTCTCTCAGCTGGTCTGGGAACACCTTGGTGTTCCCCCAGAAGAGCTGGGGAGAGAGACATCTGGAGCTCATTGGTTCAGCTGCTGCCCCCGGATTAAGCAGAAGAACATGATGATGATGATTTTAAGTATAATATCCAAGAAATTCTCTCATTCTTACCTGTACATTTTTAGGATAGCACAAACATATGATTATCTGTCTTTCTTTGAAAACCTACAATTATTTTTTTAAAAATCACACATTTCCTTATATGCTTCTTTATGTTTGTACTCACAGCATGATTCTGAGCTTGGGTGCCTGTCATATTTTGCTTGATCTTTTTATGCTGGGTTGCAAACAGGGTCCAAATTTTACTGTAGAAATAATAAAAAGAAAATAAAACAAATAAAATTATGTAGAACAAATTTACTTCAGGAAAATGCAACCATGTATGATTGATTATATATTCAATTAACCAAATAGCTTAATAGAGGAGACTCCCTGGGCTGATGGAAATTTTAAATGCTAAGAAATACATGAACTCTTAATGTGGTCTTCTGAAAAATGAGAGGCTTCTGAATATACCCTCAAAGAGTATGATTGGATTGGCAAAGTCTTTTAAGATTTAGGAATTCAAGAATTTATTTGTCACATGCTTAGTTATACAAGTACAGCAGCTGTGTAATTAAAAAGCAACATCTTCAACAACTGAACAGACATTTCAGTCTTAATATATATTTTAATCAATTTTCATACAAAAAATGACTACTACTACTACTACTAATAATAATAATAATAATAATAATAATAATAATAATAATAATAATAATTGTAGTTATAATCGTTATATATGTATAACTGTATAATTTTAATATTGTATAATAATCTTTTCCTTTCGGCTGTTCCCTTCAGGGGTTGCCACAGCGAATCATTTGCCTCCATCTCACCCTATCTTTTGCATCTTCTACTCTTACTCTAAATACCTTCATGTCCTCCTTCACCACATCCATAAATCTTCTCTAAACCGGGAGCTACTTCTTGGGTACCAATTAATGCGAAGGGATACCAGATCGATACACACCTCTTGAAATTACAAATTTGCTCAATTTACCTTTAATGATATGTTATTATTAATATTTAATGATAGTCATCTTTGTGAAGATATTGATTTGATTTAAATATATATTCAAAAAAATTAAATGCCGCTCAATGGAGAGTGGCGCTATGGAGCCGTGGGCCTGTCCTAAAAATAGCAGTGAACAGGTCCACGGGCAACTTATATTGTCCTTGCGGGCTACCTGGTGCCCACGAGCACCACGTTGGTGATCCCTGCTCTAGGCCTTCTGCCTGGTAGTTCCAACCTCAGCATCCTACTACCAATATATTTACTGTCCCTCCTCTGTACATGTCCAAATAATCTCAATCTAGCCTCTCTGACTTTGTCTTCAAAACCTCTTAGATGTGCTGTCCCTCTGATGTACTCATTCCTGATCCTATCCATCCTTGTTACTCCCAAAGAGAACCTCAACATTTTCATCTCTGCTATCTCCAGCTCTGCCTCCTGTCTTTTCCCAGGTGCCACTGTTTCTAAACCATACAACATTGCTGGCCTCAACACCGTCTTGTACATTTTTCCTTTGATTTTTGCCGATACGTTCCTATCACACATCACACCGGACACTTTTCTCCCACCATTCCAACCTGCCTGCACACGCTTCTTCACCTCTTTTCCATACTCTCCATTGCGCTGGACTGTTGAGCCTAAGTACTTAATATCCTCCACCTTCCTTATCTCTGCACCCTGTAACCTCACCGTTCCTCTTGGGTCCTTGTCATTAATACACATGTATTCTCTCTTACTGAGGCTAACCTTCATTCCCCTCCTTTCCAGGGCATACCTCCACCTCTCTAGATTTTACTGCACTTGTTCTCTGCTCTTACTACAGATCACAATGTTATCTTCAAACACCATAGTCCATGGGGAATCTTGTCCAACCTCGTCTGTCAGCCTGTCCATCACCATAGCAAACAAGAAGGGGCTCAGAATCTGACTGAACTACTGCAGTTTTGTAAAGAAGAATGGGCCAAGATTAGTTCTGATCGATGTGCCAGACTGATCTGCAGCTACAGGAAGCGTCTGGTTGAAGTTATTGCTACCAAAGGGGGGGGCATAAAATATGAAATGTTCAGTTACTTATTCCTCCCCCTTCTGTCATTATTTGCATGCTATCTTCATTAAAATATGAAAACCTATAAATGTTTGGGTAGTTTTAGTTAAAGCAGACACTGTTTTTTTCCATCTGTGTGATTGTGACAAAGATCAGATCACATTTGATGGTGATTTTATGCAGAAATGTGAGAAATTCCAAAAGGTTCAGATACTTTTTCATACCACTGTAAATATGATAAGCAGTAGAATGTAAATGTAGTGCAAAATGGGTAACAGTATATGTTGTTGCTACATGGAGTTGTACAGTTTAACGGCCACAGATAGGACTGATTCCTGTGTCATTTAATAGAGAATTTAAGGGGTATCAGTCTCTCACTGAACATGCTCTTGTGACTGATCAGCAGGTTGTGAAGTGGGTGGTAGGCCAACTCAGTATCATCTTTGTTTGGACAACAGTTGCCTCTCTGACAACTACCACCAGAGAGTCCAGTTCCATCCCCACAATGTCAGTGGTCTTGTGGATCAATTTGCTCAGTCTCTTTGCGTCGGCAAGCTTCAGCTTGCTGCCCCAGCATGCAACAACATAGAGTGTAGTGTTGGCTGCAACAATATCATAAAACATCTTAAGTGGTGTCTGGCACATGTTAAACAACCTTTGCCTTCTCAAACAATAAAGATGGGTCTAGTCCTTCTTATAAAGTGCGGTGGTGTTCTTAACCCAGTCCAGTTTATTGTCAATATGAACTCCAAGGTAGTTCTAATTTTCCATCATCTCCACATTGACTCCCTGGATGGAAACAGGGGTCACTGGTGTTTTGGATCTTCTAAAATCCACAATCAGCTCCTTGGTCTTTTTCACAGTAAGCTGCAGATGATTCTGCTCACACCATATGATGAAGGAAGCCACCACAGCCCGATAATCCATCTCAGCACCTCCACTGATATGTCCAACTACAGCAGAGTCATCAGGAAACTTCTGAAAATGGCAGGTCTCTGTGCAGTACCTGAAGTCCGTTGTGTAGAGGGTGAAGAGAAAAGGGCAGAGAACGGTCCCTTGAGGTACTCCATTGTGCTGTAAGAGCACATACTGTGGTCTTCCCATCATGTAGTCCACTATCCAGGACAAACAAGAGACATCCACCTGTATCGCTGTCAGCTTCTCACCCAGAAGGGTTGGTCTGATCATATTGAATACACTGGAATTTTTTTTAAAAACATGGCCCTTACAGTGCTCACCAGTTGGTCCAGGTGGTTGCTAGCACCATTAAGCAGGTAGATGATAGCATCCTGAATCCTGGGACAGGGCTGGTAAGTGAACTTAACGGGGTTCAGAGGTGGTCTGACCATCGGTCGCAGTTAATTCAGGTTGAGTCTCTCGGGGGTCTTCATAACGTGACAGGTTTGTAATCCTGGGGACCACTGGGACGTGGGGTCTGTGGTACAAGGCATGACATCTTCTGCAGTACTGGTACCCTCTGCAGACTCAGGCTTATTATGAAGATGTTATTTAAGACTCTCAAGAGCTGGGGGCACAGGCTTTTAGGATGGGGGGTTCACCCCATCCAGTCCTGCTGCTGCCTCACCTGAGTGGAATTTTTTCATCTTTCACTTAACCTGGTCATAGGTGAAGTTGACAGGTGGAAGAGGGGTGTCAGGTCTATCACATGATGCAGAGGGGCAATAAGGAGATTGGAAGAGAGAGTGGTCTGGGAATTCAGGCTTGCCCCTGACAAGTGAGAAGGAGTGATCGAACAGTAGACACAATGTTGAATCTGTTAAACAAATTCAGTTTGTTGACCCTTTCCTCCCCACCCTCAGTCCCTCTGCTTGTGGATGGCCTAAAACCAATGATGGTGTTTATGCCATTTTAAACATCTCATGTTGTTCTGCTGGAGTTTCCACTCCATCTTTCTCTTGTTGTCATCCTAAGCCTCTCTGATCTTGACTCTCAGTGAACCTGGGGTCCTTCTCACTTTCTCTCTGTTACCAGCCCTGAATGCCCTCTTCTTGTCATTGAGTAAAACTTTGATGTCTGTAGTCACCAACAGCTTGTCATTTGGTAACAATAGACTGTCTGAGTTGGAACAGTGGAGTCATTGCAGAAGGCATCATTAATTCATACATTTACTGCACTGCTTAATCCTAATCAGGGTCAGCTAGTGCCTATCTCAGCTGACTCTAGGTGTTGGTAGAGTACACCATGGACAGTTTGCCAGGCCACTGCAGGGTGTACAGAGGGCACTATATTGTGAAATACATTCAATGACCCCATCAATGTACTCACTATGGGGTTCACAGAGTGCCTTCTGGTCTGTAATCTCAAAGCAACCCTGTAGTTTTGCCAAGACTTCCCTCGACTATCTCCTAACAGTTTTTCTAGTCACAAACTGCCTCTTCACAAAAGGTACATAGTAGGGGGGAGAGGTGAATGAGGCTGTGGTCTGATCTCCTCACTTGGGCGAGGAGGGAGGAACTGTAAGCATCCTTAATGTTTGCATACAGTAGGTCTAAAGTTCTCTCCTCTCTGAAGGAACAATAAACCTACTGCACAAAAGTTAATAGTGTCCATGCTGACATGATTGAGGTCACTTGATATCACATTGAATGCACTTCGTTGCTGAGCCTGTAAACGGGCTATGGTAGGATGAACAATATCCCATGCAGCTGTGTGGTTGGCAGAAGGAAGAATATAAACCACTAAGACGACATGAGAAAGTTTCTTGGACAAATAATATGATCTGAATTCAACAGTACACTGTACAATGTCTGGTCCACAACTCCGCTCTTTGATAGTTATGGGGGGGGGGTTACACCACCGGTTACTGACAAGAATGGCAGGCCCACCCTCCTTTTGACTTACCGCTGGCGGTGTAGTGTCTGTTTCCCTGAACAGTGTGAAAGCACACATTGTATGTGTTATCATTGGGAATATCCTCCACAGGGCACCTGAAACTACACTCCTGATACTCCCTCTGACTCTGGGATAGTGCTGTTAGCTCTTCCATCTTATTCACCACTGACCTCATGTTCCCCATTATAATATATTGGAGATACGGCTTGTACCTTTTTCCTCTCTGTAAACTTCCACTGTCTCGCTGACTCCCTTCTTCTCTTCTGCATTCCACCACTTTAACACCGATGTGTTTTTCTCTAGATTTCAGTTGGTAAGTCTATGGGTCTGGCCACTAATCCGGCTGGAATCAGATAATTTGCTGATCCCTGAAGTAAACAAAATGTGCGTGTTGACAAAAATGGCAAAATTAAACTATATAAAAACAAAATATTTCCTGAAATTGTCAGGTGACAGGAAAAAAGAAGTACAGTAATGGAAAAACACGTAAGGCTTCCCAGTGAATCCCAAAATGAATTCTCCCCTAATCATTTCTTAAGTGTTTGAACTTGTCTGTATTCAAGAGTATGATTATAAGCAGCTTGAAGCATGTTGATATAACTGATGTTAGAAACTACAAGATTAGATGCAGAATTAAACTGGTCAATATATTGAACAACAGCCACTATAGCAGGTTGCTGGTGTCTGCGTGACTGTTATGTAAGGTGAGAAGCACATCGGTGCAGTTTTTTTTTTACTTGGAATGCCAATGAGATGGTGTAGACATACTGCTTCAAAACTATAAGAGAATATAAAAGTAATATAAAAGTTTCTTCCAAGATGGCGCCGGGTGACCTGCAGCCAGTTACAGGAGCTTTTCAAAGTTTCTTTTTCTTTATTCAATCCTGCATTTGGGAAACCCACTTTTATGATGCTTTTGTTTTTCTGTGCACTTTTACTTTCACTTTTTGGATCGGCGTCAGGAAACTCATTCACCGACAGCTCTGAACAACGCAGGTCTTACACACGTGAGACCCTCCTCGGCCTGCGCGCCCCCGCCCTCCTTCATGCGGAAAAGCCCGTTTTTCCTGTGGAAATACGGAGGAAAAGGAGAGGCTGCAAAGGGTTACGAAAGACGCGGAGGACATGTGTTCCCTCTGTCATCATGGGAACTGTCCGCACTATAGCCAACAAGACCGAGGAGCTGGCGGCGCTGACCCGGCAGCAGAGGCAGTACCGGGACTGCAGCCTCATGTGTTTTTTAGAGACGTGGCTGAATGAACTCACACCGGACTCTGTGGTTTCTCTTAACGGATTCACACTCGCGCGTGCAGATCGGAGCGTGGCGGAGAGCGGAAAGAAGAAAGGAGGGGGCGTGGCGGTCTATGTGAATGAACGGTGGTGCCACCCGGCCAACGTGCACTCGAAGGAGCAGCTGTGCACGCGGGACCTGAAGCTGTTCGCGGTGAGCGCGCGGCCATATTATCTACCAAGGGAGTTTTCACACGTGATTGTGTTTTGCGTGTACATTCCGCCCTCGGCTGATGCGGCGGCCGCATGTGAGCGTCTCCACAGCGCTGTCAGTCAGACACAGACTCGTCACCCCCGCGCCATGATTGTGATCAGCGGGGACTTTAACCACACCCCTCTCTCCGCCTCACTTCCGACTTTCACGCAATACGTGAAGTGCGCCACAAGAGACAATAAAACTCTGGACTTGCTGTATGCTAATGTGAAGGATGCTTACAGCTCCACCCGCCTTCTCCCACTGGGACGCTCAGACCACAACCTGGTCTACCTGCTCCCCCAATACACACCCAGGGTGCGAAAGGAACCTGTGCAGAAGAGGTCTGTGAAAGTGTGGACTGAGGAGACCAATGAGAGGCTTAGGGACTGTTTCCAGACCACAGACTGGAGCATGCTCTGTGACTCCTTTGGTGATGACATAGACGGCCTCACACACTGCATCACCGACTACGTGAACTTCTGCGTGGACAGCACTGTGCCAACATGGAGGGTACGGTCCTTCTTCAACAACCACCCGTGGGTCACCCCTGAGCTTAAAGTCCTCCTGAACCAGAAAAAGAGGGCTTTCATCTCGGGGGATAGAGAGGAGCAGAAGAAGGTCCAGCATGAGCTCCAGTGGCGGATCCAGAGGGCCAAGAAGGACTATGGGAAGAAGATGGAGGAGAAGCTGGCTCAGAACAATGTGCGGGACGTCTGGAGAGGACTAAAGACCATGTCTGGATTTGGGCAGAGTGTCAGAGGGACAGCTGATGATGACCAGCGCTGGGCGGATGAATTCAACTGTTACTTCAACAGGTTTGATTCTTCCCCCCCCCCTTCACACGTCTCCAGACCAGCAGACACCTCCCCCCTCCCCAGGCCAACTTCACTTGACTGCTACAGCCCGACAGACACATCCCCCTCCCTCTGCAGTCCACCCCAGCCCCCCCTCTCCCTCATGTCATACCAGGTGAGGAGACAGCTGAATGAGGAGACAGCTGGACTAAATCAGAGGAAATCTGAAGGACCAGATGGCATCAGTCCCAGGCTGCTGAGGACCTGCGCGGACCAGCTCTGTGAGGTACTATGCTACCTGTACAACCTGAGCCTCAGCCTGGAGAAATTTCCCGTCCTGTGGAAGACCTCCTGTGTGGTTCCGGTTCCCAAAACAGCTCAAGCGAAGCAACCGGCCCACTACAGACCTGTCGCCCTGACCTCCCACCTCATGAAGACCATGGAAAGGCTCCTCCTCAAACACCTCCGCTCTATGGTGAGCCCCACCCTAGATCCGCTGCAGTTTGCCTACAGGCCCAACATCGGGGTAGAAGACGCCGTCATCTACCTTCTGCAGCGGGCACTCACCCACCTGGAGATTGCTGGCAGCGATGTGAGGGTCATGTTCTTTGACTTCTCCAGCGCCTTTAACACCATCAGGCCAGCGCTTCTGCGGGGGAAGCTGGAGGACATGAGAGTGGACGGACATCTTGCTGCCTGGATTATCGACTACCTCACTGACCGTCCACAGTACGTGCGGCTGCGCGGCTGTAAGTCAAAGGTGGCAGTCTGCAGCACGGGGGCACCGCAGGGCACCGTCCTCTCACCCTTCCTTTTCAACATTTATACCTCGGACTTCATCTATAGCACAGACAGCTGCCACCTCCAGAAGTTCTCGGACGACTCCGCCATCGTGGGCTGTGTGTCAGGGGAATAAGCTGGAGTACCGGTCGGTCATCGTTGACTTCGTGGACTGGTGTGAGCGCAACCACCTGTGCTTGAACACTAGGAAGATGAAGGAGATGGTGGTCGACTTCAGGAGAAGCACTCTAACACACACACACGCACACACACACACACTCACACACACACACACACACTCACTCACTGATGAACATCCAGGGACAGGACATTGAAACAGTGGACAGTTTCAAGTACCTGGACGTTCACCTTAACAATAAACTGGACTGGTCCCACAACACCAACACCCTGTACAAGAAGGGCCAGAGTCGCCTCCACCTTCTGAGGAGACTTAGGTCCTTCGGAGTATGCAGACCTCTTCTCAGGACTTTTTATGACTCTGTGGTAGCCTCTGCATTCCTCTACGCTGCCATCTGCTGGGCCCCGGGCAGCACAGAGCGGGACAGAAAGAGACTGAACAAGCTGGTCAGGAGGGCCAGCTCTGTCCTAGGCTGCCCACTGGACTCTGTGGAGGAGGTGGGCGAGAGGAGGATGGTAGCAAAGCTCACATCCATCATGATCAACGTCTCTCACCCACTGCACCAGACTGTAGAGAAGCTGAGTAGCTCCTTCAGTGGACGACTGAGACATCCTCAGTGCAGGAAGGAGCGCTACCGCAGGTCGTTCATTCCCACCGCTGTCAGACTGCACAACGCCACTTCGTAACTGTCTGTGAAAATACCGGTTATGTGCAATAAAAACCCCGTGCACTTTAATCAACCACATCTACCCCACTGTGACTGTGAACCATATCAACCCATCTACTCTGCCCTCAGATACATTACACTTGAATATAGGCCAGTCTACAAAGTTGTTCCCTTCTTTTCTTTTATTGTTTATTAATTTATACTATTTATGTATTTATTTATTTACTTATATAATAAATATGTATGTGTGTATTATTGTATATGTGTCTATTTTTGCACCCCCTACTGATGATACCTCAAGAGCCTGTAACAGTGAATTTCTCCATTGTGAGATTAATAAAGCTGTATCTTATCTTATCTTAAAACACAATCATAGATCAGGACTTCATCTCAGTCATTCATTCACTTGCCGAACTGATTATATGTACTACAGTCATGAGGAGGCTCAGCCCATTTCAGCCAACATTGGGTGAAGACAAGATACAACCTGAAAAGCTCACCAGACCATTACAGAGGAACACACAGAAAACCATTTGTGGTCAGGGAGATTATGCCATCCTCTGATGAATCTTCATCACTTACTTCAATACCACTTAAGTACCAGGATTACAGGGGGATGATGCCTATCTCAGCTAATACTGAGTGAAGGTAGGGCACACTTTGAACAGCTCACAAAAACCATTGCATAGCCACACACAAACTTTCACACACACCAGTTTTGCCTAAAATAGGCTCAATCCTCCTCGTAACTTTAATAGTTGGATAAAGAGGTTCGACAAATGTGTCTGAGCATGATTTATAATTTAAATATTTTAAATGAATCTCATAGTCTGGTTTACCTCTTATGAATGTGATCTATAGCCCTTATTTTCGAGTCATCTCCATATTTGTGACTGTTTCTGTTTGGCCCATTTCCATTCAATCATACTACTTTTCTCTCTTTTTTTCACTTTTTTAAAGACCATTCTTACTTCTGTCTTATTATGTAACATGTCCTGTGGCTTAATTTCACTTTGCAATGAAAATGTGTTTGGCCATGAAAAGCAAGAAGAAGAAGAAGAAGATGCAGGTGCTCACAGCAGTAATAATGGTTCTGGGAAGTTCAACCTGTCTGCTTCATCCATTTACAAAAAAATTGCAATTGGGAAGTTTAACCTGCCTCCTTCATCCATTTACAAAAGTATGCTTTTTTGCTGAAGAAATAATTTGCTTCAACGTCAGAATTCTGAAAGCTTGGTACTTCAAAAAAAGACAACATATTTCTCAAGCATGTTTTTATGGATTTAACTGTAATTACCATGCGGGGTAAATATATTTGCTCATTGCAGTTGAATTGCCTGAAAAGCCCACATGCTGCTTCAGCAATTACCACTGCAGCTGTTTTGTTGTCTTTTTGTAACTTCGGGCCTCATTTTTCTTTAACTTATACAAGGCAGTATTAAGGTCTACAAATGTTTTTTTCCTGTTTTCTTCCTGTTTCCTTTTTTTTTTTTTAATCTGTATCTCACACTTGTTAGAATAATGATGAAGGAAATAGGCTGCTGGTTTGTGTGTGTGTTTATACAGAGTGGATTTAGAGCATCAAGGGCACTGAAGTGCAAGAGGAGACAGAGGTCATTTTACAGAAGCGTTAATGAAACATGCGAACTAAAGCTCTTAGACCAAATGCTGGTTTGCATATAGAAGCTCTACATAGTAGAGTAGATGTTTTTTTTTTGCAAATTGATAAACCTGTGGCCTGATGTTTATTTGATACCCAGTCATGGTACGCGCTCATATGCCAATCCACGGGTGTTAAACTCAAGGTCCGCAGGCAAATCTGCCTTGCCAGCTCATTTTATGTGGCCCATGCGAGCTCATCATCGTTTATTTTCTGTGACCGCTTAATCCTAACTAGGGTCATGGGGAGGCTGGTGCCTATTCCAGCTGACTCTGGGCAAGGGCAGAGTTCACCCTGGACCACTCGCCAGGCCATTGCAGGGCAGAAACACGCTGATAGCTTTGCAGCTACTCTTGTTGAAAGTCAGCATTGGCCCAAGAGATCTTTCAAAGACTTTAACTCTCTTTTTCATACTTACTTTAACTTTTTTATTGTTATTTTATTATTTATAAGTAGCTGCCCTCTCAATTTAAGTTGAGAGAGTGTTTTTTTACTTTTTATCACCGTGGAACTTTTACTTTCATGGGCGGCAGCACAGCAACTACACGCATACATTGTTTACTCCAGGGATTAACTGAGCGCCCTGAAGGCGGCCGGTCTAGCGGTCAGAAATATGGACTTACCGACTGAAATCTGGAGAAAAACTCACCATGAATGCAGAGGTGGAGGACAGAAGAGGAGAAGGAAGGAGGCGGCAAGACAGCGCAGGCTTACAGAGAGGAAAAGGTCCAAGCCAAGTCTCCCATCTATTCTAATGGGGAACATGTGGTCACCAGGAAATAAAATGGACAAGCTGACAATATTAGCCAGGAGTCAGAGGGCGTATAGTCTTATGTGCTTCATGGAGACATGGCTGTAGATCCATCGTGGGCTTTCACAGTGTTTGGGACATACTGCACCACTAATATTAAGCAGAAAGGAGAGGGGGGGCTTGCTGTTCTGGTCAATAACTGGTATAGTAACCCCGCCCACATAACTCTGAGTTGGGGACCAGGCATTGAACTGTATGCTGTTGGAATCAGACCATATAATTTGTTTCGGGAATTTTCCCATGTGATTTTAGTTACTGTTTATCTTCCTCTTTTTGCCAACCAGACAGTTGCTTGTGACACTGTCCATGCTACCTGGTTACATACTCAGCACCCGAGCGCTTTCATTGTGATCTCGGGTGACTTCAACCATGTCACCATAGACAATACACTGCCAAACGTGCAGTATGTGAACTGTCCACCAGAATGGAGAGAACTTTAAATCGACTGCATGCAAACACTAAGGATGCCTACAGTTTCTCCCTCTTCCCCCCACTAGGAAGATCAGACTACACCTTAATTTACCTCTCTTCATGTTATGTGGCTGTTGTGAAGAGGCAACCTGTGACTAGAAGGACTGTAAGAAGATGGGTGGAAGAGGTCATGGAACTCCAATTCACGTTGGACTGGCCCGCAATCTGTAAGACACACAATGATGACATTACTGGGTTTACTGTGTGCATTTCACACTGCATTCATTTCTGCACCGACATCCGTGTCCAAGCTCAGACGATCTTTTGTTGCCCAAATAACAAGCCGGGGGTGACTAAAGACATAAAATTCCTCATTAATGACAAGAAGCGGGCATTCAGGGCTCACAAAAGAGAGGAGATGAGAATGATGCAACGTTCACTAAGAGTCAAGATCTGAAATGCGATGGACAAATACAAAAGAAAGCTGCAGTGGAAACGCCAGCAGAACAACATGAGCGAGGTTTGAATGGTATGACCATCAGTGGTTTTATGTCATCCATCAGCAGAGAAGCTGAGGGCTATGAGGACAGGGTCAGCAAGCTGCATATGCTCTTTAACTGATCTGACGCTACGTGACTGCACAGCCCCCTTCTACCCAGCTAACACGGTTACATTGTAACAATGTTGCTACAACATTGTAATGAAACTTGGCAGACACGTAACTTTGTAGACTCCCCAGACCGTTGCTGCAATGTTGAGAGCGACGGTTGTGATGAATGTGGCAGAAACGTTGCTGCAATGTTGCAAGCGAAGTGTGAACATGGCAGAAACGTTGCAAGCGACGTAGTGATGTGGCAGAAACGTTGCGAGCAACATAGTGACATGGCAGAAACGTGCTGCAGCGTTGCAGGTGACATTGTAGTGAACGTGGCAGAAACGTGCTGCAACGTTGTAGGTGACGTTGTAGTAAACATGGCAAAAATCTTGTGAAGGATGCAGCAGAAACTTGTAGTAGTAACATTAATAAATATTTTATTAACGCAGAACATACACTCGAAGCATTTGGGGATTGGTAGACCCAGCCTATACCCCTTACAAAATTTACAGTACACATCAATTTATTAAGTGTAATTTAATTAGCAATTTATCTTAATAAAATATATAATAAATTATTTATTTATTTCAGTGAAATTATGTATTCGTCATCCTGTTAAGAAAGGCCACCTGATTTAACTGAGACCAGATACAGTCATCAAAAGAGCCACATCTGGCTCGCGAGCCATAGGTTCCTGACCCCTGATGTATATATATATATATATATATATATATATAATCTTAACACCAACCCCTGACATATATACTAGTATAATCTTCACACTGACCCCGATATATATATAGGTATATAAAATCTTAACATCCCGCTCAGGGACATGCAGAGAGAAGATGTACTGGACAAAATCATGTAGCTTTAGAATTGTACATATTTTATCGTTACAGTAACTTATGTAGAATACATCAAATTTCATACCAACGATTTGAAAAATAATGCATTTAATTAAAAAAAAAACCGATAGCATTGATTTTTCCCTACACCGTTTATGTATCAGTTAGTGTATTATGAGTACATTATTAAAACATGTGTATAAAGATACCATATCAACACTTAACAGGATACAAGGAAGTTGCCATTATGTATTATAAAGCCAGGTAATACTAGTATTTAAATATGCTACAAAAAGAACTTACCATTATCACGAATAATCCTCGTGAACAAAATCCACTCTCTGCTCATCAGGAACTCCACCACTAAAACCAGACATCTATTAACAATCAGGAAAACAGATTTCGGTTAAATCTCAGAAAATGTAATATTGTTGGCCAAGATTAAGAATAACGAGGTTTGGAAAATCCGAAAGGAAATCTCTCTCTCTCTCTCTCTCTCTCTCTCTCTCTCTCTCTCTCTCTGTTCAAGCGCTCGTGCCAAACCGGAAAGACACGCATGCACAGTTTACTGTTTATTATATATAAAACTATATCAGACATTTAGATAGATATTAAAATGTATCAGATTTTTAGATAGATATAAAAATGTATCAGACTATCGGAACATGTTGCAACACATTTCATAACCTCTCAATGTTCTAAACATAACATGTTTGTTAAGTGAAGCCAAGTTAAATTTAGAACTATGAGCTCCTACCCAGTATAATTGCCATATAACATTCATCTTGCTGTGAAGTGGTAACTTTATGTACACATACCTTGTGATCTTGCCTCAGATTTCGGTTAAATCTCAGAAAATTTAATATTGTTGGCCAAAATTAAGAACAACGAGTCAAGAAAGTACGTGTGCAAGAAAGCACGTGAAAGACATACATGCACAGTTTACTGTGGCAGACCTCGCCAATGACGTGACCACAGAATTGTGTAAAAAAAAAAAACACAAATGGCTATTAAAAAAATCCTGACTCCTGACTAATGTTGGTGTGCAAAACTTTAGGCCTGGCAGAATTTAAAATGTATCAGTTCCAACACATTTCATATCCTCTCAATAAATATAAGTGAATCCAAGTTAAATTTAGCACTATGAACTACCAATCGGCATCTGGCTGTGAAGTGTATAGCTTTATATCTTACCTTGTGATCTTGCCTCAGATTTCGGTTAAATTTTTTTCTCAGCGGAAATATTGTTGGCCAAGATGAAGAAATCTTCATTCGCTGTGGCGAGCCGAAAGGTAATCCCTTTGTCTGTTCAAGCAAGCGCGCCAAACCGGAACGATTGACACGTATGCACGCAGTTTACTGTGGCAGACCTCGCGCAGAATGGGTGAGTAACATGAACAACTATTTGCGGCCGTTCTGCAACGTTGTAAATGGTCGTAACAACGTTGCGTGTTAGCTGTGCATGCCCTCTCTCACCTGTCCACTCACTTATTATCAGGTCGAGAAACAACTGAAAAGTCTCCCCTCAGACAAGGCAGCATGACCGAATGGGGTGAGCCTCCTTGTTCTTAAAATCTTTGCCCCCAGCTTCGTCACATGGTGTGAACGGAATCATTTGTAGCTTAATGTGACAAACATTAAGGAACTCATTGTGGATTTTAGGAGATCTAAAATACCAGCGATCCTGGTTTCCATTCAGGGTGACAATATGTAAATGGTGGAGGATTACAAATACCTTGGAGTTCATACTGACAATAAACTGGACTGAGTTAAGAACACTACCGCACCTTACAAGAAGGTTCAGAACCATCTCTATTTTTTGAGGAGGTAAAGGTCGTTTAACATTTGTCGGATACTACTCAGGATGTTTTGAGTCTGTTGTCGCCAGCGCTATCCTCTATGCTGTTGCATGCTGGAGCAGCAGGCTGACTGTCGCAGATTCTATCAGACTGAACAAACTGATCCGCAAGGTTGTGAGGATAGAGCTGGACTCTCAGATTGTAGTGTCAGAGAGGTGGATGGTGTCCAAAATAAAGACAGTATTGAACAACACCTCCCACCTGTGTCACAACTTGCTGATCAGTCACAAGGAGTCGTTCAGTGAGAGACTGATAACACCAAAATGCTCTACTGAAAGATACAGCAAATCGTTCCTACTTGCAGCAATTAAACTGTACAAACTCTTCCATATAGCAACAACATCCAGTGGACTATAGGTCACAAACTCATGGAAACTGCCTACCTTGGCTTGGAAATCTGCTGGCAGTTTATATGACGTTGTGGTCCTTGCTCTGATATAGAGATGGTTGCATTGCATGAAGCGGTAACACCAAGAAAATCCTCATGCAAAGTAATTTATATTCATCACCTTAACAACTACCTGAACGTGGAGACAAGCCTTTCTCTGAGGCACGTTGCTTAAACCCTCATATGCAAACGCATTCCTCTAGCTGTGACCATCTAGCTTTTAGCCCACGATTAGCTTTTTTTGTTGTTGTTTTCTTCATTGCAGTTGTAGTAATCGCCGTTTTTCTCCAGTTTCTCATTCACGCCAAACTTTCTTTCTGCAGCTCGATTCCCATTTTCTGCTGCATATTTCACTACTTGCAGCTTGTAATCCGCAGAATAGGATTACTTTGGTGGGGCCATTTTTTCAGTGGTGGGTGAGCAGATACTGGTACCCAAGCCTAGAGTGCTTTCTTGTGGTTGGAGGGTCAAAATAACAAATGTGAAATTATGTCTTATTATTATGACGAAAAGAATTACCGTATTCGACGTGATAAGCGCCCAGGGCGCTTTAAAAATTGGAGTTCGTGGGTGATTATTAAGATGATTACCAGCGGAGTAGAACTTTAAATGCTTATTAGCATTGAGGTGGAAAACATGAATAATAACAGAAAAGTAAAAGAGTTTTACTGGTATTTGTGTTATTCATTTTGTGGTGTCAACCAAATTACTTACATGAAAGCTGAAAATAAACAGAAAACAGCATAATTTAAAAAAAAGGAACTTTAATTTTCCCTCCCGGTGCTGTTCCTTTAAGTATTTCCCCCAGATGTAAAATCGAGCCAATCAACATGAATGTCAACATTAGCACATGGCACATTGAACCAATTAACACGAACAAGCACATGGGTCTTTAAAATTATGAAGATAGTGAGCAGGTGACTCGGGTAAAAAATACTCATCATCACTTTCTGATAGGTCCATATCTGGCTCATCACTCCATTTATTCAGATCATCCCATAGTTTTGCTGTAGCAGTTTTTAATGGTTCATTGGTTGTTGGACATTTACCAAGAGAACATAGCAAAATATTTTCCTGTTTTTTAAAGCACGGCGGAACAATCAACTGTGTTGTTACTGATGAACATTATAGACATTTCCGAGTGGCAAGGGGTCTTGAAATACCATGTAAACTTACTTTTAGAGGCAGTGAACACCCCATTTTACTGTTACAGAGACTGATTGAATAAAATTGCTAAGTTTGATTTACGCTTTTGCTCCCAGTACACATGGGCGGTTATTACACATAAGATAAAAAACACTGGGGGGGGCTTATTGGAGCAGGGCGCTTATTACGTCGAATACAGTATATGTAATAATTTAACATATACAGACACTCCCCGCTTTACGTTTATTCGTTTTACGTATTTTTCAATTTTACTTTTTTTTTTTTAATTATAAGCCAAATTTTGAGTTTAGCATGCTCTCTGTAGTACGAGACGGACCTACGTAATACACTGACATAATACACTACTTACGCATGACGCTGCATCCACTGTTTACAAATGACAGACTGAACGTGCCCTCCTTCTTCCCAGTTCACCACGTGTTACCCTTGTGTTAAAACGTCTCTGTGATCTTTGTGTTTACACTGTTTTGCGTACTTTTGTAACCCTAAGCAAATATGGTTTTTCAGAAACGTAAGCCTACCAGTGATGGTGGTAATCAGAAAAAGGCGGAGAAAATTGATGCGAGTGAAAAACGTGCATGTTGCACATTTCTTCCAAATGGCTCCGTCGACCATCCAAACCATTTACAAGCAGAAAGATTGCATCACAGAGCATGTTAAAGGTTATATTTGATACTGTATTTGATATTTGAATAATGAATTTGATGAAAATATATCTATTTGAAATATTTTTTATTTAATTTATTTGAAATTAAAGTTTTATATTATTTGATATATTTGATATTATTTTACAATGTTATGTTTATAATAATTCATAGGGGTGTTTTATGAGAAACGGTAATGGTATTTATGGATGTATAGTACAGTATGAACGTCATACATCACTGAAACATACAGTAACAACTTACTTTTTTTTCACCTTACGTTCGGCCATTCGGAACCAAACTAAAACATAAGTCGGGGAGCATCTGTAAGTCGTTCTGGAGTATAAGTCGCACCTTCAGCCAAAGTATGACCAAGTATGTGCGACTTCTAATCCGGAAAATATGGTAGATTAAGTTTGTGCTGTTTTCTGTAAATACTGATGGAAACTGTGAATTGGGCTCTGGAAATAATAAAGTGTCTATTTATCTATATATCCACCTATCCATAGATAAATCTTATGTCTATCTAAATTTTTCCAACACGCAGATGTATTGTATTTTTATTTTTTGTGTGAAATGACAGTTTCTCAGTGTACTGAACATATTCAGTATTTTATTCATTAGCTCTCACATGTACATCTGAGGAGTTGTAAGGATTCTCCTGCCAAATGAGAAGCTGCCAGATCCACCAGTGCTGTCAGTTACTCCTTTTCTCATTACTGTGATTGCATAAAAAGGGCTAAGTGGATTTCTTTCTAATTTTGCCGGTAATTAGCCTGAACAGTGGAGACGGACTGACGAGTCTCCTACAACTGCTACAGAGAATTTGCTCAAATCAATGTTTTACTCTGTGTGAGAATATACAGTTGTGTTCAAAATAATATCAGTCAAACATCATTAACCTGAACAATCAGTGTTTTTGGTAGAAATGATATTTCTACATGCTAAGTAATTTATTATCAGGTGTAGTCGAGTAATAGAATCCAACAGTCATGCATGTCAGCATGCTGCTGATTCTGTGTAATTGAGTCAATAATTGAAGGGGGCGTGTTAAAAATAATAGTACTATGGAGTTCAATTAGTAATGTCATTCATTCTTTAAAAAACAGGTGCCAATTATTGGCCTTTTTGAAATGAGGAAGGCAGCAAATGTTGTCTCTGAAATTCTGAGGAAAATGGGTCATTCCAGACATCACTCAGAACAGTGTACCTTGATTAAAATTTGATTGGAGGGGAGAAAATATAAAGAAGTGCATAAACTGACAGACTACTCAGCTAAAATTATTACAAATTCTATAAAAAGAAAAAAATGAACCAAAACCTGAAAGACATGGAAAAAATTGAAAAAACGACTATTCAAATGGATGGAAGAAAAGCCAAAATGGCAAGGACTCAGCCAACAATCAGCTCCAGGAAGATCAAAGAAGGTATAAAGTTACCTGTGAGCAGTGCTGTAGTGGTCAAAAAATAAGTGCGTGCACGATGGCAGCGAAGCGACCGAGGTGCACAGCAGCATCTCATGCATGAAGTGGGCTGAGGTGAGCAGAGCGCGGGAAGGGTGTGGCTTTGGCTTTGAAACTATTTAGCACTTCATCTCCGCTTTTTATTTACACAGTCGTGGAAATTTACGTTGATCAACTATAAAGTCCAAAAAGACAATGACCCCAAACACACCAGTAAATGGGCAACATGGCAACATCTTGATTCCAGACCAACAAGATTGACGTTATGGGGCAGTGGCCCGATCCCCGGATCTTAATCCAATAGAAACCTTTTGGGGTAACATCAAAAATGCAGCTTCTGAGGTAAAACCAAGAAATACAGAAGAACTGTGGGATGTAGTCTAATCACCCTGGGCTGGAAAACCTGCTCACAGGTGCCACACCTGGTTGACTACACAACACTGATGTGCATCAGTTCTCAAATAGTAGTTATACAATTAAATATTAGTTCAGTGAGTCACAGGAAACCAAAATCTTAAACCAGATTTTGTTTTTTACAGTGAATGTTTGAGTTTGAAAAAAAAAATGCTAACTGCTATTTTTGAGCAGTCGAATATTCACTTTTCTTCAATTTATTTAATGTAAACACAAATGTGATATACAGGGATCCCTAGCTATTTCACGCTTGAATTCATGCAGCTTCAGTGCATCGTGGTTTTTAAAAAATATATATTCATCGAATTAAAAAATAAGGAAATTAATGAAGAATAGCTGAAAATTTAAGGAAAATGCCACAAAACAAGGCCAATTATGCAAAAAACAGCCCTAAACAAACAAAAAAAACAAAACCTCCCATCAAAACTACTTACATTATTGTGTGGTGCACATCTGAGTGCATGCACGCGCATCTGTATGTGTGTGTATTTACATTGTTTTTCATCTTATGCATTATTTTTTGATGTTTAATTGTTATTATAATCATTTTTAGCATTGAATATGTATTTGTTGATATTATATACACATATACATGTACGTATACGTTGGTGGTGGTGGGGGGGTGATCCTACTTTGTGGAATTCGGTGGTCACGGGGGATCTTGGCCCCAATTAACCACAGAAAGTGAGGGATCCTTGTATTATTCTTCATGTTTTGATTTGGAATAGAACGTGTCGGGTATTGTCGACCAGGCAGGGGTGAAAGCATGCACACAACCTCCAAGCCATCTGCCTCTTTTTGAACTGTGACGCATGTGTAATTGGGGGCAATCTAATATCTATCCATCCGCCTTCCTCTGGAGCCTGTATGTGTGTGTCCCTGTGGAACACACACACACACACACACACAAAACCATTCGCCATTACAATCAGGGCAATTTTAAGTAGCCAGTAAGCTTAATATTCATGTCTTTGAACTGTGGGAGGAAACCAGAGTGCGTGGAGGAAACCCGCACAAGTAGGGGAAACATGTAAACTTCACACAGGAACACCCTCACTGAACCTGAATTCATTTCATTCCTTTAATCTGACATCACTCTGATGTAGTCACTGTTTCTGACTCTTAAGTAGTTGGAAGTTAAAAAAAAAAAAAAAGCAAGCACTTAGTAGTTCTATTTGCACCTGTGGTAAAGCAAAAATAAACACAAGATTTTGCATAGACTGGGGAAAAAAACCATGATTTCAGATTCCAAATCAGAAAGGTGCATATCACATCAGGATAACTCGAGATTAGACTAATTTTAGAGTGCCCGCCATTCAGCAATCTTGTTACAGTTACTGCCATCAGAGGAAATACTGCACAGGTATGTCACCTGGCTGTGACGTTGATTGGGTCTACCATTATCCGCGGATCCATTATGGGTAAATATGGAATGTGTTGTTTGTGTCCTTTTTCATTATCAGGACATGACTGATTGTCATTTAAACAGAAGGGAAAATATGGACTAACTGAAGGATATTTCCCTTCACAGATTTACAACCCAAAGTGTGTGTCTAATAATTTGTGATGTGATGCGTTCATGTGCGTGTGTGTGCAACTTCAGATTCTGTGGTAAGATGCTAGTGAAGTTATTGCAAGCTAGTTTCCATGTATAGTTGTGCAGAGATGTATAGTTGTACCTTTATAGAGAGTAAGCAGTTAGTTTAATAATTAACTGGAATATTAGACATCAGATGATTTATTACTAGAGCTACTTTGCCCAGATGATGCAACACGGCTGGTCCAAAATGCTAAAAATGGCGGCCTATTGACCCCACTTTTCTTTTGATTGTTTAATAGGTTTTAAAGAATTAGAGCGAGAAATACAGATTCCTTATTTTAGGAAACTGAAATAGTAATCTTTCCTCCAGTGTGTGCGAAACCATGTGTTTTCTTTGTCTTTAAATCTGTTTATTTGCTCTTTTCTGTTTAATACAGATCATGTTGTGTGTGAAGAAGAGTTTAAGTATGCCATGCTCGCCCTCAACTGTGTATGTCCAGGCACGTCCACTCTGATTACCTTACTGATCCATTCCTCAAGAGGACAGTAAGTAACTGTGCACGCGAACACACACACACACACACACACACACACACACACACACACACACACACACACACACACACACACACACACACACACACACACACACTTCTACTAAGGAATGAATAAACTATTTGATTATCAGCGAATTAATGCTATGTTTCCTCTTGAGATTTCTTTCTCATGTCAGATCTGAGAGATTATCCTCATTAGTGTCTTCTCTGGTTTGATCATGAGGGATTAGCATCTACAGTAAAATTGAATTTCTGTAAAGCTGCTCCACCATGATGCTAAATACTCCTAACAGTGCTACCTGTATTTACAGCTGTAAATGTGAATATAATTTGAGTTAGAACAGAATGGTAGTGGTGGCTCAGAGATAAATGCTATTGTTTACTGAACTAAGAGTCAGAGGTTCAAGCCCCAGTACCACCAAACTGGCACTGTTGGGTGCTTAAGTGAGGACCCTAACCCTCAACTGCTCAGTTGTATAAAAAAGATCAACAAAATTCTATGAATGGTTTGTAGTTTACTTTTAAAGGGATGAACGTGAATGTCAACCATATAAAGTCATGCAAGTCAGTGAAATGAACAATAACAGGAGAACTATTTGCATAATTGTGATGCAAAGGGGGCAGGTACCAAGTTAAACAGTGCTCACAATTCGGGCATGATTTAAGAGACTACGAATCACAGCAAAGGAATACATTTGATTGACATATTCCATTAAACACCGAGTGGGAGATACCTGAAACAGTTACTTAGGCACCCAGAACCAGCAGCACTTTCAGCAGCTATGGGTTATGACCTGTGTGCATGCCCCTTTACTGTATGTGAGGGTTTACTCCAGGCTCAGATACCACTTGGAAATATGAATCCAGGACTCTAATTGGCCCTTAGTCTGTTTTCCCAAGTGGGGCTGGTGGCAAAGTGGTTAGGGTGCTGCACTCATGATCGGGAGGTTGTGTCTTCAAATCCCAGTTAGACCCCACTGTGCTAAGACCCCTAGGCTAGGTCTTAATCACAAATGTGCTTCTGTTGACCCAGCAGTATAAATGGGTACCAGTAAAATACATACTGGGAAGGTAACCTGCGATGGACTAGCGTCCCATCCAGGAGGAGTTGTATTCCTAGTCGCTTCACACTATCGAAACCAGATATAAGCACCGGTCCGATGAGCCACTATGGCTTGGGTGTAAAAAACCCAATGGACTTGACCCCCCCACCCCCACCCCACCCGTTTAACCAAACTAAAGGAACTATTTTGGCTGCATTTTTGTTAAAGTATCAGTTATTTTATGAAGATCGGGTGAATATGAGGATATGTGTTTGATTTTCAGAACAGCACATTCAGAAACCTTCAAACAGCGAGGAGGACCATTTCAGCCCCTTAACAGGTCCGTACCCTCATAAACACCATTTAACTGCTTCTTGTCCAAGTACAGTCCATGAAATAATTTCCATTGGCATCTAATGGCTTCAATGGTTTCCAAAAGTCTACTCATACTGAAGCCAAGATTTCCAGTATTGGTTTTATGACACTGTTGTATCTTAAAGCTGGGGTTGGTCAAATGTATCTGTATATGCAAATGGTTAAATTAGTTGAAAATATCTTTACACCCTGACAGTAATAATTTGGAAGGTCTAAGAAAAAAAATCAGTAGAAATCTGTCATCTCCCATAAAACGACCAACCAAACATTGGAAAGTATCCAATCAAATGTTTCTCTCCTCAGACGAGACCCTCTCATGCACAAATCTGCAGTCAGTGTGTATCACTGACGCTGCAGTTTTAATTATATTAGGTGATTTTTTTTTTTTTTACTGGGGCGATGCTGTCCACGATTCAAAAAAGATATATGAGCACACTTAGAGCACAACAAGGGTATAAAAAGAGGCAGGGTGCATCCAAGAGATGAAACTTGAAGGAATCATGTTTACAAGTTCATCAAGATCCACTACGATAGCGCATCAAGGCTGTTACGCTTTGATAAGGTCTGTTAAGCTTTATGACAAATCCCCCATTCAATCACGATGTGCACCAAATCATAATACATAATAAAAATCATGGCAAAATTTTTGACAGTCAAAACCATTGTAATGATCATCATGGTTCCACCAAGTTCCCTCAAGATTATCACTATTTGATGTCCACGACCCCATCATCATGATTCTCTCAGATCATGCAACTTGTGGACATCATGGCCCCAGTGCAAACTCAATGTTATTGATGTGTGATACATAGTTTACATAACTGGTTGAAGACGAGGTTTCCTTCCACTCTGTGATGAAGCTCTTCTCATGCAATGGAGCATGTGCATGTGAATTGGGCGTGACTATTGAAGGGTTTTTGAGAGCAGGGGTGGGTTTTACAAGTACAGTAGGCCCTTGACTATTCGTGGTTTTGTACTTGCGCCCTTAACTATTCGCGGCTTGCCGAGCAACTGTTACGTGATTCAAATTCAGCCAATGGCTGTCCTCCTTCCTGCTGATTGGTTGAGATGCTGTATATGCCCCTTTTTCCTCGGTCGCGCACAAGTTGTCAATGACCCTTTTTTAAGTGTGTTTTAATTACCAGTTAAGCTATATGATGCCACTCAAAAACGGCTAAGTGCCAGCAAAAGGTAATGATGTTGGTCGCAAGTGACACACGGAGCATGTGAGCTGAAGCGCGGCTTATCCGGACTTTCGATCTTTCAAGTGAGCAAGTTGCGACAAACACCTCACATTCAAAGAGGAAGGACTTATGCAGCGCGCTTTAATTGAGGTGAGTGTGCGGTTTGTGTTCATAGGGAGTAGATGAGAGGACTTAATTCAGGTGTGAACTGTATTCAGCCCGAGAAGCTCAGCCACGCCTCTCAGCTGGAGTGGAGAGAAAACAGACACACACAAACATTCTAAACAATAACTTAAGGACTGCACTGGAGTAATAATTGAAAAAGACTTTAATATTAGAGTGCTTTCCAACAGTTCAGATGATTATTCCTCTTCAGGCACTTCAGAGGAAACTGTCGTTTCTTCAGGAGAAAGTCTTATTTCTTCAGAAATCACATCCAACGTCATTACCTTTTTCTGGTGCTTAGCCGGTGTCTGAATGACATCATGGAGCTTAAATGGATAATATACATACAAAATGAAAAAAAAAGTTAAGAAGAGTTAAAAGGTTTTTCTTAATCATTACTACATTTTACTACATTAATACTGTATTAATGAGTAAGACTGTCTACAGAATGTGTTTGAGAAGCATATTTAAGCACATGTAATAGATACATAGTATTTTACTTCTGATTGATCATTCGTGCATGTATGATACATGGGGTTTTACTTCCGGGTACAGAACTCGTGGATTATCTTGATTCACGGGAGGGGCCGGAACCGAACCTCCGCAAATAACGAGGGCGTACTGTAGTTCTAAAGAGTTGTTACTATTTAGTTTTGCTAACCAACCCCAGCATTAAAGGTACACATTCACTAGCCAATATCTGATATGCGATGGCCTGGTGAGCTGTCCAGGGTGTACTCTGCCCTTGCCCAGCATTGGCTGAGATGTGCACCTGTGTCCCCGCATCCCTAATGAAGATTAAGTGGTTCAGAAAATGAATGAATGAATGAATGAATGAATACTTTGTCTTCTACCGTCAGCTTATTTTGAAAAATATATAATAGTTTCCTGTTGAATTTCAGCTCACTGACTTAGTATGTTATTCTCCTGTTTTACATCTGGTGTTGGTTCTGTGTCGGTTGACAGTAACAATAATAAGATAGTGGAGGAATAGTTGTATGGCCGTGCATGAATATTTGACATTGCCACAGTGTCTGAAATCAAGTTTTAGGAAATGGAAGAGGGAACATGAATTTTAAAAATATAAAAAACTAACACAATGCATTTTAGATACACCTCTCTCTCACTCACTCACTCACACACACACACACACACACACACACACACACACACACACACACACACACACGCACGCACGCACGCACATGCATGTATGGACACACACAAACACACACATTACATCGTACATGTTTAAAGCCAGGTGGCAGGGTGGCATAGTGGTTAGCATGTCCCCTTCACAGCAAGAAGGTCTGGGTTCAATTCCCAGCCTGGGTGTTTCTGTGTGGAGTTTGCATGCTCCCCCGTGCTTGTGTGGGTTTCCTCTAAGTACATCGGTTTCCTCCCACAGTCCAAAAACATGCACAGTAGGTGAATTTCTAGGTATGAATGTGAAGGTTGTGTAAGTGTTGGCCCTGCGATGGCTTGGCGAGTTGTCCAGGGTGTACTTTGCCCTCGCATCGAGTCAGCTGAGATGTACACGAGGTTCCCGCGACCTTAATTAATTCAGTTTATTTGTATACCTTTTTTTTATAGTTAGCATTGTTGCAAATAATAAATTGGGAATAAGCAGCTTAGAAATGAATTAAGGAATGTTTATAATCTCAAAATGGCGTCATGTACTAATATCATTACACTCGCACAAGGGTCACTGAGACTCGCATACAGAAGTAACCGGAATACTTTGGAAAGTCATCATGATCGAATCCATTTTGTTTATAAAAAAATAATTTGCCTGGGAAGTGAAGGGGTCCCTTTAATCAAATATGTGTGAATTTGTCCTGAAATGGTAAGCAAGTACATAATGCGTACAGGAAGTGCATTCAGTCTATCATGGGACTTGTGTAATATAAAATTAAAATCACGTTAAAAACATCAAATGGATTTTCTGTGATATTTACTCATTTGGAGAGCCATGATTCTATTAATTCTTCATTTGTTACCTGTAGAGCATCATGCTTGAAATAATTAATATGTTCCAAATCAGTTCTTCCCACTTCTGATCCAATCATGGTTCCGTATCAGAACAAATTTTTACCCTTTAGGTGATATTAAATTTATTTCCATATTTTATTAGGATAGTGTGAAAAATTATCAGAAGCTGTGGACGGAGCTAGAAACAAGACGTAACACTGCACAAAATTACTGTCGTGTTTGTTATTATTTGTGGATTGAGTTGTGAATGTTAATAAAAATGCTGTAATACCTTTGTAAAATGTATTGTCTTTTTTTCTCCTGCATCACAGAGAAGGAGGAGCAAACTCAGCCGACC
Organism: Plotosus lineatus; assembly: GCA_024760905.1. Classification (NCBI taxonomy): domain Eukaryota; kingdom Metazoa; phylum Chordata; class Actinopteri; order Siluriformes; family Plotosidae; genus Plotosus; species Plotosus lineatus. The sequence goes on along the minus strand of CM045728.1, from coordinate 89,744,709 downwards.
AATGGCAGCGCACGTACCGCCGCTGCTCAGCCAATGAGGTGCACCACATTCGCTTGGAAGACAGCAAGTTTTTTGGCGAGTACCAGGGAAAGAGTTTCACCTTTGCCTCATTCCACGCACAAAAAAAGTGAGTTGTGTGTATAAACACACACACACACACACACACACACACACACAAAGTTTTGATCCATATTTTTCACACTCACTCATTTATCGAAACACTCAGTCCTACTCTTAGGGTCATGAGGAGGTTGAAGCCTGTCTCAGCCCAAACAGGACCAATGCACATAGAGACATTCACACACATTCTGACACCTAGGGCAATTTGGATCAATCAATTCTCCAAAATGTGTCTGGAAGAAGACCGGAGTTCATGGATGAAACCCACACAATGGCAGAACATTCAAGTGCCACACAGAAGACTATTGCCAGGCCTGTGTTTGGTGGATGTGTTAACACCCTGATCCATATTTTAGATAACAAAAATGTTTTCACACCAAGTTCAAGTCAGATTCTCTTATTTTAACTTCTTCTTCTTCTTTTACTTTCGGCTGCTCCCTTCAGGGGTCGCCACAGAAAATCATCCGCCTCCACCTCACCCTGTCCTCTGTCTTCTTTTCTGACTCCAACGACCTTCATGTCTTCCTTCACCACATCCAAAAATCTCTTCTTTGGTCTTCCTCGAGGCCTTCTGCCTGGTAGTTCCAACCTCAGCATCCTACTGCCAATATACTCACTATCCCTCCTCTGTACATGTCCAAACCATCTCAATCTAGCCTCTCTGACTTTGTCTCCAAAACATCTTACGTGGGCTGTCCCTCTGATATACTCATTTCTGATCCTATCCATCCTCGTTACTCCCAGAGAGAACCTCAACATTTTCATCTCTGCTACCTCCAGCTCTGCCTCCTGCCTTTTCCTCAGCGCCACTGTTTCTAATCCATACAACATCGCTGGCCTCACCACCGTCTTGTACACTTTTCCCTTCATTCTTGCTGACACTCTCCTATCGCACATCACACCGGACATTTTCTCCAACCATTCCAGTCTGCCTGCACACGTTTCTTCACCTCTTTTCCACACTCTCCATTGCTCTGGATTGTTGAGCCTAAGTACTTAAAATCCTCCACCTTCGTTATCTCTGCTCCCTGTAACATCACCGTTCCCCCTGGGTCCTTCTCATTCACACACATGTATTCTGATTTTCTGAGGCTAACCTTCATTCCTCTCCTTTCCAGGGCATACCTCCACCTCTCTAGATTTTCCTGCACTTGTTCTCTGCTCTCACTACAGATCACGATGTCATCTGCAAACATCATAGTCCATGGAGATTCTTGTCTCACCTCATCTGTCAGCCTGTCCATCACCATAGCAAACAAGAAGGGGCTCAGAGCTGACCCTTGATGCAGTCCCACCTCCACCTTGAATTAGTCGGTCACACCGACAGCACACCTCACCGCTGTCTTACATCTCTCATACATGTCCTGCACCACTCTAACATACTTCTCTGCCACTCCAGACTTCCTCATGCAATACCACAGTTCGTCTCCTGGCACCCTGTCATATGCTTTTCCAGATCCACAAAGGCACAATGTAGCTCCCTCTGACCTTCTCTGTACTTCTCTATTAACATCCTCAAAGCAAACATTGCATCTGTGGTGCTCTTTCTTGGCATGAAACCAAACTGTTGTTCACAAATGCTGACCTCTGCCCTTAGTCTAGCTTCCACTATTCTTTCCCATAACTTCATCGTATGGCTCATCAACTTTATCCCTCTGTAGTTGCTGCAACTCTGCACATCTCCCTTGTTCTTAAAAATGGGCACCAGCACACTTCTCCTCCACTCCTCCGGCATCTGCTCACTCTCTAGTACCTTGTTGAATGTTCTTGTCGGAAAATCTACTGCTACCTCTCCTAGACACTTCCATACCTCCACAGGTATATCATCAGGACCAACTGCCTTTCCATTCTTCATCCTCTTCAATGCCCTTCTCACTTCACCCTTGCTGATCTTTGCTACATCCTGCTCCTCAATTGTCACCTCTTCTACTCTTTTTTCTCTCATTTTCCTCATTCATCAGCTCTTCAAAATACTCTTTCCATCTTCCCAGCACACTTCTATCATCAGTCAATACATTTCCCTCTCTGTCCTTTATCAATCTCACTTGCTGCACGTCCTTCCCATCTCTATTTCTCTGCTGTACCAACCTGTATAGATCATATTCTCCCTCTTTACTATCCAACCTATCATACAAGTCATCATACGCCCTCTGTTTGGCCTTAGCCACTGCTACTTTCGCCTTACGCTGTGTCTCCCTGTACTCCTGTTTACTCTCTTCGGTCCTCTCAATGTCCCACTTCTTCTTAGCTAACCTCTTCCTTTGTACACACTCCTGCACTTCCTCATTCCACCACCAAATCTCCTTATCTACTTTCCTTCCAGAGGACACACCAAGTACTCTCCTACCTGTGTCCCTGATCACATTTGCTGTGGTTGTCCAGTCATTTGGAAGCACTTCCTGGTCACCCAAAGCCTGTTTCAACTCCTCCTTGAAGACAACACGACACTCTTCCTTTTTCAGCTTCCACCACTTTGTCTTCTGCTCTGCCTTTGCCTTTTTCACCTTTCTCACCATCAGAGTCATCCTGCACACCACCATCCTATGCTGTTTGGCAACACTCTCACCCACAACTACTTTGCAGTCACTGACTTCCTTCAAATTACATCGCCTACACAAGATGTAGTCTACCTGTGTGCTCCTACCTCCGCTTTTATAAGTCACCCTATGCTCCTGGCTCTTCTGGAAGAAAGTATTCACCACAGCCATTTCCATCCTTTTTGCAAAATCTATCAACATCTGTCCTTCTGCGTTCCTGTCCTGGATACCAAACCTGCCCATCACTTCCTCGTCCCCTCTGTTGTCTGCACCAACATGTCCATTGAAGTCTGCACCAATGACCACTCTTTCACCTCTGGGGGTACTCTGCATCACTTCATCTAAGTCACTCCAGAATCTCTCCTTCTCTTTTAGCTCACATCCTGCCTGTGGGGCATAAGCACTAACAACATTGAGCATTACACCTTCGATTTCTAACTTGAGACTCATCACTCTGTCTGACACTCTTTTCACTTTTAGAACATTCCTGACAAACTCCTCCTTCAAGATGACTCCTACTCCATTTCTCTTCCCATCCACACCGTGATAAAATAACTTAAACCCTGCTCCTAAGCTTTTAGCTTTGCTACCTTTCCACCTGGTCTCCTGAACACACAGTATGTCCACCTTCCTCCTCTGCATCATGTCAGCCAGCTCTCTACCTTTTCTTTGCATAGTTCCAACATTCAAAGTCCCCACTCTCAGTCCTAGACTCATGCCTTTCCTCTTCTCTCTCTGCCTACGGAAACGCCTCCCACCTCTCCTTCTTCGACGTCTTCGACCAACAGTAGTCCAATTTCCATCAGCACCCTGTTGATTGACAGCACTGATGGCGGTCGTTGTTAACCCGGGCCTCGACCGATCCGGTATGGGGGTAATGCTTCTGATTTGCATCATAGATATTTGGCATTGGTTTTACGTCGGATGCCCTTCCTGACACAACCCTCTGCATTTCTCCGGGCTTGGGACCGGCATGAGGGGGAGAGACATTGGTTAGAGCCCCCCCCACCTCATGGCTGCATTTAGTGCCCCCCCCTCCACCTGATTCTTATAATCAGAGTTAAAATAATTAATAATAATAATAATTATTATTATTATTGATAACTGATTTTGTTTTTCTTTTTTATATCTACTGATTTCTGTTATCAGCTGCTGTGTTCTTCTACTGTTACACCCCTCCAGGGGTTTTCTTTCTTTTTCCACAGATCCGGTAATGTTGGTTTGCAATCCCCATTTGCTCTGTGGTGCTCTAAGCAGCACCTCATCTTCAAAACTGCTTTCCTTCCCATCACAGTTAATAGTAAAAGCCGTTATGAAACAGCTGAGCAAACATTCGTCACCCTCATGTCAGACGCAACCGTGAAACAAAGCACGAAAATTATCATCACTCAAACACGTTTCTGGAATTATTACAGTCATAATCCTGGGTTTAAAGCACACCCTTTCATCTTCCTCTGTTTATTGTGATAATTGTTATTCATGTTGTATATCATGGTAAACTTTGTCTCTATATGAATACTGTTTTTTATTTATATTTTATTTTTTACTCAGTTAAGTTAATTTTCATTTGAATAGCATTTTTTGCAATTAAAAGTGTTGCAAAGCAGCTTTACATAGTAAAAAAATAATTTTAAAGGAATTTAATAATTGAAATATTTGTTCTACAAACCCTATATATGAGCAAGCCCACTGCAAGGGTGGTCAGGAAAAACTTCCTCACGAGGAAGAATCCTTTACAGGAACCAGACTCAAAATGGAAACTCATCCACATTTAGGTGAAGCCAGCTAAAAGTACAAACCAGTTTAGAGAAACTTCACTATAGCTTAACATGTAGTCTGGATGATTACACCACGACTGTAAGTACTAAATCATTTCAGTAAAAGAGTTTATATCACCTGCAGTAAAAAGTAGTCTTCACAGTCTCTGAGTGCACATCTAGGTCCATATGGATCTCCATCAGCATGAGCAAGGTGCTTACGAGATGAGAAGTCCAGCCAGCAGCACAGTAGAACCATGGGTCTCAAAAAACAGAAAGATCAGGAGCATCAGGATCACTGGTATCCCAAAAGAAGCATGTGTACCTTAGCAAAAAGATGGGCAGAGTGTAAGAGAAGTTGAAAACATTATATTCTATGAGTATACCCTGGACAGCTTGCCAGGCCATCACAGGGCCAACATAACCATTCATACTCACACTCATACCTACAGGCAACTTGGAACAGCCAGTTAACCTACTGTGCATGTTCTTGGACTGAGGGAGGAAACCAGAGTACATGAGGAACCCACGCAAGCACACAACCATGCAAGCACATGCTCCACACAGAAATGCTCCAGCTGGGAATCAAACCCGGGACCTTCTTGCTGTGAGGCTGATGTGCTAACCACTACCTCACTGTGCCACCCAGTGCATTTTATATAAACATTTATTCAAATTAATAAAACATTCAATTTAACAAACACCAATATACTGAAAACTAGTGTACGTATTAAAAAAAAAAAACACTTTTTAATCTAGTACAGTATATAATAATGGCTTTATGGGTTAAATATTCAGAGTTGACGTTGTAAAGTTACAGTTAGAAAATAACTATTTATAAATTGTTTATTTATTTTCTTATTTATTGGTGATGGTGGTATTATTATTAATATTGTTGCTGTTGTTAATGATATTGCTGTTATTATAATTGTTATTGTTCTTGGTCTTAGTTGTTGGTTATTGTTGCTATAATTATTATTTTTTATTATAAATAATATTAATATTATGTTTTTCTTAGGGCAGCATAGCGGTTAAAAAGATGATCCTGTTTTCGAGTTCCATGCTCGGTGAGCGTGGTTCTGTGTGGAGTTTGCATGTTCTCCCCATGCTTGTGTAGGTTTCCTTCACATACTGTGCCACAGTCCAAAGACATGCACACATCCGAGAGGACTGAATAATGCACATTAGGCAAACTGGCTGTTCCAAATTTCCCCAGATGTGAGTCTGAATGGTTGCCTGTGCCTTTGACTAGAGTTGGCTGAGATAGGTTTCAGCCTTCTTGCACTAAAGCAGTTTTTTGCACTTTGCCAAATGAATGACTGAATCTTTTACTTATTAAGGAAACATCCTGTATTTTTTGCATTTGTAAAAATGTTTAGTCCATGTATAGTTATGTTTATAGTTCACACAGGTTCTCATTTACATAATAGCAGATATAAACAGTCATTTCCTTACTGGATTTTTTACTTTTTATCTCTGGCACTTAGTAAGAAAAAATAAATTCTTAAAAATTCAAGTTACAGCATTACCTTTAAAAGTGTACTACCACTCACAATGAAGACACTTTCCACAACACACTCACTCACTTTCTCATTTATTTGCTAAACTGCCTAATCCTATTGGGCTCACGAAGAGGCTGGGGCCTTTCTTGGCCGACTCTTGGCAATGGCAGAGTATACTCTGAACAACCCATCAGACCACCATTCACCGCCAGATCACATTCACACTACACCTTGGAACGACTAATTTGATTAATGTTTGCATCTCTGGATGCTCGAACAAAACCTCAGCACCCGGAGGAAACCCAGGCAACATAGGGAGAACAAACAAACTCCACAGAAACGGCCAAGCCCAAGACTCACACCCAGGACTTTTTGCTTACACATCAATCAACCTGAGGCTACTAGTTTTATCAGTATCTCTGCTTTAACAATCACACAGTTGCATTTCAATACTGTATACCAATAGACCTCGGAGTATGTGTTGTGTTTGTACTTGCATTGACAGATATGGTGTGTGCCTTATTGCTGTACGGAGACTGGATACGACTAACATCCTGCTAAACCCTGGGCCATGTCACATTATGGGTGCCTCAGACATCTGCTTTTACATCAACATCTCCAAAGAGGAGAACTCCGCCTTCGTACGGGGACACAGAGAACCCACCAGGGGCTCTGGAGACAGCGCCAGAGGTGTATCGCAAACTATCTATCATGGACTCACACGTCTGCCTGTCCACAGTATCATTGCCAGCATGGGTCAGTAATTAATAATTATATACACGTACATCAACTCAGGTTACATGTAAAATCTGCTTTATTCAATAACGTTTCTTTTTCGTAACTTTTTTCTTGACTTAATTTTAAAGTAGCATATTTAATTTCAGCCAACAAAACATGATCTGTATGTCTTTTTTCATACAGTACATGGTTACATCTCCATTCAGCTTAATGAAATATAAAGTGCTTAAAATCCAGTGAGCTTAATTCTCACCATTTAAGGTCACTCAAGGTAATCGTTTCATTGGCATCCCCATATGCGGTTTCCTATTAGTGTTCCATGATAAATGTATGACTATGAACACTTTTTTTAGAAGTTATAAGTACTTTCTATCCAGAACTTTGTAACCTTGCTCTGACCTTTGCCTTTTGACCTTGATACTGCAAAATCGGATCATTTCTTAGACATGGGTAGGGTAGTGGTGATCTTCTGGTTCTAGGAAGGACTCTTGGCACTGCTTTCTGTATTAACTGGATGATTTTGCTTGTATATGCACATAACATTCAGACAGGAACATATTGCAAAAAATAATCTTGAAGGATCAAAAGCATGAACTAGTTTTTCCACATCATGCTGTGACATATGTCTTATTTCAGTACAAAACATTGGCACACGATACAAATTGTGAATAAAAACTGAATGCAATTGTGTGGACGTGCCAAATTTTAATATTTTATTCTAAAGAGAACATAGATGAGAGGGTCAAAAGTTTAAACTGAGAAAATGTTTCATTTTAAGGGAAAATATGCTGGTTTTAAATTTCATAGTGTCAACAAATCTCAAAAAAAGTTGGGACAAGGCCATTTTCACCACTGTGAGGAATTCCCTCTTCTTCTTACAATAGTCTGCAAACGACTGGGGACCGAGGAGACAAGTTTCTCAAGTTTAGAAATAGGAATGCTGTCACATTTTTGTCTAATACAGGCCTCAAACTGTTCAACTGTCTTGGGCATTCTTTGTTGCACATTCCTCTTTATAACCTGCCAAATTTTCGCTGTAGGTGTTCACTTAACTCCAACAACATTTTCTAATCTATTATGGAGAATACTGTAATTTTCTTCTTCTTTTCCATTCAGCTGTTCCCTTCAGTGGTCGCCATAGCGAATCATCTGCCTCTTTTTCTCTTACACCAAATACCTTCATGTCCTCCTTAACCACATCCATATATCTCCTCTTTGGGCTTCCTCTAGGCCTTTTGCCTGGCAGTTCCAACCTCAGCATCCTACTACCAATATATTCATTATCCCTCCTCTGTACATGTCCAAACCATCTCAATCTAGCCTCTCTGGCTTTGTCTCCAAAACAGCTTAAAGGTGCTGCCCCTCTGAAGTACTCATTCCTAATCCTATCCATCCTCATTACTCCCAAAGAGAACCTCAACATTTTCATCTCTGCTCCAGCTCTGCCTCCTGTCTTTTTCCCAGTGACACTGTTTCTAAACCATACAACATCGCTGGCCTCATCACCGACTTGTACACTTTTTCTTTCATTCTTGCCAAGACCCTCCTATCATACATCACACCGGATACTTTTCTCCAACCATTCCAACCTGCCTGCACATGCTTCTTCACCGCTTTTCCACACTCTACATTGCTCTGGATTGTTGAGCCTAAGTATGTAAAATTCTCCACCTTCTTTATCTCTGTTCCTTGTAACCTCACCGTTCCTCTTGGGTCCTGGTCGTTCACACAAATGTATTCTGTCTTACTGAGGCTAACCTTCATTCCTCTCATTTCCAGGGCATACCTCCACCTCTCTAGATTTTCCTGCACTTGTTCTCTGCTCTCACTACAGATCACAATGTCATCTGCAAACATCATAGTCCATGGGGCATCTTGTCTAACCTCATCTGTCAGCCTGTCCATCACCATAGCAAACAAGAAGCTGACCCTTGATGCAGTCCCACCTCCACCTTGAACTCTTCTGTCACACCGACAGTACACCTCACCACTGTCATACATCTCTCATGCACCACTCTAACATACTTCTCTGCCAGTCTACACTTGCTCATACAATACCACAGTTCTTCTCTTGGCACTCTGTCATATGCTTTTTCCAGCTCCATAAAGGCACAGTGCAGCTCCCTCTGACCTTCTCTGTACTTCTCTATTAACATCCTCAAAGCAAAAACTACATCTGTGGTGCTCTTTCTTGGCATGAAACCAAACTATTGTTCAGAAATGCTGACCTCTGCCCTTAGTCTAGCTTCCACTATTCTTTTCCATAACTTCATCATATGGTTCATAACCTTTATCCCTCTGTAGTTGCTACAACTTTGCACGTCTCCCTTGTTCTTAAAAATGAGCACCAGCACACTTCGCCTCCATTCCTCCGGCATCCTCTCACTCTCTAAGACCTTGTTGAATGTTCTTGCCAGAAAGTCTACTGCTACCTCTCCTGGACACTTCTATACCTCCACAGGTATGTCATCAGGACTAACTGCCGTTCCACTCTTCATCCTCTTCAATTCCCTCCTCACTTCCCCCTTACTAATCTTTGCTACTTCTGGTCCTCAACGGTCACCTCTTCTAGTCTTTTTTTCCTCTCTCATTTTCCTCATTCATCAGCTCTTCAAAGAACTCTTTCCATCTTCCCAGCACACTTCTGTCATCAGTCAATTCACTCTAGCTTGCTGCACGTCCTTCCCATCTCTATTTGTCTGCTGTGTCAACCTGTATAAATCATTTTCTCCCTCCTTACTGTCCAACCTAGCATACAAGTCATCATACACCCTCTGTTTGGCCTTTGACACTGATACCTTCTCCTTACGCTGTGTCTCCCTGTACTCCTGTTTACTCTCTCTTCGGTCCTCTCTATGTCCCATTTCTTCTTAGCTAACCTCTTATTTTGTACACAGTCCTGCACTTCCTCATTCCACCACCAAGACTCCTTATCTACTCTCTTTCCAGAGGACACGCTAAGTACGCTCCTTCCTGTCTCCCTGATCACATTAGCTGTAGTTGTCCAGTCATCTGGAAGCACTTCCTGACCACCAAAAACCTGTTTCAACTCCTCCTTGAAGACAACACAACACTCTTCCTTTTTCATCTTCCACCACTTTGTCTTCTGATCTGCCTTTGCCTTCATCACCTTTCTTACCATCAGCATCATCCTGCACACCACCAGTCTATGCTGTTTGGCAAACTCTCACCCGCTACTACTTTGCAGTCACTGACTTCCTTCAAATTACATTGCCTACACAAGATGTAGTCTACCTGTGTGCTCCTACTTCTGCTTTTATAAGTCACTCTACGCTCCTGTCTCTTCTGGAAGAAAGTGTTCACCATAGCCATTTCCATCGTTTTTGCAAAACCTATCAACATCTGTCCTTCTGTGTTCCTGTCCTGGATACCAAACCTGCCCATCACTTACTCTTTCCCTCTGTGCCTGCCCCAATATGTCCATTGAAGTTTGCACCAATGAGCACTCTTTCACCTCTGGGGGTACTCTGCATCACTTCATCTAACTCACTCCAGAATCTCTCCTTCTCTTCTAGCTCATATCCTGCCTGTGGGGCATAAGCACTAACAACATTGAACATCACACCTTCAATTTCTCACTCAAGATTTATCACTCTGTCGGACACTCTTTTCACTTCTAGAACATTCCTGACAAACCCCTCCTTCAAAATGACTCCTATTCCATTCTCTTCCCATCCACACCATGATAAAATAGCTTAAACCCTGCTCCTAAGCTTCTAGCCTTGCTACCTTTCCACCTGGTCTCCTGAACACACAGTATGTCCATCTTGCTCCTCTGCAACATTTCAGGCCGTTTTCTAGATTTTCCTGTCATAGTTCCAACATTCAAAGTCGCTACTCTCAGTCCTAGACTCATGCCTTTCCTCTTCTCTCTTTGCCTACGGCCTCAACCAATCTTGTTTGGAAGTCATATTAATGATTCGCATGTTTGATTTGGCATAGGTTTTATGTCGAACGCCCTGCTGACACAACCCTCTGCATTTATCCTTGCTTGGAACTGGTATGAGAAAGAACATGTGCTTGTGTCCCCTCTCACAGCTACATTATGGAGAATACTGTAATCAGTAATGATAAAAGCTGCATTAATGTCAAGTAACACAAGTAGGGAGACACTGCTAAATAGTTTTCTTTGACCAATAAATAAAATAAAAAAGTAATTACTCTCTCAATATTAGTTTTATATTCTCAATTCCCAATATCATGTGCAACATTATGTTTTTACACTCCTTTTTTAAATTACTTTCACTATAGCCTATACATCTTATTTTATTGTTATTCTGTTAGACATTTATTTCTCTATAATTTTTTACTTTAATAAGTTAAAGCTATAATTAAAGTCAAAAATAAAATCCTGGGGGAAAGTTTATTGTGAAATCAAGTATTAATATGCCAATATTTAAGAATGAGAATTTAAGAATGATATTTAAGAATTTTAATTTAAGAATGAAAATTAAATTACTTTACTTTCCAATCTCATTTTTCATAAATTGCTCATGGATGTTTGTGTCAGAGGTTACAGACCATCATCTTTACCAAAAGACTTCATCATCATGATCATCATTTGAACCGGTTAATCCTATTAGAGTGGCAAGGAGGCTGAGTTTATCTTAGCCGACACGGGGTAAAGAAGGGGTACATCCTGAACACACCAGCGTGTCACCCACCATATGAGTTCAAGTAATATTTTTAAAGGTGTGCTCACATGATACCAATCATGATATTGTATATATATATATATATATATATATATATATATATATATATATATATATATATATATATATATATACAGCATGAATATATATATATATATATATATATATATATATATATATATATACATGAATATATATATATATATATATATATATATATATATATATATATATATATATATATATATATATATATATATATACCACATTCGATGTAATAAGTGCCGTGCTCCAATAAGCTCCCCCACCCCCTGTGTTCTTATGTCTAATAAGCGCCCATGTGTACTGGGAGCAAAATGGTAGATCAAACTTCCCAATTTTATTCAATCAGTCTCTGTAACAGTAAAATGAGGTGTTCACTGCCTGTAAAAGTGAGTTTACATGGTATTTCAAGACCCCCTGCCACTGGGGAATGTCTATAATGTTCATCAATTACAACAGATTTGATTGTTCCGTCGTGCTTTAAAAAACAGGAAAATATTTTGCTGTTCTCTTGGTAAATGTTCAACAACCCATGAACCATTAGAAACTGCTACAACAAAACCATGGGATGCTCTGAATGAATGGAGCGATGAGCCAGATATGGACCAATCAGAAAGTGATGACGAGTATTTTTCATCCATTCTCCTGCTCACTAACTGTTCCTAGCCATGTGCTTTTATTTATGTTCGTGTTGATTGGTTCAGTGTGCCATGTGCTAAAGTTGACAGTGTTGATTGGCTCGATTTTACTTTGGGGAAAATGTTTAAAGGAAATGTTTAAAGGGAGGGAAAAGTAAGGGGGTCATTTTTTTTTTTTATTTATGCTGATTTTCAGCTTTCATATAAGTAGTTGGGTTGATACCACAAAATGTATAACACAAATACCATTAAAACTCTTTTATTGTTCTGTCATTATTGATGTTTTCCACCGCATTGGTAATAAGTACTTACCGTTCAACTCCGCTGGTAACATTTTAATAAGCGCTCACCGATTCCAATTTTTTAAATGCCCTGGGCATTATCACATCGAATATGGTATATACACACACACACACACACACACACACACACACACACATATATTGATTTTGTCACATGTAACATCACAATATGATTCAGGGTAAACCTGGATCATAATCAATATTTTGTGAGCTCACCTTTGTAAAAAAGCATGTAGAATAATTTGTTGGTGAACATCATATCATATTTTTTAAATATGTAACTTGATGCCACTGCTTCTGTCTGTCTTGGTTCCAATCTCACCCTGCAGGCACGGTGGCCATCGACCTGCATGACTCCAGTGACAGTAGTCCAGAAGGCTCTGGCCCTGGAGGCGTGGCTCTGGGCACAGGGAGGACTGGACGTGGCGGAACCCGTGTGGAAGTGGGTGGTGGCAACACCTTAGCCCTGCCTCCTATGGGTGACTCAGGGGAGGACAGGAGGCATAGCATTGCTCCAGTGTTGGAACTTGTGGATGGTGTCCACCCCACCTTCGACCTGCTGGGGGATCAATCAGAGGACGAGGGGGGAGAGGATGGTAAAGAAGAAGAGGAGGAGGATGAAGCAGAAGGGACAGGGCAAAGAGGAGAGCACAAGGGCCAATGGTGGGGAGCACAGGGCGAGTAAGTTGGGATTAACTGTTGTTAAGATACAGAATTATTTATTTGTACAAAGTAACGTGTGTGTGTGTGTGTGTGTGTGTGTGTGTGTGTGTGTTTGTGTGTTTGTGTGTCTTTGGTGCAGGTGGGTAAAGGGTTACCCACTGAATTCCCCATACATTGGAAGTTCTCCTGCCCTTTGCCACCTCCTACAGGAGAAGATGCCCTTTTGCTGCCTTCGTCTTGATAAAGTAAGAGTCTTCTTTCATCTTCTTTTTCCTTATTGTTTCCATGGTAACAGGGACCTGATGGATGTAGGATGATCTAAATGATAAGAGAAGTGTATAAATGGGTTGACGTGGATAAGTTTTCTGTAAGGAGACGTTTATTTGATATTTAAGGAAGGAGTTTGCACTTTGTGACCCTTAGTGGTGAAACTGTAAGTCTTCCATCATATATGACAAGCTGTGTTTTTCTTTATTAACTCAAGAGAGGCTGGTCTTTATAGCTGCTATAACCCTGGGTTTACAATGGCACACAATGTTCATTATTCTTGTGATTTATGGCCATGTTTGTCACGTAATAGGGTATTAAAAGGATACAGGGAGCATCCAAGAGTATACAGTAAACCTGAGGAAACTGTGTTTCCATGTTCATCACGATCTCCTACGATGGTACGCTCTGTTCAGGACTGTTAAGCTCTATTGTGCTCTACTGCGCTTCTCACTTTCTATTATGATTGGTGTCAAATTGTAATACATTATAACAGTCACAGCAAAATTTTTGTCAGTCAAAAATCATCTTGAATCCACCAGATACCCACAAGATCATCAGGAATCCATCCCACTACCCCCACGCTCATGACAATTCTCTCAAATTATGGAAATCACAGACATTATGCCAGTGGTGAAAGTCCAGGGTAACATAGGTGTAAACAGGAAAATAATCAGCTATGTTATAATAGTTAAATATACTCGCGATAAAGTTTCTTATTTATAGACCTCTTCAAGTTTTGATTGAATGATTGGAAGATTCTCATGTCTTTGATTGATACTGGACAATAAGCCATATTTTATTAACAGGATTTCAAACAAGGTCCTAATTTATGTGATATTCAATTATTGATTGCCCTCTCTTGTCAAAGGCGTGCCATCACATGCCCTACGAGGATGCCCGCTCATACGGTTTCAAGAACAAGCTGATCATTGTGTCGGCTGAGAGTGCCGGTAACGGCCTCTACAACTTCATCGTGCCTCTGCGAGCATATTACAGACCTAGGAAGGAGCTGAACCCCATTGTGCTACTGCTGGAAAGCATGTGAGTCAAAAATCAACAGCGTCTTGCTGTATGTCTCATCGCTCATGTTAAATGATCTGCTAAGCTGTCAAGACTTTAAAGTTTTATACAGTAAAATGACTTAAAATATAAATAGGTCAAATTTTATAACAGGAATTTTAGGGGAATGGGTTTCATGCAGGTACTCTGGTTTCCTCCCACAGTCCAAATACAGGGATCCTTCGCTACTTTGCGCTTCAATTCATGCAGCTTCAGTGCATCACGTTTTTTAAATAAATAAATAAATAAATATTCATCGAATTAAAAAAATAAGGAAATAAAGAAGGAATTTCTTTCTTCTCCCTTTTTTACTCGGAAGTCGCCACAGCAAATCATCTGATTTGCATGTTTGATTTGGCAGAGGTTTTTTATGTCGGATGCCCTTCCTGTCACAACCCTTTTTAGCAAGGGACAGAAACACGCTGACGACTTTGAAGCCTACTCTTTACGAAAGTCAGCAATGGTTCTTTTACATACCTCACACCATAGACAGTGACAGACATGGCCCGCCTTTGATAACCCAGTTAGCCGCACTGGGGGGGACAGTGACAACCTTGTGGAGAGTGGGACTCGAACCCCCAACCTTTGGATCAGCGATCCAGTGCCCTATACCACTAGACCACCACTGCCCCAGGAAATTAAGAAGGAATGGGGGAAATTAAGGAAAATGCCACAATAACAAGGCCAATTATCCAAAAAAACCCTAAACAAACACAAAACAAAAAACAACCCAAAATCTCCCATCAAAGCTAGTTACATTGTTGCATCTGTGTGTGCACGCGCATCTGCGCGCATGTGCGCTCGTATGTATGTGTGTCGTCCTTTTCTCATGCAATACCATCTGTATGTGTGTGTGTATTTACATCTACTTATGTTTTTTTTAATGTTTAATTGTTATTATAAGCATTTATAGCATTGAATATGTATTTATTGATATTATATACAGGCAGTGGTGGTCTAGTGGTACAGGGCACTGGATCACTGATCCAAAGGTTGGAGATTCGAGTCCCAGTCTCCACAAGGTTGTCACTGTCCCCTCAGTGCAGCTAACTGGGTTATCAAAGGTCAGCCATGTCTCTCACTGTCTGTGGTGTGAGGCATGTAAAAGAACCTTTGCTGACTTTCGTAAAGAGTAGCTGAAAAGCCGTCAGCGTGTTTCCACCCTGTGATGACCTGGCGAGCTGTCCAGGGTGTACTCTGCCCTCACCCGGAGTTGGCTGGGATGGGTGCCAGCCTCCCTGCGACCCTAATAAGAATTAAGCGGTTACAGAAAATGATGAAATTATATTATATACACATACATTTACTTATACATCAGTCGGGGTGGGGTGGGGATCCTACTTCGTGGATTTCGACAATCGCATGGGGATCTCGGTCCCAATTAACCGCGGAAAGTGAGGGATCCCTGTACACGCACATATGGTAATTTGACTGTTCCAGATTGCCTCAGGTGTGAATATTAGTGTAAACCACAAGAATCACACAGGGGTAATAAGTCCCTCTTGACTTCACTTTTCCTATCATTTTATGCTTTTGCTAGTGATTTGTATGGCGCACAGTGGCTCTGTGGCATAGTTGTTAATACAGCCACCTCAGGGCAAGAAGGTCCTGAGTTCAAGTCCCAGGGCTCAGGTGTTTTTGATTGGAGTTTGCATGTCTTCCCAGTGCTTGTGTTGGTTTCCTTCAGGCACTCTAGTTTCCTCCCGCAGTCCAAAGACAGATCAATTGCTTGTTCTAAACTGCACGTAGGTATCGGTGTGAATGGTTGTGTTTCTGTTGGCCCTGCAATGGTTTGGACAGCTGTTCAGAGTGTATCACACCTTGTCCCAGTATTGGGAGAGATTGACTCTCGCCTCCCTGAAGCCCTCACAGGATTAAGTGATTCTGCAAATGACTTACTGAATGAGAGAAACACAGTATGTATTAACAACCAGTCATGACTGCTGTGCACACTTGCATCTCCTTCTCCATCCCCATCTGACGTCCACAGCAGATACGAGCCTCATGGATGAGTCCTTAGTCCAGAGTTTCCTCACCGTCTCACTTTTATTCGCCAGCTGTGACCTCGTGTCCGTCACACTGCAGCATCTCATGTTAAATACGAAACCTAATCGCAATGGATTTGCCTGTGAAGGAAAAGTGATTTGGCAAACGACAACCCTTTAATGCAATCAAATGCAATAAAGTTCTGAGTCATTCATTTCAATGCTCCTCATTTACTGATTGTGGGTAGGATTTCATAGCACAGGCGGCAATTGTCGGTTTGGCGAATCTGATCAGGGACACCGAGGAAAAAGACATTAGGTGGTTGTTTAAGTTGCCTCGCACTGAGGAGAATCAGCTTTCACTCATTTTATTTCTTTTTTAATCACATTTTTTGACGATTCTATAGAAACTGACCTCTAATTGGATTCTCAGGAAAGGTATAACTATATCAAGACGTATCTGTTCCTTAGAACTACTCTATGCATTATGTTTTTTACAAAGCATGGCAAACATGTTTAGAGCCTGAAATACTTCACCTCCCCCCACCTCCCAAACCAGCCACCAACCCGGGAAGACGAAAGCTGTCAGTGCATTTTATTTAATGCTATGCATATTTAAGTTTAAAGGTCAAGTCAGGTCAGGTATGAGGGCATGCTCCGGGACGGCACTTTGCTTGCGTCCACCAGCCACCTCCACTCATCCGGCCGTCTCCTGGCGATCGACGAGGCCTGCGCAGGGCCCATACCCCCCGGCAGGGCAGCCCTCAGCTGCGACAACCACGTTGCACGCAGCGGTCCCTGCGATCGGCTCCAGCCCCTAGGATCCCAAACAGTCAGGAGCCGATATTTTTAATCCGGTGTTTCTATGTGGAGTTTGCATGTTTCATAATTATTTGGTACAGCGATACAGAGGATGGTGTCGAGGATCTATGTTAGATTATGGATGTTTCATCCACTCTGGTTTCCTGTTTCCAAATTTGTATGTGTTCTCCCTGTGGTTGCGAAAGCTATTTCTGAGGCGTTGGAAGCCAGCAAACTGCTTTTTAAAAATTCTAAGCATGCATATCACTGGGATTATTTCCACAGCACAGTGATATCTGCCCCTTGTGTGTATGAGCTCACAGACACCCATGATTAGTTTGATTCCTGGCT
Organism: Plotosus lineatus; assembly: GCA_024760905.1. Taxonomy (NCBI): domain Eukaryota; kingdom Metazoa; phylum Chordata; class Actinopteri; order Siluriformes; family Plotosidae; genus Plotosus; species Plotosus lineatus. The sequence goes on along the minus strand of CM045728.1, from coordinate 89,727,268 downwards.
CAGCAAGGGCGGTTCTGTGTGGAGTTTGCATCTTTGCGTATTTATTTGATACAGAGGATGGCATCTTGGCTCTAGGGTTCACATTCAAATCTATGTGTAACCCATGACCATGTGAGAACATCACCCTAAACAGCCCCATATCTGCCCTCTGCAGCCTATACTCCTGCCTTATAACTCAAGTTTTTGTTTCCACCGCAGTCATGACCAGGATAAAAAACATATTGAAAATGAGTGCTAGCATGTGAGTGAGTCATCCAGTTTTTAAAAAGAAAATCAGTGAGTAAATACACTGAGCACACATCATCCAATTAAAGGACAAATTACACCCTATCTCTGAAATCAACTCATAGCAGTACCAAAAAAAAGGCTATTGGGTGGAAAATGGGTAGAAGTAAATTGGAAAAGAAATGGGTTGGAGAAAAAAATGAAGAGAAAAAGCATGAGAGAGAGATGGAGAGAGAGAGCGAGAGAGAGAGAGAGTCACACTTACCGAAAAGGATGTTCGAAGATGGCTACTTTCATAGTTCCACGACCAATGATGGACAGTCTGAGACAAAATTCTGACAGTGACTTGCGTCATAGCCTTCGATTCAGGAAGTAACATATCATGCAGTGATTAATCAGACTTGAAGTCGTACCCAGGTTTATAAGATCTGGCATGCATCATGGCTTGCAATAAAATTATATAATTGCTTAAATCTCACAGAGATGGCATGTTGGTGGAGTGATTAACATGTCTACGTCATGACAAGAAGGCCCTGGGTTCGAGTTTTGGACTCGGTGAGGGCAGATCTGTGGGGAGTTTCTCTCTGTGCTTGTTCTCCCTGTGCCCTGTGCTTGTTTCCTCTTGGGACTCCGAGGCTGTTCCCAGAGTTCAAAGACATGAACTTTAGGCCAACTGGCTTTTTCCAAATTGCCTTTAAGTTGAGTATGAGTGTGGATGGTTGTGTGTGTTCCCCTGCGATGGATGAGCTGCACCTTTGTCTAGGGTCGTATGAGGCCTGCGACCCTAGTATGATTAAGTAGTTCCGCTAATGATCTGAAGGTTCCATTACAGACAGCAACCCTGGCGGTCTAACCAACCACTTCAAGATGGAAGATTCCTCTACTGTATTTAAAACACAACACTCCAAACCCACCCCCAGGAGGTACAGACTTGGACTACCCACACTAATGAGGTTAACTTTTATTTTCTTGTTTTGTTTGTTATCAGACCCGAAGCAGACTTCCTCGAGGCTATTTGCTGGTTCCCTATGGTCTTCTACACTGTGGGATCTATCGACAAGTAAGACAAGCCTCGGGCATTTCCTCTGAGTAATACACTCTTTCTTGCTAATGAGAAATTCATCATTCTTCTTGTTTCTTTAAAATGTGTAAACGGGATCTTGTGTGTTTTTAGTCTGGACAGTCTGTTGCGCTGTGGCGTGACCTTCGCAGACACCATGGTGGTGGTGGATAAAGAGAGCTCGATGATCGCTGAGGAGGACTACATGGCCGATGCTAAAACCATCGTGAACGTCCAGACGCTCTTCAGGTGCTGATTATGAACATGGATGAATGATGAACTCTTCACCTCTTGGTGTGGGTTATAAATAAATAAATATATTTTGATAAACATTTCTACCCTATATACATTATAACTCGACCTGCAGATATCTGGTGTCTGTCTTCCTTTCGGCTTTTTCCCTTTTACTCAGGAGTCGCCACAGCGAATCATCTGATTCGCACGTTTGATTTGGCAGAGGTTTTTACGTCGGATGCCCTTCCTGTCACAACCCTTTTAGCAAGGGACAGAAACACGCTGACGACTTTGTAGCTACTCTTTACGAAAGTCAGCAATGGTTCTTTTACATGCCTCACACCATAGACAGTGAGATACATGGCCCGCCTTTGATAACCCAGTTAGCCGCACTGGGGGGACGGTGACAACCTTGTGGAGAGTGGGACTCGAACCCCCAACCTTTTTGGATCAGCGATCCAGTGCCTTATACCACTAGACCACCACTGCCCCCTGCAGATATCTGGTGTAATCCCTCGTTAATAATTGAACAGTGCACAGGATGTTATTACAGCTCTGATACAATGAGAACAGTTTGATCCTGAGTACTGTAAGCACTTCGACTTCACCTGCACTACTATACAGCTTGCGATATGTACTAACTCAGTAGCTACCTGCATTTATACTGTGTGCACTTTTTTTAAAGGTAAGTGATGAGCAACCAGCAACCATGCAGAGTCAATGATCGCCACTGAAATGAGTGATGGAAAGCAAAGTTATCTCAGTCAACACAAAATGGGCGAGCACGGAGTTCGACTGAGCTGAATTTTGAAGCAATGCATTTCAATTATCTTAGAAAGCAAAAATTCATGAATAACTTTAAAATTCTTCAACCAGTGGGAGGCCCGGATTGGCTGATCGGGGTGACCTGGGTGAGATGTTGAAGGGAGCAGGTCTTTACAGTTCTTTACCCACAAGTGAGCATCTGGTATTTGTAGAAGCAACCAGCCTTAAGTGGAGCAGAAATGGAGTGCATGACACAGAGACATGGTCTTCCCACAGCCGGTCTCTCCATAAAGCAGATAGAGCAGAGCAGGTTTGCTGTAGTCAGCTTTTTTTCAAATAAGAGATGAGTTCCAGTGCTGGCTGTCTCACCATAACACAGACTTCATTAAATGTCTTTATCTGCATCTGAAAACGTGATGGAAATCCATGGGGAAACATTGTACATACATGTGCAGGAGGAATCTGGGGTTCTGCAATCTTGAAGTCATTTCTGTATGAAGATTCGTGTTATTCCTATGCTTATGTGAGTTTTCCTCTGGGTACATTAGTTTCCTCCATCAGTCCAAAGACATGCACGTGAGGCTAACTGGCTGCGTCAAATTGCCCCTAGGTGTGAGTGCAAATGGTTGTATGTTTGTTCGCAAGTGTGATAGTCTGGAGAGTGGCTCAGGGTGTACCTTGCCTTTGCCCAGAGTCAGATAGAGAGGCTCCAGCCTCCACATGACTTCAGTAGGATTAAGTGGTTCAGCAAATCCATTTTAACTAAAGAATGATTTTTATTGTGTTGCACAGATTCGCTCATTAAAATTTTGGTGAAGTAGTGGTTATCACATCTGGCTCACAGTAGGTAGGTCCTTGTGCATGGTTTGGGCATTCTGTATGGAGTACTTTAGCTTCCTCCGATAGCCCAAAGATTTGCACATCAGGCTAATTGGTTGTTTTAAATTGCCCCTAAGTGTCAGTATGAATGGTTATGTACACATATGTGTTGACCGTACAATGGTCTGGTGTGCTGTTCAAGGTGTACCCAGCCTTTACCCAGATATAAGTTCTAGCCTCAATGCAACCATGATATACAATAAAAGCGTTTCAGAACATGGAATGATTGCATGAAATCTATCTGTGGAAAATCATGACAAGATCATATTAGTTGTTATATTATATAATATTACTACAGCATCTAAATTGGAAAGAAGACTGGATTTTGATATCTGGACTCCCTTTGGCACACCATTGGGCTATATCTGGCACTTCCAAATAAAAATGTGTCCAAACCCCAGTGCCTAAAGCTTGACTGAGATAACAGCACATAGCAACGGTTGCTAAGCACTGTTTAGATGGCTTAAAGGGGTTTTCTTTTTCTAATCAACATTTAAGTGACATTTGAACAAACTGAGTAATAAAGTGAGGTTTTGTCTTGCAGGCTCTTTCCAGCTCTCAGTATAATCACAGAGCTCACGCACCCAGCCAACATGCGCTTCATGCAGTTCCGAGTGAAAGACCACTACTCACTTGCCCTTTCTAAACTGGAGAAGGTCAGTCCCGTCTCACTGCCTGGTTCTGCCACCATAAGCGGTGTGTTTTGTCGAGTTAAACGGTGCGTGATTTGTGTTCCCTGCCCTGCAGAAGGAGCGAGAGCGTGGCTCTAACCTAGTCTTCATGTTCCGTTTGCCTTTTGCTGCAGGGAAGGTGTTCAGTGTCAGCATGCTTGACACTCTCCTGTATCAGGTAACAGCTGAGCCAGTAATCCACACTTATGTGTTCTTCTTGTGACGAGCTCAGAGCAGAAATTGATATACACTGGATAATGAAGTGCTCTCTGTTGTTTGGGTGTGTGTGTGTGTGTGTGTGTGTGTGTAAGTCCTTTGTGAAAGACTACATGATCTCCATCACCAGATTGCTGCTCGGTCTGGACTCCATGCCTGGTTCAGGCTTCCTGTGTGCAGTGAGTATGAACATCCTCCTCATCATCATTATTCATTCATTCCTACAAGGATAACTGGGATGCTGAAGGCTGGGTACGCCCTGAACAGCTCACCAGTACATCACAGGGCCAACACTCACACTCAACCTCTCACACTATTTTGTAACAACCAATTAGCTTAATTTGCATGGACTGTGGGAGGAAACCAGAGTACCCAGAGGAAACAAAAACAAGCACAGGGAGAACATGCAAACTCCACACAGAGACACACTCGCTAAGCTTGGGCCTCAAACCCAGGATCCTCTTTCTGTGAGGCTGATATGCCAACCATAATATCAATGTCATCATTATCATTTTGTCTTCTAAATGCTCAGAAGCTGTCAATTTAATTTCTCTAACAGCAGCTTTGACAGTAACAGCTGCAAATCACACGTATATATTTAAGCATCTGTTCATACATAAATTTACACTATTTAATAATGAAAGACTTATACATTTTTTTACCTTTGTCATGATGTAACATATAATTATTATACTGTACCTATGATCATTATGGGAAACATGAAGAATGGAGATAACAGTGTCAACAATAATGATAAAATTTCCAATAATATCCATGATAATGACCATTATGAAGACCATAACAATGAGTTGTGTCTATGATGACAAAAGCTCATTAATCTCAGCTACTCAACTCACTGACATCCACCGAGCTTAGGCTAAATAATTGTTTTAGGATATACTAAACAGGAAAATAAGTAAAAGGCACACAGCAATGTAATTTTTCTCATTTGTTATATACGGTAGGCCCTCGTTATTCGTGGGGGTTTGGTTCCGGCCCCTCCTGTGAATCAAGATAATCTACGAGTTCTGTACCCGGAAGTAAAACCATATTGTTTCATATTACATGCGCGAATGATCAACCGGAAGTAAAATACTGTGTACCTATTATATATGGTAAAATATGCTTCTTAAACATATTCCATAGACAGTCTTACTCATTAATACAGTATCAATGTAGTAAAATGTACTAATGATTAATAAAAACTTTTCAATTTTGTACTGTGATATTTATTAATAAAATATGTAAACATTATACAGCATATATATATACTAGTCCTTCTCAAAAAATTAGCATATTGTGATAAAGTTCATTATTTTCTGTAATGTACTGATAAAAATTAAACTTTCATATATTTTAGATTCATTGCACACCAACTGAAATATTTCAGGTCTTTTATTGTTTTAATACTGATGATTTTGGCATACAGCTCATGAAAACCCAAAATTCCTATCTCAAAAAATTAGCATATTTCATCCGACCAATAAAAAAAAGTGTTTTTAATACAAAAAAATGTAAACTTTCAAATAATTATGTTCACTTTTGCACTCAATACTTGGTCGGGAATCCTTTTGCAGAAATGACTGCAGAATACGGCGTGGCATGGAGGCAATCATCCTGTGGCACTGCTGAGGTGTTACGGAGGCCCAGGATGCCTCGCTAGCGGCCTTAAGCTCATCCACAGTGTTGGGTCTGGTGTCTCTCAACTTTCTCTTCACAATATCCCACAGATTCTCTATGGGCTTCAGGTCAGGAGAGTTAGCAGGCCAATTGAGCACAGTAATACCATGGTCAGTAAACCATTTAGCAGTGGTTTTGGCACTGTGAGCAGGTGCCAGGTCGTGCTGAAAAATTAAAATCTTCATCTCCATAAAGCTTTTCAGCAGATGGAAGCATGAAGTGCTCCAAAATCATCTGATAGATAGCTGCATTGACCCTGCCCTTGATAAAACACAGTGGACCAGCACCAGCAGCTGACATGGCACCCCAGACCATCACTGACTGTGAGTACTTGACACTGGACTTCAGGCATTTTGGCATTTCCTTCTCCCCAGTCTTCCTCCAGACTGTGGCACCTTGATTTCCGAAATACATGCAAAATTTGCTTTCATCCGAAAAAAAGTACTTTGGACCACTGAGCAACAGTCCAGTGCTGCTTCTCTGTAGCCCAGGTCAGGCGCTTCTGCCGCTGTTTCTGGTTCAAAAGTGGCTTGACCTGGGGAATGCGGCACCTGTAGCCCAGTCCACTGCTTACACAGATCCCCCAAGGTCTGGAATCGGCCCTTCTCCACAATCTTCCTCAGGGTCCGGTCACCTCTTCTTGTTGTGCAGCGTTTTCTGCCACACTTTTTACTTCCCACAGACGTCCCACTGAGGTGGCTTGATACAGCACTCTGGGAACAGCCTATTCGCTCAGAGATTTCTTTCTGTGTCTTACCCTCTTGCTTGAGGGTGTCATTGATGGCCTTCTGGACAGCAGTCAGGTCGGCAGTCTTACCCATGTTTGTGGTTTTGAGTAATGAACCAGGCTGGGAGTTTTTAAAAGCCTCAGGAATCTTTTGCAGGTGTTTAGAGTTAATTGGTTGATTCAGATGATTAGGTTAATAGCTCGTTTTGAGTAACTTTTCATGAAATTGCTAATTTTTTGAGATAGGAATTTTGGGTTTTCATGAGCTGTATGCCAAAATCATCAGTATTAAAACAATAAAAGACCTGAAATATTTCAGTTGGTGTGCAATGAATCTAAAATGTATGAAAGTTTAATTTTTATCAGTACATTACAGAAAATAATGAACTTTATCACAATATGCTAATTTTTTGAGACGGACTAGTATATATATATTCGGTGGAGCACCTCACATTTATTGTATTGTACATAAAGAACATAAAAGTGTGACGTAATAAGCTTTCAGCCGGACCCAGAATGCAGGAGGCAGCGTGAGATGGCAGAGTGGATTTATTATTCAAAGGTGAAGCACTTAAGCAGTTAACTGAGGTGAGCATGCTTGTGTTTATTGAGAGTAGATGAGAAGAGTGATTTCAGGTGTGAGCCACAGAGCAGCTCAGCCATGCCCCTTAGCCAGAGTGGAGAGAAAACAGAGTTAGAGGCACGGCCACCAAAATCAAAGTCCCCAAAAATACAGACCATAACAAAAAGAACATAAAAGAACTTGAAGTGTAATACATTGGATTAACAAAACAAAAGGATAAACATGCTACACCACAGTACATAAAATCACACACACAAACATTCTAAACATTAACTTAGGTACTGTACTAGAATAATAATTGAAAAAGACTTTAATACTACAGTGCTTTACAACAGTTCAGATGATTATTCCTCTTCAGGCACTTCAGAGGAAACTGTCGTTTCTTCCAGAGAAAGTCTTATTTCTTCAGAAGAGACATCCAAAGTCATTACCTTTTTCTGGCACTTAGCCGGCGTTTGAGTGGCATCATAGAGCTTAAATGGTAATTAAAACACACTTTTAAAAAAGGCTCATTGCCAACTTGTGCACGAATGAGGAAAAAGGGGCGTTACATCACCTCAATATATATATATATATATATATATATCTGTGTGTGTGTGTGTGTGTGTGTGTGTGTGTGTGTGTGTATAGACATATATATATATTTTTGCTAGACACAGGTGAGCTCTGAATGCATATATAGGCAGTTTCATAGCTGTGTAATAGTGTCTGTTTAAGTTTCTTTAAGCATTTGAGTGCATGCTTCATAGAGACATAGAAAACCAAATTAAAACTAGATTTTAAGTGCTTACTTTTTTACCAGTTTTACCTATTGACAGAGTTTCTATGCTTAATGTATGTTGGTAATAAGTGTTATGTAGCTATTTATACCTGCTTAGAGTTAAGTACATAGTACACAGGAACATAAGTAAACTGTGCTCCGTAAAGATGTTTTAGTATGTACTTCATTGAAACCCAAGAATAACAAACAAAAAAATATTTACATTTTTTATTCATTTTGAAGCAGAACAGTGATGATTCCCCCTGCTCCAGGTGACCATGAAAAATTGTGAGGTTCCATCGTTTTGTTCCAGCATTATCCAATCCAGATAACGTTTTTCAATCCTGAGATAATGGGCCAATCATATCCTGCACTTCCTATGTAGTATATACTAATGCCCACTAGGATTATGCTTGCAATGATGACAGAAATGCCTATTTTGATTATGGTGATCACGATGTAAACTTTTAGATGAAAATCACAGAGGAGGACCTATGGATCCGCACTTACGGCCGGCTATACCAGAAACTTTGCTCCTCGACAGGAGACATTCCTATTGGCATCTACCGCACAGAGGCTCATAAACTCCCCGTGTCTGAGGTAGACAAACCTGCAGCAACACATCACAACTCAACAAAGCATATCGTTACTGAACAAACCACAACACTACCACATCACACATAACAATCAGGGGTATCTTCACTATCAACTTGTTCACCCAGTCGTTCATGGGGTTAATTCCCAGAGAGTTAAGTGATGTTCTGATGTCCATGTACTTCCTCCTTCTCATCAGTCCCAGGTGTCCATCACGGTGGAGGACTATGAGGACACTCGGGAGCTTCGAGAGCCTCTGCTTTGTTGCTCTGGTCCTCATCGCAACTCCACCTCATCCGAGCCTCCCTCATCCTCATCTTCATCCTCACACACTTCAGATCATCCACTGCTGAGAAGGAAAAGCATGCAATGGGCACGGCGGCTGAGTCGTAAAAGCGGACGTGGGTTGAGTGGTGCTAAGGGAACTGGTAGTGCAGCTGAAAGGATTACGCAGCAGAGACTCAACCTGTTTCGCCGCTCAGAGAGGCAGGAGCTCAACGCATTGGTCCGCACACGCATGAAGCACCTCGGCCTCTCGACATCTGGATTCAGTAAGTGTGTGTGAGAAACAACACCTGTCCCATCTCTTTCCTTAGGGAATTAGAGTACCACGGCTTTGTACAAACACCATCTCTTTTATTTAATTTACAGGTCTTTTATTTTCTCTTTCTCAAAAAACAGGGATATATTATATCAGACTGAACTGGTCATGTTTTGTTTCAAGCACTATTGAACCTCAGACACACCAGACACATAAAATATCTTATTGAATTTAGACATGAAGAAAATAATCATTCTTCTCTGTCACAATGCAGAATATTCTACATGGAAACGTATGTTATTAGCGGACAACTGAGCATCCCCTTCCAAAGCCAGGAGCATTTATTCAGAATTAGCAGTGAAAGTAGAATTTGGGGTGTGACTATGGGGATTTGTGTACATCCTGCCACAAGCACATTAGTGAGAAGGTCTGGCACTGATGTTAGAATGTTGTGGTCAGTGGTGCACGCTGTGCTCTTGTTCATCCCAGAGGTGTTCAGTGGGGTTGAGGTCAGGGCTCTGTGCAGGGCACTCAAGTTTCTACATTTGAATCTTCATAAACAATGTTGTCATGGAGCTTACTTAGTGCACAGGAATATTGTTACGCAGGAATGGTGTTTGTCAGTTAAAAGGACAATGTGTAAGATTTAGTAATAAAGCAGCATCAGATAGATCCCTCCACTTCAATGCATGTAGAGTTCTGGGCTACTTTCGAAACATGGCGGTGCAAGATGGTGGCCATGAGAGGGGATCTGCTCCCCATGCAGATATAAACAGCCTATATTAAAGTCCTGAGAACTCAATAACTTTTGTTTTTTAATGAATATAGAGTGATGTAAATGTGTTTATTGAAGGTACAGTAGGCCCTTGATTATTCGCACTTTTGTAATCTCAGTTTGCATATTCGCAGATTGCCGAGCAACTGCCACATCATTCAAATTCCTTCCTGCTGATGATGTAATGCCCCTTTTTCCTCATTCGCGCACAAGTTGTCAATGAGCCTTTTTTAGTGTGTTTTAATTATCAATTAAGCTCTATGATTCCATTCAAACACTGTACGTCTTCTCTGGCTATGCGATAGAACAGGTAATGACGTTGTATGTATCTTCTGAAGAAATAAGACTTTCTCCTGAAGAAACAACAGTTTCCTCTGAAGTGCCCGAAGAGGAATAATCATCTGAACTGTTGTAAAACACTCTAGTTTTAAAGTATTTTCAATTATTATTCCAGTACAGTGCCTAAGTTAATGTTTAGAATGTTTGTGTGTCTGCTTTCTCCCCGCTCCGGCTGAGTGGTGTGGCCGAGCTTCTCGGACTGAATGCAGTTCATACTTGAATTAAGTAATCTCATCCACTCCCTTTAAACACAAACTGCACGCTCACCTTAATTAAAGCGTGCTTCTTAAGTTCTTCCGCTTTGAATGTATGGCATTTGTTGCAGGTGACAAACGGAGCTTGTGAGACGATGTGCAGATTATCCGGATTTCCGATCTTTCAAGTGGGCAAGTACACTTGTGCACTTGCACTTGTGCACTTGAAAGATCAAGCTCCGTGTGTTACCTGCAACAAACGCCTCACATTCAAAGGGGAAGGCCTTAAGAAGTATGCTTTAATTGAGGTGAGCGTGTGGTTGTTTAAAGGGAGTAGATGAGATTACTTAATTCAAGTATGAACTGCATTCACTCCAAGCAGCTCAGCCACGCCCCTCAGCCAGAGCTGGGAGAAAGCAGACACACAAATATTCTAAACATTAACTTAGACACTGTACTGGAATAATAATTGAAAAAGACTTTAATACTACAGCTTTACAACAGTTCAGATGATTATTCCTCTTCAGGCACTTCACACTACTCTGTCGTTTCTTCAGGAGAAAGTCTTATTTCTTCAGAAGAGACGGCGCTTAGCTGTTATTTGAGTGGCATCATAGAGCTTAACTGGATAATATATTATACATACAAAATGAAAATATATACATACTACGTATATAGTGTAGCTGTATAATGTTTATATATTTTATTAATAAATATCACAGTACAAAATTAAAATGTTGTTCTTAATCATTACTACATTTTACTACATTAATACTGTATTAATGAATAAGACTGTCTATAGAATGTGTTTAAGAAGCATATTTTAGCGCATGTAATAGATACATAGTATTTTACTTCCGGTTGCTCATTCGCGCATGTAATATGATACATGAGGTTTTACTTCCGGGTACAGAACTCACGAATTATCTTCATTCGCGGAAGGGGCCGGAACTGAACCTCAGAGAATATCAAGGGCCTACTGTATACCTAATACCTGATTCCAGCTCTTCTGCAATGTTACGCAGTGTACCTTAAAAGGGATTCTGTACCATTGTGTGCTAACAGTTTCAGGTAACAGGTTGAGGAAGAACCGTACTGTATACAAGGATCATGTTAAGGTGATTATACACTTTTCTGGCAATACAGACGCTCGATGACTTACGTTTTTGTTTGGTTCCGGACAGCCAAACGTAAGTTGAAAATGAACGTAAGTTGTTACTGTATGTTCCAGTGACGTATGACGTTCATACTATACATCCATAAATACCATTACCATATCTCATAAAACACCCCTAAATCAATTATTATAAACATAACATTGTAAAATTATGTCAAATATATCAAATAATATCAAAATTAATTTCAAATAAATTAAATTCAAGCAAAATAATTTCAAATAGATACATTTTAATCAAATTCACTCATCAAATATCAAATACAGTCTCAAATATATTCTTAAACATTCTCTTTCTGCTTGTAAATGGTTCCGATGGTCGACGGATGGTCAACTTTACATGAAGCTGAGCTGAGTCACATTTCATGAAGCTGAGCCGAGTCACTTTACATGAAGCTTAAAACAGCCAATCAATGCTTACAATATGTGAGGTGCTCAACACCAAAAGTAGTTTACTTGTTTGTGCTTGAGACAAAGTGCGGGTTATACGGACTTCCGGTCTTTCAAGGGAGCAAGGGCACCATTGAATACTTGTTTAGTACTCAGCCTGCACTGATGTGAATTACATGCAGAGCGGAGAGTTCTCTTTCTTCTCTGGATTCGGGTTTTCGTTCATTTTATAACTCTCTTTGCTTAACTGAGTATGCATGGTAGTTTGCGCCGATCCGAACAGATAGTTAATTCATCTCTGTGTATGAGACTTGCACCCATGCTAGTAGGCTTACACTTCTGACCAACCATATTTGCATATGGTATATACCATAACATATATATAAATAAATATAACTGACCTGGGAAGAAGGAGGGGCACGTTCAGTCAGTTGTTTGTAAACAGTGGACGCAGTGTCATTGCGTCATTACGTCAGCATACTACATGGTATGTCTAAACTCAAAATTTGACAAATTTATTTTTTTGGAAAAAAAACGTAAAATTTAAAAAACATAAAACAAATGTACGTAAGTCGGGGAGTGTCTGTAATGTGTTTACTATTGGCATTTTGAATTCCCTAGCTAACATTTGTAAGTCTCTGTGCAGTCAGTAAACCGGGGTAGGAAGGATTATGTTATGAGAACTTCCATCTGGGCCATTCTTGTGAATATAATATCTCAAGAACACTTTGGGAATTTTCTGTAAATCTTGCATTTATGCTTACTATAACTCAAGGATAAACTGATTCAATTTTGTGAGCGCAGGGGGAATGGAGGGGGTCACAGATCAAGCTCATTGCTTACTTATGTTCATTCCTTGATCGTGACTATAGACCTTTAACACTTCCCCAGCACTGCTTCTTGGCCCAACGCTGTACTTTCACTGCATGTTTCACTTGAGTACCAGGTGGTATTCTAATTATATATTAAATTACCAATTTCAAAGCATTATGACATTTCAAAAGTATATGCAGTTTTTTTCCTGTTCATGCTCACTGCTTTTGTTGGGAAGTGTACTTTACAGGCTGTATCAGAATTAGTTCTCTCTCTCTTATGTTAAGATGGAATGACTGACCAGGGTAACAGACTCTCCTACATCCTCATCAATCCGTCACCTGACACACGGCTCGAGTTGCATGATGTTGTGTGAGTATATGATGATGACATTATAGATATGTTGTAACAGTCCTATTACGTATGTATAAGCAACACTCCCTTGTGGTAGTGATAGTAGTGGTTGTAGTGGAAACCCTGATTGGCATACATAAGAACAGAGAAATAAAAAATGATAATCATAGGACATAATGTAGTATAATCCGTCACCATCAAGCAAAGAATCATGCACCATCCTCTCATTGTTCATCCTGTGGTGTATCTAATAATATGGAAATTCTTTGTACATGCATGTCAGTCTGGTCGTAACCTTAAAGTTTGTGTTGATTCTACAGGTATCTGATCAGACCTGATCCTTTGTCTCTGGTCCCTAACCAGGGGAGCGGGCGAAAAACCTGCGTTGGAAAATCGGACCCGGATCGTCACCGATTCAACACGCATGACTCTGGAAGCACACACCTCTGATCACGCACCAGCACAAGTACACAGCAGCCTGAAAGAGCATGTATGGGTGATTGTGTGTGTGTATGTATGTGATGGAGAGGGGGAGGGGGAGGTAGGGAGAGAGAGAGAGAGGATGAAGAGACCGGAAAAGACTGGACTGTGAACTGGAACTGATTTCAATCAGGAGTTTCTTTTCTATCAAGAAGACATTTGAGTGCATGGAGCGGTTACATTTTAATTTATGCATTGATTTTGTTTCGTTTTTTTTCTTCGTTTATTGATGCGATGGAAGCTGAGGCCACATAAGTGCATTTAAATATGAGTCAGTAATTTATATTAGTCTTCGTGCATGTGAATATATGTTGATTAGCCACCACTGCCAAAGGAACACATAGCCAAATGTCTGTTAAAGGAGGAAAAACCCTTCATGTTTGTCTCCTGAGAATCTCATCATGTCTGTCATATCTTCTCTGTGGTCAATCTCGGAGAATTAAGTTTCCATTTTATTTTCCTTTTCTACCCTGTGGCAGGTCAAGTGTTTCATAAGCATCTGAATGAATGTTTTTACTTTCTCAGCTCCCTGTGGCATTTCAAGGTTGTGCCAACGGCACAGCGGCCAAAACAGGAGCTTATTAAACTGGCAAGTGTCCAAATCAATGAACTTTATTCTGCTCTCCATCTGTTATGTCCTTTTCAAATGAGACCGTAGAATATTCTCCACATTTAAGGAATTAGGGGTTTTTTACACTTTGGATTGTTTCTGTGCAACAGTCATCATGGTGTTGCGATATTAACCTTAAGAAAGATTGTGGACTATGCTCTTTATTTAGCTTTTTAACACTGTTGTTTAACCTATTGCTTTTGTCCTCTGTCACCCAACTGTGTTGTTGATGGTATGCCTGGAGAGCCTGCATGCCAGTTTCACCATATTCCCCAATCTCATTGTGATCCTGCTGGCTCCTACTGGCCTTCTATGGTTGCCTTTATTCAGTGCTATTCAGACAAAAAAAAAAGCATTATATCCAAAATAAAAAAAATAGAAACACCAAATCACTGCCTTTTATTAATCTCATTGTAACGTGAAAATGCTGTCTAATGTGAAACACACTTTGACCACACCTGCTGATTCTGACCAGACCGATTCAGTCCTTCCGATTCTGGACACAGCCATTTCCTTCTGCTAACTGACTTATGCCTGTTTGTTTTTGCCAACTCCGACAACATCCACTCACTCTCACTGACTATGACCACACCCAACCATCCCCTCTGATTCTGACCCCACTCATTCGGTCCCACCAACTCTGACCACACCCAATTGCTCATACTGATCCTGGTCACAACAATTTGCTTCCATTGATCTGTCTCTTTGTCTTGTCTACTTCCTTTAACTTTAAAACTACCATCTAGCACAGTCTTTTACTTATACAAACTGACCACACCCATCCACTTATTTCCAGGCCACAAAAGTGAAGAATTTAGTCAGATCTACTGCACATGCCACCAGTCAGTATTTAAACATAATGGTAAAACTATACAGTCTAGAAACATTTTTAAACATTAAAAGTGAGACTTTATTTCATTTCTTTTATGAATACAGGCAAAAATACTGTAGATTTTTTACTTGTAGCTGTGAGCAACAGTTTTATATGCAAGCGTACTGATCACTCAACTGAAATAATGAGCAGAAATGAATCCTTCTGGACTAACAAGTTTGGCCACTGATTTTCCACCACAAAACAATATTTAGCTCTATTCAAAAGAATCCTTTTAGATTCATGGGTATTGGGTTTAGTTTTGTTTTTTATTACTACTTCTTTGCTTTCCATTCTTGGTTACAAACCTATTCTTTTTGCTTTTTTACTCTTTGTACAGCTGACACTCTTTTTTGGCCAGCAAATATGAACAGAGACATTTAGCCAAATTGTCCAAGTGCTTCATCCAGCAAACACAGGCAATGACTCATCACCCCCAACACTAATCTCACTCCATTTAATGCTTTCAAGTACTATTAGTTACAATTAGCCCAGTGCTTCTCAATTATTTTCTGTTACGCCCCCCCTAGCAAGAAGAAAACAATTCGCGCGCCCCCACCACCCACTTTCCGCCGCAACTATAAATTATAACTTTTTTTCTATAATATAGTTACAGGTATATCTCTTCATTATATCGTATCCTTGTTAACATAAATAAAACAAAAGAAAGAGATATAGTTCAACTTACAAGAATAACTTGTTTAACATTTTTTATTAGTCTGTAAAAGAAAGTGCATCAATTTGCCTTAAATTTAAAAATAATAATATCCTTGTTACATTTTTGACAAACTTACCACACCATTTGCTGCTGAAAATAAAATCAATAAATAATTAATTCAAATTGACTTCAGAAACATTAACTCAGGAGCACAATATATAAACACTTTAACCTACAAAACAAGAACAAATAGAACAATTTGTGCTGATTTTTTTCTCAAAATGAGGAAGCCAAGATTAATGGCTACAATGAGCACGCTTTTGCAGCACAGCTTCTCAAAGCGAGGTTTGAAGCATGACACTGCAAAACAAACCTACAATCAGAGTTAATACTCGCTGCGCACAATGGGCAATGAGGGCGCCACTGCCAACTACTGGAGTGGATGTGCAATTACACTTTCTTGTAGTACGGCGGAAAAAAAGCATGTTCTCCTGGGTCACACGCGCCCCCCTCAGAATCCCATCGCGCCCCCCCAGGGGGGCGCGCCCCACTATTTGAGAAGCACTGAATTAGCCACAGATGCAGTATTTCATTTCTCCATCAGTTTAGACCAAATATGCTATATTTTTTAAATCACGGCCAATCTACACCATCTACTGTAGGATATAAAACAGACAGACCCCGGGGTGGTGCAGCTACAGTAAATATATTTTATGCATATTTATTTATATATTTACTAATATAAGTACAGTATATACTAGTATTCAAGTATATATATATATATATATATATATATATATATATATATATATATATATATATATTTAGACACACACACATATATATATATATATATATATATATATATATATATATATATATAAACTAGTCCTTCTCAAAAAATTAGCATATTGTGATAAAGTTCATTATTTTCTGTAATGTACTGATAAACATTAGACTTTCATATATTTTAGATTCATTACACACAACTGAAGTAGTTCAAGCATTTTATTGTTTTAATATTGATAATTTTGGCAAAACGGTAAAGAAAAACCAAAAATCCCTATCTCAAAAAATTAGCATATTTCATCCGACCAATAAAAAAAGTGTTTTTAATACAAAAAAAGTCAACCTTCAAATAATTATGTTCAGTTATGCACTCAATACTTTGGTCGGGAATCCTTTTGCAGAAATGACTGCTTCAATGCCGCGTGGCATGGAGGCAATCAGCCTGTGGCACTGCTGAGATGTTATGGAGGCCCAGGATGCTTCGATAGCGGCCTTAAGCTCATCCACAGTGTTGGGTCTGGTGTCTCTCAACTTTCTCTTCACAATATCCCACAGATTCTCTATGGGCTTCAGGTCAGGAGAGTTGGCAGGCCAATTGAGCATAGTAATACCATGGTCAGTTAACCATTTAGCAGTGGTTTTGGCACTGTGAGCAGGTGCCAGGTCGTGCTGAAAAATGAAAATCTTAATCTCCATAAAGCTTTTCAGCAGATGGAAGCATGAAGTGCTCCAAAATCTCCTGATAGCGAGCTGCATTGACCCTGCCCTTGATAAAACACAGTGGACCAACACCAGCAGCTGATATGTCACCCCAGACCATCACTGACTGTGGGTACTTGACACTGGACTTCAGGCATTTTGGCATTTCCTTCTCCTCAGTCTTCCTCCAGACTCTGGCACCTTGATTTCCGAATGACATGCAAAATTTGCTTTCATCCGAAAAAAGTACTTTGGACCACTGAGCAACAGTCCAGTGCTGCTTCTCTGTAGCCCAGGTCAGGCGCTTCTGCCGCTGTTTCTGGTTCAAAAGTGGCTTGACCTGGGGAATGCGCCACCTGTAGCCCAGTCCACTTCTTCCACAGGTCCCCCAAGGTCTGGAATCGACCTTTCTCCACAATCTTCCTCAGGGTTCGGTCACCTCTTCTGGTTGTGCAGCGTTTTCTGCCACACTTTTTCCTTCCCACAGACGTCCCACTGAAGTGTCTTGATACAACACTCTGGGAACAGTCTATTCACTCAGAGATTTCTTTGCTTGAGGGTGTCAATGATGGCCTTCTGGACAGCAGTCAGGTCGGCAGTCTTACCCATGATTGCGGTTTTGAGTAATGAACCAGGCTGGGAGTTTTTAAAAGCCTCAGGAATCTTTTGCAGGTGTTTAGAGTTAATTGGTTGATTCAGATGATTAGGTTAATAGCTCGTTTAGAATACCTTTTCATCATATGCTAATTTTTTGAGATATAAATTTTGGGTTTTCATGAGCTGTATGCCAAAATCATCAGCATTAAAACAATAAAAGACCTGAAATATTTCAGTTGGTGTGCAATGAATCTAAAATATATCAAAGTTTAATTTTTATCAGTACATTACAGAAAATAATGAACTTTATCACAATATGCAAATTTTTTGAGAAGGACTAGTATATGAGTATTTTTTTTAATGTTTGTATAAAACTGTAAACTACCTGATGATAATACATGATGATAAATATGCTGTTAGAAAGATCATCCATTTGAAATGTATAATCTGCACTGAATATGGGGACATAGGAGCAACAAGAATGGAACTGGAGAAGCACTCGGAGAGGGTAAGGTGCCTTCATCATGCAGCATGAATAATGTAGTAAAACTGTCCTATATGGGTACTGGGTTAAAATACTTATGTGCTTATCTTACGATATGTTCAATAGTATATGGTTATCGACACTTGTCTCAAATTTTTAAGAGTTCAAATTTATGTTGCTTTTGACCTTTCAAGGTCACTCAAGACCATAGGGCTTGAAAGTGTGTATATGGTTTCATTTCTGTCCCCATTGCATCTAAGGGTTTCAGTCACATTGTATCTCAGATATATGAAAGTAACTTTTTTTTTAATTTGCTCCAACCATGACCCTGACATTCCAAAATCAAATTATGTCTGAGATTCAAGTGGGGTAGTGTCCCCACCATGTTTGGGGAATATGTTCCAGCTCGGTTGTTTTAACATGGTACAGCACCATGCCTTTCATGTGTACACCACTTTCTTGTTATTTACATGCTATTTTTGTGCAAGCACCTGCTGTTATTTTCCCTTCCTCCATGAACCCAGCAACTAGATCACATGTTTAATCAGCAGGATTTTTTTTTCTTAACCAAACATCCATGTGCAGCATACAAAAGCTTACTCTTAGATGCATTTCCCTGCCTCCATGACCCCGCCTGATCCCGGAAAATACATCTGCTCCCTCAACGTTTTCTCAGCTGGAACTTTTTTAACCAAACATCCATGCACAGCGCTCATCAGCTAGACTTCTCTTCAGTGTAGATTCTTCAGTAGATCAACTAATGACAGTAACTTTTAAATTTCGATTAAATGATTAAGTAATTACAGAATTTCAGGCTAACATAACTATATATCATATTAAAAATTATATTTAATTCATGAAAACATTTAATTGAGAATTATGATGTAAAGATGTGCATAGTACAAATAAATTGAGTCTAATTTATACACAATGCAATGCTAAATAATACTTCATTTAAACTTCATATTCCATGAATAAATTAACACATATTTCAAATTAAATGTTTGTTTGTGTTTATATGTATTTTTTTTTTTTTTTTTTTGCTTAATTGCATTAATGTATGCAACGTCTTGTGTGAATGCATTAATATTTGTAATTACTGTTGATTATTGTACCCTGCATTCATAAAATCCAAACTGGAACACTGAATATCCTTCCATCGGTGTGATCAGGATTTTGTTCCTAGAAAAACACCGCTGATTAAAATAGGCCAAAAGCTCCTGCAGCCCAGGAATGTGTATTTTAAATTATTCATGGGTTTTGGTGTGCATCAATCCCAGGTGAGGTACCGGTAAGACAAATCAGCATACCAAATTTTAGCAAAATCCGAGCAAGAATTTTCAAGTTATTGTGCAGATACCAAAATGTGACAGATGGGTGCACAAACAGATCGACACTACCTCTTGAATGCAGGCAAGGAAAGGCTCGTGGGGAGCTCCCACAAGGCGTTCTTGAAGCACGAAGGAATACATGCGAAAGTTAACGATGCTAATCGGCACGGAAAAGTTATTTCGAGCAGAGCTTCGAAAGTACATTATGGCTCATTGGATGGAGCAGATTTTGGCGAGTTCAAAGCTTGTATCAAGGAAAACTCATTATAAGGGACACTCGTTAGATGAGGTACTGAATGTACTGTATATATACACACACAGTGGGAATGCAGCCATGAGGAGGGGCACAAGCCAGTGTTCATCCTCATGCCAGTCTCAAGACTAGATAAATGCAGAGGGTTGCGACAGGAAGGGCATCTAACCTAAAACTTGTGCAAAGATAAACATGCAAATGATCAAAATGAATTTCATACCAGATCTGTCGAAGCCTGGGTTAACAAACGACCGCCATCAGTGCTGTTAACCAACAGGGTGCGGGTGGAAATTGGACTATTGGTTGAAGAAGGAGAGGCGGGAGGTGTGTCTGTAGGCGGAGAGAGAAGAGGAAAGGCATGAGTCTAGGACTGAGAGTAGGGACTTTGAATGTTGGAACTATGACAGGAAAAGGTAGAGAGCTGGCTGACATGATGCAGAGGAGGAAGGTGGACGTACTGTGTGTTCAGGAGACCAGGTGGAACGGTAGCAAGGCTAGAAGCTTAGGAGCAGGGTTTAAACTGTTTCATCATGGTGTGGATGGGAAGAGAAATGGAGTAGGAGTCATCTTGAAGGAGGAGTTTGTCAGGAATGTTCTAGAAGTGAAAACGAGTGTCAGATTGAGTGATGAGTCTCAAGTAACAAATTGAAGGTGTGATGTTCAATGTTGTTAGTGCTTATGCCCCACAGACAGGATGTGAGCTAGAAGAGAAGGAGAGGCTCTGGAGTGAGTTCGATGAAGTGATGCAGAGTAACCCCCAGAGGCGAAAGAGTGGTCATTAGTGCAGACTTCAATGTAGATGTTGGTGCAGGCAAAAGAGGGGATGGTTAAGTGATGGGCAGGTTTGTTATCCAGAACAGGAACACATTGAACATCACACCTTCAATTTCTAACTTGAGACTCATCACTCTGTCTGACACTCTTTTTCACTTCTAGAACATTCCTGACCAACCTCTCCTTCAAGATGGCTCCTACTCCATTTCTCTTCCCATCCACACCATGAAAAAACAGCTTAAACCCTGCTCCTACGCTTCTAGCCTTGCTACCTTTCCAGCTGGTCTCCTGAACACAGTTTGTCCACCTTCCTCCTCTGCATCATGTCAGCCAGCTCTCTACCTTTTCCTGTCATAGTTCCAACATTCAAAGTCCCTACTCTCAGTCCGAAACTCATGCTTTTCCTCTTCTCTCTCTCTGCCTACGGACACGCCTCCCACCTCTCCTTCTTCAACCAACAGTAGTCCAATTTCCACCAGCACCTTGTTGGTTAACAGCACTGATGGCGGTTGTTGTTATCCCGGACCTTGACGGTCCAGTATGAAATTTGTCTTTACGGTTTGCATTTTGCATTCTGGCAAAAGTTTTACGCTAGATGCCCTTCCTGTCGCAACCCTCTGCATTTATCCGGGCATGGCACCAGCGTGAGGGTGGGCACTTCTTTGTGCCCCCCTCACAGCTGCATTTGAAAATAAAAATACTCTGTTCCTTTATTCAATTTCCCAACACTGACTTGCAATATTAAACCAACAAGCTCATATCCTGATCAGAAATCTGATACTGAATGTATGAATTATTTTACTGTTGTACGTTATAACAGAGTGACTGAACTATAATTGAGCTAAATTATTTGCATGGAAATGTCTGAAGTAAAATACAATCCTATCCTATAATTAACTGGCGTCTGGAGCTTGACATTTTTGGAACTAAACCACTGAAACAAGGCTAAAAGGATCTATTAAGAGATGAGAAACTTATGATCAGATGTTGAGAAGATCATCAGCTCACTTACCATGATCCATGTTACTGGTGTTTGGTCATATTTTTCTCATTAACACCTGCTCAGATTTGAAGCCAACACTGCTTTGGTTCACTCCTTGCCCAAACAAGCCATTGGTAAAAGATACGGCTGATCCTTGACTTTAGTGACATTGGATCTGACTCCATCTTTCAGGCCAGGATAAACATGCTGACAGGGTTTGCATACCAGAGCTAAAGGACCACTTCACTGCCCAAAACCTTGGCTGAATACACACTGATAACATGTCTCTCTCTCTCTCTCTCTCTGCTACAATTTTCGTTTATTTTACTCTTCAGTTTTAGTGAATAAATCTTGTGATAATGAGTTAATATATTAACTTTGTGTGTGTGTGAGAGACAGAGTGAGAGAAAGAGAGAGAGAGAGAGAGAGAGAGAGAGAGAGAGAGAGAGTGTATGTGTACTGTTGTACTCAAAGTAATATCAGTCAGACATCACTAACCGGATGAATTGGAATTTTTGGTAGAAATGATATTTCTACATGGAAATTAATTTACTATCAGGTATAGTAGAGTAATAGGAACCAAAAGACCCAACAGTCATGACCTGCATGCTGCTGATTCTGTGGAATTGTGAATAAATAATTGGAAAGGGTTGTGTTCAAAATAACAGTAGTGTGGAAGTAAATTAGTGACACCAAAAACAGTTGCCAAAGTTTGTCTGATTTAAGGAATGCAGCAAATGTTGTACATGCTAGTTATAGAGCATTTCTCTCTGAAATTCTGTGGAAAATGGGTCGTTCCAGACATTGTTCAGAAGAACTGCTTACCTTGATTAAAAAGTTGATTGGAGAGGGGAAACATATAAAGAAGAAGTGCAGAAAATGACAGGCAGCTCAGCAAAAAGGATAATAAATGCTTAAAATGGCAGTCAAAGCCTGAAAGAGATGGACGAAAGTGAAAACCTATCATTCGAATAGATCAAAGAAGACCCAAAATGACATGCCTATGTGAAGCCAAGCTATCGGCAAGAAGGTCCCACAAAGTCCCACTACTGGTGTTACCCACATATTGGTGTTACCGGTTCATGCAACGGAACTGCCTCTCTATCAGAGCAAGGACCACAACCTCACAAAAACTGCTAGCAGATTTCCAAGCCAAGGTAGACAGTTTCCATGAGCTTGAGACTTATAGTCCAGTGTGACTTATATGTTTTTTCTTCTTTGTTATGCATTTTTTGGCAAATGTGACTTGTACTCTGGAGCGACGTATAGTCCAGAAAATACAATAAATATTAGTTCAGTGATTCAAAGGCAAACAAAATCTGAAACCATTTTTCAGTTTATACAGTGGTGGTCTAGTGGTATAGGGCGCTGGATCACTGATTCTAAGGTTGGAGGTTCGAGTCCCACTCTCCACAAGGTTGTCACTGTCCCCCCCAGTGCACCTAACTGGGTTATCAAAGGCAGGCCATGTCTCTCACTGTCTATGGTGTGAGGCATGTAAAAGAACCATTGCTGACTTTCGACAAGAGTAGGCTGCAAAGCCGTCAGCGTGTTTCTGTCCCTTGTTAAAGGGTTGTGTCAGGAAGGGCATCGGATATAAAAACCTATGCCAAATCAAATGTGAGAATCAGATGATTCACTGTGGCAAGTCATTCACTGTGGGAACCCCTGATAAAGAGAAAATCTCTCTCAATCGGACAGTGAATGTTTGCATTTGTAGAGAAGAAAGCGGATGCTGCTATTTTTTTAATCAGTCAAATATTCACTTTTCTTTGATTTCTTTTAAATAAATAACACACGTTTGATATATTATTCTTCATGTTTTGACTGGGAATAGAATGTGTTGTGTTCCCAATGCATTTTTGTGTATGGAAATAAAAATTATTATAAGGATTTTTGAACTTGATTCAATTTTATAAACAGACTGCTATTATTTTGAACAATGCAGCCATGAGGGGGACACAATGCAGTGTCTCTTCCTCACACCCGTCCCAAGCCCGGATAAATGCAGAGGGTTGTGTCAGGAAGGGTATTCGATGTAAAACCAATGCCACATATAAAAATCTGAATCAATAATAAAAATAACATATCGTATCAGTCGTGGCCCGGGTTAACAGTGACCGCCATCAGTGCTGCTAACCAACAGGGTTCGGGTGGAAATTGGACTACTGTTGGTCGAAGAAGGAGAGGCGAGAGGCGTGTCCATAGGCAGAGAGAGAAGAGGAAAGGCATGAGTCTAGGACTGAAAGGAGGGACTTTGAATGTTGGAACTATGACAGGAAAAGATAGAGAGCTGACTGACATGATGCAGAGGAGGAAGGTGGACAAACTGTGTGTTTAGGAGACCAGGTGGAAAGGTAGCAAGGCTAGAAGCTTAGGAGCAGGGTTTAAGCTGTTTCATCATGGTGTGGATAGGAAGAGAAATGGAGTAGGAGTCATCCTGAGGGAGGGGTTTGTCAGGAATGTTCTAGAAGTGAAAAGAGTGTCAGACAGACTGATGAGTCTCAAGTTAGAAATTGAATTGATGTTCAATGTTGTTAGTGCTTATGCCCCACAGGCAGGATGTAAACTAGAAAAGAAGCAGAGATTCTGGAGTGAGTTAGATGAAGTGATGCAGAGTACCCCCAGAGGTGAAAGAGTGGTCATTGGTGCAGACTTCAATGGGCATGTTGGTGCAGGCAAGAGAGGGGACGAGGAAGTGGTCCACAGTAAGGAGGGAGAAAATGATTTATACAGGTTGGCACAGCAGAGAAATAGAGATGGGAAGGATGTGTGGCAAGTTAGAATGATTAAGGACAGAGTGGGAAAGATTAGTATGGGTGAAGTGAGGCGGGCATTGAAGAGGGTGAAGAGTGGAAAGGCAGTCGGTCCTGATGACATACCGGTGGAGGTATGGAAGTGTCTAGGAGCAGTAGCAGTCAATTTTCTGACAAGAACATTCAACAAGGTCTTAGAGAGTTAGAGGATGCCGGAGGAATGGAGGAGAAGTGTGATGGTGCCCATTTTTAAAAACAAGGGAGACGTGCAGAGTTGTATCAACTACAGAGGGATAAAGTTGGTGAGCCATACGATGAAGTTATGGGAAAGAATAGTGGAAGCTAGACTAAGGGCAGAGGTCAGCATCTGTGAACAACAGTTTGGTTCATGCCAAGAAAGAGCACCACAGATGCAGTGTTTGCTTTGAGGATGTTAATAGAGAAGTACAGAGAAAGTCAGAGAGAGCTGCATTGTGCCTTTGTGGATCTGGAGAAAGCATATGACAGGGTGCCAAAATAGGAACTGTGGTATTGCATGAGGAAGTGTGAAGTGGCAGAGAAGTATGTTAGAGTAGTGCAGGACATGTATGAGCGATGTAAGACAGTGGTCAGAGCTGACAGGAAAGACAGGAGGCAGAGCTGGAGGTAGCAGAGATGAAAATGTTGAGGTTCTCTCTGGGAGTAACGAGGATGGATAGGATCAGGAATGAGTATATCAGAGGGACAGCACATGTAAGATGTTTTGGAAACAAAGTCAGAGAGGCTAGATTGAGATGGTTTGGACATGTACAGAGGAGGGATACTGAGTACATTGATAGTAGGATGCTGAGATTGGAACTACCAGGCAGAAGGCCTAGAGGAAGACCTAAGAGAAGATTTAAGGATGTGGTGAAGGAGGACATGAAGGTAGTTGGTGTCAGAGAAGAAGATGCAGAGGATAGGGTGAGATGGAAGCAGATGATTCACTGTGGCGACCCCTGAGGGGAACAGCCAAAAGAAAAAGAAGAACACTACTATTATTTTTAACACACACATATGTATTAACTCGAATTAGGGAAAATGGTTCAGAAAATGAAGGGATGAATTCAATCGTTACCTCTGAATTCAATTGCAGCTATTGATGTATTATTTTCTCCTTTACTTTGATTATGTTGAACCCATATTACGCTACTATCATTTATCTGATGCTTTTACTCATCTTTATTAATCTCTGCATGTGGAAGATAAATAATGGCTATTAGATAAACAGTGCTCAGCCTGGCTCAAAGCCCAGAACTTGATCTGCCAATGTCATGCTTAAACTACTGTATGTCAAACATTTATGATAAAAATCTGTTTTAGTTTGCTTTTCTTCATGTTTCCACATAGTATATTCTAAAATTTTTAAAGAGAGTTAAAGAGACACCCGTACACAGTTCCTATGTACCTGTTCGGGTGTGCACTTGGAGCTCACATGTCTGTTGTTCAGTTCAGTTCATTTTCTGTAACCGCTTGATCCTAATTAGGGTCGCGGGGAGGCTGGTGCCCATCCCAGCCAACTCCGGGCGAGGGCAGAGTACACCCTGGACAGTTCGCCAGGCCATCGCAGGACGGAAACACGCCGACGGCTTTGCAGCCGACTCTTGTCGAAAGTCACCAATGGTTCTTTTACACGCCTCACACCATAGACAGTGAGAGACATGGCCAGCCTTTGATAACCCAGTTAATTGCACTGGGAACGTCTGTTGTGATTTGAAAAATAAACTACACAAATTTCATTTTGGTGGATTTTTGGGGTTTACATTATATTCCCATGTAGTGTATACAGTATGAAAACAATCAACAGCGACATCCAATTTGCTTACAGGGCATAACCTAATTTGTTTCATCTTCTGACAAATCAGAATCTATACTCCAGCAGTAGAAATGAAATACGGTACAAGCTTATTGGCATGATATAGAGCTATAATGCTAATGTGGCGCACAACATAGTAAAATTTGAGCCGGTCATTGTGTAAAAGTCATTATGAAAGACACTCAAGTACAAAAAAAAATTTATTGATATTGTGCACAACATGAAGCAATTTTTATTACCTTGTACAGCATATGAAGCACATTCTTATTATGAGATAAATAATGTAACCCAATTACCAGATAGAGCTGTTCCACACGGCTAGTTTAACCGGGCAAATCTTTAATGGACCCGGGTTGCTTCCATTGATGTTGGCCCCGGGGCAGAAGAACGGGAACATAGTTTCGGTGAAGTGCTCGTTGAAGGTGTAGATGGGTGTCAAGTCTAGAGGGTTGGAGAAACTCAGCTCCGCAGCCTCATAGTCCAGCTTAACCCTTATCCTCTCAAGAGGATTGCTCAGCTCCAGCTGTTTGGGCGGAGATGTCATGGCTGTGTAAATTCCGTCTGACAAAGCGATGGTCCAGAATCCCGCCTCAGGACCTCCTGACACTTTCCCCTTCCTGGCTATGGACTCTTTCACCACACCGATGACCCAGTCATTGTTGTCCTTCACTTCCACCTCCCAGGCATGGCGTCCTGAGTCAAAGCCTTCAGACCCCAGCACGAAGACAAAATGGTCGAAACGTTCAGGGTTGTCGGGAAGCTTCTGGATCATGCCACTGTTGCTCACGTGGGTCAGGTTTTTGCTCAGTGCCAAGCACGGATAGGCTGTGTTGGTGTCCAGAGTCACTGGTGCTAAGAAGTAAATGAGAGACTTGATTGTTATAGTATTATAATATTCAATGACTTTTTATCAACAAATTTCACTTTGACTTATGCACTCTGGTTCAGACATACAGTACATTCAAACTTCCAACAACTTTTGCGTTATCTGCATAAATATTTATTTTTTACACATATTTATTTCATATAGTTCTGTTCAAAATAAGAGCAGTGTGTTTAAAAAAGCGAATTAAGCTCAAAATCCTTATAATAACTTTTATTTCTAGACAAACAAATGCATTTGGAACATGACGCTTTCTATTCCAAAAAAAACCAAAAAAAAACCAAGAATAATAATATATGTCAACCAATCTATAATATGATGTCAACCTGGTGGTGAATTCACTTTTATGGTGGGGGAGGCTGCCTTCCAGACCTGGCTGGCCCAAGCATGTAAGTAGGGTCTGCTGGGAACGTTTGGCGGAATCTCCTGTCCAAGAGGCCTTTAACTCCCACCTCCCTCCGGCAGAGCTACAACCACATCCCGGAGGAGGCGGGTGACTCTGAATGGAATCTGAATGGGCCACATTTTGTGCCTCCATTGCTGAGGCGGCAGCCCATAGCTGTGGCTGGAAGGTCGTCGGTGCTTGTGGTGCTAACCCCCAAACCCGATGGTGGACACCTGTGGTGATGAGGGCCGTCCAGCTGAAAAAGGAGGCCTATCGGGTCTTATTGGCCCGTGGGACTCCAGAGGCAGCAGAAAGGTACCAGCAGGCCAAACGTGCTGCAGTGGAAGCTGTCGCAGATGCAAAATCTTGGGCATAGGAGGAGTTTGGTGAGGTCCTGGAGAGTTCTGGACCACCATCCGATGCCTCAGGAGGGGAAAGCAGTTCTGCACAAACACTGTTTACAGTGAGGGTGGAGAGCTGCTCATCTTTACAGGGCATGTCGTCGGGAGGTGGAGGGAATACTTTGAGGACCTCCTCAATCCCACCAATTCGCCCTCCATAGAGGAGGAAGACCCTGGGGGTTTGGGTGGGGGTCTGCCCATCACTGGAGATCACTGAGGTAGTCAAAAAGCTCCTCAGTGGTCGGGTTCCGGGGTTGGATGAGATTCACCCTGAATATCACAGGATGCTGTAGGACTGTATTGGTTGACACGTCTCTGCAACATCATGTGGTCATCGGGGGCTGTACCTCTGGATTGGCAAACTGGGGTGGTAGTCCCCCTTTTTAAAAAGGGGGACCAGAGGGTGAGTTCCAATTATCGGGGAATCACACTACTCACCCTACCCGGGAAAGTCTATGCAGGGGTACTGGAGAGGAGGATCCAACCGATAGTCAAACTATGGATTCAGGAGCAACAATGTGGTTTTCGTGCTGGCCTTAGCACTCTTGAGCAACTCGAAACGCTCCACGGGATCTTGGAGGGGGCATGGAAGTTTGTCCAATCTGTCCACATATGTTTTGTGGATTTGGAGAAAGCTTTCGACCTTGTCCCTTGGGCTATCTTGTGGGGTGTGCTCCGGGAGTACGGCGTTCCGGGACCATTGCAATGGGCCATTTGATCACTGTATCACCGGAGCCAGAGTTTGGTCCGTAGGGTTTTGTTGCCATTTTAGAACATTCGTGATCATTTTAGCTGAGCTGTCTCTCATTTATTGCACTTCTTTATGTTTCCCCTCTCCAATCAACTTTTTAATTGAGGTATACTGTTCTTCTGAACATTGTCTGGGTCAACCCATTTCCCTCAGAATCTCAGAGAGAAATGTTCTATAACCATCATATACAACATTTGCTGCCTTACTTTCTTAAATAAGGGCAATAATTGGCAGCAGTTTCTCAAAGAATGAATGACATCACTAATTGAACTCCACCCTGCTATTATTTTGAACACGCCCCTTTCAAATTAGTGATTCAATTACACAGTCAGCAGTGTGCAGGTCATGACTGTTGGATCTGTTAGATTCTATTACTCTACTCCACCTGATAAATTATTTTCTATGTAGAAATATCATTTCTACCAAAAACACTGATTCATCACGTTAATGATGGCTGACTGCTATTATTTTGAATACAACTGTATATCATTACTGTATATTTGTAATAATTATTACATAAGGACATAATGATAATATATAAATAACATTGTATAATGATATAGCATTCTCACTCATTTGCTTAACTGATTAACCCTACTAGGGTCGAGGTGATACTGAAGCCAATTCCAGTCAACACTGGGCAAATACGAGCTATGAACAGCTCACCACATTGTGGCAAGGCCAGCACACACACAACTTCATGGCTTACTGTATTCCACCATGGCCTGCATTTTCTCCCACAAGCTGAACTTCAGTGAGCTGACGTGTCTCGCTACGTTGATGAGGGCAGCTGGAACCTTCTCTGGTTCTTTAAAAGTTAGGTGTGTCCTGCAATCACAGCAGATTCTGTCTGTAGAAAATATATTTTTTAAAATACATGCAGGAGAATTTGTATAAAGTTCTGTTATATACACACTAACCTCTTTTTCATAGACTTGTAGTGCTGGAATGTAAAAAAAAAAAAAAAAAAAAAAAAAAAAAAAAAACAATACAATCACTTTTATTATTAATGATAATAAAATAATAATTATTATCATCATCATTATTATTATTATGACAGAATTTGGTGTGGGGCATGGGTTCGATCCCTGGGCTCGAGTGTTTCTATGTGGAGTTTGAATGTTCTCCCTGTGCTTGCGTGGAATTCCTCCTGGTGCTCTGGTTTTTTCCCCACAGTCCAAAAATCGTGCACAGTAAGCTAATTTGCTGTTCCAAATCACTCGTATATGTGAATGTGAATGGTTTTGTGTGTGTGTGTGTGTGTGTGTGTGTGTGTGTGTGTATTGACTGATGGTCTGGCAAATTGCTCAGGGTGCATCATTCCCTCATCCAGAGTCAGCTGAGATGGGCACCAGCCTCCCCACGATTGTAAATATGATAAATCAGCTTAGAAAATTGGTAAATTAATAATAATAATAATAATAATAATTGTACATTAATGTGAAAAATGTAACAAAATATCAAAAGTTAATTATTCTCATAATAGCTGCACCAAATAAAATAAATAACAAAAATAACCCTACCAAGTATATCTTGTTAATAAAAATAATAATTTATTCTAATGCGGCACAGCAGTGCAGTGGTTAATAAGCATGTTCATTTCACAGCAAGAAGGTCCAGGGTTTGATTCCCAGGCTCTGTAAGGGTGTCTATCTCAGCAGTTTGCATGTTCTCCTTGTGCGGGTTTCCCCTGGGTACTCTGGTTTCCTCCCACAATCCAAAAAGACATGAACATTAGCACAAGTGGCCATTCTAAATTGTCCTTAGATATGACTGTGAGAGTATATGGTTTCCTGTGTTGACCCTGTAATGGACTGGCAAGCCGTTCCGGGTGTACTCAGACTTTGCTCAGTGTTGGCTGAGATGGTATCCAGCTTCCCCGCAACCCGAGTAGAATTAAGCCTTTGAGCCAACAAGTAAGTAACACTGGCCAAGAATTTTTAACTTTTTTCTGCTGACTGAAAACTAACACTTGTTTTCACCTAATTTTGATTTGCTGGTGTCAAAAATGGCATGTTTTTTTCCTATCATGTCACATTTTTATTCTGTGTCATGTGCACCCGTGGTATTGGCGGCTGTCATACCCATCTGGTTTACTTGGAAAACTGCCAACCTAAACATGAATTAAATTTTCTGATTGTCTTTCAGATTAAATATCAAGTTAAATCAGCATTGCTGCTTCTCTTAGAAAGCATTTGAATAGTCCAGATGCATTTTGTGATCTCTGTGGAAGCTGTGCTACTGTACCCTCTCAGAGGATGAGCATTTGACTTCACCTTGTGAAGACCTTGTGTGTACTTGGCTTACTTTAAGGCTAAACTTGGAGACCAGGACAAGTTTTGGGCTCCACATAAGGTATGCAAGCCTTGCATTGAAATTTAATGTAGTAGACCAGGGGAAAGCGAGAGAAACTGGAAATCAGCATTCCTACGGTGTAGCGAGAGCCGAAGAGTCGTATAGGTGTACTGAAACTGTATACTTTCTTAAATAACAAATACATTGGATTACTTCATGAGCACTCTGTATTATAATTTGTTTAAATCATGAGATTGACTTTAATTCTTTCATTTCAATATTATGACCTGATAGATCATTGCTACAGTCCAGTACATATTCATCAAATACTAGTCCTTCTCAAAAAATTTGCATATTGTGATAAAGTTCATTATTTTCTGTAATGTACTGATAAAAATTAAACTTTCATATATTTTAGATTCATTGCACACCAACTGAAATATTTCAGGTCTTTTATTGTTTTAATACTGATGATTTTGGCATACAGCTCATGAAAACCCAAAATTCCTATCTCAAAAAATTTGCATATCATGTTCAGGTAGTCTAAACGAGCTATTAACCTAATCATCTGAATCAACCAATTAACTCTAAACACCTGCAAAAGATTCCTGAGGATTTTAAAAACTCCCAGCCTGGTTCAATACTCAAAACCACAATCATGGGTAAGACTGCCGACCTGACTGCTGTCCAGAAGGCCATCATTGACACCCTCAAGCAAGAGGGTAAGATACAGAAAGAAATCTCTGAGCGAATAGGCTGTTCCCAGAGTGCTGTATCAAGCCACCTCAGTGGGACGTCTGTGGGAAGGAAAAAGTGTGGCAGAAAACGCTGCACAACCAGAAGAGGTGACCGGACCCTGAGGAAGATTGTGGAGACGGGCAGATTCCAGACCTTGGGGGACCTGTGGAAGCAGTGGACTGAGTCTGGAGTAGAAACATCCAGAGCCACCGTGCACAGGCGTGTGCAGGAAATGGGCTACAGGTGCCGCATTCCCCAGGTCAAGCCACTTTTGAACCAGAAACAGCGGCAGAAGCGCCTGACCTGGGCTACAGAGAAGCAGCACTGGACTGTTGCTCAGTGGTCCAAAGTACTTTTTTCGGATGAAAGCAAATTTTGCATGTCATTCGGAAATCAAGGTGCCAGAGTCTGGAGGAAGACTGGGGAGAAGGAAATGCCAAAATGCCTGAAGTCCAGTGTCAAGTACCCACAATCAGTGATGGTCTGGGGTGCCATGTCAGCTGCTGGTGCTGGTCCACTGTGTTTTATCAAGGGCAGGGTCAATGCAGCTAGATATCAGGAGATTTTGGAGCACTTCATGCTTCCATCTGCTGAAAAGCTTCATGGAGATGAAGATTTCATTTTCCTGCACGACCTGGCACCTGCTCACAGTGCCAAAACCACTGCTAAATGGTTTACTGACCATGGTATTACTGTGCTCAATTGGCCTGCCAACTCTCCTGACCTGAAGCCCATAGAGAATCTGTGGGATATTGTGAAGAGAAAGTTGAGAGACACCAGACCCAACACTGTGGATGAGCTTAAGGCCGCTATCGAAGCATCCTGGGCCTCCATAACATCTCAGCAGTGCCACAGGCTGATTGGCTCCATGCCACGCCGCATTGAAGCAGTCATTTCTGCAAAAGGATTCCCGAGCAAGTATTGAGTGCATAACTGAACATAATTATTTGAAGGTTGACTTTTTTGGTATGAAAAGCACTTTTTTTATTGGTCGGATGAAATATGCTAATTTTTTGAGATAGGAATTTTGGGTTTTCATGAGCTGTATGCCAAAATCATCAGTATTAAAACAATAAAAGACCTGAAATATTTCTTTCAGTTGGTGTGCAATGAATCTAAAATATAAGAAAGTTTAATTTTTATCAGTACATTACAGAAAATAATGAACTTTATCACAATATGCTAATTTTTTGAGAAGGACTAGTACATGATTTATGGCATTATTTCCTGGAACTTTATTGTCGGTAAATAGATAAAAATTCTTGGGATTGTAGAAGTGGTTATATTTCGATATGTGCTCATTAAATATGCAATTATGCAATACAGCAAAAATATGACCTCTAAGCCAAGGACCATTGTAATTTTGGGATTCAGCACTTTTGAATTAGTCAAAAACAAGTCTCAGGTAAAAGTCAACAAAAGTTGTGTTGGACAGTGGAAAGCTTCTCAACAAAATCGATATCTTTGCTTTATAAACCTGGCATGATGTGCTAATGTTCATTCTGAAGTAAAATTCTCACACCTGTAGGAATGCGGAGTCACTGCTAGCGATTTCATCATCTAAGGTTCTCACGGCATGTGAGAAAGCCAAGATATCCCTAGAGAGCCTGTCGGTGTTTTTCTTCATTAGATGCAACTTTTCCTCCTCTTCATCACTCAGAAGAGCAATTCTCACCCTCTCCTGTTTCTCTAGGAACTCTCTGATCTCACTAAACTCCTCTCGGATCTGTTTCTCCACCTGTCTCCTTTGGTTCTGTTTAAGTTGACAACAGAAAACAAACAAAAAACAGTCTGTGAGATTTGTAGATTCATATGTTCAGTTGAGTTTAGATCTTTTAAATTCCAAGGATATATCAGAATTTGGAGTGTTTACTGTGGAACGATCTCGAAGCAATAAGTTTGACAGATAGACCCAAGAAAGGTGTATAATGACAGTGTAAACTCTCCCAGTTCTTGAACGTTCTGTCAGCTCCTCATTGTTACCTTGATATGTACAGTGATGTCATCATTCTCCTGCTTGGCCTCGTAAAGCCGGCGGAGATTTTTCTTCATCGGCAAAAGCTCCTTCATTAATGCTGCCTAATGAGACCAGAGACACCCAACCAAGCTTTATTAATGCTGATCCACTAATGTAAACTCCTTTACAGACAGATGAGCTGAATACAAAAAGAAAACATTGCTGTAAACCAACAGGACTACAATACGTAAATGCTTTCACGGGAGGAAATGTTCAATGCAGTTCACCTTTCAGCCTCTTGGAGGCAGAGTTGAGAGACTGCTATTCCAACATAACTTTGAATATTGAGGACAGATTAGCAAGATGAACTTCAGGGTGGCACGACCATATATATATATATATATATATATATATATATATATATATATATATATATATATATATATATATATATATATATATATATATATAGAGAGAGAGAGAGAGAGAGAGATAGATAGATAGACAGACAGACATGCAACGTGTGCTATACGTACCTTCAGAAGTTACCTATTCAGCTTGCTGCACCATGGCCACCTTTGGGAGGTGATCTGAATAAACACTGCCTGTCTACATGTCTAGTATACAGAGTCACTAGGGTTTGTATATACAGTAGGCCCTCGACATTCGCGGGGGTTCGGTTCCAAGCCCTCCCGCGAATGGAGATAATCCACAAGTTCTGTACCCGGAAGTAAAACCCCATGTATCACGTTCTAGCCGCCCCCCTGTAACAAGCCCAATTGACTGTGCTTAGTTATACACGCCCGAAGATAATCCGATCTCACAGCTGTAGGAGAGTCGACCGGTCGTAGACGAGCATAGTGCAACACATGAACAAACAAAACAAATAAAACAAATTAAAACGAACAAAGAAACAATTTGACTCTGAGAACTCCACGATGTCGCCATCTGAGCAGCGCCATCTTGGAGACGTCACTCCAAGTTCAATGAAAAGGACATGAAGCATAATAAAGTTTATCCTTTTGGTATCGCTTGTTAAACATGCTACAGAACATAAAATCTCACGCATAAACATGAACTTAGGTACTGTACTGGAATAACAATTGAAAAAGATTTTAATACAACAGTTCAGAGAAAACCGTCATTTCTAAGAAGAAAGTCTTATTTCTTCAGAAGAAAAATCCATCATTTTCTATCGCTTTGCCAGAGAAGACACATAGCGTTTGAGTGGTATCATAGAGCTTAACTGGTAATTAAAACACGCACAAAAAAGAGGCTCATTGACAACTTGTGCGCAAATGAGGAAAAAGGGGCGGGACATGAGCTCAACCAATCAGGAAAAAGGAGGACAGCTATTGGCTGAATTTGAATCACTTGCCGGTTGCTTGGCAGTCAGCGAATACTCAAACCGTGGTTGCAAAACCTCGAATAGTCATGGGCATACTGTACATACATATACCGTGTGTGTGTGTGTGTGTGTGTGTGTGTATATACTAATCTCATATATATATATATATATATATATATATATATATATAAAATGGTACCTCACTATACGAAATTAATCTGTTCCAAGCCTTTTTCGTAATCTGCATTTATAATATTTCTTAAAATTATTTATATATGTTAAAGTTTTTAGGGCTGGCAAGAAATTGTTCCACAATTGATTGAAATGTGAAAATCAAGCTATTATTTATAGTCACACTGATTCCTGCAGGAGTTATTGCACATTTCCCAACTCAATGACAGCAAATTAATTCAATGTCTAGAACTAATAAAAAGATCTCATAAATTATTAATTTTCCATAATCTTTATTCCTTATACAAAATGCAGGTTCGAATATATGTAAACAATTATTAACTGCAAAGACATAACTGAATTAAATTCATATCACAATGTGTCTGACAAGCATTTAACATTATTAATTTGTCACAATATGTTGATGTGACTAATTCAGAACATTTCCATATATTACAGTAATATAATACAATTAATTGTAATAATAATACTAATATATAGTTTTTTCTCATCATATAGTTATATGAGCAAATATGGCTAATAAAGATGAGGCTAATTTCACAATTTCAATGAAACTGAGCTTAAGTGCCTGAGCTATTAAAAAACTGAAATAGTATTGAATCACCAATATAACAAATATTAATAACTCATTGGTACATATATTCATTTAGGTCACAATTTTACTGTATCAACAGTTATTATATACACATTAATTAAGGCAGCCCTTTATTATTGTATCATAAAAGTTATATCACTTAACTGCAAAAGAAACTTTGGATTACTTGTATAACTCCCATAATAACCTCTCTTGCTTAGGTTCTTCATTTCTGTATTGTGTGCACTCATAAACTGCACAAAACTGGGTCATTTCTTTAGTTCAATGCCTGAGACTTGCTCCCACGTGGTATCAAGATATAGTTATACAAAGACATATTTATTTAAAAGACACCTTTATACCTATGCTTGCTCCCAACTCCCACCACTTTAAGATGGCGGACTGTGCGCATCCGCTTGACTGCCGAAATGGACCAATTGCGTATCTGTATAACTATGTTGGTGGTGTAGTGGTTAGCATGACTGCCTCACAGCAAGTAGGTCATGGGTTCGATTCCTAAGCTCAGTGTTCCAAATTGGCCCAGATGAGTGTCAGTGATTGTGCAAAGGTTGGCAATGACAAGTGAGCTCTTCAAGACGTACTCAGCCGATCCAGAGGTGGCTGAGATACACTCCCACCTCCACACAACCCTAGCAGCAATAAGTAGTTTGGCAAATTAATAAATAATTGAACTGAGGCAGTGAAATTTATAAGCCCCATTTGTTTTTCTGAATGTAAATGGAATTCCCTTGTTTTGTTTTTAATTCCCACCCATGAGCCACTTATCATCTGGGCAGCTGATGACAGGAGTCGTTGAAGATTAACAGCTGCTTCCTTTGAAACAAATGCAGCCAACTTCTACTAATAATACATCACAGAGTAGCATCACATACTTGCTATCCGCAGTTTTGCACATACACGATGCCACAGATTGGCTAGTATCATTCTGATGGTCATGGAGGGCGCCAAGTGTCATCCTTCCCACTCACCCAGAAAGCACAGCAAATTCTGCTTCCTTATACTGATGATGAATTAGGATTAAACTACACCAGAACCCGTATTAATTGTCATATTTCTCCATTTATGTCGTGGAGCCAGTGGTGCAGTGGTTAGGATGCTGCGCTCATGATCGGGAGGTTGCGAGTTCGAATCCCACCAAGACCCTCACTGTGCTAAGACCCCTGGGCAAGGTCTCAACCACAAGTGTCTCTGTTCACCCAGCAGTATAAATGGGGACCAGTAAAAATATACTGGGAAGGAAACTTGCGATGGACTAGCGTCCCATCCAGGGGGAGTTGAACTCCTGGTTGCTTCACGCTATGGAAACCGGGGATAAGCACCGGCCTGATGAGCCACGAGGCTCGGGTGTAAAAACCCAACAGACTTACCTACCTACCTTCTCCATGTATGTTCCATTTATCATGCATGTTGTCATTTATGATCCAGAACACCCCCTTAGATCAAAAGGTGCAGGATGCTTCGTGATACCTCGAATAATGACTACTGAAGGGGGCAGCGTTTTTCTCTTACAAAGCCCCACAGTTATAGAATAACCTTCCAGTTAATGTCCGGGACTCAGACCCACTCTCAGTTTTTAAGACGAGGCTGAAAACTTACTTGTTTAGTGGAGAATTTTGTTAATAGGCTTTTATTTGGTAAAGGTGCAGATCTAGTGGTCTCAGGCATAGAGAGTTCTGGTAAACCGTGATGTTGGGAATGCTGTCGCTCCCTCATGCTCACCCAAGTCTGTTTGACAGTGGAGTGTCTGATTGCCTAACTTCACAGGGTGCCCTCATGTTCGCCTTCCTTCTGGTTCTTTCCCCTTTCAATAGCCAGGCATGCCAGCGTCCCTTCTTGCACTCAGGAACAATTAAAATCTATTTCCATTATACTATTATGAGTATACCTAATGATCTCTCTCTCTCTCTCTTTCTGTTTTTCTTGAGATACACATTCTCCTTCTTGGATGCCAGTCATCCTGATCCTTCTGCTTTCTGGGGCCTGTAGCCTGTCCTGGTGTGCTGATGTTGGCTGGATTCCTCATCTTGGAAGCCCCTCCTTCCTACCGATGAAGATCTATATGGACCCAGATGTGCAGTAACAGACTGTGAAAATGACTTTTTACTTCTGATGATATAAATATAAACTCTTTTCCCCACAATTATTACGGATTTACAGTTGTATAACCATCCAGACCATCTCCACTACCCAGAGGAGCAGTGATGGTCTAGTGGGGGGCAGTGATGGTCTAGTGGTATAGGGCGTTGGATCGCTGATCCAAAGGTTGGGGGTTCGAGTCGCACTCTCCACAAGGTTGTCACTGCCCCCAGTGCAGCTAACTGGGTTATCAAAGGCGGGCCATGTCTCTCACTGGTCTATGGTGTGAGACATGTAAAAGAACCATTGCTGACTTTCGTAAAGAGTAGCTGCAAAGCCGTCGGCGTGTTTCTGTCCCTTGCTAAAGGGTTGTGACAGGAAGGGCATCCGACGTAAAAACCTATGCCAAATCAAATGTGCGACTCAACTGATTCGCTGTGGCGACTCCCGAGAAAGGGAAAAAAGCCGAAAGAGAAGAACCACCATCCAGACTGAATTTTGGACTGTAATGAATTTCTCACATATATGGTTTGTATTTTTATGGTTTCACCCAAATTTGGATGGGTTTTCCCTTTTGGACCTGGTTCCTCTCAAGGTTTCTTTCTCGCATCAACTGAGAGAGTTTTTCCTTGCCAACGTTATCTTGGGTATTTAAACTATCAACCCATGATGATGGACTGTTAAGCATTTATATACGTTCATCTGGTTGGCAGTCGGAGGATTTGAACTTATAACCTGGTCCTAACCTCCAAACCAAGAAAACTTTGTTTTGACCCCACCCGACCTTCTCCCTAATTTGGTCTGCTGTATCAGAAAACAAATAGGATTGTGAAGGCGCTTGTTCTAAAAAACGAGAGGTCAACCAACGTCGTTTAACTTTTTTTTTTTTTTGCTCATGCAAGGTCATAGAGAAATGTAACATTTTACGCAACTGCCTCCCCAACCCTGCATGACTGGTGAGTGATTGACAGAGGAGAGCAGGCCACTCTGTTACTAAATTGTACTACATGAAAAATATCACATAACAGCAGTGAGCCCTCCTGTAAACATCATCAGAGCTCCTGAGTGTTTTGTGTTAAACTTTTCAGCTTGTTATGAAAACACACAAGGCCTGATAGGAATGATGGGGGATTGACGCGCACAAGTCACGCACAATAAACGAACATTCTCAAAACTGTTGATTCGTCTTTACTCCTTTACTCACATGCTCCTTTTAAACATAACTGTTTCTATAGCAACAGTATATTCATGTGCATGGGGAAGGGGTAAATCAGTGGTTAAGCTTCTGGATTAGTGATCTGAAGGTTAGCGGTTCAAGCCCCAATACCACCAAGCTGCCACTGTTGGGTCCTTGAGCAAGGCCCTTAAACCAGTTGTGCAAAAATTGGTAACTGTGAGTCCCTCTGAATAAGGGTGTCTGCCAAATGCTGATAATGTGATGTTCTGTCTGGAGGTGTTGTTTCACATTTGCAGAATGAGTCTCCATTGTCAGTGTTTTCTAACACTCAGAGGTAAATGTGGAAAGGGTACCGATATTTTTGGACACAATTAACTTAATAATAATAATAATCGGAAATTGTATAATAGAACCAATAACTCTTTCTTTCAAAATTTTAAAATCTAAACTAACTGAATTATTTTTTAAAATATGATGTCAGTCTTGCGTTTGTTCCGGGTCAGATCACATGGGCAGCAGAATAAAGCAATGAGGTCCAGATATCCTTCTCCACAGCCACTTCCTCCAGCTCTTCTCGTAGGACATCGACGCGTTCCCAGAACAGCTGAGACACAAAGTCTCTCCAGTGTGTTCTGGGTCGACCCCAAGGTCTCCTCCTAGTTGGACATGCCCAAAACACCACACCAGAGAGACGTTTGGGAGGCATTCTAACCAGCTGTACGAGCCACTTCAACTGGCTCCTCTCAATGCGGAGAAGCAGTGGTTCTAATCCACGCTCTTCCCATACGGCCAAACTTTTCACCCTACATCTGAGTGAGAGCCCCGACACCCTGCGAAGGAAGCTCATTTCAGCCACTTGTATCTACTTGATTTTTTTGGCCACTAGCCAAAACTTGACCTCAAATATCTGATGTATTTTTTTAGCTATATATTGTTAGTAAAGGACTAATTATAAGAGAAACAAAACACAACTAACAGCATGACAGAGCTTATTACCAAAACCTTATATTTATTTATTTTGGGACAACTATATTTTTATATAATTTTTACGAGTGAGCAGTTGAGAGCTAAGGGGCCTTGTTCAAGGTCCCAATGGAGGCAGATGGTGATCCTGGGACTTGCACCTCCAACCCTATGATCAGTCACCCAGAGCCTTAACCATCAAGACCCTACTGCCACTAATGTTATTAAGAAATTACATCTATTTATTAAATTAATAAAATTTTCAGTCTTTGCTGAGATAAAAGGATACACTCGATTACCTATTGCCTAATATTATGGTCGCAGGGAGACCGGAGCCTATCCCACGCAACATTGGGAGAAGGCGGGAAACTGATCAGAATCTCATCAGATCATTGCACAGCAACACGCACAACCATTCACACTCACTCCAACATGTAGGAGCAATTAACCCGAGTTGCATATTCTTGGACTGTTGGAGGAAACCCATATAAACACAGTAGGAACATGCAAACTCCACAAAGAACTGCTCAAGCTGAGCACAGGACTGAAACCCAGAACCTTCTCGCTGTGGCTACCATGTCTGCCTCACGCCACCCCAGTCCTTTTCAGATGTTGAACTTCTACATGAATGATTATGCAGGACGCGTTTCGCCAAAGAGTAACCAAGATATCCAACAGGTACAGTTTGGGAATCAAAGTGAATATGCCAGACAAAGTGCTTCACCAAAATAATCGCTGCTGTAAAACCATTTTGATTTAATTTACTGGATTAAATGGTCGGGTCTCGCATGGACCATAAGTGGGGACTATACAAGCAAAACCTTGATAAGAGACAATTGTGAGCTGGGTTTACGCAATGAAATCACGGACACTGTAGCTTTCTATATCCTAATTGTGGTCCGATTTTTCATTAAAATTCATTAATTTTGGGACGGGACAGTAAGAGAATAACAAACATTTTTAATTTCTCTTACGTCATCATCAGGTACGTCCCAGTGGATTGTACGTTTTAATATCATGTGGTAAAATGGTAAGAAAGGTCAGCGTTATTAATTTCAAAGGCTAATTTGGTTGCCCAATGAAACTCACCTTTAGGTCATGAGCTGCTTCCTCTAAGGGACACACACTGTGGCCTTGGTGCTTCTTGGAGGTGTGACACACGCAGCACAGCAGTTCCTCATCATCATGGCAAAAGAGTTTGAGCGGCTCTCTGTGGGTGGGACACAGGTCTAAAGGTCTGGCTGTGGCGCCAGGCAATGAAGGTGCCATGGTCAGTCCCTTCTGTTCCTGCACCAGAGTTTCACACAAGTTCTTCAACACGAGACTGACTGTAGGCTCGGAGAGTGAGCACTTCCGCCTGCACACGGGACACTCACGCTTGTCTGTCTTCTTACTCCAGAACTGGTAGAGGCAGGTGCGACAGAAGCTGTGGCTACAGCGCAGGACCACAGGGTCACAGAAGATCTCACAGCATACTGGACATGACAACTCTTCCTCTACAGCTGAGCGGGAGCTCGAGGTCAATGCCCGGGGACGGAGAACCGCTGTGACTTTGGAGTTCAGGAATATGAAGCCTTTTCCGGGCTGAGAGGAAGCTCTAGGGCGTAAAGACATGACTCAAAAGTCTGGGCTATGCATAAGAAAACTATCTCTGGATTATCCTCAAACTCATACATGTGCCTTTGCAAAGATGCCAGAGGAACAAACAAAACATGGCCTCGCTGAGCATCACTGCCTTTTATAGACTCAACACCGTACACTATATGACAGACCATGAGGCAGCTTGCGTCATTCGAAAGAAAAACAACCAGCATTTGGCAAATCCGTAGTGTTTTCTATAAACACGACTGTTTTGGGAACTTGGCTGGTGTTGACGATAGTAGGCACAGCTGATCTTCAGTCAGGGTATCATACAGAACGTTTATCAATCCTGCAGAGCTAGCCATCTTACATAAGCATGACCTCACCAAAAAAAAAAAAAAAAAAAAAAAAAAAAAAAAAAAAACATTTCTACACATGACACTTGGTATTTATTTTGGCAATGCTTTTTATAATGTTTTGATAAATGAGAAAAAAGTCGTCTAGATACACCTAACGTAAGGTTAAATATTTTTTAATAGGATTGGTACCTGCACGAGGGTTCAATACCCTGGCAACACAAACATTTTAATTCAATATTACTAGCCGTGTAATAAGCATAAGGATAATAAAGATAATGAATAGCGAGCAGGTAATTAGAGCAAAATTAATTCTCAGAGTGATTCAGAAACTCTCTGCTACACACCATAAGCCCAATCACTGTCAGGGTTTCCTTTAGAATAATGTCCAGCACATTTCTAGCCCTGGATTAACGCTCAGATCCTGCAGTTTCATCAGCTTTAGTTGCATCTTGGCTCCAGTTCCCCCATTAACCTGATTTACAAGCAGCTTGTATAACGAATGGTTGGATCCTGCAAGTTCAATACAGGGAGGTATCAAACACTAGAAGAGTGCATCACATCAAATACCCAAAAAGAGTAAAAGAAGAAAAATCCTAAGGCATGTTCTCACCTTCTATGTCAGAGTTAAGCACAAAGTTAAAAACTGATGACTGCTACATACATCAAGAAGTAGGAAAAAAGGCATGTTCAGCATAGTGTCATCACATTTTCTTTTAATCGCACTTTATAATTGTTTGGGACGTGCGAATACGAATTATTCAATTCGAATTTTTGCCCATTATTGGTTGATACGACGCTTCAGCTTGCCATGGTCCCCCCTCTCTTCATGATGTCCCATACATTTTCAATTGGAGATATGTTTGGTCAAGCAGTATATCAGGCAACCACACTACAAAGCAATACTGCTATTGTTCATGTAGAATGACTCCTGGCATTGTCTGAAATAACCATGAACCTCCTGAGAAAAGATATTGACTTGTCTTCAGCATGTCTCTTGTTCTTTTTCTGTTCCTTTCAGCTGTTCCCTTCTGGGGTTGCCACAGCGAATCATCTGCCTCTATTTCACCCTATCCTCTGCATCTTCTTCTCTTACTTCAACTACCTTCATGTCCTCCTTCACCACATCCATAAACCTTCTCTTTGCTCTTCCTCTAGGCCTTCTGCCTGGTAGTTCCAACCTCAGCATCCTACTGCCAATATATTCACTTTCCCTCCTCTGTACATGTCCAAACCATCTCAATGTAGCGTCTCTGATTTTGTCTCCAAAACATCTTACATGTGCTGTCCCTCTATACAGCTCTGGAGCAATGCTACTTTCACCTCACATGGAATTCACCCATGCTCTCGGTACTGATGCTTCCCGATACCATGACTGATGCTGGCTTTTTGCACCTTTTGCAGTTAAATAACAGAAATAACAGAATTTAGTCAAATATGCTTTTGTGAAATTCTCATCTGGAATTCTTTTAGTGAAGAGTAATGCAACTACCATGCTAAGTATTACAATACACTCTATTAGTATTTTTAGCAAAAGGCAGTCTGCGGAAACCGAGAAACAACAACAACAACAAAAATTATAGCTTGAGGGAAACAATAACAAAGCATTCCGGAAATTCATGTTGATAAACCTATTAAATACATATACACAATAAAATTTACAGCATTTGCCCAGGTTTATAGAAGTATGATTAAATCCAAGAGGTCATCTTATGAGAAGAACAAACCCAAGAGAAGGAAATTATCTTCCTTTGCTGCAGAGATTTTAAATTTCATTTACTC
This sequence comes from Plotosus lineatus, assembly GCA_024760905.1. Classification (NCBI taxonomy): domain Eukaryota; kingdom Metazoa; phylum Chordata; class Actinopteri; order Siluriformes; family Plotosidae; genus Plotosus; species Plotosus lineatus. The sequence continues at coordinate 89,683,696 of CM045728.1, read as the reverse complement.
TCGAACCTGAGAGAAAGTTAGTTATTGCTTAATCTTTGGCCACATAAACATCTTTTGTTAATAAACATAATAAACTACAGTTGATATTGCACAGTGTTTGTGGGCATCAGACAGTAGCAGCCATACTATCATTTTTACATTAGTCTATTCAGTGGCGGGAATAAGTGCTTTCAAAATTCACTCAAGTTTTTGGGGTCTCTCGCTTCACCTCGTCATGACTCGTTTACACAGAATGGTGTTTAATACATAAACTTACAGTTTACAAAATCCATCAGAAGAAGAGGGATTATCTGGTCTGGTGGCAATAGCTGCTGGCGGCGCCAGGCCGGGGGGGGTACCACCGGAAGTCGCCGAAACCCATGCTCATAGAAGTAACCCGGCCTGGTCGGTGGCTGATGAGGACCAGAATCCCTATCAGTCCGTGTCTGTCTTTGAGGAGACTGGGCCACCATGGGAGCATTAGGCTGGCCCAGGTAGGTTAGTTCAACCCCTTACTGGTTGGAAAATTAGAACACAAATGACAAAAGAGCGACATGAGATAGTTTGTTTTAATGAACTTGAGAAATTAGTGGAATGAGGACGTGATGGATGGACCCACACAGAGGCTCTAATTGCACTTGGACAGTACGTTTAAACAGTGTAACATTGAAAATGTGACAGTTTTCATAACAGCATTGATCTTTTCCAACTATAGTCGATCTATAATACAGTGAAATACACAAAGAACACAAGGCATCAACAGCAGAACATTAAAAACAACAGCAAAATATTACAAAAAAGTAGCTAAATATTAAAAGAGTGTGGGACATAACAGTATATAAACATGTACAAGAACAGCCTTGTCCTTAAACTCAGTAATGAGATACCGCCGTATTCAACGTGATAAGCGCCCAGGGCGCTTTAAAAATTGGAGTGAGTGGGCACTTATTAAAATGCTACCAGTGGAGTGGAACGGTAAGTGCTTATTACCATCGAGGTGGAAAACATGAATAATAACAGAACAATAAAAGAGTTTTACTGATACAGTGGAACCTCACTTTACAAAATGAATCCGTTCCAGAGCCTTTTTCTTAACCTGAATTTTTCGTAACTTGAACTGAATTTTACATGTAAAACGTGTGATTCGTTCCAAGGCCCCAATACTACCCCATAAACCCTTTAAAAATTATAAAAGCATACTTCCTTCTGCTTCAATATCGTACCAATGGTAGACAGGTTTGGCCATATTCCTTTGCGATATTACTCGAGCCCGTTTCTTCTTCTCACTCGCACCGGAAATCACAAGCGGTGTGTGTGTGTGTGTGTGTGTGTGTGTGTGTGTTGACCATGTCTTCTTAGCGGAGTTATAATCTTACAAATGTTTATGGAAGGTTAAAAGCCTGAGTCAAGAAATAAAGCATAAAACAACAGTGACTCTGTACTTTACATGAAAAGCATTATGGGAGATGCAGCTCCATAATAGCCAATGGAAGGGAACTGCGTCATCCCTCCTAGCCAATGGGAGGCCAGCGAGGCGGAATGTTGGAAGATAGCCAATAAGAGGGAGCTACGTCATCCCTCCTACCCAATGGGAGGCCAGCGTGGCGGGATGTTGGGAGATAGGCAATGGGATGTACCTGCCTCACCCAGGAGCCAATGGGGGGGCCAGCGGGACGGGATGTTTGAACGTCATTGATGGGAGAGCAGCCTGTCCAGTTTGACTGTTTGAATGGCGCGTTTTGTAAGGAGAACTTGTTTCATTTATAGAGACAAAAAATTTTGGAAAATGTTTTTCGTAACCTGGATTTTTCATTTGCTGAGACTATAGTAAGGTGAGGTACCACGGTATTAGTGTTATTTTTGTGGAATCAACCAAACTACTTACATGAAAACTGAAAATAAACAGAAAACAGCATTTTTTTAAAGACCCCTTACTTTTCCCTCCCAGTCTTCTTTTCTTTTCGGCTATTCCCTGAAACATTTTCCCGGAAGTAAAAATCGAGCCAATCAACACGAATGTCAACTTTAGCACATGGCACATTGAACCAATCAACACAAACATAAACAAAAGCACATGGCCAGGAATGTCTTTAAATGTATGAAGTTATTGAGCAGGAGAATCGGGTGAAAAATACTCATCATTACTTTCTGATAGGTCCATAACTGGGTCATCACTCCATTTATTCAGAGCATCCCATAGTTTTGCTGTAGCAGTTTCTAATGGTTCATTGGTTGTTGGACATTTACCAAGAGAACACAGCAAAATATTTCCCTGTTTTTTAAAACACAGCGGAACGATAAAATGTGTTATTACTGATGAACATTATAGACATTCCCCAGTGGCAGGGGGTCTTGAAATACCATGTAAACTCATTTTTACAGGCAGTGAACGCCTCATTTTACCGTTACAGCGACTGATCGAATAAAATTGGTAAGTTTGATCTACGATTTTGCTCCAAGTACACATGGGTGGTTATTAGACGTAAGAACAAAAACACTGGGGGGGGGCTTATTGGATAATGGTGCTTATTACGTAGAATACGGTGTATTCAAACTAACACTCACTACTTTCTTGCTTTCAAGCCAGTCAGACCTTGTAATCTTCATAATTTTCATCTTCTTACAATACTAAATAATACCACCTTGCATGAAAAAAATAGACAAAGCGGAACTATGATTAAGACACAATATAATACGACACCTGAAATATTAATGAACAGTTCAATACTGATCCTTGGTTTGGCATTAATTAGACTGAAGGTGGTTTTGTTATGTACTGAAACAGGAATGAGAAAAGTGTCTGTCTGCAAACAAAACATTCATTCAGAAAAGTTCCCTCAATTTAGCTCATGGAGACTATGGGGGGTTATTTTGTGAATAAATTATGAAACAAAAAGGTTCGATTAGTGCTGGAATCATCACCAGTGTTCTTTGCTTCTCAATAGGCTTGTGCGACATTCATTTATTGAGCCAATCAGGAAGTTTTTTTTTCCACTAGATATTTGCAGCCCAATTTTAAGAACATTTGAACAATGACTCCTAACAGTTTAATGCTATTAAAATAAAAGACTGTCCTGTAAAATTATTTTTATAATTAAAACCTCAAGGTTCCAAACACAAAATTCTGTTTAACTATTGAGTTTAAAAATATGCATGAAAATCTGTGCAGGTTTTGCTTCACACTCTTGCAAAATTCAATTGACTTGTTCCTCGTTTCATGGATACACCAATGTTAATGTTTACGATTTATAAATAATAACAGCTGGACAAAACATCTTTTATTTCCGCCAGTCTTAACTTATTAAGTGCGCAATGAATTTTAAAACTACCTTTTTTGAGCCAAGCTGGTCCTTCCATTGACTTTTAATGACAGCTACTGAGTTGCATCTGAAGGCATTTTAACACCAGTGAGGTTAATACATATCCCTCTACATTTAATTGACTATAATAGCGAGTAGGGGGTTGTGAATGATGAATTCAGACACAGGCAGCATTATTATGATTTTTCTTCTTCATTCTTTTAAATATGCACAACACCCCATGACTGGGCTCCTTTAACCACGCTATAATGTCTCACTTTGGCGTAAGCTGTTAAGAATAGTGTACACTAATAAACTCAAAATGTTTGTGGCATGTAAACAGAGAACTTGCACAGAGGTCGGGGTAGGGGCGTTGCCTCCAGGCTTCAAATTTAAAGCACCTGTGCAGAGCATTCAGTGCACTTGTGCAGAAATTACATATTTTTGAAATATTTTTGATTGTGAACTTGCACTGATGTGCTCTGATATTTACTTGTGGAGCTCCTATACAAAATACATTACAGTGAGAAGATCTGGTAATAAAATAGACTCAGCGAAAAGCATGTCTGTGTACGATCCCATCAGGACGTTATCATAATGTCGCACAAGCCTGCTTTTCTACATTCAGGATCTGTTTTGAAAGAATCCAATCGTTAGCTAGTGTGATCCGATTCTTACTCTAAACACTATTGCATGGGTTAACGGTAGTGTGTTGTTTAATTTACTTCTATAAATTAAACTCTATACCAACCAAACCCCGGGCCATTCATAATGTGTTACTATTTACACTCACCTACAAGATTAATCCAGCTTTAAAACTTTCACATTTTACATTTTTACTCACAAACGGATGAGATGAATAATGCTGGTGATTATTTCACCATGTTTGGAAGGAGACAGATTTTTTTTTTATCATTTTGCATTCATCTGCATCTGTCATCAATATGTGCGTATGCCATCAAGCATACTTACAATATGTATTAAAATATAAAGATTTTACAAAGTGTGAAATGTAACAGGACACAAAACTGATTATCTCAAGGAAGATGGGGGCGAGTCATAAGGGACAAAAGAAAGGAATATAAAACATGGTGCACATGCTTTTACAAAGCTGCTGTAGAGAGAAATAGTGTTGCATCACATATATGGTACAGAACTGCACTGCACATGCACAAAGGAGTGTGAGTGTGGAATGTGCATACAGACGTGTGTGTGTGTGTGTGTGTGTGTGTGTGTGTGTGTGCATGCGTGCATGCAGGGGATGGAGAGGGAGTGGCAGTGCAGTTCATACAGTGTAACAGTGCAAAGTGAACATCACAGTCAGAGTCAGAGAGAGAGAGAGAGAGAGAGATAGTAAGAGTGAGAGACAGACAGGAACAGAGAGAGAGAATGAGAGAAAGACAGAAAGAGAAAGAAAGCAAGACAAAGACAGAGAGAGAAAGAAAGAAATAAAGAGAGAGAGAGACAGAGAGAGAGAGAGAGAGAGAGAGAGAGAGAGAGAGAGAGGAGATTTATACGTGCAATGTGCAGATTTATATTTTTTGTAGCATTTATCTAAAAAAAGATGGGGAGGGGTATTTCAGCATTGTTCTTCCACATTGGAGTCCAAGTTGTAGTGTAAATTCTTCTGGACTCATCCCCTGGGTTGCGGTAATGCTCCTCACTGTTCAGAAATTAAGTGTTTAAAACATAGCCCACTCCCGGAGCACGTCCAGCTGAACTGTGTTTTTTTGTGTGTAACTCACTCTGCAGTGTTTTGCTCAGTGCCATCACCAGTCTTAAGCACCTCCCTGTCAGTCCTGTTGACTCCACCTACCATGGACAGGATCAAATCCGCCCGACCTTGGCGTCACCGATGGCACCCCAGACGTCAAATACAAACTCATCTGGGAAGGCGAAGTCACCAAGTGTCGCGTCCAAAGCCTCTGCGAACTCATCCGGATTCTTCTTATCTTTACCCAATTCCACCATAGTGGCCGCTGGAGGAGAAAGAGAGAAGAAAAAAAAGACAGACAGAAAGAGACATCAATACAGAGTAGAAAGCAAAAGGATACAAAAGGACATATGGAGGGAGAGGGAGGGAGACAGACAGAGAGAGAGAGAGAGAGAGAGAGAGAGAGAGAGAGAGAGAGGGGTGATAAAATGGGAGGTAGAGCAAGAGAGAAGTGAAGAAAGAGAAAAAGGCCTTGAAACACAAGACAAAGAATACAAAAATGAACGAAAGAGTGAGAAGAGAAGAACAGAAAAGGAAAGAAAACAAAGACACATACACTTGGAGAACAAAGAGAAAGAAATTGATAGAAAAAGAAAAATTTGCATAAAAAGATACAATCAGTGAGTGAAAAAGAGAAAGACATTCACAAACATGGAGAAAGCGAAAAGGAGAATAAAAAAGAAAGAAAGAAGGGAAGAAAGACACTCATAGGTAAATACAGGGTGAGAGAAGATAAATTAACAGAGTAAGAAAGAAAAAAAATGAAGTGAGAGATGAAATTCAAAAGTAAACTAACAAGAGCAGCGTTACAGAACACAAAGCACCGGGGCATCCGCCTGCTTCGGAAATGTTTCTAAAACATTACGTTTTTCAACAATTTTATACAAATAAAACCACGAAACATGATCAGAGTAGAAGAAAGAGCAGAAGAAGAAGGAGGAGAAGCAGAAAGGGAAAGAGGGGAGGAGGATAAAGAAAGAATATGAGGAAGACAAGGAGAAATAGGATGAGAAATAGAAAGAGAAAAGGGTGATTAAAAGGAGGAAGAGGGAGAGAACAGGTGAGGATGAGGAAGAGATACGGACACAAAAGAAAGAGAAAGATGGAGAAAGAGGAAGATAAAGAGGAGCACAAAGAAGGAAGAGGAGAACAAACAGAAATGGGGTAAGAGGGTAGAAAGAGAAAGAGGGAGAAGAGAAAGAACCAGAAGGAAGAGGGCTGTGATTTACCGAGTTCACTATCTCGTATGCCCATATAGTTTTCTAGTAGATCATCCACTTTTCCAATGGCCTTTTCTTCAAACGCTGACGGCTGAAAACAAAAACACAGGGAGCATTTTCACCTCTCTCTCTCTCTCTCTCTCTCTCTCTGGATTCAGATTCTTCAGAAGGTCATGTTTAGTTTATGAGACAGCACTGTAGCTCACACAGGTTAAATAAATCTGCTTATCCTCATGCAATACTGTTTCCATGGTAACACCAGAGGGCATAACGTGACGTAATTACACTATAAATTAGAAAGTAATACTTTAAGATAAACATGTTATGGCAATACAAATACTAAAAGAATCAAAGATCAGGGCAAGCTGCTTTAGAATAACAAGAACACACAAATACATACCAGCTCCTCCACTGTTGCCGGTCCTTTAGATCTCAGACGTAGCGTTCCTCTGCCGGTACCCAGCTGCACTCCTGACCCTGCTTTCCCACCTGAGCGCTGACTGATCATATCTGAGAAATAATATCAGAATAATGCAGTGTCACACAACCTAGCACCTTTCAGCACCTCCCATTACCCCATATTACCTCCCATTATCTCCTATTACCTCTAAGCACCTCTAATTACCTCTTAGCACCTCCTATTACCTCGACATACCCCTTGCAAAATCCTAGCACTTTCCGGAACTCCTGAGCACCTCTTCACACCGCCCATTAGCTCTAATTACCTCTTCCTATTATCTCATATTGCTTTTCAGAACCTCCTAATACCTCTTAGCACCTCTCATTAATTCCAAGCATTTCCACATTACCTCTTAGACTTCTTTTCAGACTCTCCTATCACCTCCTAGCACCGCCCATTACTTCGAATAATTACCTTCTACAACCTCCCATTACCTGTTAGCACCTCCAATTACTTCTGATTAACTCCTACATCCTCCCATTACGTCTAAATACCTCTTGCAACCAACTATCATCATCAACTTATCCCAGAGGTACAGTTAGAGTGCAATAGGCCCTTGACTATTTGAGGTTTTGCACCCACGGTTTGAGAATTCGCTGACTGCCGAGCAACCGGCACGTGATTCAAATTCAGCCAATGGCTGTCCTCCTTTCTCTTGATTGGTTGAGCTCATGTCCCGCCCCTTTTTCCTCAATGGTGCACAAATTCTCAATGAGCCTCTTTTTTGTGTGTGTTTTAATTACCAGTTAAGATCTATGATACCACTCAAACGCTGGGTGTCTTCTCTGGCTAAGCGATAGAAAACGCTGGATGTCTCTTCTGAAGAAATAAGACTTTCTCCTGAGAAACGACGGTTTTCTCTGAACTGTTGTATTAAAATCTTTTTCAGTTATTATTCCAGTACAGTACCTAACTTCATGTTTATGCGTGACATTTTATGTTCTGTAGCATGTTTAACAAACGATACCAAAAGGATAAACTTTATTACAGTACTCTTCACGTCCTTTTACATTGAACTTGGGAGTGACATCTTCAAGATGGCGCTGCCCAAAGGGCGACGTCGTGGAGGTCTCAGAGTTAAATTGTTTGTTTGTTCATTTTAATTTGTTTTATTTGTTCATGTTTTGCTCTATGCTCGTCCACGACCGGTCGATTCTACTATTCAAAAATAGACCACTTGTATTCAAATTGCAAGTCGATATGTGAATAACTGAGTGTATATCTAGTCATTTGTTAATTGTGATAGGTTCAACATGTTCATATATGTTGTATATAGTTCAACATGTTCATATAAATAATCTACCAATATATATATATATATATTATATTATATATACATACATACACACTGTATTTTCCGGACTACAAGGCACAATTTTTTTTCATACTCTGGCTAAAGGTGCAATTTATACTCCAGAGCGACTTATATGTAAAATTATGACATATACAGGCATACCTCAACTTGGTATCCGACGTAATAACCTATGCCAAATCAAACATGCGGAATAAGATGATTCGCTGTGGTGACCCCTGAGAAAGGGAAAAAGCCGAAAGAAGGTTTACCTCAACTTAAGTCATTTTGAGTTAAGTTGTTCTCGATTATACATCAGTTTTCAAAAAATATCTGGGAAAAATAAATAAATAAATAAATAAAGTTGTGTCATTATAATAATATAATCGCGCCGGGGCAAATTACACAAATGCATTATCACAACCTTACTGGCACATGATTCAAATTTAGCCAGTGGCTGACAGCTTTTGTTTCTCCCTCCTGCTGATTGGTTGCAGATGATGTGTACGCCCTTTTTTTCACCTTCGTGCACGTGATCTGTGTGATTGCTCGAATTGCGAATTCAAGTTTTTTATTATTATTTAAGCCCTATAATGCCACTCAAACGTCCTGCATCTTCTCTAGCTTCTGGTAAGGAGCCTAAGCGCTTTATTTATTCATCAATATTATCGGATGCTCATTAATTACTGTCCTTGTAGCTATGTTTCCCTTAACTTACTTAATGCACAATATAACACTGAGTAATGTAAACGTGGCTTCCCGAAAACCTGAAATATCTTAATGAAACTTAGCAGTGCCATTATCGAGGGATATATTACTGGAACACACACACACACACACACACACACACACACACACACATATACACATATACACACATATACTCACACACATACACACACACATACACACACACACATACACACCAAATGCCTTCAATGGTTCCACCAGCTTCAGGACAAAGTTTTTGCCTCTGGGTAATTCTTTGAGCATCTTTGCCACCTCGTAGTGTCGACAACCAATCAGCGTCTGACCGTTGATGGACTCGATCATGTCTCCAACGTTGATGATTTGGATCTGATGGATGATGCTGCCTTCTCTTATTCTCTATAAAGGAAACCCTGGACATTTTTAGCATATCCTGACTTCTCTCGAGAAGAAAGAAATGTGCACTTCCTGTCCGCCTTACCTTAATAAACGCATAGCCGGCACCATTGTCCGTGATGGTGAGTCCTAGTGCGTCCTCGCCTTTGAATACCTCCACTTCTTTCCTCTGACCTTTCACATGAGCAAAGATAAAGTCCTCCAGGCCAATCTGGCCGCCCAGCAGCTTGTCCATGTCAACCTTGTGGGTGTTCAGTGTGCAAAACATGACCTGAACACAAAGATGTATGGGGAGAGAAAGCATGGAGGAGTTCATACGCATCAAAACAAACTAAATCTGAAGGGGATTTTTAAACATTAACACATCAAACACTTAACATTATAATTCAGATTGTCCTGTCTTCTGTAAATTTACACCACCACAAGTGCAGGATTAGAATAAACACTGACCTGAAATTGAAGTAGAAGAGCAGGATTTTAATTATTTTTTAATTTTTATATTCACCCTGAAACTAAAGCCAGGATTTAAAATTACTTTGAATTCAAACCAGACTATTAATGAAAGATTAAGATAGATTAACACATAATACTTTAGATTTACTCCAGATAAAACATACCCTGTTCTGGGAGCAGAGGCATACTGTCATTCATGACTAAAGAATAAAACTTAGTAGAACAAAAAAAATGTAATACTTAAACCACAAAAAGCCTTTAGGTGTCCTACATATGTCCTCAGAAACAAATGCAACTCATTCACATGATGCAATACGTTGTCTCCTTCAGTCTCTAACTTACCGTTCCAGGATGTTCTAACATGGTGTATTCAATCATGTTTGGTTAATTCTGGTATTTAATGGCTTGTTATTTCTTTAAAAGAGGATATTGCTATATACGAGATGCCACTGCCATGCACACCACACCACTGCTATGAAGTGCACTATTAGCTGAAGTAATAAATCCAAATTGTTTTTTAATAAGCGAGATGACGTGCAGGTCATTATTGTGAAATAAAGCCACTCTGGTTGTAAAAGTCTCCACACTCGTGATCCTGATCACTTTATCTGGGTTTAGTTGACAAAATATCAACTGGTTCATTATCCTTACTTAACATTTGAAGAACATTTTAATTCATGACAAGCATCATAACAAACACTAAGAGACAGAACTCACCACCAGAAAACCATTCAATGCTTTATAGTACGGCTTGAAAGCCTGACAGACGCCATGTTCTGGCTCTGCCTCTGATTTAGTGCTTGTGGATACTGTGTTTAGTCCTCACGTTTAACCCAAACACTTTCCTTTGCTTTGATTTGATTTCTTTTTAAATAAGAACCAACATCCTGAAATGCATCATGTGAGTCTTACCTCCACTGGCAGAATCCCGAAGGCTTCCCCGATTTTGGCGTAGAGCTCACGAACATTGCTGAATCCCTCGATGCGGCCCGTAGGGCTCCCGTGTGCGAGCTGGGTGTGAAAAATGAGACGAGGTCGCAGGTTTGTGGGCGGAGGAGGTAGACCTTCCTGTGTCACGCCTTCCGCGATTCCAACACGTCCACCATCGAGTCCATCGACGTCGAGTCCGGCACGGATCGGCTCAGCTTCTTCATTTTCCACCAGCGGAGACGCCTTCTTCCTTCGGCCCAGTCCGAGTGGCATGTTCTGGGGTTTCTCTCAAAGGTTCAGTAGCACAAAGAAGAGATGAGGGTATGAAGTTCACGAGGCGTCAAATTCTCTGGCGGTGTGTGGTATCGACTCAAGGCATTTAAACAGAAGACCTGGAATTAAAAAACAGCCAGTAAAGTCAGATACTTCACGAAAAATTGTCACACCACTGATGAAATCTAAAATCAATCAAGATCATTTTCTAATTCCTACATCTCTGACAATAATGCTAGGGTTATAATACCACCAGCATATTCATTGGAAAACATTAAAGTCTATACAGTAAAGGGTGATATTTATAGACAACTCTCCATTTAACATCAAATTTTCTGTAATGAGATGTTCCTTGCTGAGTCTGCAGTTCCAGCATTTACTCTAACAATCAGTTTTATGATGTTTTAAAATAGAGCGGTTTACTTTGATTTCAGAAAAAGCTTCAGAAGTTTGTGTCAATATACCGAAAAAAAAGAGAGAAATAAGATTGACTGGCAAGAGGGCATATTTTTTCTGCTGCCTACATAACTATAAATGTGTAAAAATATTCTGTGGTGTAAGAGGAATAAAACAGTTCAGGAAGAAGTGGAAATAATCATAACCTGTTGTTGATTAGTTTTCTCTGACAGCTGCTTTATAAACATATATACACATACTGTACACACACACAAACATTTATATGTATGCTAAATCGACTATCATCTTTTCCTTTTGGCTTTTCCCCTTTTTTTCCAGGGGTCGCCACAGCGAATCATCAATATAGAGATTTTATTTTCACCACCTTTCACTTTTAATTTTTATGTTCATGAGTGCAGCTAACTGGGTTATCAAAGGTCAGCCATGTCTCTCACTGTCTCTGGTGAGAGGTTCATGTAAAAGAACCATTGCTGACTTTGGTAAAGGGAAGCTGCATAACCGTCAGCGTGTTTCTGCCCCTTGCTAATAGGGTTCTGTCAGGAAGGGCATCCGATGTAAAAACCTATGCCAAATCAAGCATGCGAATCATTAATATGACTTCCATGAAGATGGAGGCAGATGATTCGCTGTAGCGATCCCTGGAAAAAAAAGGGGGAAAAGAAGAAAGAAGAAATTCATGAGTATCACCGCTTTGGATAGCTTACTTATCCGTTCAACAAGGTTGTGTTCCGTGTTCCTCTCAAGTTCTGAGGCTTATAAAAGTGTGTGTTACCCTGCTTAGTTTTTTTTCTGTGCATGTCTGAGCGGTGTATCAGCCTCTATTTTATTTATTTTTCTTTTTTTTTTACATATTGCTGCCCATCCTCATGCAAGTCAGTGATGTATAAAAATCAATCAGCATGACAACAGTTACTGGCAGCATTGTTAAGGTTTCCTGCAGCCAGACAAGGGACAACCATTCAAATCACATTCCACACAATCTGTGGTATACAAGGATTAACAAAAATTAAGAAAAAAATTATTGTTTTTGAGAAATTGTCATGATCTGTCGTTGATTAGCTTCCTGGAACAGCACGGCTCCTGCATCTATTAACTCAATACAACATGGATGTAAAACAGCATGTAAACTCGAGACCTATATATATTTTTCTCAAATTAAAAACAGAATAAAATAACTGTGCATCTGGGAATGTGCAAAACCATATTTCTTGTCCAATTTAAAACAATAAAACCGTGATCAGTATGAAAATATCATACCGTGATTTATCATATTGAACCACCTCTATAAACAGAGCCTACATCAAATAGACTTATTTATTTAATCTCGAAACCGTCTCAATACCATGTTTAGCAATAGTTTGACTAATTAAACTGGATATAAAACTATAAACAAGAGTAAATAAATAATAGATAAAGAATACATTTGTGGAAATGATCTGCTGATCTGATAAGTTTGCTAACTGCAAGTTCTGAGGTAATTAGCAAAGCTGTTTACAGTAATAGCAAACAAAAAAATAGAAAAGAAATAACGATTACACAGCTTCTTAAAATCCCTCGTGTGACATTACAAATTACACAAAAACCAAAAAATCTATAATAATTTTAAAAACCGGGATGCTAGCTTGTTTAGCTTAAAAACCGTGAGCTGTTTGTCTTATTCCTAGCTGCGATTTTACAGACCCGCCCTAAAAATCGACCAAACTCACCACAATAACGTGATTAAATCCTGCTCTTAAACCACTAAACCATCAAGTGCCATAAATGTTTATTTATGAATCATTTTAGACATTCTAAACTGAACGTGTTTCCATCACCGGACAGGATGAGAGGATATTTCATCCGCAGGAATGTCGCTGCCAGGGCTGCTTCAGTCCCCATTCAAGGGAGTGTGCCCTAGTTAGTGTGCATGTGTTTGTGTGTTTAACACACTACCGCAGTGCGCTTGTGAAAGGGAGAAGTAAGGCGTTTGGAATTGACCCAACCTTGTATTCTTTTTCTCGGCTCGGGGGCCAGTTTAAGGAGAAGGAAAGTGCACTCCTACCATCTAGTGTTCAGGGAAATCCGATTAAAACACTCCCTAAAACATATGGGTAGTTTCACGTTGCCAAAATCTATTGTACTGGAGAGAGCAAATAAATACGACAGTATCTGATCATTACTTTAAAATGTCATTAAGCAAAATTAGAGTTGCACCATCAACACTGTGAGGAGAAAAGCGGATCACCTGATTCCATCTGTAACCAGCATCACTAAAATTATTTTTGCACTGGTCAGTTCCTGCCATTTTTTCATCCTTTGCACAAAATATTATCCCGCACCATCTTCAAGATGATTGTCGCCTTCGTGAAGTAGGCGTGGCCTGTGTTGATCAGACTCAATAGGTATGGGAGGCGTAACAATCAGTTTCAGTGAAGAAGGTGTGGCCTGTGTGTCTGTAATACAGTACTAAGTGAAGGAGGTGTGGCCTGTGTGTCTAATACTCAGAAGGAGGTGTGGCCTGCCTGTAATACTCAGTGAAGGAGGTGATGCCTGTGTGTCTGTAATACACAGAGGAGGTGCGGCTTTCCTGCCCGTAATACTCAGTGAAGGAGGTGGGGCCTGTGTGTCTGTAATACTGTACTAAGTGAAGGAGGCGGGGCATGTGTCTGTAATACTCAGTGAAGGAGGTGTGGCCTGTGTGTCTGTAATACTGTACTAAGTGAAGGGAAGGAGGTGGGGCATGTGTCTGTAATACTGTACTAAGTGAAGGAGGCGGGGCATGTGTCTAATACTCAGTGAAGGAGGTGTGGCCTGTGTGTCTGTAATACTGGACTAAGTGAAGGAGGTGGGGCATGTGTCTGTAATACTCAGTGAAGGAGGTGTGGCCTGTGTGTCTGTAATACTGGACTAAGTGAAGGAGGCGGGGCATGTGTCTAATACTCAGTGAAGGAGGTGTGGCCTGTGTGTCTGTAATACTGGACTAAGTGATGGAGGTGGGGCATGTGTCTGTAATACTCAGTGAAGGAGGTGTGGCCTGTGTGTCTGTAATACTGGACTAAGTGAAGGAGGTGGGGTATGTGTCTGTAATACTCAGTGAAGGAGGTGTGGCCTGTGTGTCTGTAATACTGGACTAAGTGAAGGAGGTGGGGCATGTGTCTGTAATACTCAGTGAAGGAGGTGTGGCCTGTGTGTCTGTAATACTGGACTAAGTGAAGGAGGTGGGGCATGTGTCTGTAATACTCAGTGAAGGAGGTGTGGCCTGTGTGTCTGTAATACTGTACTAAGTGAAGGAGGTGGGGCATGTGTCTGTAATACTCAGTGAAGGAGGTGTGTCCTGCCTGTGATACTCGGTGAATGAGGTGTGGCCTGTTTGTAATACTCAGGAGGTGTAGCCTGCCTGTAATACTCAGTGAAGGAGGTGTGGCCTGTGATGCTCAGTGAAGGAGGTGTGGCCTGTGTGTCTATCAGAAGTGACGGAGCTGCCTCTGACACTCACTGAAGGTACAGGCTGTGTCAGACTTTGTGAGTACAGAAAGAAAATCCTGCACTTTAAATATTTATTGTTGTTACATTTTTATCTACCCAGTTTAGCCTGTAGTGAAAGATTTCATTTTTACTTGTGTAATTTTCACCATCCCAATATATTCAACACATTCAGCCCTCAGCATCCTCTCCGCTACATGCAGTCTGTCTCAGAAGGGAACGAACGCCCTTCTGACATTAACCCTGAAAGCAGGATAATCACCGAGCCGAGGTTTCACCATAACTGCAGTCAGGTTTATTCATGAGTCATTCCATAAAATCCAGGTCCCCGGGGACTTTATGGTTTGAATTCTTTGCTAATGAAGCAATTACTGTTTAATGAGTGAAACCAGCCTAGAACATCCCTTCAGACTTATTAATATCTCCTTAATTTTTCACATGTTGGAACTCGTACATGCTCTTGGAAGAAAAAAAGAAGACAGAAAAGTTCATCTATTTATTCATTACTGCCAGATTTAAAGAGCTGGTACAACAACATGAGGCACAAAATCTCCACCACTAGTTCCAAACACATTTCAGCAGCACTGAGAATGGAAAGTCAGACATCTTGCAAGGGGTTAATCTGTTTAATGTTTTGTTTTTGCACTTCACGCACACACCCTCCATTCATCATTTACTGTAAAACAAAAATCATCATCATCAATTTCTTTCCTGGGAAGCAAATCCAAAGAGTAGTTCTAATATAAAATCATAAAGCAGCTTTTAATGTATTTTTACTGACCTTGACAAAAAGAACTGCAGCAAATACAGACTGAAATTATTCAGTAAAAATAAATGACCTGAAAAACAACAGCTAAGCGCATATTAAACATTCAGACCCTGTTTACTTGCTCGTTTCATGCATCCTCTGTGTCGGGATTATTACTCACAAAAATACAGATAATTATCTGATCACTCTAAAAATATTTCCACCCCCTCCAAAATCCCTCTCGATAAAAATATTTAAAGAATTAACAACAAATTTCAAACACACAACAGCTGATGCTGAAACATTTGAAAGTTTCTACAGTGACACATAAAACACCACAGACTTTCACATTTTCTGATTTTACAATACAAAAACATTTATAATGAAAAATTTATTAATTTATAAAAATCTTTCATCAAGTTGTTTTTATTTATAATTTTGTTCCAACAGGTGTTTATGAGGGCAGAGATTAGAAAAAAAACCTGATGATTGAACTCAGTGTCTCCCACAATGGTGGGAGATCCTTCACCACGGACAGGATTAAACTTCATAAAATTTCTCTGACAGTGCACAGGACTGCTCAGAAAATGGAACCAGAGAAGATTTTGAATACACAAAATGTATTCAACAAGCAGGATCCATCAAAATTCTTTCAGCACAGGTCATGAATTGCCAGAATTTTTCAAAATTACAGAGGAGTTACGAGTGATTTGGTCACTATTCCTTCAGTAGCGGCGGGATTGATAAAAACTTTCCTCTAGTCGAGGGATTACTAGGAATATATTTGGCAGCAGGTGTAAATGGGCAGAATTCTTTTGAAGACTTCTCAGGATTTATTCAGTAGTGGGTGGGATAAGTAAAACAGAATTCCTTTAATAGGGGGAGGGACAAGTCACAGGGACACAAGTCACATGGCGGGACAATTGGGTAGTGGTGGCCGAGTGGTATAGGATGCTGGATAGCTGATCCCTTGAGGGTTTCACACTCGCCACAGTGCAGCTAACTGGGTTATCAAAGGCCGACCATGTCGGGCACTGTCTATGGTGAGAGGTTCATGTAAAAGAACGATTGCTAACTTTCGTAAAGAGTAGCTGCAAAGCCGTCAATGTGTTTCTGTCCCTTGCTAAAGGGTTGTGTCAGGAAGGGCATCTGACGTAAAAACCTATGCCAATTCAAATGTGCAAATCAGATGATTCGCCGTGGCGACCCCTGAAAAAGGGAAAAGCCGAAAGGAAACTACTGTACTACTACTACAGGGTGAGGGACAAATCAGAATTCCAGAAATGAAAGGAGGAATAAAACAGAATTTCCAAAGTGATGGGAGGAACAAGTCAGAACAGCTTTCATTGCCAGAGGCATAAGAAGATCCGATATTTGGTGGGAATGCTCAGAATTATTATGGAATCGAGACAGATTGGTCAGAATATTTTCAGAATGGCATGGGATTGCTTAGAATTACTAAACAGGGTTACTCAAAATTCTTTCAGTAGCACAAGTCAAACACCGGAAATAATTTGTTCGTGGAAGGAACGGCTCAGGATTATTATGGAAGTGAATGGCTTTGGTCTAAACATCATCTGAACTGGGCAGACATGCTTAGAGTTATTAGGAACGTTTAGTCAGAATTACTTCTGATGCAGGAACTTTCCAGAAGTAACAACAGAACTCCTTTAGTACCAGACTGGACTGCTTTAGTGGGTGAGACTCCATAGAATGTTTCCATAAAAGGAAGTGTCAGAATCTATTCAGTGATAGACACGGGGAAAGCCCAGAAGAATTTATTGCTGGATGCGGTGGTATTCATATCTCGATATCCTTAACAGCAGTATGTGCTCAACGACCAAAATTAAGAATCTGAAGATTAAAATGGTTGCAGGACCATATCTTTACATTTACTGAGAAAAAAAAAAGATAATAACTGAACAAGAGACTCACCAGACACACAACTGCCATCTACTCAGTTTGTGATTTATAGTTTTGTGTCCTTTTTATGGAGAGATGAAGGATACCTGCTTCCAATTAGTTAGTTCAAGTCTTTTAGATATGAACTGGTTTGTTTTATTTCTGTAGAATTTGTGAAAATCTTTCCAAAGGTACTAAATAACCAACATTTAATGACTGACCTTTTATTTCTTAATTTTTTTGGCGGTTTTATTCCTATACAGTATCCTTAGCTTTCTAAAATAAATAAATAATGGTAATAATCATCATCATAATAATAATAATAATACATATTTATGTTAAAAAACACCAAGCAAGCACACCAAAACTTGGGGGGGGGGGGGGGGGATTGCTGCAAGGTGTTGAACGCTGCCACAGTGAGCCGGCAACAAGGTGCAAAACATCCTCCGATGTATGTATGAGTATCTCGCCATTATATAACTGGAAATTAACAGCTCCAACAACTCAAGTTATTTTTGCATATACAAACCTGATGTCCAGCCACACACACGCAATTTGTACCAGGTTGGTATTAGGACCCGAAACAAGATGCATTTCAGGAAACAGGAAGAAGAGTGTGGCGGTGTGGGGAGAAGAAAGAATGCCTCAAAGCATTAAAGTGAAACTCCTGGACTGCACCACATCCACACCCCTGTCCATGTAAAAATAACAGTAACATTTGGTCAATGGAAATATCTTGCAGGAGCCAAAGAAGTAAAAATGATGAAGGCAGCTGTAATGACTGAGGTAATGCATGCGTGCGTGTGTATTTTGAGTGAATGTCACTACTGTGCAAATTCACAGTGATGTCAAAATTGCACTCAACACAGGTAAGTAGTTTATAAATAGTGTGGAGCAGTCGAACTAATCAGCAGAAGCCACCTCCACCCCAAAACCTTAACCTCTCCAAAAACCGCCCCACCCTCACCAGGGCATTTAAGGTGGGAGGACCTGCAGCAGAGCATCACGAGTGTTCGGAGTTACTTTATCTGGAAACTTCACAACAAACTCCAGCACCATGTCCCCTTTCTTATCAGGATATTTCGATAGGGGCAATCCCTCACCCACGACCCTCTTCTTCATGCCTGGTTTGATGACGTCTCGGGATGTCACGGTGACGGTTCGTCCGTCCAGCGTTGGCACACTGATCGAGCAGCCGCATAGTGCCTGTGGATAGAATGCACGCGCACACACACACACACACACACACACACACACACAAATGATAAAAATTTGCAGCAACAATATTTTGTTTCCCACAACACAACTGATCCACTTCCTGCAAGTGAGTTGATTCAGAATTGAATCACTTGGGAATATACAGTCGGCCCTATTCTTACGAAATTAATCCGTTCCAGAGCCTTTTTCGTATCCTGGAGTTTAAGAAATTAGAGGTACATTACACATGTAAAACGCGTGATTTGTTCCAAGCCTCCCAAGACTACCCCATAAACCCTTTAAAAATTATTAAAGTATACCAATTTTGTATAAAATGTGTTTAAGTAAAAGAAAATTTTTATTAAACCATTTAAACATTTTATTGTGGGGCCGGTGGTGTAGTGGTTAGAACGCTGGGCTCACGATCGGGAGGTTGCGAGTTCAAATCCCAGTTAGACCCCCACTGTGCTAAGACCCCTGGGCAATGTCTTAACCACAAATGTGCCTTTGTTCACCCAGCAGTATAAATGGGTACCAGTAAAAATATACTGGGAAGGTAACCTGCAATGAACTAGCGTCCCATCCAGGAGGAGTTGAACTCCGAGTTGCTTCACATTACAGAAACCAGGGATAAGCACCGGCCTGATGAGCCACTAGGCTCTGGTGTAAAACTGTGTCAGTTGCGACGTCTCCCACACTCGACGGAGTGGCGCGTTCCACCGAAGATGCGGAGCTTTTGAAACGGAGCGCGGCTTGTCCGGACCTCCAATCTGTCAAGCAGGTTAGGGCGCTTTGTAAGTAGGGGGCCGACAGAGAGAGAGAGAGAGAGAGAGACAGGTGTGCGTGTGTTAATAAAAAATTTTTAATAATGGTTTAATTAATAAATGTTAATAAAATGTTTAAATGGTTTAATAAATAATTTTCTTTTATTTTTAAACATATTTCATACAAGATTGGTGTGCGTTTATCATTTTTAAAGGGTTTATGGGGGTTGTCTTTGGAGCCTTGGAACGAATCAAGCGTTTAACATGTAAAATGCACCCCTACTTACAAAACTCCCGCGTTACAAAAAAGGGTCTGGAATGGATTAATTTCGTATTTAGATAGCCAACTAATATATATTACACATACACACACCGTGGAACCTCACCTTACAACAGTCCCAGCAAACAAAAAAAAAAATCCAGGTTACAAAAAAAAACATTTTCTGAAATTCTTTGTCTCTGTATACGAAACGGGCCATTCAAACGATGCATGAGCTGCTCTCCCATTGACTATCTTCCAACATCCCGCTCCGCTGGCCTCCCATTGGCTAGGAGGGATGACGCACCTCCCTCCCATTGGCCATCTCCCAACATCCCACCCCGCTGGCCTCCCATTGGCTAGGAGGGATGACGCAGCTCCCTTGAGCAGCAGCTTGTTCACGAGTTTTTCGAGTGTGCTCATTGCAATTTTATTTTTTGGCTCAGGTTTTTAACCTTGTATAAACATTTGTAAGATAACTGCTAAGAAGACATGGTCAATTCAAAACAAAATTCAAACAATGCATGAGTTGCTCTCTCATTGACGAGCTCCCAACAGCCCACACCGCTGGCCTCCCATTGGCTATTTCCAAACATCCCACCCTGATGGCCTCCCATTGGCTAGGAGGCATGTCACAGCTACCTTGAGCAGCAGCTTGTTCATGAGTTTTTCGAGTGTGCTCATTGCAACTTTATTTTTTGGCTCAGGCTTTTAACCTTGCGTAAACATTTGTAAGATTATAACTCTGCTCAGAAGACATGGACAATACGAAGCAAGTACCTTAAAAAGGTATGCTTTTATAATTTTTAAAGGGTAGTATTGGGGCCCTTGGAATGAATCACGCATTTTACATGTAAAATACAGTTCTACTTACGAAAAATCTAGGTTATGAAAAAGGCTCTGGAACTGGTTAATTTTGTAAGGTGAGGTACCACTGTGTGTGTGTGTGTATATATATATATATATATATATATATATATACACACACACACACACACACACACAGACACACACGAGTATACATGCATTATATTATATTTCCTATGGGAAATTTTGTTTTTATCTAATGAACTTTTTGACTTACGAGCTTGCCCTCGAAATGGATTAATTTCCCCCACCGCTACAATCACACACACCGGCTGAATAAACATTATTCAGATTATCTTCCTGGACAGCGCAATATTCATTTTTAGATCAGGTCTCAAACATCACAACATTTTAGCGTCATGCACCTTATAATTAAAAGCGCTACCTCTTGCCCGGTGTATACCATTCACCCTTCTGTGTATGTGTGAATAGAAGTTAATACTAGTTCTTCTCAAAAAATTTGCATATTGTGATAAAGTTCATTATTTTCTGTAATGTACTGATAAGACTTTCATATATTTGAGATTCATTACACACAACTGAAGTAGTTCAAGCATTTTGTTTTAATATTGATAATTTTGGCAAAAAAGTAAAGAAAAACCAAAACTCCCTATCTCAAAACATTGCCATATTTCATCCGACCAATAGTGTTTTTAATACAAAAAAAAAAAAAAAAAGTCAACCTTCAAATAATTATGTTCAGTTATGCACTCAATACTTGGTCGGAAATCCTTTTGCAGAAATGACTGCTTCAATGCGGCGTGGCATGGAGGCAATCAGCCTGTGGCACTGCTGAGGTGTTACGGAGGCCCAGGATGCTTCGATAGCGGCCTTAAGCTCATCCACAGTGTTGGGTCTGGTATCTCTCAACTTTCTCTTCACAATATCCCACAGATTCTCTATGGGCTTCAGGTCAGGAGAGTTGGCAGGCCAATTGAGCACAGTAATACCATGGTCAGTAAACCATTTAGCAGTGGTCTTGGCAATGTGAGCAGCTGCCAGGTCATGCTGAAAAATTAAATCTTCATCTCCATAAAGCTTTTCAGGAGATGGAAGCATGAAGTGCTCCAAAATCTCCTGATAGCTAGCTGCATTGTCCATGCCCTTGATAAAACACAGTGGACCAACACCAGCAGCTGACATGGCACCCCAGACCATCACTGACTGTGGGTACTTGACACTGGACTTCAGGCATTTTGGCATTTCCTTCTCCCCAGTCTTCCTCCAGACTCTGGCACCTTGATTTCCGAATGACATGCAAAATTTGCTTTCATCCGAAAAAAGTACTTTGGACCACTGAGCAACAGTCCAGTGCTGCTTCTCTGTAGCCCAGGTCAGGCGCTTCTGCCGCTGTTTCTGGTTCAAAAGTGGCTTGACCTGGGGAATGCGGCACCTGTAGCCCAGTCCACTGCTTCCACAGGTCCCCCATGTTCTGGAATTGGCCCTTCTCCACAATCTTCCTCAGGGTCCGGTCGCCTCTTCTGGTTGTGCAGCGTTTTCTGCCACGCTTTTTCCTTCCCACAGACATCCCACTGAGGTGGCTTGATACAGCACTCTGGGAACAGCCTATTCACTCAGAGATTTCTTTCTGTGTCTTACCCTCTTGCTTGAGGGTGTCAATAATGGCCTTCTGGACAGCAGTCAGGTCGGCAGTCTTATCCATGATTGCGGTTTTGAGTAATGAACCAGGCTGGGAGTTTTTAAAAGCCTCAGGAATCTTTTGCAGGTGTTTAGAGTTAATTGGTTGATTCAGATGATTAGGTTAATAGCTCGTTTAGACTACCTGTACATGATATGCTAATTTTTTGAGATAGGACTTTTGGGTTTTCATGAGCTGTATGCCAAAATCATCAGTATTAAAACAATAAAAAGACCTGAAATATTTCAGTTGGTGTGTAATGAATCTAAAATATATGAAAGTATAATTTTTATCAGTACATTACAGAAAATAATGAACTTTATCACAATATGCTAATTTTTTGAGAAGGACTAGTATGTGAAGATATACAGTATAAGTGTACATAGGGTATATGTATGGAAACGTGTCTACATATATCTTTGTGTGTGTATAAATGTATATATAGGTGGCACATGTATAACTTAGTGTACTGTATTTCCTTAGTTGTTTTTGTGCATTTTCTTTATTTAACTGCTGTAAAATAGATTTTCATTGGTCATGCAACAGTTGATAAACATTTCTTTATATTACATGGAACGTGCTGTAAACGTCAGGAGAAAATAAAGTTTTATTTTTATGATTTAAACATTATTATGAATTATAATGATCAGACTTATAAAATTGAAATATAGAATTATAATGAATATTTCATTGTTAGGACGTGCTTTAATCCATTTTATGACCTTTAAAATTATTCAGAAAATCTGATTGAAAACTGTTACCGCGAAAACGATAATGCACCACAACCAGCAACCTACCATCAACCTTTGTTATTCAAAACTAATGAACAGCTCCAGACAAGTCAGATTCTAGATCTCAGCAGTTTAAAGAAGCAGCTCTTACGTCTCGGAGTGATATCCTGACAGGGTAGATGATATCGGAGCCGTCCCTGCGGAATACTGGGTGCATCTTGTCTTTTACGATAAACACGATGTCAGCAGGGATGTTGGTGGGAGTCTCGTCCCCCTCTTTGGGAAACGTGATCTTCGTTCCTTCTTTCCAGCCGGGTTTGATGTTCACTGTAAGAATCTTGTCCTCAGTGCGGACTGTGCAGCCATCCGGGTTCAGCCGCTTGCGTGAGATCTTCATCTTCTTGGCGCAGCCAGAGAACACTTCCTCCAAGCTCACCTTGAGCTCATGAATAACCGGTGGGTCTTTCTTCTTCCCGCGTGGCGCATGAACACCGCCAACACGAGTTTTAAAGGACCTGGGGAAGCCTCCCATGCCAAATGCAGCAAAGGGGTCATCCACATCCATGTCGTCATCATCTGCTCCATGGGTGAAGAACTGGTCGAATGGACTGCGACCACCAAAGAACTCCGCAAACATGGCATGCGGGTCTCCATGGAACGTATAACTTGGCCCATTACTTCCACAACCACCAGAATGACCCTTCAGTCCTGAAGGAAGAGAAACGCAAATCAACTACTGACCTCCAATAAATGCTTCCTGTTTAACCCGATCGGACCTCAAAAATAACAGAACTTCAGTTTATATTTCTCTATTCAGCTATCCATCCATCCAGAGAGTGAGAGAAATAGTGAGACAAAGTGGGTGAGAGAGACACACAAACAGAAATAGTGAGAAAGAGAGAGACGGATGAAGAGATAAACATCGTGAGTGAGAATAAGACAGACAGAGTGGCAAAGAGACTGATGACAGAAAGAAAGAGATGGACAAATAATTAAAGTGAGCGAGTTAGAGAGGGAAAGAGAAAAGACGGTGGGAGACAAAGACAGACAGACAAATGATGAAAAATGATACACAGAGGAAAAAAGAGAGAAATGAAAGAAATAAAAGACAAAGACCAAGTAGGGGTGGGAAAGATAGAGAAACAAAAGGAAAGACAGTGAGTGGGCAGTAGTGGCCTGGTGGTTAAAGGTACAGGATCACTGATCCTGCAGTTGGGGGTTCAAGCCCCGCTGTCCACAGGTTGTCACTGTGTCTCCCCAGTGCCACTAACTGGGTTATCAAAGGCCGGCCATGTCTCTCACTGTCTATGGTGAGAGATGTAAAAGAATCATTGCTGACTTTCGACAAGAGTAGCTACATAGCTGTCAGCATCTTTCCACCCTGCGATGGCCTGGCAAGCCGTCCAGGGTGTACTCTGCCCATGTCCTGAGTGAGCTGGGATGGCGGTCTCCCCGCAACCCTAATTAAGATTAAACGGTTACAGAAAATGAATGAATGAAGGAAGGAATGATTGTGAGAGAACAGAAGAGAGTGGAAGAGAGAAAAAAAAGAACAGATGAAAGAAATAGTGAGAAAAGACAGAGTGGAAGACAGAGCATGAGAGGATGGACAGACAAGCAGACGACTGAAAGAAATAGGGAGAGATAGAGTGAGAAAGAAAAAACCAGGGAGAGACCGAGAGCGCAAGACAGACAGATAATGTAAGAAAATGTGAGTAAAATGAGTGCCTGCATGAGTGACTGACAGAGAGACAGGCAAATGAATAGTGAGGGAAAGAAAGAGATCAGGGGAGAGAAAGAGAAAGCAGAGATATTTTGTTTGATGAAAAGTAACAATGTCAAACATGGCAAAAGGGACAGTGGTGGCCTAGTGGTATAGGGTGCTGGATCACTGATCCTAGGGTTGGAGGTTCGAGTCCCACTTTCTACAAGGTTATCACTGTCCCCCCCCCCAGTGCAGCTAACTGGGTTATCAAAGGCCAGCCATGTCTCTCACTGTCTATGGTGAGAGGTTCGTGTAAAAGAACCATTGCTGACTTTTGTAAAGAGTAGCTGCAAAGCCATCATCGTGTGTCTGTCCCATGATAAAGGGTTGTGCCAGGAAGGGCAGCCGACGTAAAAAGCCTATGCCAAATCAAATGTGTGAATCAGATTCACTGTGGTGACCCCTGAAAAAGGGAAAAGCTGAAAAGAAAAGAAGAAGAGAACCATGACAAACACGGCAGTGGCGTGGTAACACAAAACTGAACAGGCCTAACATCTTTCAGAAAAGACGTTACATTTTTTTTTTTAATCAATACGTTCAATAACAAAAATAACTACATCAAGTCCGCCCCCCTAAGAACATGATTGCCTTTGTGAGGGCTGGGGCGCAGGCTGCCCCAGCTAACAGACCACCAGCAGGCATTCTGACCTTTGCAAGAGACTGGCAGTTGTTAGTGGATCTTGAACGTCAGTTAAAGTTCCCTAGCCATATTGCGGTCACCACCCTCCGTCCTGACATTGTCCTTGTGTCCACCAAGCAAGTGACGCTGCTGGAGTTGACTGTCCCGTGGGAAGACAACCTGAAAGAAGCCTTTGCAAGGAAGCTTTCCAAGTACACAGGACTGGTAAAAGACTGTCAGCAATCAGGATAAAGGGTGAATTGCCTTCCAGTAGAGGTTGGCTGCAGAGGCTTTGCGGCCCGGTCCTTCGCCAAAACTCTGGGTTGTCTCGGCATCGTCGGGCAACAGAGGAGAAGAGCCAGCCGCAATACCACCGAAGCGGCAGAGAGGGCCTCAAGATGGCTGTGGCTCAAGAGAGGAGAACCATGGAGTCGTGGTAGCTAGTGTGCCAACTGGACACAAGCCGGGGTCTGATCAGCCCCAGCTGGGTCACCTGAATGAGGGTGTATGATGTTGAAAGACCCGAAACATCCAATGATTCCAGGAACATCACTGATGATGTGTCCAGTCGCATGAGTAGATGTATTTGCATAGCTACAAAACATGCATCTGTATTGTCTTCCTTTCGGCTTTTTCCCTTTTACTTGGGAGTCGCCACAGCGAATCATCTGATTCGCACGTTTGATTTGGCAGAGGTTTTTACGTCGGATGCCCTTCCTGTCACAACCCTTTTTAGCAAGGGACAGAAACACGCTGACGACTTTGCAGCTACTCTTTACGAAAGTCAGCAATGGTTCTTTTACATGCCTCTCACCATAGACAGTGAGAGACATGGCCTGCCTTTGATAATCCAGTTAGCCGCACTGGGGAGGACAGTGGCAACCTTGTGGAGAGTGGGACTCGAACCCCCAACCTTTGGATCAGCGATCCAGCGCCCTATACCACTAGACCACCACTGCCCCAAGCACCACTGCAAAACATGCATCTGTATTAATAAAGTAAATAACAAAAAGGTTACATTCCAAAAGATTTGATGAGATGTGAATGGAAAATATCGATTTGGCTGCACATCATGAGCTGCATCAAATCAAGACAAAGTTATATTTGTGGTCAATTAAGAAACCTAGGATTTTTTTTTTGAGATGGACCAGCCTCATGACCACGCCCTCTTTCAAAACCACGCCCCAAGATGACTCACTCACCGTCTTCACCATACCGGTCATAAACATCTTTCTTTTTTGAGTCGCTCAGAACATCATAAGCTTCTGCGATCTCCTTGAATTTATCTTCGGCTCCAGGGGATTTATTTTTATCCGGATGATATCGTAACGCCTGCTTTCTGTACGCTTTCTTAATCTCATCGTCAGAAGCGCCTTTCTGTAGTCCCAAGACTTTATAATAATCTTTACCCATTGCAAAGGATATGCTGATTTTAAAAATATATATTTAAAAGTCTACCGAGTTAAACAGCTGTCGGATCCATCGCAAGCTCATTTAAATTAAATATCTCGCGTTCAGCCACATTAACGAGCAGAGTCTCTAAACAAACACACAACGGCACACTCTCTTTGTAAACTAACTCGTTGTATTTATCCTTAACAAATTCCCCCGCATCCCGACAGCGTTAAAAGAGCTGCTCTGGGACTATATAAAAGTTTTTTACACACGTTAAAAATGGAAGAAAACAATCCGATCTTATTATTTGAAACAAGAGCAGAGAAAGTTCTAGAGAAAGCCCGTGCCTCGTCTTCTAAATGTGTGACGTGTTTCTACGCGTGAGAACACTGCGCCTCCTGCTGGCCCGGAGCACTCCGCCAACAAGTCCCTTCTACAGTACCGATATACTGATTGGCTAATTTTATCACCATCATCCAATTAGAGCAGTATGTGTCGTTTAAAACAGTACATTTAGAATGTGTCTTCTGTTTAGTTTCTGTGTGGAGTTTGCATGATCTCATGTTTGTGTGGGTTGCCTCTGGGTACTCTTGTTTCCTCCAAGGGTTCAAAAACATGCACAATAGTCTAATTTAATTTTCTAAATTGCTTCTACATTTGGGTGTAGGATGCTGAGGTTCAAGCTACCAGGCAGAAGGCCTAGAGGAAGACCAAAGAGAAGATTTATGGATGTGGTGAAGGAGGACATAAAGGTAGTTGGAGTAAGAGTAGAAGTTACAGAGGATAGGGTGAGATGGAGGCAGATCATTTGCTGTGGCGACCCTTGAAGGGAACAGCCGAAAGGAAAAGAAGAAGGAGCTTCTTTCTACATGTGGGTGTAAAGTGTGTGTGTGTGTGTGTGTGTGTGTGTTGCCTTGCAATGGGCAAGCGAGTTGTCAAGGATGTGTCCCATCCTTGCAGAGTCTGCTGAGGATGCCAGCTTCCTTGCAACCCTAATTAGGGCTTAGAAAATGAATGAATTCATCATTTTTTCTATTTATTGATATTTATGAAGAAAAAATTACCTTTTCAGTAATTTATTCTCTATTCAAAGTGTGGAGTATATTCTGTTATATCATTCTATTATATTTTATATTATTTACATTAACAGCACATGACTGGTCTGGATGTCACTAAAAAGTTTCCCAGATTTAATATCAAGCTGACTATTGGTTTTAGTATAAATGCCGTTACACGCCATTTAAAGTTTTAGTATGTACAGACTAATTCGAATTATCTGGCAGCTGATACATTGGCAGGCCTTATTTAGTGACACTTTTAAAATTCAGAACCATAAGGACCCTAATTGGTATGATGACACATTTTGTCTGGAAAAAAATGCACGATTGGAAAAATCATAAGAGTGCCGATTTAAATTTTGAGCTGTTGTATTCGAGCAGCAACCAGCCGAAACAAAACAGCATGATTTGCATTCTAGCAGAAGCTAGTTGAAACAAAACAACAGCGAGTTCACATTTATATCACTGGTATTTACAGTCAAGCGACAGCCAGCTGAAACAAAATAACAACACCAGACTTTGTTTACTTTTGTATACTAGTCCTTCTCAAAAAATTAGCATATTGTGACAAAGTTCATTATTTTCTGTAATGTACTGATAAAAATAAAACTTTCACATATTTTAGATTCATTGCACACCAACTGAAATATTTCAGGTCTTTTATTGTTTTAATCCTGATGATTTTGGCATACAGCTCATGAAAACCCAAAATTCCTATCTTAAAAAATGAGCACATCATGAAAAGTTACTCTAAACGAGCTATTAACCTAATCATCTGAATCAACCAATTAACTCTAAACACCTGCAAAAGATTCCTGAGGCTTTTAAAATCTCCCAGCCTGGTTCATTACTCAAAGCCGCAATCATGGGTAAGACTGCCGACCTGACTGCTGTCCAGAAGGCCATCATTGACACCCTTAAGCAAGAGGGTAAGACACAGAAAGAAATCTCTGAGCGAATAGGCTGTTCCCAGAGTGCTGTATCAAGCCACCTCAGTGGGACGTCTGTGGGAAGGAAAAAGTGTGGCGGAAAACGCTGCACAACCAGAAGAGGTGACCAGACCCTGAGGAAGATTGTGGAGAAGGGCCGATTCCAGACCTTGAGGGACCTGTGGATGCAGTGGACTGGGCTACAGGTGCCGCATTACCCAGGTCAAGCCACTTTTGAACCAGAAACAGCGGCAGAAGCGCCTGACTTGGACTACAGAGAAGCAGCACTGGACTGTTGCTCAGTGGTCCAAAGTACTTTTTTTCGGAAGAAAGCTAATTTTGCATGTCATTCGGAAATCAAGGTGCCAGAATCTGGAGGAAGACTGGGGAGAAGGAAATGTCAAAATGCCTGAAATCCAGTGTCAAGTACCCACAGTCAGTGATGGTCTGGGGTGCCATATCAGCTGCTGGTGTTGGTCCACTGTGTTTCATCAAGGGCAGGGTCAATGCAGCTATCTATCAGGAGATTTTAGAGCACTTCATGCTTCCATCTGCTGAAAAGCTTTATGGAGATGACGATTTAATTTTTCAGCATGACCTGGCAGCTGCTCACATTGCCAAGACCACTGCTAAATGGTTTACTGACCATGGTATTACTGTGCTCAATTGGCCTGCCAACTCTCCTGACCTGAAGCCCATAGAGAATCTGTGGGATTTTGTGAAGAGAAAGTTGAGACACCAGACCCAACACTATGGATGAGCTTAAGGCCGCTATCGAAGCATCCTGGGCCTCGGTAACACCTCAGCAGTGCCACAGGCTGATTGCCTCCATGCCGTGCTGCACTGAAGCAGTCATTTCTGTAAAAGGATTCCCGACCAAGTATTGAGTGCAGAACTGAACATAATTATTTGAAGGTTGACTTTTTTTTTGTATTAAAAACACTTTGTTTTTATTGGTCGGATGAAATATGCTAATTTTTTTTAGATGGGAATTTTGGGTTTTCATGAGCTGTATGCCAAAATCATCAGTATTAAAACAATAAAAGACCTGAAATATTTCAGTTGGTGTGCAATGAATCTAAAATGTATGAAAGTTTAATTTTTATCAGTACATTACAGAAAATGATGAACTTTATCACAATATGCTAATTTTTTGAAGACTAGTGTGTGTCAGGATTTAAGCCCTGAAAGAAAATCGGGAGTGAAGCCCCTAAGGAGGTTGACTGACATACGTTGTCACCTTCCGGCAACTCCTGTATCCTGACCCATCCCCAGTCGTCTTGACCTTGTCTTGCCACTGGATACTGATGGTTTTTGGACGAGAGAGTG
This sequence comes from Plotosus lineatus, assembly GCA_024760905.1. NCBI lineage: Eukaryota > Metazoa > Chordata > Actinopteri > Siluriformes > Plotosidae > Plotosus > Plotosus lineatus. The sequence goes on along the minus strand of CM045728.1, from coordinate 89,653,892 downwards.
AGGTCGATGCTGCGCAACTCTTCATTCACTTTAAACAACGTAATCGTGCAATTTCATCCATCATCCACCACCCTCATCCCCTAAGTCCTGCGGCGACAAGCAAGCAGCGAAGCGACAGGTATGGGTACACTGGCAGTCGTAGTTGCAATCCTGCACGCAGGCGGCTCAGGCCATAGGGTCACTATCTAAGGAAAGGAGCACCTGTAGATCTCAGCAGCCATCTGAGTAGCCCTTTTTAGGAATGCACTGCTCACCTCCATGCTTGAGGAAGGGGCTAGAAAAGGTGCCCTAAACAGTGCCTGCTCCACATTACCCTAGCTAGCTTACCGCGGCTGGCGGCGATCCTGTGCATGCGGTCAAGAAAAAAAAACAATTAAAACTAAGATCCACATCTGATCATTGCCACTTGGAATGTGCGTACGCTTCTTGACAGGAACAACAATGAAAGACCCCAGAGACGGACTGCACTCATAGCAAGTGAACTCACCCGATACATCATCAACATTGTTGCCCTTAGTGAGACCAGGCTAGCAGGCGAGGGACCTTCTTTTGGAGTGGACAAGAGCCTGAAGAGAGACAAGAAACCGGAGTGGGTTTTGCAGTGAGAACTTCACTTGTCAACAAGCTGGCTGGACCCCCTAAAGGAGTAAACGATCGTCTCATGACAATGAGACTACCTCTTTCACATGGGAAGAAGTTCTCTACTGTTGTCAGTGCTTATGTTCCCACCATGACAAACCCAGGTGAGATCAAGGGCAAATTTTATGAAGACTTCAATGTAGTCCTCATCACAGTTCCCAACGCAGATAAGCTCATCCTTGGTCACTTTAACGCAAGAGTAGGCTGTGACAGCACCACCTGGGACGACGTCATCGGAAAGCATGGAGTAGGAAACTGCAACAGTAATGGTCTACTACTTTTCCAGACCTGCGTCGAACATGACCTGCTAATTACAAACACGGCCTTCCAACTCTCAACCCGCAACAAGACATCATGGATGCATTCTCGTTCTAAGCATTGGCATCTCATCGATTATGTCAACGTAAGGAAGAGGGATAGACGTGATGTCCGTGTCACAAAGGCCATGTGTGGAGGAGTGTTAGACAGCTCACCGCCTTATCTTCTCAAACCTTCGGGCTACGAATCCAACCAAAAAGATGGCCGCAAGGCATAAAAGCACCAAAATGCCTGAATGTCAACAATCTTAAGATCAACACCATCAAGCAGTCATTTGCTACAAAGCTGGAAGAACGCCTAGAACCCATAGTGCTGGACAACCACGATGTGGAAGCAGCATGGGGTACACTTCATGAGAGAGTCTACAACACAGCCATGGAGTGCCTCGGGCCTACCTCCAGACGGCACGAAGACTGGTTTGATGAAAACTGTTCTGAGATCACACAGTTGCTGGAAGACAAGCGCCATGCCTACAAAGCCCACCTTGATGGCCTACACTCAACAGCAAAGAAAGATGCACTGAAGAACATTTGCAGCACCATCCAGCTAAAGCTGCGTCAGATGCGAGACTCTTGGCTCAGCGACAAAGCCAATGAGATTCAAGGATATGCAGACAGGAGAGACATGAAGAACTTCTATAGCAGCCTCAAAGAAGTCTATGGTCCTACCACTTCTAGGACACCAACTCTTCTCGGTGTGGACTGATCTACTCTCATAAATAACAAAGACAAGATCCTTGAGAGATGGGCTGAACATTTTGAGAGTGTACTAAACTGTCCTTCTACCATCAATGATGAGGCTATCAATCATCTCCCACAAGTTCCAGTCAATGAGACAATGGATGCCTCGCCAACTTCTGAGGAGATCCAGAAAGCAATCTGTCTGTTGTCCAGTGGTAAGGCACCTGGTCCAGACTCAATTCCAGCTGATAAGGAGGGTGGCAGAGCACTCGTTGAAAAACTCCAACTATTCATAGTCATATGGCAGCATGAGACACTTCCACAAGACTTTAAGGATGCCTCCATTATATACCTTTACAAGAACAAAGATAGTCGTCAGGCCTGTGACAACCATCGAGGAATATCCCTGCTGTTCATTGCAGGGAAGGTCCTGGCCAGATTGTTGCTGAATTGGCTCATAGCCCATCTTGAGCAAGGCCTCCTTCCAGAGAGTCAGTGTGGTTTCCGAAAAGATCATGGGACTATCGGCATGGTGTTTGCTGCCAGGCAGCTCCAAGAGAAGTGTCAGGAACAGAACACCCAACCTTTTATTCCACCTTTGTTGATCTGACCATGGCCTTCGACACTGTTAGTAGAGAGGGTCTATGGAGAATCATGGCGAAATATGGATACCCAAGAAAATTAATCGCCATCATACGACAGTTCCATGATGGTATGCTGGCTCGTGTACAAGACAGTGGAGAGCTGTCAAAACCATTCCCAGTTTCTAATAGAGTGAAACAGGGCTGTGTGCTTGCCCCCACCCTCTTCAACCTCATGTTTTCAGCAATACTGAGGGATGCTTTTGGAGATGCTGATGTAGGCATTGGCATCGAGTACAGGTTTAATGGCTCACTTTTTAACCTCAGGAGGCTACAAGCAAAAACCAGGGTTTCAATTGATACCGTCAACGACCTTCTATTTGCTGACGGCTGTACCATCAATGCTGCTTCTGAGGCAGATCTGCAACTCGGTGTTGATGTTCTCTGATGCCTGCAACAACTTCGGGTTGACAATCAACACCGAGAAGATTGAGGTGATGTACCAAGCAGCCCCAGGGAAAACCTATGTTGGACCCAACGTCTGAAAGCAGTGGACAAGTTTAAATATCTTGGTCGCACACTCTCCTACACAGTTGTCTTTGATGATGAGGTCAACATCAGACTTGCTAAAGCAAGCGCTGCCTTTGGCAGACTCCATAAGAATGTGTGGGATAGAAGAGGCATCACCACAGAAACAAAGATCAAAGTCTACAAAGCGGTAGTCATCACCACTGTGCTCTATGGCTGAGACTTGGACGGTCTACCAACGTCATGCCAAGAAGCTAAATCATTTCCACACCCCCTGTCTAAGAAAATTGCTTGGCATAAAATGGCAAGACAAGATCCCAGACACAGCGGTGCTCACCCGAGCAAACCTTAACAGCATCTATACCATGCTGATGCAGACCCAGTTACGCTGGGCAGGCCATGTTGTTCGAATGCCTGACCATCGGCTCCCAAAGAAACTTTTGTTTGGTGATCTACAGCATGTTAAACGTTCCCAAGGAGGACAGACGAAGCGCTTTAAAGACACCCTGAAAGCTTCACTGAATGCCTTTAACATCAAGCACATCTCTTGGGAGAAAGCAGCTATGGATAGAAATTCATGGAGAGCAGCTATATGCAAGGGTACAGAGTCATACAAAACCAACAGAATTGCTACAGCTGAGAAACTCGGGAAAGACAGGAATAGCAGGTCTTCCAAGCCCCCAGCGGCAGCCATGATACCCTGCCCATAGTGCACCAGAACTTTCCAAGCGCAGATTGGACTGACAAGCCATCTTCGCACCCGTAAGTAGACATTCCCAGTACCCAGGATGATTAGATGGTCCTTGTCGACTTCGACGGACAAAGAGAGAGATAGTGTGTGTGTCGACCAGTCTGTTATTTTGTGTTGTGGTTTCTTTTTATTTTGACATTACGTATTTTTTAAATTTATTACTGTGATTATTGTGCATCATGGCCCCTCCTAAGAATACGCCTAAGAGAAAGAGGTTTGTATTGACCGTGGGGGGGGGGGTTAGAGAAAGGCGAGAGTCGTTCCAAGCTGATGGTGGAGTTTGGTGTAAGTTCATTGACCTCGTGTGATCTGAAGAAGCGGAAGGATAGCTGTCGTGTTCTTGTTTTTATGGTCTTCTGCTCTTCGTGGTAAATAATATTATACACCATTTCTTTATTCTTTTACTCTTAGATTTAATTCGAACGTGCAAATCATTCGCTGTGGCGACCATGATAAAGGTAAAAAGGCGAAAGGAAATCTCATCTTGCATGTATTAATGGGAAGGTCCTGATACATCGGCAAAATTGATTTTTCCCACACTTATTTCGTCCTGAAGGTTACAGATACATAACTGGAACCAGTGTATATTATGTGAAAACTTAAAAAAAACAAACTAAAAGTGGATTTTTCTGGTTTAGTTTCTCAATTTTAAATTGTGACCGTGATCACCTTTATTCTCATCCTAACAATTTAATAACACAAAAAGCAATACAGTACCTCTTTAGCATTCTTTGTATTACTACCATTTATTCATTCATTTATTTTTGGAATGGCATTTTGGTAAAAAAAAAAAAAATTAGGACCTCAGAATTAGTGATTGTGACAAATCATGAGTGTCCATTTCAATTCAAGCACCATCCATTAGGATGTCTATTGACCCCCAGATAACTCTATTCAGATAACATTCTCTTAGCAGATGTCTTTTACAGGGTAGCTCACCAGGTCGCTTCCCTAAACCTTCACAGCACTTTGTATTGCCAGGTAGACTCACCTTGAAGAATTTAATACATCTATCATTCTTTGAACTCTATTCATGATTTTATATGCAGAGAGAGAGAGAGAGAGAGAGAGAGATGTATTATTTACATCTGTTCTATTTTAGCCTGTTGTACTTCTGGCTGAAGTTATAAATGATGGCAGTAAAGTAGTATATTGTCTGTAACTCTGGAGCATTTCTGGACACATTGTCTTGACAAGTTGGCCAGGTTGAGATTGCGGACATGGAGGTGATAAATCTCCAGAGGGCAGCAGTGTGTCCTTAAATGCTTGCTGGATGCTTGGCATGCTGATGGATATGTAACTGATGAGGAGGAACTTACCGAATATAAATATAAAACACTCGACACCTCTAAAGAGACCTAGGGCACTAAGACCCTTTGGATTAAGAGACGGAAGGCTCTCTGAGGTTCATTACTTTTACACACCAAGTTCACTTCCATGCCATGCCGGTCTTCGGTCTGTATGGATGGAACAAATAAAATTGAATTAGTCCAGAAAAACAAACATCGGTAGAATTGGTGAAATTTCAGATTTGCGTCAGATTTTTAAACTAAGTTAGTTTGTCTCCAAGAAAATTCTCCTAGTCATGTTGGTTCTTCACACCCACACTATAAATAGCATATCTTGTAAAACAGTAGCGAGACAGGCGATTCCACACAATATTAGCAGAGAAATATCCTATACTGTATCTAGTTAGCTATTCTCTCTGGACACTCATGGCCCAAGCCCTGAGCTTCAGAATAGTCTTGACAACATCAGATCTTCTGCTGGGTTGGTCCGAGTTCTGCAAGGTCACCCAGCTGGCCTATGGAGAAATAGAAGGTATATATTTAGCCTGGTGTGAGGCGTGTTGTGGATAACACATCCCGGGGCTCTCAGGTTTCGTATTCAGAGGGCTTTTTGCAGACCTTGGGGGCACTAGAAGGAATGAGGCAGCCCCCCCAAGTGTTAGAAGACAAGGCACCATTTTTCCTTCACTTTCAGGATCATTTTGTGGGTGAGCAGCATCCCAAACACACCTCCCACTGTCAGTGTGGCACCTCGTCATTCTCCTTCTGCTCCGGCTGAAAGGAGCGGAGCAAGAGAGAGCAGCTCAGATTGAAAAAGTTCCAAAAACATCATAGTTTCTCTTCTGTTGACTAAAGAAGACTCCTCAGGTCCCACTGTGACTTAGGAGAAGTGATCATGGATGTTCTGGCTTTGGAAGCGAAAGCGGCCAAGGCTGAATCTCCTGCACAATCTGCTCCATCTAAACCCAGACCTAAAACACCCAAAAAACCCAAACGAATCGTTTACTTCGAGGTGGAGATTGTGGATGCAAAGACCAAGGAGAAGCTGCTGCTGTTGGATAAGGTAAGTTCTAGCTGTGCAGTACCTTCCAACAAACTCCTGAAATCTGTATTCTTCAACCATAAATCAGTACAAGAGGCTTTCAAAAAGCTGAAATGCATTTAGTAATAATGGGGCAGAATCTGTTATACACAAACATTGGTCACTCTCATGATGTTTCCATATATGCAATATAAGGGTGAAATTGTATTATAATTTTTTTAAATAAACTTTTCATAATAATAATAAAAAATATGAATTTTATATAACAAAATGTAAATAAGAATAAAATATATGAATAATAAAAATAAAATAATTTACTAAATGATGAGTCCCAAAGCATTTAATAATTTCATATTACTGTATATAGATTCATTTTCTGAACCGGTTCATTCTAATTGCGAGGAGGCTGGCACCCATCTCGGCCGACTCTTGCCGCTGGACAGCTCGCCAGGTTTTTGCAGGGTGTTAACATGTTGATGGCTGTGGAGCCTACTCTTGACGAAAACCATTATATAGATTCAGTTATTGAATTTATGAATAATTCTTTAATCATTGGTAGCTAACAGAAGGGTCGGTTGTACGACCTGCTGTGGCACGTCTAAGTCTCCGGCCTTCCTGATCTTCACAACCTGACACATCGTCAGTCCCGTAATGTCTTTGATGTTCTCTGCACAAAGAACAAGCACAAAGCTTCCTTCACTGGCCAAGAGGGCATGCGTAACTGGGTCCTTTGCTTCATGCTATATGGCCAGTGAAGGAGGCTTTGATGCTAGTTTGTGCTGCCAAGGAGTCTTGAGATCTTCCGATCTCGCTGACCACCCATTCGTTCGTGTTAATTTGTTAGTCCAGTCGACTCGTAGCAGCCATCGGAAGCATCAAATCTCAAAGAACTGGATCTCTTTTTGATTTTTTCTGATCCATGACCCTGCATTCTGCTCCATTGATGGATTGGGAAGACAAACAATTCTAGAAGGTGTTTTTTTTTGTGTGTGTGTATGGTCAGAAATAGACTTGTTCTTCTTGAGATTCTTGTTGTATAGCTGTGTTTTAATTCTGGTTGATTCATCATAATTATTCAAATACACCAATACGTTTTTTTAAATTATTTTATTTTTTTATAATTATTTATTATTAAATCATGAACGTGTAAATATTATTAAATAAACATAAATTATTAAATGTTATTTTGATTTTTTAAAAATTGTTTAAAAAGGTTTAATTTACCATTCAATAAAGTATTTTGGGGCGTAGGGGGTTCTGGATAGAGGTAGTACCTTTTTGTTGTTCGGCAGCTGCTCCTACCTAGTTAGGAGAACGGGCATCACTGGTCCTCATCCAACTCCTAAATCTCTCATGTGCTGACTCCAAGCGTCACACTCCGGCACACCGCTTCAGCTGGCAGGCTAAACCACGTGAGGGGGTTTGTGTTGACACTGCACCACTCAGCGAAGGATGTTCCAGAGGCAGATCACCGGCCAGGGTGGAAGGGGTTCAGAAGAACTTCAACGGCTAAGCGTCCATGGCCAGGGCAAGCCTCCGAGTTGGGGGAAGTCGGCCGTGGCCAGGCCTGGAGAGGGATGGGCTCCGCCAGGCATCATTGCCTAAGATTCACTACATGATGAATACACCCAGAACAAATTTCATGCCGGCTCGGTCGTTGCCCTGAACACCAAGGACCGCCACAACGCTGAGGCATCAGGACGGAAGTGGAAAATATGTTACTGGTGCCACCAAAGACAAGATCAGTGCTAGGCGCAACAACGTCGTCGGCGGCACATGGAATGTCAGGATGCTGAATACTCCTGGCAAGCTTGAAGAACTTGCCCATGCTCTGAACAGATACAACTTGAATGGGTTAGGGCTATGTGAGGTGAGATGGAAAGGCATGGGAGAAACAACAACCCACGAAGGCCACAAGCTTTACTTCAGTGGAAAAGATGACCAACATGAAGATGTGGGATTCCTCGTGCACAAAATCTCAGCTAGCGCAGTGATGGGATGCAGACCAGTTTCCAGCAGGCTCATCACCATACGCCTACGGGCTTCACCTTTCACCATCACAATCGTGCAAGTTTACTCGCCAACCACAACACACTCCGATGAAAGCACAGGGAGAACATGCAAATGCTATATGGAAAAAGGACCTTCTTGCAGTGAAGTGCGCATGTTCAGCATTATGCCCTTATCCTTGTTTAATGCTGTGTAATCCATTCCTTATGTAAAGTAATGTGAAGATTTCTACCATCAAGTACAAGTTATTGATGAAACACCAAAGAAAGCCATTCTAGTTGTTCAAGGGAACTGGAATGCCAAGATCGGAGAAGATGCACAAACAGACTGGAAAGGCACATGCGGGCCCTATTGTAACACAGAGACTAATGATCAAGGCTTGAGACTGCTCGAATTTGCAACATTCAACAACCTCAAAGTGACCAACACATTCCACCCCCACAAGGCATCCAGACAGTGGACCTGGCACAGCCCAAACGGATCCCACCACCAGATAGATTACATCCTAGTGAAGCTGCGCTTCCACACATCAGTCAACATTGCCAGGACACGCAGCTTCCCCGGAGCGGACATCAGCAGCGACCATGAGCTCGTCATGATGTCCTTCTGTCTACACCTTAAGCAGATGAAGAAACAGGGCCACGCCAGAATCAAGTTTGATTTGGAGAAATTGTAAAACCTAGACGTGGCACAAGTCTTCAAGGCCAAGATTGGAGGAAAATTCGCCCCACTCTTGTTACTTGACGCAGGCGGCACAGATTCAGACACTTTCATTGACACATTCGACATCGCAGTGGCTGAGACGGCCAATGAAGTTCTCGGCAAGAAGCAGACCACCAAGAAGCCTTGGGTCACACCAGACTTACTCATGCTGTGTGACGAAAGGAGAGACCTCAAGCAGTCCAAGTATGACAGTGATAAGGGAGCAGACAAGTACAGGCAAGCCGACAAGCAGGTCAAGATGAGCATGCTCAAGGCAAAGGAAGAATGGGTTACTGATCAGTGTAACGACATTGAATGGAAACTCGAACAACACCAAGAAGGCCTACCAAGTGGTGAAGGACCCTACCAGTAGCAAGCAAGGACGGCCCAGCACCATTCTTGACAAAAACGGGAAGTGTCTGACCGAGTCCAAAGACATCTTGAACAGGTGGACAGAGTACACCGCAAGATCTATACTCGCACTGCGCAACAGGAGACACAGTGAAGCTCAACACCCCTCCGTCAACAGACACAGACAGCTTCCACATCCTTGGAGAAGAAGTGGAGGAAGCAGTGAAGTCCCTGAAGAAAGGAAAATCAGCAAGCATTGACAACATCCCAGGAGAACTAGTGCAAGCAGAGGGTGAGGGCATGATCGATGCGCTACATGCGATCTGACAGAAGATCTGGGAGACAGGAGAGTGGCCAACACAATGGACCCAGTCCTTAGAGATCACCGTACCCAAGAAAGGCAATCTACAGCAGTGCAACAACTACTGCACCATCAGCCTGATATGCCATTCTAGCAAAGTGATGCTCAGGATTATACTGAACAGGTTAAGATCCCAAGCTGAAGCAATTATAGCTGAAGAGCAGGCAGGATTCAGGGCAGGACACAGCACAACTGAGCAGATTTTCAACCTCGGGATTCTGTGTGAGCGATACCTTCAACACCAACAAGAACTCTACCACGTATTCGTAGACTTCAAGAAGGCATGCGACAGTGTGTGGCATGCGGCACTCTGGGCGACCATGAATCACTACAACATCAATGCAAACCTCATCCGCATCATACAGAACCTCTATGACAAGGCCAGCAGTGCCGTTTACCTCAACTGGGACATTGGAGATTGGTTTCAAACCACAGTTGGAGTGAGACAAGGATGTTTGCTCTCGCTGACCCTCTTCAACATTTTCCTTGAAATAATTATGACAGATGCACTTGAAGACCGCCAAGGCACAGTCAGCATTGGTGGCAGAACAATCATAAACCTGCATTTTGCAGACGATATAGAGGGACTCGCAGGCAACTAGACAGATCCTCCACAGCTTACAGCATGGAAATCAGTGCAAGCAAAACAAAACTGATGACAAATAATGACAATGGCATCCAAACTGACATCACTGCCAACGGAGAAAAGCTTGAAACCGTGAAGAATTTCAAATACCTTGGAGCAATAGTTTCAGATGAGGGGTCCAAGCCTGAAGTATTAGCCAGGATGGCAATGACAGCTGCAACACTAGCCAAGTTGAACACCATTTGGAGGGACAAGGCAATCAAGCTCAGCTCAAAGATAAGACTCATGCGTTCCCTTGTCTACTCAGTTTTCCTGTATGCTTGTGAAACATTGACCCTTACAGCAGAAATAGAGAAGAGGATTTAAGCCACAGAAGTGAGATGCTATAGAAGACTGCTTGGCATCACTTACAAAGACCATACAACCAATGAGGAAGTCAAAAACGGAATAAGGCAAGCCATTGGTCCCTATGAAGATCTTCTCACTACCATCAAGAGACGCAAATTAAAATGGTTCGGCCACATAACAAGAGGAGAGGGGCTTGCCAAGGCAGGGGCTTGCTCCAAGGAATAGTCAGAGGAGGAAGACAGAAGAAGAGATGGGAAGACAACATCACAGAATGGTCAGGATCGAAGCTGAGCAAAGCGGTCAGACGTAGCACCCCAACGGCAACCACCATGGGGCAGTTGAGTTGAGTTGAGAAAGTATTTTGTCAGTGCCTTACACACCAGTTGGTAGAATCTTTCCTACTTAATATTATTACCACAAAAGATTCTATCTGAAATGAATGTCGTATAACTTTATTATTAAAATGTATTACTTCTGATTAGGATTCATTTATCAATTTATTAACAGATTTAAACATGTTTACATTTTACATCTGTATTGTTATACTTCTGTTCTATCTTCCCTGATTATTGCTTATGCTGTTTTAGAAATATTATTTAAAACATTGTTATATCCCACCCCGTTGTCCAGGTTGAACCATCTGCTACCATTTTGGATATAAAATCAATGTTCCACAAATCAAGTAAGTGTGTTTTAGGTTATCATAAGCTACCACTAGCATTATAGTGTATTTAATAGTCATAATCCCCCTACTCCCATTTCTCCCTACACTAGATCAGCGCTGGTATCCTGCCAGACAATCACTGTGCCTGGACCCGAGTGAGTGGATCCCATTTCACACATTTATAAAGAGCTGTGTGTGTTAGCATAGCGTAAGCATTCTGTAAGAAGCTAATAACGTTGTTTTAACTGTCAGAGGGAAAGTCTTTGAAGGATGAAGATATTCTTCAGCAGCTTCCAGTGGGAACCACGGCTACCTTCTACTTCAGAGACCTGGGAGCTCAGATCAGCTGGGGAAAGGCGAGTTGAGCATTTTACTTTATTTTAAAGCTGATTTTTATCAATCACACCCATGTTCATGAATTCACTGTTGAGCCTAAAGAGCTTCAACTGTGCGTGCACGAAGCTTATTTCACTCTCCAGCCGGTTCAGCTTTCACTCACCTTCCTGGCACTGTATGCACTTTCTCAGTACACATAATCTCCCTGACCCAGTTTCCACACCAGATGTTAATCTTTCTGCCCGCTCTTCACATTCAGATCATCCTGCTCACGCTCCCTCTGACCTCCTGCGTCCTGGAAAAGCTAGTAGCGCCACAGTTACATACGGCATACTTACAAGCATCCAAGAAGGCCGCCGGAGTCACAACACTCCTTTCGGACCATATGTATTGAACTGGATAACATCATCGCATAGATTCTAACAACAGAGAGACATTACTGTCTATTTTGGAAGACATGCTAACCTCTATGCCACTGTGCCATGTTGCGTCACGCATGTTCCAAGTAATTTCTCACCATATGCATTGTTATGCACACAGCATATTCTTACTATGACCAATCAGATCATGTGTTTGTTTGGTCTTTATAAATACTGTGCCATGTGTGGTGCTTTTTTCATGCATTGTGCAAGTTTATTGGGTCCATATCTACATTTAACAAATCCATACCTTGCACCTGTTTTGCCAAGGACGTCCCTACTAGATTTTAATTGCATTTTTACTATGTCCTTATTGTATCCTGATTCCACCATGTCCCCACTATATTTTTTAACACGCCATGGATGTGTCCACGTCCTCCATATCCGTGGAAACCATCACATGTAATTATTACCTTGCATTATGTTCCGAGTATGTCCTAAAAGTAATTACTGCATGCACGCAAAAATTTTTTGAGTGCATACTGTAAACATGATGGACTGTGACGGTGCCATGGCTTTGTGTTCACACTTACACAACCAATGTAGTTATGCATTACGTCCATGTACAGTAGTGAGTGTGTTCAATCAAGCAGCGATTCATTCATCCATCCATCTGTGGAGGGGACAGTGGTGGAGCAGATAGCAGATACACCTCACAGCAAGAAGGTCCTGGGATCCGGTCCCAGGCTCAGCGAGGGCTTTTCTGTGTGGTGTTAGCCTGTTCTCACTGTGCTTCCCTGGATTTTCTCTGGGTACTCTGGTTTCCTCGAACAGTCCAAAGACATGCACATGAGGCTAACTGACTGTTCCTTATGGCTCGTAGGTGTGAGGTGTGTATGGTGGTGTGTGTGTTGGGATCATGATGCACCCCACCTTCACCCAGAGTCGGCCCCCATTGGCTCCGACCTCTCTACAACCCTAATAAAGAATAAAGTGGTTTGGAATATGAAATGAAATGGAAATGATGGAAATGACATGGGACCAGTGGATGGTTTTGATTTGAATTATTTCTAGTTTTAACAGTGTGTCCCTTTAGGGTACCCAAGTTTTCATGGCAAATGCTGCTTTAAAAGTATTGCATTAAAAGTACTTGTATCCTCTTTCTCACCATTTCCTTCCCTCTCTCAGGTGTTCTTAGCGGAGTGTGTAGGTCCACTCTTCATCTACCTGATGTTTTATTTCCGACTACCCTTCATTTACACCCCCAAGTATGACTTCACAACTAGCAAGCACTATGTTGTGCAGTGAGTATCTGACCAGCCGGGAACCCTAGAAATGTGCTGTTGCTTTTAAGCTCTAGTGTTGATGGATGTGAGAGCTTCAGGGCCAGGAAATGCCTGTGCCTATGCTGAACTGTCATGAAGCGGCTTCTGAAAGCAACATTCCTCACAGAAGGCTTTCTGTCACATCTGTGTCCTTTCTGCAGTATAGCATGTCTGTGTCACTCCTTCCATTACGTCAAGAGGATCCTGGAAACTTTGTTTGTACATCGCTTCTGTCATGGTACCATGCCGCTGCGCCACATTTTCAAGGTGAATGTACTCCAAAACATACCATTTAATTTGCTAACTGTAAAAACACCACATATCGTATGCTGTTAGCCAACTAGCTGAAGCTTAGATTTCTGAAACTTTATAGGTTACCAAGCTAACATACAATATGCTAACCTAAGGCAATTATTTTAAAATTGAGATTCAATTTAACTATGCTAATAATTTTGCTAGTTCTCCCAAGCTAACTACTATACCAATGTTAGATTATTCAAAATCATAGATTTTTAGAGAATTAACTACATAAATAACTAACTAAACTTGACAATATTCTCAAGTCGTATCAACAAATGCTCAAAATTATAAATACAAATATTAGCTAGCACAATAGTATATGCGAATCTGACAGAGTTTTCAAGATTTTTTTTTTTTTTGAGGCTCTTATGAAATATTAATAATACTGCGTGCTATTTTTTGCAATGTAGCTAATAAAAGCTAACCTGAAAAGGTTTCTAAGAGGATTTGACAGGATTTCCAAATCATGTTTATGAATAATTTAGATAGAATTTGTTTTACTTGCTGACGGCACCAATCTGAGAAAAATCTGAAAACTCCCTAAAGGCATATGGATACATTGGCTATAAAATGGGTAATATATGAATTATTATAGTTTGTTTTGAAAGAGCATGACCAGAGCTACTCAGGACTGCACTTTTAACGGTCTGTCACCGATATTTCTTCAGTTAACAGCCCATTGAAACGACCCAAAATCTCACATTTTCTGAACGTGTACTGTACATGTTTACCAATACAATCCAAACTTAATAACCTTGCTATAACCTGTGTTACGATGGTAGAGCTGATAAAATGTCCATATTGTGTCATTTACACTATTGACATGCTATTATACAAATCATATTTAAAAATTGGCCTTATTCAAAACACCTGAATTCAATTGAAATCAAAAATAGTGGCATTTTTGGGCGGCTTTATACAAGGTCACGTATTATACAAGGAGCCACTACAGAAAAAAATATTGGTTATTGCGTGGTGGGGTTTTTTTTTTTTGTTTTTTTTTTTTTTTGCATGAATCCTCAACACTCCTACATTCTAGATAAAAAATATTGGATTCCACTTAGCCAAATGTAATTTTTCAAATTCTGAAATGGGGTGGTGGTTTTCTTGAACCTTACTGTTTGATGGGTTACTGAATCGGCCCACACGAATACTCCACAAGGATTGATTCGTCTGTGTCACGCAGAACGTTCTTGAGCGAGTTGTGAAGAAAAGACAGCAGTCCACGTAAAAAACAATAGTCTTTATTCACGAATTATCAACATACAATGGTAGAGTACACTTCTATACCGCTCCAAGTTGGTTCCTTGCCCTAGGTGAGGAACCGGTTGAAGCTGGTTAGTCTAGGGGGCTGGTGGTCATCAGTACTTTTCCACAAGAAAAACAAGTCCACGGTATCTAGGATCATGGTGCTGACTCAGCAGTTCTAGATGTTCTTAGCAGCTGAACGATATCAAAAAGAAGCGAGAAAGTTTCACAGAACAAGAACGGACAAGACACTAGCCTCTAAGAATTGAGAAGCAACATTCACAGTAGAAATCGCACACCTGATTGTTCCAAAAGTATATAGACCTGTAATTTTCCTTACGCATAGAAACAAATAAAAAAAAAACTTCACAGCATGATGATTAAGAACATTTTCCCTTCACTTACCCATATAAGAATTCAGATGCTCTCTGTTTCAGAATTGTTCGTATTATTGGTGCTTTGCAGCCTGGATGGCATATTACATAAACCATCCCCTCTACACACCACCCTGTAAGTAATAGATTTGATCAAGAATTCACTTAGTTTTGCTGAAAATTTCCACTGATTTGTATATAATTACAGATTACGGTGAGCAGCAAGTGAAGATGGCACTGGGGATTTTCCTGGTGAGGATCACTTTTGTGAGCACATGAATGCAATCTATTACTTTTTTTATTCAGTCTGGCTTCATTTCCTTCATTCAATCTCTAGTTTTGCCAGTTGGGAAGCTTCTCCATCCATGTCGTTCTGCGCAACCTCAAACCTCCAGGTAAGAGTTTTCAAACAAAGATGTCTGCAGTCAGACAGTAGAACTGCTGCTGTACTCATAAAAGTCCTGTCACTCATCCCAGGACTTGTTTTCACACTCGTAACCTTGCATCAATTGCAGTACTTGTTTGTTTTTAATCTGGCCTCACACTAAGTGGTAGGGCAGTGGTGGTCTAGTGATATAGGGCGCTGGATCGCTGATCCTAAGGTTGGAGGTTCGAGTCCCACTCTCCACAAGGTTGTCACTACCCCCCCCCCATCCCCCAGTGCAGCTAACTGGGTTATCAAAGGCCCGCCATGTCTCTCACTGTCTGTCTATGGCATGTAAAAAAAAAACATTGCTGAATTTCGAAAAGAGTAGCCTGCAAAGCCATTAGCATGTTTTCGCCCTGCGATGGCCTGGCGAGCCGTCCAGGGTGGACTCTGCCCTTGCCCGGAGTCGGGTGGGATGGGCGCCAGCCTCCCCGCGACCCTAATTAGGATTAAACGGTTACAGAAAATTAACACTAAGTGGTTTGGCATGATACAAAACCGTGTTGGACTGCACTGACCACCATGAAATGCTTGAAAAATGTTTGTGATTTCACGACAGTAAACTGGAAACTGCATCAGTGCCTAGATGCCATGTTGTCACCTTTTTGAACGATGTTCAGTACAACCCTGGTACAAACTCTAATTCACAGCATGTTTGAATCTACTGCTTACAAATGTTTTGTCACACCATCGTGTAATCCGTGCTGAACCACATTCAAAACTTCCCTCATGTGAGGGTATGTTGCCACAACACAGTCACGTTTAAGGTGGTCAGAACCACCCACCAAGTGAAGCCAGCTTTACTCTTCTACAGCTTAATTTTGTATTTCATTATGAACCCATCATCTAAAGGTTTATTCCTCATTTCATCTCAGAGAGCTTCTCTTTTCCATTCTCACCACTGACTTCCAAATTTCAATAAAAGCTCTTTTGAAACACTGAATATGAACAAATTTAATTAATTCATCAGAGCATTAACATCGTAATCTGTGTCTTGTCTCATAGGTTCTAAGACAAAGAAGATCCCATATCCAACCAAGAATCCTTTCACATGGATCTTCATTCTGGTTTCTTGTCCCAATTACACCTATGAGGTAAGTGTGATATTCCCACTGTGAGATGGTCATCACGTGGATCTGTTTGTGGTTTTAAAAGGTTAAAGAGACTTTCCTACAATGCTGGTCCAGATCTCTGCTCAAACACATCTGCTCCAACTCCACAGCGCCGAATCCACTGAACATAATTCCTAATGCGACTTACTGCTGCCCTCTGCGGGTCATTCCAAATAAAACCATTACTGTACCCATTCTGCAAGGTCAGCTCTGTTACAGTTACATATTCCATCATCATGGGAGGGGAATTTATGTCCTTTAGCTTTAATATTCATTCAGGGGCAGTGGTGGTCTAGTGGTATAGGGCGCTGGATCACTGATCCAAAGGTTGGGGGTTCGAGTCCCACTATCCACAAGGTTGTCACTGCCCCCCCCCAGTGCACCTAACTGGGTTATCAAAGGCAGGCCATGTCTCTCACTGCCCCCACCCCAGTGCAGCTAACTGGGTTAGCAAAGGCAGGCCATGTCTGTCACTGTCTATGGTGAGAGGCATGTAAAATAACCATTGCTGACTTTCGTAAAGAGTAGCTGCAAAGCCGTCAGCGTGTTTCTCTCCCTTTCTAAAAGGGTTGTGACAGGAAGGGCATCCGACGTAAAAACCTCTGCCAAATCAAACGTGCGAATCAAATGATTCGCTGTGGCGACTCCCGAGTAAAAGGGGAAAAAGCCAAAAGGAAGACAGACAGACAGCTTTAATATTCATTCATTTATTTGCTGACCCACTTAACCAGCCTATCTTGGCTGACTCTAGGCGAGGTACATACCAAACAATTTGTCACTCCATCACAATGCCAACATTCACATTCACACCTCGGGGCAATTTGGAACAACCAGTTGGCCTAATGTGCGTGTTTTTGATGTGCAAGATGAAACTGGAGTAATCCAAGTGACTGACATCCTGGGAGTGTCTCTCATTCTGTTTTATGCATTATCTACTAGGTGTTCGGTTTGTTAATACCCTGATAGATGACCAGTGAGATTGTGCCATCTCCATGTATTATATACTATTGATTATATTTTCTTCTCCATAATACTTTTTGCGCTTTTGTGTGTTGCGTTGTATTTGTTCTTTGTCGTCTCCGACTGCAGGCAGGCTCCTGGATAGGCTTCACTGTGATGACTCAGTGTGTTCCTGTTGCCTTCTTCACTGTCATCGGCTTTGTGCAAATGACTGTGTGGGCGAGAGGCAAACACCGCAGCTACCTCAAAGAGTTTAAGGAGTACCCCACCCTGCGTTCACCCATTCTGCCCTTCATCCTCTAGCCTCAGCACACACAAAGAAAAAGAAACCGCTGTACTGTCCTGCTCAGATATCTCCGTGTAATTCTGACCTTGTCACTAAAACTAGATAGACAAGTCTATCACAATTCTGTAAATTCCATAGGTAGAAGACAGCAAAACTAGCATCACAGAAAAAAGTAGAGCATTTAAAGAGTGCAAGATGCCACATGTCAGGTGGTATTATGGTGACGAGTGCATTGATTCTTCTTTTCTTTTCGTAACCTGAAAAATCTGCCCGACTGCAGGTTTCATGAAATGCTTTCCCCTAGTGGCCCTCTGATGAATATTCATTTACACATTATTTGCACTTAGTCTTTAAAGGATTTTTTTCGACATGATCCCGTGCAAGAATAACATCCAAATATTTTAGGATTTGTTACATGTACCACAGCCTACTCAAGAAAACAAATTCATAATTTGTGGATGACGTTTTGAATTATACTGCACACAAACTAACAAACCAGGTGAAAACATAACCTCCTGGAAGAGGTGAAAACAACTAACTGTCAGAAAACTAAACTGTGACATTAAATAAAAGCCTTACCTTAAACAGCCGCAGGAATCTTGTGAGTTCAACATTTAAATCAACTGTATATCTAATTATATATCAGCAGGAATCTATTTTTTTAAATCATGGAATAAAAAAAAACTTAATACTAACTTTCTTGTGTTACATCCATCCATTATCTATAATGCTTATCTGATCGGGTCACGAGTTAATCCCAGCCAACTTCAGGTTAGAAACAGGGTTACACCCTGAACAGGTCACCAGTCTGGGAAGGGGTTTGAATACAGAAGTTGAAAATTACCAGGATAGCGTATTAAATCTGCAGTATGCAAAGGCATGACACCACAGATATAGCACCAAACACACACAAAAGAATTCCCGCTGGGAAGATAATAGAAAGGCAATCACATATGGAACACTTGTGCAGAAAATAAAGGGGGTGGCGGTAATCTCATCCCATTTGAGCAGTGCTTCTCAAATAGTGACCCCCCCCCCCCCAATGATGCCGTGTGGGGGGGGTGATACTGAGGGAGCGCGTATGACCCTGGGTAAAATGCTTTCATGGAATACTGTACGGGAATTAAATGTAATTGGACCTCCACTCCACTAGTTGGCAGTGGTGCTCTCATTGTCGCACTATGATATAGCAGTTTTTCGCACGAGCAAATGATACGAAGTGCAGTAAACAACCCCCCCCCCAAGAAACAACACGGAAAATTTCTTATAGTAACGAAGGGAAAGGTGGAGAGAGACAGCGATATTAAGACAAACATGTTGAATGAGTTTAAATTCAGCTGTTTTTTTTATTTCAGGCACATTGGTGCACTTTAAATCTTTTCTATTACAGATTTAAAAAAGTTATTGAAGTTTTTCTTTATTCTAAGTTGAAATATATTTCTTTCTTTTTGTTTTTAATGTTAATA
>CM045728.1:89589849-89629849 GCA_024760905.1 Plotosus lineatus | reverse complement strand
CTTGGCACACCCTCATCGTAGATGAGAGCACAGGTATAACAGTGCACAAAATGCTGGTCCTGTATTTTAAATACAAAGAGGAGAATAACATTAACCATAAAACTGTGTTTGGCGGCATCATTCAGCTGTCAGCTTGCACTGCTAAGGATATCGTGCAAGCAATAAATCAGTTTTACACCAAGCATGAACTGGACCTGCAGAGAATGGTGATGCTGACCTCCGATGGTTCCTCAGTAATGCTAGGAAAATGCAACGGAGTTGCAGATTTATTAAAGCGGGAAATATCGCGCCTAACTGAACAACACTGTGTGGCCCATAGAAAGGACTTGGACATTGATGATGTGTGGAAAGATGTACGTTTGATGCGTGATGTGGAAACTCTTCTCAGAACAGATTATTCCATTTTTTTCAAGATCCACTGTAAAGAGCGGAAAACTTGAAGACCTTTCAAAGATTCTGGATGAGGATACAATTGTCATTCAGGCCTCTGAACAAAGTGCGATGGCTGTCACGGCACCAAGCTGTCAATGCTGTTCTTAAGAACTACTCTGTGCTAGAAGAATACGGCAAGAGAGAATCCAGTGATGACAGAGATCCAGTGGCAAATTACTGTTACACAAAGCTGACTGATTCAAAGTTCAAGGTTGCTCTCATTGCTCTGGGAGATGTTTTGGATGAACCTAGCACGCCTCTCTCTTTCTTTTCAAAGACACAACCTGACTGTGATGGAAGGCCACTGCTTTGCAAGAGCAAAGATCGAGAATTTGCGTTCCCAATACTTGACAGATGAAAATTATGTTCAGTGGAGTGACCGTGTCAAGAGGCAATGAGGGCCTCATCTGTTGATGGCAGAAACACCAGTGAGATTACTCATTTTATTGGCAAGCTCTGAGATTACTTGGATGCTCGTTTTCCAGACGATAAATTAAAGGAGTGGTCTGCATTTGACATTGAAGTATTGAGTTCAGACATCAGTTTTGACTATGGAACAGCAGATGTTGCAACACTGGCAAAGAAGTATGAGGCCATTCTTCATCACCCACATTTTGTTGAGGTCATTAACAGTGAATATCCTGAATTCAAGCACATAATGAGGCAAAAACGTAAACCAGGGTCAATCAGCACATTCTCAGATATGGTGGCTGCAGCACTAAAATGTGAGGAGCTAAAAAACATCTCTCAGCTGGTGGATATTTGTGCTACATTTCAAGCATCCAGTGCAGATTGTGAAAGAGGCTTTAGTTTAATGAATCCTATCAAAGTTATAGTACACAGGTTAACAATTATGTTGTACTTTTCATAGTAAGCTTGATAAAGCACTTAATTAAAATAATTCTAATGGAAATACAAATGCTGTAATTTGATTATTTTAATAAATTGTGCTACTTAGATGGATGAGATACTGGCCTGACCACAGTGCACAAGTCTGATGTTGCTCATAAGGGACCGCTCATACCCCCATTTCACTGGACTTACGGAAGCAAAAAATGTTGTCATCCGCAAACGTTCTGCACTTATTCCCTCATCTTCTGTGTCATGCCATGATTCCATATGTGTTCTTCCACTTCCGGCAGACCAAAATCTTCCGTGAACATGCTTTTGAACATGTTCAAAAGCACGTCCATGGAAAAATTTTACGTGAGTGTTCCCTTTGGTTTCGTAGTCCTTCAGTAAACATTCCGTCATTTCTGCAAACGGTCGGTAATCTTTCCTTTTATACCGTAAGTGTTCTGTGACTTATCCACAAGCGCCCCCCCCCCCTCCATATGGTCAGAAGCGGCTACGGAACAGTCCCGTTCATCCCCACGGAATACTCATGGAATGCATGGAATACATATGGAACAATAAAGAAACTCTGCGGAACAGCCGTAGACATTATTCGGAACAAAACGGAACGGTCGCGGAATACATACGGAACGTTTACAGAATAGTACGGAAGACTTACGGAACACTCGCACAACTCACTTCGACTATAAATACAGGCATGCAAGACAAAGAGCCATTCATTTCGAGAGACACTACAATGCCAAAAGTTAAGAGGAAGACAAGCACCAAGAGGCCATGGTCTCCAACGCCGGAAACCCAGTGGAAAAGCCTTCTCAGAAAGCCGAGGTCGACGCCGAGTCAGATGTCACTTCTAATATCACCGCTGACCCGAACAAGAAAGCACGAGTATACAAGTCCTTCTCAAAAAATTAGCATATTGTGATAAAGTTCATTATTTTCTGTAATGTACTTATAAAAATTAAACTTTCATATATTTTAGGTTCATTGCACACCAACTGAAATATTTCAGGTCTTTTATTGTTTTAATACTGATGATTTTGGCATACAGCTCATGAAAACCCAAAATTCCAATCTCAAAAAATTAGCATATCATGAAAAGGTACTCTAAACGAGCTATTAACCTAATCATCTGTCTGTCCTCCTTTTGGCTTTTTCCCTTTTACTCAGGAGTTGCCACAGCAAATCATCTGATTCGCACGTTTGATTTGGCAGAGGTTTTTACGTCGGATGCCCTTCCTGTCACAACCCTTTTTAGCAAGGGACAGAAACACACTGACGACTTTGCAACTACTCTTTACAAAAGTCAGCAATGGTTCTTTTACATGCCTCTCACCATAGACAGTGAGAGACATGGCCCGCCTTTGATAACCCAGTTAGCTGCACTTGGGGGGACAGTGACAACCCTGTGGAAAGTGGGACTCGAACCCCCAACCTTTGAATCAGAGATCCAGCGTCCTATACCACTAGACCACCACTGCCTCATTAACCTAATCATCTGAATCAACCAATTAACTCTAAACACCTGCAAAAGATTCCTGAGGCTTTTAAAAACTCCCAGCCTGGTTCATTACTCAAAACCGCAATCATAGGTAAGACTGCCGACCTGACTGCTGTCCAGAAGACCATCATTGACACCCTCAAGCAAGAGGGTAAGACACAGAAAGAAATCTCTGAGCGAATAGGCTGTTCCCAGAGTGCTGTATCAAGGCACCTCAGTGGGACGTCTGTGGGAAGGAAAAAGTGTGGCAGAAAACGCTGCACAACCAGAAGAGGTGACGGGACCCTGAGGAAGATTGTGGAGAAGGGCCGATTCCAGACTTTGGGGGACCTGTGGAAGCAGTGAACTGGGCTACAGGTGCCACATTCCCCAGGTCAAGCCACTTTTGAACCAGAAACTGCGGCAGAAGCGCCTGACCTGGGCTACAGAGAAGCAGCACTGGACTGTTGCTCAGTGGTCCAAAGTACTTTTTGCGGATGAAAGCAAATTTTGCATGTCATTCGGAAATCAAGGTGCCAGAGTCTGGAGGAAGACTGGGGAGAAGGAAATGCCAAAATGCCTGAAGTCCAGTGTCAAGTACCCACAGTCAGTGATGGTCTGGGGTGACATGTCAGCTGCTGGTGTTGGTCCACTGGGTTTTATCAAGGGCAGGATCAATGCAGCTATCTATCAGGAGATTTTGGAGCACTTCATGCTTCCATCTCCTGAAAAGCTTTATGGAGATGAAGATTTCATTTTTCAGCACGACCTGGCACCTGCTCACAGTGCCAAAACCACTGCTAAATGGTTTACTGACCATGGTATTACTGTGCTCAATTGGCCTGCCAACTCTCCTGACCTGAACCCCATAGAGAATCTGTGGGATATTGTGAAGAGAAAGTTGAGAGACACCAGACCCAACACTGTGGATGAGCTTAAGGCCGCTATCGAAGCATCCTGGGCCTCCATAACACCTCAGCAGTGCCACAGGCTGATTGCCTCCATGCCACGCCGCATTGAAGCAGCCATTTCTGCAAAAGGATTCCCGACCAAGTATTGAGTGCAGAATTGAACATAATTATTTGAAGGTTAACTAATTTTGTATTAAAAACACTTTTTTTTTTATTGGTTGGGTGAAATATGCTAATTTTTTTAGATTTTTTGAGGAATTTTGGGTTTTCATGAGCTGTATGCCAAAATCATCAGTATTAAAACAATAAAAGACCTGAAATATTTCAGTTGGTGTGCAATGAATCTAAAATATATGAAAGTTTAATTTTTATCAGTACATTACAGAAAATAATGAACTTTATCACAATATGCTAATTTTTTGAGAAGCTCACTGAAGATGAGGAGCAGGTCATGGTAGAGTTCATCTAGGCGAATGAGTACCTTTACAACAAAAAACTCCGATCCCGGACGGACAAGCAACACAAGGTCGAGCTCTGGGCTGATCAGGGTTCACGCATGGGGAAAACCAACGAGGAGCTGAAGCAGTGGTTCCAGAGTGTGCGGACGAGGCTGGGAAAACTCGGGGCAAGCTGACATGAACATGTCTCAGAGGGACCAGTGGATATACAACAGCTTCAGCTTCCTATATCAACACATTGTCGAGGTACAGCGGAGGAACGCTGTCTCTCTGAAGGTAAAGATTGCTGCTGCTGCTGGCTCCGGCAGTTCCATGTCCACCACCACTGGAGAACCTCCACTGCCATCAATGTCAGCGGGGGCACAGGACATTGCAGCTGTCGACCTCCAGCTGGCAGAAGAGGCAACACCCATCATCCCCCTCGACGCAACTCCGGTCACCACAGCATCCAGGTCCACCTTGGCATGGTCTGGATCTGCAACATCCAGCCTTGACAACAGAGCCGACCGGATTCTCACAGCAGCCGAACAGCTAGTGAGACAGAGAAGGGAAGTACGGACGGCTGATGGGTCAGAAAGGGTGAGTTTCACCAGTTGAGCAGCAGCTGTGCTGCAGAATCTCCTACAACCTATGTACAGGCATGCCAAGTTGAAGATTCAAGAACTGCTGAATGACTGCTTGGACAGAGCTGAGGCCTTGGAGATGCAGCCGCAGGAGCAACCACCTCCGCAGCAGCAGCAGTCGCAGCAGCTCCAGCCTCAGCAGTATTCGCAGCAACAACACCAGCAGCTTTCTCAGCAGTATCGACCACCACCTCTGCACCACCAGTGTCATCAGCAGCATTACTGGCCGCCCCCACTGACGCAGTGGACCACGCAGCTCTCTGGTCCACCCGTGCCTGTTTGGGGACTTCAAGACGCGAGGTGGGCAACACCACCGTGCCCACAACAACCAAAATCGTCGTTACATGCACATCAATACCTGCAACTACCTCTGCGGCTAGAGACACAAGTGGAAGTGAGCCCAACATTTCCAGTGTGCTCAGGCAGTGTTGTGATGACTTGGAGGACTCAAACTCCACCAGTGACCTGTGAGACTTTTGCTTTTTTTTTTTTTTTTTTTTCCTTTCAATTTATTCAATTATTTTAATTCATTCACTTTGTTTTTTTCTTTTTTCATGTTCGTGTAATAAAGTTTTGAAGTTATAATCACTGTGGTTTTGACTTGTGTGCATTTTTTGGAGTCAGGAATGATTTATTGAAGGTGCAAATAAAAGGTACATATTGACACTAGGCAGTCTAAAACAAAGTAAAAATTTTAAAAAGACTAATACAAACAAGAGTCAAAAAGAACACAATAATATCATCAACAACAGAAACCAGCATATAATATGGTAGTTCAATTAAGAACCCATTGTTCATTGTCACACTTTCTTCTGGCTGGTGGCATACGGCTGCCAAGAGACTTTTCCAACTTCACTGTTCAAGTAGAGCTTCAGGTACTCTCTCTGTCTCTTGGCCTCTACAGTGTCTCTGTTGGGACCCACCGCATGTTCCAAGTCATGCATATTAGTAGTTTCACGCCACTGTCCTAGAATAATGTTGTGGTCATCGTCTTCTTGGTCCAAAACTGCATCCTGGGTGACAGTGTATCTCATCCTCATGATGTTGTGAAGACAGACAGCAGCTTCAACCATAAGTCTGACTACATCTGGTCCTTGTCGCAGTGTAGACAGTCGGAACTGCCAGTGATTGGCCAAGATGTCAAACGCATTCTCAACCACTCGATATGCCCTGGATATCCGAGAGTTGTAGGCCAGTTTTTCCTGTGTAAGGGCTCGCCTGGAATATGGCTTCATGAGGTACTTCCTGAGAGCAAACGCATCGTCACCAACAATGAAGTATGGCATATCAGTGTCGTCTTGTGGCAGAGGCTCTGGTGTGGGGAAGTTGATGGTGCCATCTTCGACGCACTCTTTGAGCTCCGAGGCGTTGAATATCTGGGCATCAGACATGTGGCCCATGCCACCGACGTCTATCCATAGGAACCTGTAGTTAGCGTCTACCAGTGCTAGCTGAACAATGGAGAAAAATTCCTTGTAGTTGTGGTAAAAGGTTCCTGAAGGTGGTTGTCTTCTAATGCGACGTGTTTCCAATCCAAGGGTCCTACGGTATGAGGCAGGTTCCATTTTTCCTTGAAATCCCAGCTAAGTGATTTCCATTCCTGCACAGTATGTGGACACTATGACCTCATATTTGTAGTGGTCGATGATGGCCTGACAGACCTCTGGTAAGAAACTTGCAATGGTGTGACGAGATACCCTGAAGTTGTAGGCCAGAGTAGGATACTTGTCGCCCGAGGCCAGATGACGCATGATGACAGCGAGTTTCAGACCAGGACTGAGTGTGTTTCTGAAGTTAGTTTCCTTCTTTGTCAGTCGAGGAGCCAAAACCATCAGCAACTCGTCGAACAGTTAAGGTGGGACCCGGAGATAGTTGAAGAAGGACTGCTTGTCTTCAATATGGAGCTCCTTCATGAGGTTGTCGTAGTTCCCAAGGCCAATTCTTCGTTCCACCCTCAGCCATGCACATACCCAGAAGCGTTTGGGTGTGCATCTTATTTTTTTCCTCATCCTCTGCGGTTGTCTCGTTGCATTTTGATATTGGTGAAGCAGTTCCAAGTCAGCCATTTCTCTATCCTTGTCCATTTTGGAAGAGCTTCTTGGTGTTTCCAGTACGGGGTCGCTTGGCAGAATGAGCTTCCCTGGTCGAATCTGTGAATTTACAGGTGGAATCAGGAGCAAATCCTTTGATCTTTGCCGATTTTTCCGTATTGAAGCGTGGTTACACCGGGTATTCCTTAGTCATTCCGTGTTGAATGTAAACGTTCTGCTTTCATTCCACGTGTTTCCGCAATCATTCCGAAGCTCTTCCCTCAGTGCCGTAGTTATTCCTCGAGTGTTCTGTGCTTTCTGTGAACTTTCCGTAAATTATCCGTAAATCTCCCTTTGCAATCCGTGGCTATTCGTAGTTGATCCGCAGTTAATCCGTGCGCTTTTCTGTATGTATTCCTAAATTGTACCGTAGTCTTCCGTGTCTGTTCCGCACATGCCATGAACATTCCGAAAGTCTTCGGAATGTACAATTTTCCGAAGCTCTTCCGTAGACTGTGTTCCGCGCCTTTCCGCCACGATTATTGCATTCCGTGCTCCAGTGAAATGGGGACATCAAGGAGTTGATGCGTTTGCTCAGACACATAGAAAATTAAAGGGACATCGGTACTGACCTGTGTTCTGAAAGCCACAGCCTGCTCAGGAAACCCCACTGCGGTGAAGTAGCTCACCACGTCTGCCACACTCCACTGTAGGAGATCTTGTACCATCACTTCTGCCTTAAACAAGCTACAGAAAACACATAGCACACACACACGCACACACACGAACACAGAGTCAGCTTCAAATTTCACACTAAAACTGTCCATCACAGTGGAAGCCAGATCTGATCTTGCCCCTCTATCCAGGGAGTAGGATTGACACCAAAAATCCACGTGTTTAGTGTATTGCACAGCATTTCAGCCTGGTGTACAGTGATCCTAGAAGCCTAGCAACTGGATGCTACCTAACTATAATCTAAATAATAATTAAAAAAAAAAAACAGGAAGCTTAAATGTTAATAAACATATTATTATTATTAGGGATTAGCATTAAAAGACAGTGAGTGCTAATGGGTTTAGCTAATTCTAATAAACAGATCCAAACTGTCGGAGAGCCTTGTGGCTTGGCACCACTTTGCTCTAGACAACATTACATTCACATACAGACACACAGACATGTTCATTCTAGGTGAACACTGAAAGCATATCTTGATGAATGTCTTGATGCTTTACAGCTTAGTCTATAGCATGTAAAAACACAAAACATGACAAGTTACAGTGATACCTCTGCTCACGAACATAATTGGTTCCTAGAAAGTGTGTGTGAGGCGAAAAGTTCGTCTTCCGAACATTTATTTCCCATAAGAAACCATTAAAATGAGAATAATCCGTTCCCAGGTCCCCATAAAACATAATTTTCTACTAAATAAGCCTTAAAACTACACAAAAATATACCTTATTTTATGTATAATAAATGTCTATTGTATTGTAATTAAAGAAATAAACTGTACTGTATAATAAAGTCGTTTTATTTACCTTTGTGATGGTAGTTGACGGCTTGATGGAATGGAGTGGGAGGAGGAGGGAGTGTTTTTCAATGATCTCCGCCTGTGGTGGGTCTTTTTCGGTCCCATAATAGCAAAAGTACACTCAATATGGTCCAAAATGTCTAGCAAACACAAACCACTTCCGCATTCAAAGAAAGGGGGTGACGAACTGTGACGCTGTGAGCGTGCGTCAGCTTCTCGTGGCCGCCACCGTGGCGCTGTTCGACCGCGTGGTTTGGTTCGTCCGCCGAAAAGTAGTTCGTCAGCCGAGACTATATTTTCGCGAATTTAAAGTTCTTGAGGCGAAAAGTTCGTGAGCTTAAGCGTTCGTCAGCCGAGGTTTGACTGTACTCTACTGTTAGCCTGGCATTTAACTGGCAGAGTCTTCCCTTTAAGTGTAATAACACAGATTTCTAACAAGCTTCAAGCTAGCTATAAAATTCTTAAAGCAATATAATGTTGTAGCTATCTAACAAACCAAGTCAAATTCCTATCTAGTTCTTCAATATGACAGCTGCCGATAGCCAAAATGTGAAGGAGCTCCTTGGACCTCAGTACTTTCTCCAAATTCTCGGTGCTTCATTTTATAGTATGCAACAAAGATGAAGGCTTTGAAAAATACATTTTGATTGTGAAACTAAAACTACTAGTATACTATTAAAATCCATTGTTATATTTTAGCACACAGGAGGAGGAACTAACATTAATGTAGCATGTCTCTGACAGGGATCTAATGGGAGGAATCAGATCAGGTCCAGGCCCTACCCTTGGAATTTTTGAAAGATTAAACACAAAATGAACCCTCTGACGTGCCACTCACCCTTGTTCCTTCATTGCTTCATTCTTGGCTGTTTCTGTTCTCTGTGATTGCTCGACACTCTCAATAATGTTATTGCACTTTTTTCCTGCGAAAACACAAACTGGATGTGAGAAACTGGTTGAGTCACATTGAGAAACTTGTGTGTTTGAGTGGAGTGTGTAAACAGTCAGATCACTTACCTTCTTCTTGGTGATCTGAACCCACCGCCTCATCCTGGTGCTGTTGAGCACAAAAACACAATGTAATTATAACCTTTATACAGGCAGGGCTCAGCAAAGTAGAAATAACCTATGCTGACACTAGTACTGTCAGTAACATGAAATATAATAGATTCTACTACTAGATTCTGGTAGACCATCTCACACACACACACACACACACACACACACACACACATACAATGTTGACTGTATCTCTGGATGCAATATCCTACTAAAAATATCCTCTTGTTGGACAGTGACGATAAGAATGTAACAGTAATAACCAATAAAAAGAATTTCTGAATTTAAAATAATTTTAAAGGTCAAGAGGGCAATATGAAATAAATCAATAAATAAATAAAGATATTTTATATTACGACCAGGACAGGAGGCACTACAATGGTACAATATTAATACTTAAATTTTTTAGTGTCAATATTTAAAAAAAACAAAAAAAAAACAAGCAACTGCTGTCCTAAAATGTGGTACCTAAACATCTATAAAAAAAGAAAATATAATTGAAAAAAATATTTGCAAATGCAAAACACTGACTGGAAGCAGCTGATTTGATGATGCAATTTTAGAGCTAATTTTTAAAAAAGAAAAAAAAGAAATAATTTTAACTGAAAGATTTTCAGTGCTGAATTTTATTTATTTTTCTATTCATTCAATCTTTCTTTTATTTATTACTGCAAAAATATGTGGCAAATAGAAACATTCCAAAAAGAAAAAAATGCAGATTTTAAGTTAAAAATAAAATCACAAACTGGAAGCAGTTGATGTGATAAAAAGGTTTTAAAGAATTAAAGACTAGCTTTTCTTGGTTTCTTGTACATAAAAAAAAAAACATTCTGGTGGTTTTGGAAAAGTAGTGTTTTTGGACATAAAATATTTAAGTTACTCTTTATGAATTAAAAGTTTTGTTTTTTGCGTTACATAAGGTGGCAGTGAGGGCAGTGGTAGTCTAGTGGACAGGGCGCAGGATCGCTGATCCTAAAGTTGGGGGTTCGAGCCCCCACAGGGTTGTCACTGCCCCATGTGTCTCACGGTCTATGGCTTTGCAGCTACTCTTTACGAAAGTCAGCAATGGTTCTTTTACAGCCTCACACCATAGACAGTGAGAGACACGGCCGGCCTTTGATAACCCAATTAGCTGCACTGGGGGGGACAGTGACAACCTTGTGGAGAGTGGGACTCAAACCCTCAACCTTAGGATCAGTGATCCAGCGCCCTATACCACCACTGCCCTGTGGAATATGATAATAAACATTATTTATGAGGATTTTTATTCATTAGCTTGGTCACTCTTGTTGAAATATCGTGAGAAGTCATTTTTGTCGTATCACCAGACTCAAGTTGAATCTAAATCTATCTAAATCAAAGAACAATCGCAACATTGGTATTCCAGAATATAACCCAGCACTGACTACACAGAGTACCGGTGTATTGGTTCATTTCAGTGGAGCTGAACACGTTGTTAAAGCACCACTGATACAACAGTGATGAAAAATCTGCCACAACTACAATCCTGAGGTTTCAATACAGCTTCAACGTTCACCTGTGGGGAATAAAGGCTCACCGGTGACGGCGTGCATTTTGACAGCAGCTGGTCAGGAGTGAGTGCGCTCTCGCCAGCTCTCGGCTCCTCCTCTCGCGTCAGCGCGCTCCGCTGGGCCGAAGGACAGATGGCTGTTGGCTGCAGTGTTGCTGTGTGTGAGTGTAAGAGAGAGAGAGAGAGCGAGAGAGAGAGAGAGAGAGAGAGAGAGAGAGAGAGAGAGAGAGAGAGAGAGAGAGCGATAGAGAGAGCGAGCGAGAGAGAGAGAGAGAGCGATAGAGAGAGAGAGAGAGAGAGAGAGTGATAGAGAGAGAGAGAGAGAGAGAGAGAGAGATACAGACCAAAAGAAAGAGTTGGTAAGACAGATGGAGAGAATGAAAAAAAGATGGTGAAGAAAAAGTGATTCCATAAGAGAGTGAGTAAAAGACATCACAATGAGACAGATGTACCAAATCCACCTCTTACCAAATACATTGACTCTGATGCACGCACACACGCACACACACACACACACACACACACACACACACTGAAGGCACACAGAGAGCAGTTGGGGGATATGTGCCTTGCTCAAGGGCACTTCAGCCATTTATGCTGATGAAGGGAAGGTGCTGCTCACTCCCCCACTTCCACACATTTTTCCTGCTGGTTCAAGGATTCGAACTAGCAACCATTCAGTCCCAAAGCTGCTTCTCTAACCATTAGGCTACAGCTCTATTTCATGGTGTGTCGGTAAGATTTGTGTACCCAATAGGTTTGTAGCATTTTATCCTGTTTAAAGTTCTATCATACAATAAAACAATGACCATTAAAAATTTATAAATTACATGGGGTGAGCAACATGACAAAAAAAAAAAAAAATCAGAAAAACCGGAGGTCCTCTCCAAAATAAAAGTATTGATACCAAAGCCAGTTATGTTGGTTTTGCTCTACCCTGAGGATCATGATATAACTGGTGTTACGGGCACATGTGGTGAACAGGCAGCCATCATGCTGAATGTGTATTATAAAATGAAATGTTGTTTGTAATGTAGTTATAATACAGCGGTGTCACTGTTACCGCTGTGGTGTGTTTGTAGTACCTGCGTCATGCTGAGCTGCAGGCTGTGTGCGTTCAGGGAACACCCAAGTGGTCTCTTGGTCCTTCTCCGGAGTGCTGTGGCATGAAGAGCCACTCTTGGAGGGTGTGGATAAGGATCTGATCACGTCTGCCTCAGCATCTGTGATGAGAGGACTCTGGCTGATGCCCGAGTCTGTAGCGCTCGGGACCTGCGTGCAAGGAGCATCCAGACTGGCATCCTCATCGTCCATGCTGCTGTCCATGCCAGCATTAGTAGACAACTCATCCTGTGAAATGACATAAAGAAATGTCCAGATTCAAACCCATGTTCAGTTGGGAGGGAGATGGAGAGAGAGAGAGGGAGAGTCTGAGAGACAGACATAGAGGGGAGGAAGAGTCAGAGAGAGAAGAGCGAGAGAATCTGGGAGAGGGTGAGACAGATATAAAATAAAGGAATTCAAGAAACAGGTTGAGACAGAGACAGTGATACAGAGACAGACAAAAACATATGATGTAACAACACCAAGTAGTAATTAATGGTTTTTAACAGACATATATAGCTGCATCACACATTCATTTATTTTCTAAACCGCTTAATCATAATTAGGGTCACGGAGAGCATGGTGCCCATCACAGCCGACTCTGGGCGTGGGCAAATTACACCTTGAACAGCTTG
Organism: Plotosus lineatus; assembly: GCA_024760905.1. Classification (NCBI taxonomy): domain Eukaryota; kingdom Metazoa; phylum Chordata; class Actinopteri; order Siluriformes; family Plotosidae; genus Plotosus; species Plotosus lineatus. The sequence continues at coordinate 89,617,206 of CM045728.1, read as the reverse complement.
CCAGGCCACCACAGGGCAAAACCACCCCGATGGCTATGCAGCCTACTTTTGATGCTTTTTTACATGCGTCACACCATAGACAGTGAGAGACATGGCCAGCCTTTAATAACTCAGTGAGCTGCATTGACGGGGACAGTGACAACCCAATGACAGTGCCATCATTCCATTTATTTCAGGGTTACTTATAAAATATTCATTACAAATTAATTTACTGACTTTAAAATGATTTTACTGCTTCCCCTAATGATGCGCTGACAATAAAAATACCACTGAAAACGGAACCTGACCAATTAGAATTGAGTAATCAAGATTCACACACACACACACACACACACACAAATACATATTTATTCACTCATTCACTTAACCCTATTTGAGTTGCAGAGAGGCTGAAACCTATCTGAAATAGGTGAAGGCAGGGTCCACCTTGAACAGCTTGCCAGTCTCCAGAAAGTGTACTGTGATGTCATATAATTTTCACACATTATATTATCCATCTTTACAGTCCTGAATGACAGTGCTCTACTTTGCTGTATAATAAAGTGTAACATATGCCACGTCACATAAATATGAATCAAAGAGCAAAAATAAATGAATAAACTCTATGGTGGTGAAGCCATGGGAGGATAAGTTCCATGTTGATAGGTCAGTGTTTCTTTTTAACATGGAGGCACGGGTTTGAACCCCACTGTGCTAATTGTAATCATCACAAGTTTATTCATTAATTTTTGCTTTTATTCGTATTAATGACACACAACATATGTTTCACTTTATTGTACTGCAAAGTAGAGTACCATCATTCAGGACTGTTAACACTGGACCGACCGTATCCCTGGCACAACTGACTGGGTGGATCTGTGTTGGATTGCTCCTTCTTGGCACCCTGAATGTTGACAGCAAGTTTTTAGACGCTGAATTTAGGGTGTCGAAGACACTGAAGAACTACACTGTGAATTTTTAACACTTAATTCAGTGCAAAAAAAAATTTCAGATACTTAATTTTGGTGAGAAAAAAAATTCAGTGTTGGTAACTCAGAGGCTTCAAAATTTCAAAATCTGAGGGGACTGATTTGCTTCCATAGTCTGGAAGGTCACTCATATCAGGTTGTGGAGGGCTCTTCGTTAACTGGTTTCATGGTACTACTATGTGGAGGAGACTCAATTTGTTCTCTCTTTTCCTCCCTCAGACAGATCCCTGCATGTCTGGAAAGTATCTCATCATATGGCGGATCACCATCTGAAAGCTTAATCCCAGCAAGTCTAGATTGCTGTTCATCCCAAGTAACTCATCCCCACATCAAGATCTTGTAATCTCCTTGGACAATTCTGTAATCTCTCCTTCAGTCACTGCATGGAGCCTTGGAATAATCATGGACAATCGCCATGAGGCCACTCAGATACATGTTCAGTCCCTTGTCATCTCAAGAATAGACTACTGCAGCTCACTCCTGGCATGTCTGCCTTCCAGCGCTACTTGACCTCCAACTTATCCAGAATGCAGTTGCACAGCTTGTTTTCAACCCTCCTAAACTCTTCTCTGTTCTGGCTCTGGTGGAATGAACTTCCTCCTAGTGTCTGGAAAGCGAATCCAGGTTTTCAAACCACAGTTGAAACAATACCTTTTCTGCAGTACTTAGATTAGCACCATGTTTCTCTCTCTCTCTCTCTCTCTCTCTCTCACACACACACACACACACACACACAGAACCTATACAACACCTACCCACTGAGTTTTGACTGATTGTATACTTAGTGTGTGCTCTGATGAACCAGTATCACAGTTCACAGTGATGGTGACTTTAAGGCGCTTCTGCAGGTCTCTCTGGATAACAATCTGCTAAAAGCTGTAAAATGTAAATATCGTTACACTCGTACATCCGGTTTAAGTTGCCTTGTAGCGGGAAACAATTACGTACAGCACATTAGGATCGGGAAATTTGTAAATTTTGTATAAACGGATGCACAACATTATGCATTCTCGCCCTACAACGACTCTCTCACGCTGCTCGCGCATGCAGATGATGCTGATTACATTCTCGCGGTTTCAGTACTTCGTCCTGCCGGGTGTGTTACAGGTTGCCATATTGATTAGTTTCCGTTCTGAACTTTTTATCGAATATCATAATAAAATTATTAGTACTTTAAAAACGTAAAGGGCTCCACAGTCACGTGAGGCACAATTTTCTCAGTAGAGACTGTTATCTTACAATAAGGTGTTGGCGCTTATTTAATAATTTTAAAAATAAATAAATAGTTAGCTGAACACCTACAAATCTGGCAACCCTGGGCGTGTGTGCGTGTCCTCGTTCTTGTAAACCAGCTGTAGCTTGCCGGGTTGCCAGATTGTTCTCATTTACCCTTTACATGGTATGTACAACAAGCCAAAAAGCAGCGGCGTGAAAACTCAAAATACACACGGATTGAATTCAGGTTTTTCCAAATTATTATTTCATCCCATGCGTTTCCCCCTCTTAAACTCTTCACCATTTAGTGTTACACCAAGGCACTAAAACGTCCTTACTTGGGTTTATTTGTCAAATGTTTACCAAGGATGTAACCGAATGTGAGCAAGAGGTGTGGTATTGTTGTCACAAAGGTTCACAGGGTTCTGTTGGAGCGTAAAGGGGAGTAGATGGGATCAAGAATGTCATGAAACATCACAAAAACAAAAGTGGTGGAAAGATATCCTTTGAAGCAGGTTTGAGCTGAAGGTTAGATATGAAACTGCGAGAACAAGTAAAGACCACAACGTCTGCACAACTAGTTCAATCTGGCCATCAGGTGCAATAAACACGACTCTGGACTTTATGAGGAAACCATGAACATGTGGAGAAAACCCAAAGAAGCACAATGAGAGCTGCAAAGTACTGCACAGAATAATCCAAATGACCAACCTGGTGACACACAGAGCCTTGTTTCCACAGTGCAGCCAAAACCCGAATCATGCTGTGAGGTCACAGAGTCACGACTAAAACACCAATCCACCAAAGCCCTAATCATGCTGTGAGGTGACAGAGTTTATTGCTACACAGCCATGCAAAACCAAAATCATGCAGTGAGCCAAGTGTTAATGGCTACATATACCATCATGCTGCCAGAAAACCCAAATCATGCAGCAAGATGACCATGATAACTGCAACATCACCATGCTGCCAAATTCCAAATCATTCTGTGAGGCCACAGTTTTAACCGCTACACCGCCATGCTACCAAGAGCCAAATCATGATGTAACAGTATTAACCGATACACCACCATATTGCCAAAACCCAATTCATGCTGAGGCGACATTATTAGCCACTACACCTCATGCCTCTACATGCCACCAAAAACCAATTCATGCTGTCAGGCAACAATGCTAACTGCTACACATCCATGCTTCCAAAACCCAACTCTTACCATAAGGCAAAAATGTTAACCGCTACACCGCCATAACCAAAAATACCGCCCAAATAAACTAACAAAAAAATAACAATAAACCACTGACATGGCCGATCCACATATAAACAAATTTCAGGAAAGCATCTTCACAGGTACGTAAACCTAACCCTGTCTAAATAGGGCTGTTCATGTTGTGTACTGCTCACCTCAGAATTATGTGGCTCACAGAATTTGAGGGAAGAATTACATTCAAATAGATATGGGATTTTTGCCAACTATAACCCATCAAGCTCCTCCACCACACACACGCACACACACACTCAATTGCAGCTTTAATTCAGTGCTGATGTTTAATTTCTTTCCCACTTTATCAGTCGCTTCACTTTTGGCTCCGAGTTTATCGCTCTATTTTGCAGTAACACTTCCACCTCAAAACATTCCCTTCAGTTGCAGTTGAAAAGAGTATTTTAATATAAAACGAGGATCCAATATCAATATGGACTGTATCAGAACTAATGGATTGGATGTTGGAAATTGTTTGGTTAAAAAAAAAAAAAAAACGAAACCTGAAACGTCTGGTTAAAAATGTTCAATATGGCAACATGACGGCCGAGAAGAAAACGCGCGACGTAGTTCGCGCTCTCTGCCTCGGCGCGCCGAACTCAGTGGAAGCCCCGCCCACCACAACCGCGCTCTGAGGCGCGCACCACTGGGAGCAAAGGAAAAAAAAAAAAAAAAAAAAAAAAAAACACACACACATACAAACGCCAGGTCCAACGCACAACGCACACACCCTGAACGTGTCAAAATATGGAGTTTTTAAAACTGGAATGAAGTAAACTGATAAACGCAGTTTCTATAGGCTAACCACGCCCCCTTTTTCTGCTTTCTACACTCTGGAATAGTGGAACCGTCGAGTCACGAGAGGGGTTTTTTTCCCCCCATTATTGTTCAGCAGTGTCTGGTTAAAAGACACGAACCGAACCCCCATTTTTCTTTTTCTTTCTCTCGTTGTCCTAAACATCACACGAACCATTAAATAAATCCACTTTTAACGGCTTTCTTTAGCCAGCAGCACAAATGATGACGGCACGCTCTTCTCGGCACGCGCTTCGACTGGAGCGACCTTTCCTAGTTTACGCGTCTCTTCTCCCCCTCCCCCTCCCCCAGCGCGAGCGCGCATCTCCTTGCATCAGCACTCTCTTCAAGTCGACCCTTTAAAATTCAAATTATGAAGCGTCTTTTTTTTTAAACGGGTTTTTTTTTTCCTTTTCAAAATTAAACTGAAACGCTCTTGGGGGGGTGCGTGGCATCACTTGGTGGTGGTAGCTAGCGAGATTAGCCAACGCCGCTCCCCGTCTGCAGTAGTGCGTGTGCGCGTGAGCGTGAGGGGGGGGGGGGGGACTTGCTTTTTCCGCGAGGTCCCTCACTTTGTCTCACACAAAAAAAAACAACAAAAAAAAAAAACTTTATTACCTCAGAGGTTTACTTTAAACACGATTCTGTATTAAATTCAACAGCATTACCACACAGAAAGAAGCTGCTATTACCTCGCACGAGCGCTAGTGTGTGTGTGTGTGTGTGTGTGTGTGTGTTTGACTCACTTCCATGTCCTCCATCGGGTCGTCGTCGGCGGGACCCTGTGCGCTGTCGCTGTTGTTCAGTTCTGCCGGTGAAGCTACTCGACGTTTGTTGTTGGACGGTGAAGAACAGGAGGAGGACGACGACTTCTTACCGGCTGCCTGTTCAATCCTCCGCCTACCGCGCTGCACTTTGGCCGCGTTGCGGTACGACACCGAGCCCTTGTAGTTCACTTTGAGCACTGCGTGCTCCTGGATGAGCCTCTCCAGCTCCAAACAGGTTCGGTCCGGCTCCGATCCGTGTCTCCTGCGAACCATCCGGCAGATTCGCTCCAGGTCTGGTCGCGCTTTTCTCGACCTCAGAGAGTCGATGGTGTCCAGAATCCACTCGCGGTACCTCGGCTCCGACATGTTCCACCCAAAAACTTTATTTTGGGCTTTGCGCGTGTGGGGTTGTGTGTTGTTTTTATTTCGTTTTGTTTTTTTTTTTGTTTGTTTTTTTTAATTTTTAGTTTGTTAAACAGCGAGGCGTCGACGACCTGATTATTTAATCCTGCAGAAAGAAAACACGCGCACGGGGAGAGTGTTGGAGAAGAACGGAAACATTAGCTACAGCGGCTACTGTACGCGTGCGTTGGCTCGCATCGTGCGCTTAAGGTGGAACGGTCGAGATGGCGCGCGCGCGTCACAAAGACATGACCGTTTAAGGTGGAAATACGGATGTGCGACGATCACAGAGAGCGGTCTGCAAAGTTTACGCACATAGATGAACAAACTGACAGGGAAATTAATTAATAATAGGCGAAGAGAGCTCGAGACAGCGGTACACAACAAATAGGAATATTCAGGTTTACAATAAAATAAAGTTCTAGATCTCTATAGCAGTCTCATACAGTATCTATATTTTCTTCAAATTAAAAAAACACACACACACACACACACACACACACACACACACCATTCCATATGTACTACAATAGTTCTGTGGATAATGTAAAAAAAAAAAAAAAAAAAAAAAACTCAGTAATAATTTACCAGACAGAGTAAGGAATAAATTCTCCGAAATTCTGTGACTTGTCTGCTCGGCCTATCTTCTTCACTTCACTTATCCCTTCACATCTGAGGATGTCACTGGGGCATCTTCATGGCGAGACTTGGGCTGATTTGGCCTGGTGGAGCCCATCCCTCTCCAGGTCGTAAAAACACGTTGACAGCTTTGCAGCCGACTCTTTATGAAAGTCAGCAATGGTTCTTTTACATGAACCTCTCACCATAGATAGTGACAAACATGGCCCACCTTTGATAACCCACTTAGCTGCACTGTGGGGACAGTGACAACCTTGTGGGGACTCGAACCCCCAACCTCAGGATCAGCGATCATGCGCCCTATCCACTGGACCACCACTGCCTTGCTGGGCTTATAATAACAATAAAAATGTTGGTAATTCAGACTCCTTCACTCAAAGGAAAATTGCATTATTTTATACAACACAAGGATGAATGAAGTTCTACAATTAAAGTTCTTCAAAAATTGTTTACAGGAACTAGATTTGAAGAAAAAGGGGGAAAATAAAGTGCCAGTGACACAGTGGTGAGCACCTCTGCCTCAGAGCAAAAGGGCGGCAGCCATAGCCTAATAGTTTACAGAAGGTTAGGGGGAAATGTGTGCTCTAGAGGATAAGGTGCAGGATCGCTGATCCAAAGGTTGGGGGTTCGAGTCCCACTCTCTACAAGGTTGTCACTGTCCCCCCCAGTGCAGCTAACTGGGTTATCAAAGGCGGGCCATGTCTGTCACTGTCTATGGTGAGAGGCATGTAAAAGAACCATTGCTGACTTTCGTAAAGAGTAGCTGCAAAGCCGTCAGCGTGTTTCTGTCCCTTGCTAAAAGGGTTGTGACAGCAAGGGCATCCGACGTAAAAAACCTCTGCCAAATCAAATGTGTGAATCAGATGATTTGCTGTGACAACTCCCAAGAAAAGGGAAAAAACTTCGAAAGAAATGGGGAAATGTGTGGCGGTGGAGTGAGCAGCACCTTCCTGTCCTCCACATAAATGGCTGAAGTGCAAGGCACCGTTCTCTGGCAATTGTGCCCTAATGTGCGTGACATTGTGCGTGGCCCACTACTCGGTGTGTGTGTGTGTGTGTGTGTGTGTGTGCTTTCTGTTTATGTGTATGTGCTCACGTTGGGTTTGTTTTCTAGGCTCAGGCGTTTCTGTGTAAAGTTTGCATGTTCTCCCTGTGCTTATGTGGGTACTCCAGTTTCTTCCATCAGTCCAAAAATATCCACCGTATACTCACTGTTGGTTCTAAATTGCCCCTATTTGTGTGAATGTGAATGGTTTTCTGTGTGTGTGTGTGTGTGTGTGTGTGTGTGTGTGTGTGTGTGTGTGTGTGTGTTGGCCCTACAATGGCCTGGAAAGATGTTCAGGGTATACCCCACCCTTGCCCAGAGTCAGCTAAGATAGGCACCATCCATCCGTTCATTCATTCACTTTCTGCACTGCTTGAGCCCAATTAAGGTTGCAGGGGAGGCTGGCACCCATCTCGGCCAACTCTGGGCAAGGACAGAGTACACCATGCACAACTCTCCAGGTCATCACAGGACAGAAACACGCTGATTGCTATGCAGGCCTACTCTTGATGTAAGTCAGAAATTTTTTACAAGCCTCTCACCAGAGAAAGACAAGACCAGCTTGCGTGGGTTTCCTCCAGGTACTCCGGTGTCCTCTCACAGTCCAAAAACCTGCACAGTAGGTTGATTGGTTGTTCCAAATTACCCCTTAGGTGTGAGAGTGAGCCTGAATGGTTGTATGTGTGTTAACTCTGCAATGGCCTGGTGAACTGTCAAGGATGTATCCATTGCCCTTGCCCCGAGTTGGCTGAGATGGGTACCACGACCCCAATTCGTGCTGAGAAAATGAATGAATTATGATGATGATGATGATGATGATTATTATTATTATTTATATCATCATCATCATCATCTTCTTCCGCTTAGTCCAGGGTCGGGTCGCGGGGGCAGCAACCTTAGCAAAGAGGTCCAGACATCCCTCTCCCGAGCTACTTCCTCCAACTCTCCCGGGGGGACACCGAGGCGGTCCCAGACAAGCCGAGAGACATAGTCCTTCCAGCGTGTTCTAGGTCGACCCCGGGGTCTCTTCCCGGTTGGACATGCCCGAAACACCACACCAGGAAGGCGTCCGGGGGGCATTCTGACCAGATGCCCGAGCCACCTCAACTGGCCCCTCTCAATGCGGAGGAGCAGCGGATCTACTCCGAGCTCTCCCCGGATGGCGGAGCTTCTCACCCTATCTCTAAGGGAGAACCCCGCCACCCGGCGAAGAAAGCTCATTTCAGCCGCTTGTATCCGTGATCTTGTTCTTTCGGTCATTACCCAAAGCTCGTGACCATAGGTGAGGGTTGGAACGTAGATCGACTGGTAAATTGAGAGCTTTGCCTTGCGGCTCAGCTCCTTCTTAACCACGACGGACCGGTACAGGCACCGCTTAACAGGAGAGGCTGCAGCGATCCGTCTGTCGATCTCTCGCTCCATCCTTCCCTCACTCGTAAACAAGACCCCAAGATACTTAAACTCCTCCACTTGGGGCAGGACCTCATTCCCGACCCGGAGGGTGCATTCCACCATTGTCCGACTGAGAACCATGGCCTCGGACTTGGAGGTACTGATCTTCATCCCGGCTGCTTCGCACTCAGCTGCGAATCGCTCCAATGAGAGCTGGAGGGCCCGACTTGATGAAGCCAAAAGGACAACATCATCCGCAAAAAGCAGAGACGATATCCTATGGCCAACAAACCAGAACCTCTCATCGCCTCGACTGCGCCTAGAAATTCTGTCCATAAAAATTATGAACAGAATCGGTGACAAAGGACAGCCTTGGCGGACTCCAACTCCCACTGGAAACGAATCCGACCTGCTGTTACCAATACAGACCAAACTCTGGCTCCGGTGATACAGCGACCGAATAGCTCGTAGCAACGGATCCGGAACGCCGTATTCTCGGAGCACGCCCCACAAGATCTTTCGAGGGACACGGTCGAAAACCTTCTCCAAATCCACAAAGCACATGTGGACAGATTGGGCAAACTCTAAAATAAAAAAAGTATTATTTATATTTATTTTATATATGAATAATAATAATACTGTAATAATAATAATAATAATAATAATAATAATAAAAGATTCCTGTTGAAATGTTAAATGTTTCGCCTGCAGTTCACTATCTATCCACCAGGTGTACAAGTGAGATGAGGCAGGAATGAATTTTGTGTAGGAGCTGATGAAGAGTATGAATGCTAATGAAGAGCAGATGATAAATATGATAGCTTGTTTAATTGTTTGTTGATTTTTAACACGATTGCGGGCTGTGCTATTGCATTTTTTCCACTTATTATTCGGAGAGTAGTTGATTGATGAGGACTGTTACCCATGGTGTTTAAGAAATGTCACAGAGACTGATTGGAATCTCTGATGTCACAAGAACGTATTTTTCACTATGTTTACCGGTGGAACTTTTTTTTTTCTTTTTTTTTAATAGCAATTTTTGTTGAAGCGTCATACCACATTCCTACTTGATTTGCAACATTTTGATAGATAACTTGTAGGATTCTCTCAGTGGTTCAGGCTGAGTCGATAATAATAATAATAATAATAATAATAATTTAATAAAAATAAGTGTACAAAATAACAGTATGTTTACTGATGCGGCGGCACTTTAATCTTCCATTCTGTTCAGTTTGAACACTTCATGGGTCAAACCTATCAACTACCAACGCAATCATGTACAGCATTTCACAGAATGCTCACCGGCCTAGCCTCAGCTTTCACTCATTTGCATTGTATTCTGTAATTCTGAATCCAGTGTTTGCTCTGATGTCTCCAAGCTTCTACATCAGACTTTTTTTAATAGGACACTAAAAAATTCTGAAGGTCTTTTCAGACCCTTGTTTAAAAATTCTGGCCATTTAAAATCGCTCATGCTTGATATTGTGGAAAATTGTTTTTTTTCCCACCACGATAGTGTATTATAATAGAGATTTATTTAGTATATGCAAAACAAGAACAGCACAATCTGACTGGTCCGCGATCTGATGTATTTAGAAAAATCGTATCCCATGTGTTTAAATAAAAACCTGGGACACTCATGGTTTGTGAGGTAGTTTTTTTTTAGCTCCCACCAACAAATTGGCTCAGGAACTATAGGAATGGTTTCTGTCCATCACACTTTAGTTTTTGAACAATTACTTGTCATGTGCTGAAGGGGGCAGTGATGGTCTAGTGGTATAGGGTGCTGGATCGCTGATCCTAAGGTTGGGGGTTCGAGTCCCACTCTCCACAAGGTTGTCACTGTCCCCCTCAGTGCAGCTAACTTTGGGTTATCAAAGGCGGGCCATGTCTGTCACTGTCTATGGTGAGAGGCATGTAAAAGAACCAATGCTGGCTTTCGTAAAGAGTAGCTGCAAAGCCATCAGCGTGTTTCTGTCCCTTGCTAAAGGGTTGTGTCAGGAAGGGCATCCAACATAAAAACCTCTGCCAAATCAAATGTGCGAATCAGATGATTCACTGTGGCGACTCCCAAGAAAGGGGAAAAAGCTGAAAGAGAAGAAGAAGACTTGTCATGTGCTGAAGCTGGGGATTTCAAGCTTGGTAGCATTAACATAGTAATCTGTGTGCCTTGTCTCATAGGTTCTAAGACAAAGAAGATCCGATATCCAACCAAGAATCCTTTCACATGGATCTTCATTCTGGTTTCTTGCCCCAATGATACCTGTGGAGTAAGTGTGATATTCCCACTGTGACTTAATAGGTTGTCTCACCACGATGAGTACTAGGCTGGATTTGTGTGTGAATGTCCTCAATCTTCAAGGTTACAGAGGCCAAACAATATATTAGGTTTTGGGATATTTACTTGCAGTATGCTGAAGCTTCTTCTTCTATATTGGCATATTATGAAATGACCCATTTGGCACAAGTGTCTGGACCCATGTGGTCTATTTTTCTTGTGTTTCCATGTATTGTACACTAAAACTGAATGTTTTCAAAAGACACCATTAGCTACATGCTGAAGCTATGCTTGAATGATGCACTTTTGTTATGATACATCTCTAGAATGCTCCTGAACACCATCATCAGTGATGTAACCTGAGGTCCTCGGATGTTTCGGGTCTTTCAACATCAGACACCCTCGCCCAGGCGACCCAGCCATGGTTGATAGCACAACTCACCTGACCCACAAGAGTTCGTATGTTCTCACGAGGGTTTCCTTTGAGCACTCTGGATTCACTCACAGTCCAAAAACATGCACATTACCAAGCGACTGCTCCAAATTGTTCCTCGGCACAAGTATGTTTGTCCTACAATGGGCTGGCAAAGTTTTTAAGTTGCATCCTGCCTTCATCCAAAGGGAGCAGGGATAGACTCCAGCTTCTCCGGGTCCGTACTAAGATTATATGGTTTGGCAAATGAATGAAATAATGATTGGTGCGGTGCTGTTGGTATTAGTTAAGTGATTGATAAGTGTCAGAGATTGTTATCCACCTTGGCCAGACAACCCCTCGACTGAATAATTCTCACACAACATATCAACCTCACCCGAGGGGAATAAACGATTTAACGTTTCAAGGTGAAGTTTTTCTGTAAACATAACTTATGAGTTCAGTCTTAAAAAAAAACAGGAGCAACATTTTCTCATTTTAACAATTAAAACTTTATTGGAATGATACATGTTGCAAAATATTATTCTGTGTATTTTTTATTTTTTGGCTTTTTTTTTTTTTAAACATATTCCATGTGTCTTACAGGTTTTGGTTCCCCCCCATCAAGTTCTTCAGAAGGTAAAATAATTAAGACTGTTAAAGGCAGAAGAATATACAGTATTGTTTCCCAAAAAAAAAAAAAAAAAAAAAAAAAAAAAAAGTACAATTATACCACACCATCACCATACCTGCATCAGGAGGAAAAGACTCATTATTGGAAATACACTAAAAAAAATATAATAATAATGGTGGTGTTTTCTTTTCTTTCCTGGGTGTGATGATTGATGATATAACGAAGGGTGGAGGAAAAGATGGAGTAGCACGTGACTCTGAATGGGTGTTGTTTTTTATTTGACAGGACACAGAGAGAGTGATCAGTTATGTTCTCGCGCTCTTTAGTGGTGCATCTACATGTTTTGATCTTTGGTTGCTGGAACACACCGCTTTTCTTCATCATGTGTGTAAAACAACGCAGAGTAGAAGCACCTGGATAGTTCAGAGCATCTCTAAAACCTCCCCGGATCAACTTTACTTCAAGGAAGATTTACTCGATTGTACAGATACGTTCTTGTGGGATATTTGGAAAATGTTCTCAGAAAATCCCTGCAGCAAAGCCTGGCTAGCTATGACGTCAATAAGCGTCTGTTTCCAGCATTCCCAGCACGTAAGGATAACACAGCTGAAAGAAAGTGCTGTTTCTTTAGTTCAACAACCATTTTGTGGCATTAAAAAAAAGAAAGGAAGGGGAACAGAAAACTCGGGGTGGGGGAAAAAGCTCAGTGATTGTTAAATGGACCTAAAAATTGAATTAACCCTGAAATGATCAAGCGAAGTATCCGAGTATAAACCTGCAGTTTGCGATGCTCCATGAAAACACGAGAATGGAAAGATCGTCTCTGGCTTCTGGAATCGGTGTCGGAATTGAGAAAATGCTACAAAGCTTTTCCTTAAGCATCCATCTCCAGACTTGCTCCTGAACAATAATAATAATAATAATTAAAAGAATATAAATGAAAGTCTGAAGCAGTTGATGCATAAAGACCAGAATCAGAAATTACAATAAACAATATTGCACACGGAGCACCGGGAGACCGAAAGACCATCATCACCGAAAACGCATTTTGATCATCTTTACGTCCTTCAGGATGGCGGACAAATCAAGAGGCATTTTTTTCTTACCACAAAGAATCGTGTTAAACATGAAAATCTCTTGCTAAAGGTCGACAACAAAGCTGTACGTACAAACAAAAAGGACACGTGGTGTTCCTCTTTCTTCACTATGGAACTATTTTTCACATTTCAATAATAACTTCATTAATTTTATCAGAAACAGGCATCAATGCAGGGGATTACATGACAGTATGCTATATTCAGGAAGCTAGCGAGCTCTGTGACAGGACAGCGTTCATTTGTTCGCTCAGAAAACTTGAGTACGAACTCTCACAATGACTCAGCCAGAGTGGCTGTGCTGATCAGACATGATCTGTCCTGTCAATCACAGTGACACTAGCCAATCATTAGCATTTGTGTGCTCAAGTATATAGAAGAGGGCGACAGCTTTCTCAGGTTTTTTTTTTCTCCTTTCTGTATTGTATATAAAGTAATGGTTCGGGCTAGACCAGATTATACTATGCAGTGATATCTGAAGTCACCTAGCAACAAACCATGACCTTTTTTGGCTCAGAAATTTACAAAGCTTCCAGCTTTAGCAAATCCACCCCTAAGTAATAAGCGTCGCCTCTTATACAGCAAATAGACACTTTAAAAGTTTCAGCAGAGAACAGGGAAGTCCACATGAGGGCTTTAAAAACTTTCATCACTAATAGCTACGTGCTATGACTCCATGCTGACGCTGATAATCCACAAGTGTTTGTATGAACTGAGCCCTGATGCTTTTCACAAAAAATTTTAAAGGAAAAATAATAAGTTAAGACATGAAAGATGTAAATGAGGGATGAACAAGCAGGCCGGTGGCTTCCTGAACCGGCTCTAAGAACGAGAATTTTGTGGCGATTACCACCCCACGGGAGAAAATATGGCTCCCTTCCCCTTCAACAAAACGCTTGTTTATTATCTTGGTATTGCTTGGATGGATTTATGACAAGAAAATGCAAAGTAAAGTAAATTTTAAAAACAATTCTGAACAGGGAAACAAGACAACATAGCAGAGAATGTGAGCGAGACAGCAAGAGAAAGAGCACAAAGCTACATTTATTAAAAAAAAAAAAAAAAAAAAAAAAAGTGAGCTGTAATGTTGGATGCACTTTGATCCATTCTGTGTGTGAGAGAGAGTAAGGTAAAGCGATGTCTGCACCTCCACCTAAATAATCCTTGCTATGACTCTGAAAGGAGACAGAAACATAAATATAATAAATCCAACAAGAACGATCAGTGATAAAAGATCTCGAAAGGCAACACTGCTGGCTTTCTAGGGACATTTTTAATACCCCCCATCTTAGTTTTGTGTGTGTATGTGTGTGTATGTATGTATGTGTGTGTGTGTGTGTGTGTGTGTGTGTGTGTGTGTGTGTGTGTGTATACAGAAGAGGGAGGAGGGCTCTACATTGTTGTTTTTCATGTTGTTTACTGAAAACAGACACATGTCCATCATCATCATCACCATCTCTTTCTCTCTGTGTCTGACACGCTCTCTCTGTCTCTCTGCCCTGCCCTCCACCGGCCACATTGATTCATCGCTCTCTCTCCCTCTGCCTCTCCAGGCTGGCTCTAGAACTCTGCAAACTCCTTTGCACATTTTTCCGTGAAGGACACTCGGATTTCTTCTTCCTCGTAGTCGTCGAAGTTGCTGGTGTCACCTGGGCCTTTGCACTTAGGGATGAAGGGGGCTTCGACCTAACACACACACACACACACACACACACACACACACACACACACACACACGGATTAAAAAAAAATAAAAATTCTGGTGGACAGTATGTTATGAAGTGCCCTCTAGAACAGGGGTCCCCGACCACCGGTCTCAATTGGTACCGGCCTGCAGAAGAAATAATTAATTATTTCCATTTTATTTATTATCTGAATCTGAACAATCTTTATTTTTGAAAAATCTTATTTAAAAAAAATGACCAGATTCTCTCAGTTACATGTCAGTAATTTGAGCGCTAAATTGTAACCCACAAGGGGACGGCACATGAACAGAGGTGAGTTGGACATGTTTCAAACAATAGCAGGGATTTTGGGTGAGACTGAGCCTTCATTCTCCCAGCTGGTGCACAACATCACCTGGGGTGTTTTTTTTTTTTTTTTATTTTTTAAAAGAAAAGTTCAAGCTCTACTTCCCAACCAACTTTATTTCAGCTATTGAAAAATAACATTCATGCAGTGCTTATTATTATTATTATTATTGATGATGATGATAATAATAATATTTTATATAATTAAATTATATTTACAACAATTTATGACCCCAAAACATTCCTCAACATGCCCTAATGGCTTCCTTTCAGAACAGACAAAAAGGGAATAAATGCTCTCTGGGCTGCACGTCTAGTATGGGATGAAGTAGCAGTAGGGTACCCCACGGTACTGTAAAAATTATGTTACAATTAGGAAAATGTGAGTTAATGGCCACTAGTTTTTTTTCATTTTCTATTCCAAAATGGTCTCCCCTACATGGCCTAATGTTTCCCTTAAATTGCCAAAGAATTTTAAAATTCCCTCTTGGGAACCCTTTCAAAAGATAATGTGATGAAAGGTCTTTTAGAATGGCCTTTCTAGTCGAGAATATGTTAAGTGCTATATGGTAAATGTCCTCTAAAGTTCCATACATGCCCTAATGTCTGCCATTCAAGCAGAAAAAAATGTGATGAAATGCTCTCTAGGTTGCTTTTACAATGCAGAATGTGTGATATAGGTGTCCTATAGGTTACCCAGTCATGCCCATCAAAGGGGAAATATATGGTAATTGCTCTTTCGGTGGTGCGACACGTGCTAAAATATCCTACAATACCATTGAGGAAATGGGGCAGTGGTGGTCTAGTGGTATAGGGCGCTGGATCGCTGATCCAAAAGGTTGGGGATTCGAGTCCCACTCTCCACAAGGTTGTCACTGTCCACCCCAGTGCGGTGAACTGGGTTATCAAAGGCGGGCCATGTCTGTCACTGTCTATGGTGAGAGGCATGTAAAAGAACCATTGCTGACATTCGTAAAGAGTAGCTGCAAAGTCGTCAGCGTGTTTCTGTCCCTTGCTAAAAGGGTTGTGACAGGAAGGGCATCAGAGGACGTAAAAACTTCTGCCAAATCAAACGTGTGAACCAGATGATTCGCTGTGGCGACTCCCGAGTAAAAAACAGGGAAAAAGCCGAAAGGAAGACAGACCCTTGAGGAAACCCTTTCAATAAAAATGTGATAAAGTTCAATGCAAGACACTTATACATGTCCGAATGGCTGTCCTTCAAATAAATAAAAAAAAAGAATGAAATGCACTTTTGAGTGCCCTTTGAAAGAAGAATGTGTGGAGACTTGGTTCCCCCACATGTTCCAATGAGAAACGTCAATGAAATGCCCACTAGGTTTCCCTTTATGTTTAAAACACATGATTCCTCTACATGCTCTAATGGTTGCTTTGCTCTCTGGTATACTGCAACATATGATAGGACATGATGGAACGCCCTCTAGGATGCACGGTCTAGTGGGGAATAGTGATGCTACTGGTTTTCGCCCAAATTGTAGGGACATGTTTTTCGCCCAACTTTTTTTTTTTTTATTATAATTTTTTCATATGGCGGGAAAAGTATAAATAACAAACATGTATATGTACACATATATGCAAATTTTATTTGGAATATGAAGTAGGGTTAGGGAGTATGTGTTACTTTGGTGGCATACAGTATTTTAACACTTTCCTTGATCTCATTAAGGGAACTGTCACAAATCTGTAGTTTCTATAAACATCTATGATGCCACGCTACAAAGAAGCTTGATGAGCATGTGTCACATCCACAGCTTGGTAGTAGTTGTTGCTTCCTGCCTTGGCCGCATCTTCAGCAGGTGTCTCAAGATCATCAGAGTTTCGCCCCTTAACCTGAACTCTTCACCCAAGTGGGACAGCAAAGACTTAAATTGTCTTCACCTGCAGACTGGCTTCAGGCTATCTTCGGAGTTGGTGCCTCTGCACGGTAGCCTCCTGGCCTATGGTTGGCTGTGTTCCAACTTTCTTTCCTCTTCATTCACAACCATCTTGAGCTTGACTCCGCTGAGGCACTGATGGTCTTTATTGCCTTTTTTGTGGTGGTGGATGGAAGACCTAACTATTAGCAAGTGAATTTAATAAAAATACAAAAAAATTAAGTTGGGCGATAAACATGTGCTCACAATTTGGGCTAAAACCACCTGGGCGAAAACCATGGAAATCGGGGAATAGCGTATCCGATTCAGGGATCCACTCAACGGTCGATAGCACTGTAGCTGGTCTGACTGACCTTCCTCTGGTAGATGGCGATCCAGTCAGTGGTGGCGAACCACTTGTGGCCCTTGATGTCATTGACGCCGTTCTTGAGGTTTCCGAAGCGCTTGGTCAGGTCCACCTGGAGCAGGTTTCTCAGCAGGTCCTTCAGATCTGAGCTGAAGTGGGAGGGGAAGCGCACCTACAGAGAGGAGACCCAGAGAACCATACTGTAAAGAACGCATTAGGACCGTGCTCAGAAAAAGATTTTTTTTTTTTTAAGTATTTTTTTAATCTAAAGCAAACATCAGTTACTACCAGTGTATGCAGACTTAATGAGGGATTAGTGGGAATTAAACCCAGCCTCCCTCTCGCACATTTACTGATGTTTTGGACACCAGAAATTAGGCCTGTTCCAGGAAAAATTGTACTAAACTCTGTGGGACACAATTCCAAGAAGAGGACAGTGAAAACCTGCAAATTTCACTGCTCACACACACACACACACACACCAAGTGTGTGTGTTTTTTGAACAGTTTGAGCAAAGGACAGTTCTGCTGTGTCTAGATGAAAACAAATCACTCCGGTAAAAATAGACATTAAAACTGTCTTTCCTTGATTTGAACTTTGGTCGCACTTGTTTGCATATAGTATTAGCCACACCCACAAACAGTCCATAAAAGGAGATGTCCTCAGGGAGCACAGACTGACCCTCGTAATGGTGCAAAATATTTTAATGTAGCTCAGCCACTGCAACACACAGGATGCCATTAATGTTGTCCTGACTGAACAGCAAGTCGTATTGGTCTTCATTCCTAATTTCATCTGTACACACCAAGCCCCAGTTCATATCGATGTAAATCCAAGCTGGAATTCCCACTAACAGGGTTCTCTTAATCTAGTTTAGGTTATCATATAACTTTGTACGCTTTTCTGACCCAGTCCTTGACCCTTTCCAAAAAAAAAAAAAAAAAAAATCAAAAGCCGCATGAGCCGAGCAACAAAAGAAAAACACTGGGAAAAGAAGAGGACATGAGCACCATGATTCTGAGAAAGGAACAACAAGGACCAGTCTCAGCAATAAACCAAAGAACCACAAACGGAAGGAAGAAGCAACGGAACATGTTGTGTAGAGAAAAAAAGGAAGGGAAGAAGAAACATCCAGGAGCAACAGGAGAGATGCACTTGTGAAAGAGGAAACAGAATAAGATTTAGAAATGAGTGGAGAACCTTAAAAAGGAGAAAAAGAGAATGGTAATCAGACCGGAGGGAGGAAAGAGGAGAACCATGTTGAGAGAGGATAAAGTTTTTTTTTATAAAAGGAAGCATTTGTAGATAATCTCGGATTATTGGATTAATTTTTTACGATAGCTAAACTAATCCCCAGGTACTCTCAGACCATCGGCTCTACTGAAGCATCGCAGTAAAATACGACACTGGTGCTTTGTGCTTTGGTAGACTCACCTTGCCTGAGACGATCTTCTCATAGATTTGAATGGGCTGATCAGCAAAGAACGGGGGATATCCAGCGGCCATCTCATAAATCAGTACACCCAGAGCCCACCAATCCACTGCTTTATTATAGCCCTGAGAGAGAGAGAGCGAGAGAGACAGAAAGCGAGCGAGAAGAAGCCTTCAGAACCTTGCTGAGAAGTTCCATGCCCATGACTTGTATATTCATACATATATTCATACATTACTTTGCTAAGTATAATTTCTGGAGCTAGGTACTCAGGAGTACCACACAGCGTCCAGGTCCGGCCCTTTACACGCTTGGCAAAGCCAAAATCTGTAACCTGTAGAAGAGATAAAATTATGAACATCATGTTAATCCTTTCATCCATTTATTGAACCTGAATCCTACTAGGGTCCTGGGCAAGCGGCAGCCCATCTCAGCCAATACTGAGTGAATGCGAAGTTCACCCTGAACAGCTCGCTAGTCTATCACAGGGCCAATACTCACACTAACCCTAACCCTTTTTGTGGATTTTTCCCCATTTTGTCCCTAATTAAGTCATATCCAATTCACACCCATAAGGCATCCGACGTAAAAACCTCTGCCAAATCAAATGTGCGAATCAGATGATTCGCTGTGGCAACTCCCAAGAAAGGGAAAAAGCCGAAAGAGAAGAAGAAGGTACTGCCTTCCTCCACACCTCTTTTCAACAGCAGCGCCATGCTATTGGGGGTGGTCTAACATACTGGGAGGGAAAGCGCCATCCGCCCCTAGTACGAATGAGATCACGGACACCCCATGATTAGCTGACAATCACTGTGCGTGACAGGGAAGTGAGCATATGCCGTGTGTCTCTCTCTCTCTCTCTCTCTCGCTCCCATGAGAGATGGGCCAACTAGCTCTTAGGGACTACCAGCACACAGTTGTGTGCAGTAAACCGGATTTGAATTTGCAATCTCCGGGTATACTAGTCCTTCTCAAAAAAATTAGCATATTGTGAAAGTTCATTATTTTCTGTAATGTATTGACAAAAAAATAAACTTTCATATATTTTAGATTCATTGCACACCAACTGAAATATTTCAGGTCTTTTATCGCTTTAATGCTGATGATTTTGGCATTCAGCTCATGAAAACACAAAATTTCTATCTCAAAAAATTAGCATATCATGAAAAGGTAGTCTAAACCAGTGTTTCCCAACCTTTTTGAGCCAAGGCACACCTTTTACATTAGAAAAATCACGAGGCACACCATGGAACAAAAATGATACTGCCCTCTAGCAGAACAGCACTGTTACTACACGCTAAGTGAAATTGGTTAATCTTCCACAGCACACCTGATGATTTCTCATGGCACACTAATGTGCCACGGAACAGGGGTTGGGAAACACTGCTCTCAACGAGCTATTAACCTAATCATCTGAATCAACCAATTAACTCTAAACACCTGCAAAAGATTCCTGAGGCTTTTAAAAACTCCCAGCCTGGTTCATTACTCAAAACCGCAATCATGGGTAAGACTGCCGACCTGACTGCTGTCCAGAAGGCCATCATTGACACCCTCAAGCAAGAGGGTAAGACACGGAAAGAAATCTCTGAGCGAATAGGCTGTTCCCAGAGTGCTGTATCAAGACACCTCAGTGGGACGTCTGTGGGAAGGAAAACGCTGCACAACCAGAAGAGGTGACCGGACCCTGAGGAAGATTGTGGAGAAGGGCCGATTCCAGACTTTGGGGGACCTGTGGAAGCAGTGGACTGGGCTACAGGTGCCGCATTCCCCAGGTCAAGCCACTTTTGAACCAGAAACAGCGGCAGAAGCGCCTGACCTGGGCTAAAGAGAAGCAGCACTGGACTGTTGCTCAGTGGTCCAAAGTACTTTTTTCGGATGAAAGCAAATTTTGCATGTCATTCGGAAATCAAGGTGCCAGAGTCTGGAGGAAGACTGGGGAGAAGGAAATGCCAAAATGCCTGAAGTCCAGTGTCAAGTACCCACAGTCAGTGATGGTCCGGGGTACCATGTCAGCTGCTGGTGTTGGTCCACTGTGTTTTATCAAGGGCAGGGTCAATGCAGCTGCTATCAGGAGATTTTGGAGCACTTCATGCTTCCATCTGCTGAAAAGCTTTATGGAGATGAAGATTTCATTTTTCTGTACGACCCGGCACCTGTGCACAGTGCCAAAACCACTGCTAAATGGTTTACTGACCATGGTATTACTGTGCTCAATTGGCCTGCCAACTCTCCTGACCTGAAGCCCATAGAGAATCTGTGGGATATTGTGAAGAGAAAGTTGAGAGACACCAGACCCAACACTGTGGATGAGCTTAAGGCCGCTATCGAAGCATCCTGGGCCTCCGTAACACCTCAGCAGTGCCACAGGATGATTGTCTCCATGCCACGCCGCATTGAAGCAGTCATTTCTGCAAAAGGATTCCCGACCAAGTATTGAGTGCAGAACTGAACATAATTATTTGAAGGCTGACTTTTGTGTATTAAAACCCTTTTTTTATTGGTCAGATGAAATATGCTAATTTTTTGAGATAGGAATTTTGGGTTTTCATGAGCTGTATGCCAAAATCATCAGTATTAAAACAATAAAAGACCTGAAATATTTTAGTTGGTGTGCAATGAATGTAAAATATATGAAAGTTTCATTTTTATCAGTACATTACAGAAAATAAAGAATTTTATCACAATATGCAAATGTTTTGAGAAGGACTAGTATAGGCACACTCGTTCACACACACACACACACACACACACACACACACACACACACAAATCTGTCTAATATGCATGTCTTTGGACTGTGGGGGGGGAAACAGAGTTCCCAGAGGGAACCAACTGCAAGCACGCAGGAAACATATAAACTCCACACAAACATCTTCACTGAACCCAGAACCATTTCAAATGTACTATTCCAAAGCTGATCATTCAGAAGATGTGGTTTCTTCCTACTCAAGCACAAACTATTTATCTGCTCCATCTGGTTTTCTCTAACTTGTTTTCAACACTTAGCCGTTATTTAAGCACCACTGTGACAAAGTGACATGCCATTACTGAATTTCATATGGATAGTGCAAATCCATCCCCTTCTTACAATACGACCTAAAATGATCATGAAACATCACACAACATTGTGCAGAGGTTTCCCACAGTGCTTTAGATATCAAAGTCAGTCGCATGCTCGAAACCCTCTCGATGTGTGTGTGTGTGTGTGGGGGGTGGAGTCACCACGCTTCAAGGATGTTCAACTATCCAGCTATTTTTCTGGAGAATGTCTAAATACCTCACTCTGTCTCTGAGGGTGAGCCTATACGCCTACTGGATACTGGCCATATCTACCATACCTCTAGATATGAAACAAACAAAAATTGTTTAAATCACTGAGCACTCTGGCTGGCACTTCTGTTACACCGAGTTGCATTCCATTCCTGAAGGTGATTTATCATCCTTTTTATTGTTAGAATTGACGGGTGTCCTGTTGGGACCATATTTCCTTGGATTTAGCCATACAGTGTTTTTAATGTTGCGGGTTTATACAGTGTGCATGTTTACACTGGGGCACAATATCAACGATCTCTGCGATTTGAGAGTCGTGATGAGCATGTGGTGGTGGGGGGTGTGTGAGATTGAATCATAATTAGATTGAGGGAACCGTGAAATCGTGACGATTGTGCTGATCAGGGTATTACTATTTGAAGCTGATTTTGATAAACATGGGAATCACAGAAGAGTGCGGTAGAGATCAACAGAACAAACTTGATGCATCATCAGAGAGAATCTTGATGAACTTGGAAACATGATTCCGTCAAAATTTCTCTCTTGAATGCCTTGTGGCTACTTTTATACCCCAATTGTGCTCCAATCATGCTCATAAATCATGAAGTTCCACACTTTTTGTTGAATCATGGAGATCATAGACATCGTGCCCCAGTGTAAGCACATTATTCATTGTCTACATCGGGGTCACCAACCTTTTTGAAACTGAGAGCTACTTCTTAGGTACCAATTAATGCGAAGGGCTACCAGGTCGATACACACTTGTGACATAAATTTGCTCAATTTACCTTTAATTATACAGACGCTCCCCGACTTATGTTCATCCATTTTATGTTTCCCCCCCAAAAAAAAAAAAAAAGTCAAATTTTGAGTTTTCGACGTACCTATGTAGTACGCTGATGTAATGACGCAGTGACACTGCGCCATTGTTTACAAACGACAGACTGAACGTGCCCCTCCTTCCTAGTTCAGTTATTTATTTTTATATATATCAGTTATATATCGTGCTACCCTTGTGTTAAGACGTTGTGTCTGTGATCTTTGTGTTTGCACTGTTTTGGGGACTTTTGTAACCCTAAGCAAATATGGTTGGTCAGAAGCGTAAGCCTACTAGCATGGGTGCAAGTCTCATACACAGAGATGAATTAACTATGTGCTCTGATCGGCGCAATCTACCATGCATACTCAGTTAAGCAAAGAGAGTTGCAAAATGAATGAAAACCCGAATCCAGGAAAGAGAACTCTCCACTCTGCTGGTGATTCACATCAGTGCAGGCTGTGTTCTAAATGAGTTCAACGGCACCCTTGCGCACTTAAAAGACCGGAAGTCCGTATAACCCACAGCAAGTACACTACTTTCGGTTTTGAGTGCCTCACATACTGTAAGCGTTGATTGGCTGTTTTAAGCTTCATGTCAAAGTGACTCGGTATAAATAAGTGTCTTATTTGAAATTATTTTACAATGTTATGTTTATAATAATTGATTTATGGGTGTTTTTATGAGATGCGGTAATGGTATTTATGGATGTATAGTACAGTATGAGCGTCATACGTCACACATCATACGTCACTGTAACAACTTGTGTTCACTTTCAACTTGCGTTCGGCCATCTGGAACCAATTAAAAACGTAAGTCGGGGTGTGTCTGTATGTTATATTAATAATTACTGGTATTCATCTATGTCAGGGGTTACGAACCTTTTTGACTAAGAGTCAAAAAAAAAAAAAAAATTAAAATCTAATATTTAAATATCTGAGAGCCAAATATATTTTTAATACTGAGACCAACAATTTTATACTACAATAAGACTCTGAATTTATTTTAAACAACTTTGTTATAACTAAGTTATTTATTAATAAGAAAAGTACTTCTTACTATTAATGCGACTTCTGGTGCGGCATGGTTTTGCGGATGGCTTTGTAGTCTGGTTGATACGTGCTGAAGTTCAGCTTCATGCAGGTGTTTAAGCTTCCATATATTAAACGTGACCACAGGCTGGTCTTGATGCTTTTCAGGTGTGAGAAGGACTGCTTGTGTGCACATGTGGAACCAAACATGGTCAATACGACAGGACTCACACTGCAGTGTTTATGTGACAGGAAGCGCGTCCCGAGGCAATCAGCTGGTCTGTGAGTTGAAGTTTTTTCATGTCTGTCCATTTGCGTTTTGCTTGCCAGCTCTGCTTGCACATGAGCTGATCAAAACGAGGGAACTTTACCTCTTTACCCAAAAACAACTTGCGCAGGCTGTTGCATATAATCCAATAAAATTAGTGTTTCAAGGTATCGGCCCTGCCCACACACTGGAGTATAGAAAGGATTGGTTCTCCGCTGCACGCCACAGCGACAAGTGACATTGAAAATAGATGTATAGACTGAAATGCATGAGATTTATTTATGTTTTTGTTTTATTTGATGGCTTTTTTCTGTATTTTTATTTAAAGGACAGGGAAATTATTTATTAGTTATTCTGTTGAGAAAGGCCACCTGATTTATCTGAGAGCCAGATGGAGTCATCAAAAGAGCCCCGTCTGGCTCGCGAGCCATAGGTTCCCGACCCCTGAACAGGCTCGCGGGCGACTCATGTTATCCTTGTGGGTGACCTAGTGCCCGTGGGCACCATGTTGGTGACCCCGGGTCTACATGTACGAGTACAAAATTAAATATAATGTTAATACAAAACTGTTCAAATCTTCAATAGTCAGTCATATCACAAACATTTCTGTTTTTGTTTTTTTTAAATATACGCATAAGGTAAGGTAAAGTCCGTTGGGCTTTTTACACCCGAGCCATAGTGACTCATCGTACCGGTGCTTATCCCTGGTTTCCATAGCGTGAAGCAACTAGGAGTACAACTCCTCCTGGATGGGACGTTAGTCCATCGCAGGTTACCATCCCAGTATATTTTTACTGGTACCCATTTATACTGCTGGGTGAACAGAGGTACACTTGTGATTAAGACCTTGCCCAGGGGTCTTAGCACAATGGGGGTCTAACTGGGATTTGAACACACAACCTCCCGATCATGAGTGCAGCACCCTAACCACTACACCACCGGCCCCACAAATATAAGCGGAAGGGATTATTAAAGAGAGAGACCAAGAGAGAGAGCGTCACATCTCCACTCTGGTTCCAGTTATTCCATGTTTAAGTACCTGACCCGGGACTCCTGTGCTTAGACCAAGTTTCATGTTTATCCTGTGAAATGTAACCTGCATGTCTGTTTGCTTGTCTTAGTAATGCTTGTATTTATGCACGATTCTGACCGGTGGTCTCTGAGCCTTTCCTTCTTTGAGTTCTGTTTTATTCTTGTAAGTGTGTGATCTGCTTTTTTCAATCAACAGTGTTTCTAACTCTAGTGGTCGTGCACTAGCAAGGATGCAATCATGTTATATGAGCATTATAACGCCATACGAAGGAGTTTTGCCATACAAATCCAAAATGACCTCATGCTTCCTATGGAAGTGTCCTCCATAACATACAAATTGCTGTTATACAATAACTAGTGCACCTCTATTACAGAGGAAGGGATTTGTAATTTAGCAAACATTAATGCTGTTCATTTTAAAACCTTATATGACAATATCAGCAGTCCCGCAAGCAATCTTATTAGGAATATCCGGTTGTCCGGCATGGGAACAGATTGCTTAGAAACCCTAAACTGCACTTATTTCGAACATTGCCATGTCTGGCAGCTCTAAGGTCAAACCACACTTTCTTCTAACTGCAGCCTGATTTGCATCATTAGCCTTGTTTTGATATTTTTTTTTTTTTTGCAAATTATGCAAATTGCAGAGTTGTTCCAAAAAGTACATACATTGTACTCATTAAAAGAAAATAATCATTGTTTGAGGGACATGTCACAAAGCCAACAATTTGGTATAGAGAAGGGGGAAACAGGGTGAAGACTGAGTATGGCGATTACAACATGATTGCCAGGGTTTCTAAAATATGAAACGGTTATGTTAACTGAGGGGCAGAGAAATGATAAAGAATTAAAAAAAAAAAGTAATGTGTACCACAATTATCTGAATGCCTAAAGTCTGATTGGTTAATGAGTCCAAGTTTTGTTTTTGGCAAGTCCTGTTAAAAATACACTAATTCTTATGCTTTCTGGTTCCTCATCAAAGTGAGAAGCTGTTTTCGTGTGTGTTGTTTTTTGAGAAAAGGAGAAGCGAGCAAGGGAATTACTGTGCACTGTCGTTGTACCACGAGAAATATCAGGAACTATTTTGTCTCATGGACGTTTTATAATGTACAGTATATTCATTTTCTGTAACCGCTTAATCCTAATTAGGGTCACGGGGAGGCTGGCGCCCATCCCAGCCGACTCCGGGTGAAAGCAGAATACACCCTGGACAGCTCGCCAGGCCATCGCAGGGCAGAAACATGCTGACGGCTATGTAGCTACTCTTAATGAAAGTCAGCAATGGGTCTTTTACATGAACCTCACACCATAGACAGTGAAAGACATGGCCGGTCTTTGATAACCCAGTTAGCTGCACTGGGGGGGGGAGTGACAACCTGTTGAGAGTGGAGCTTGAACCTCCAACCTTGAGATCAGTGATTCAGCACCTTTTACTACCAGTCCACCACTGCCCTAACATTCAATATTTAATCTTAAAAGTACTCCAACTATAAAATATGTGCAGTGTTAATGAATAAATACATCACATTCTTTGGAAAATGTAAAAGCATTGGGGGGAAATCACACCTACAGAAAACATCCTACAGTATCACACCACCTTGGTCATGTACATGTGTCCAGAAGACATTTTAACAAAAGAATGCAAAATAATAATAAGTAATATTATTATTATTAATACCAAAAAATTTAAATACATATTAAAAAGACAGATTAGCCAAGCTTTAATGATCAACAGCTCTGTGACCCATCTAAACTGATATATTGACTGGCATTGGTTGGTAGAAAGATACACAATGATGTACACTGTGAACAAATAACTAAATATTAGATAACTGTTGATGCAGTGAGCATCAATAAATGCTAAATATTTGGAATAATACTGAAGAAAATGGGTTTAAAAAAACAAACAAACAAACAAAAAAAACAGGGAAAATCTAAAATGTTAAAAACTGAAGAAACTGATATCAAATGATACAGTCAAAGATGGTGAGCTGAGAGATGCAGAAATGTGGAGGAAAAATGTCTGATTTAAGGAGTGTGTGCTTACCTGTATGTAACCCTGCTGATCGATGAGCAGGTTCTCAGGCTTAAGATCTCGGTAAATGAGGTCAAGTGAGTGAAGGTATTCAAAGGTCAGGACAATCTGGGCAGCGTAAAAGCGGGCATGAGGCTCACTACAAAAAATAAATAAATTAATTAATTCATTAATTAGTTCAAAAAATCCAACCATTATAAAATTCTTCAAATATTTCCTCTTATTTTATATTTGTGTTGTTGTTATTCGTCTGTAATCTGTAGACAATACATGTATTCAGACATATTCAGAGTTAATGG
>CM045728.1:89482349-89584849 GCA_024760905.1 Plotosus lineatus | reverse complement strand
CACTTGGCTTTTGGGAGACTTCATTTCTCTCACTGTCTCCGTCTCTCTCTACCCCTGGTAAAAATTTCCATGGTGGGTTTATTAACTTCACTTCTTATTTTACCTCTGGGCATACTCTGACAGTGAGGAAGTCACTGCCACCTGCTGTAGTGGACATAGAATTACACTTTATCCTAATACAGCAAAAAAAACATGTTCCCTGGGGTCACACGCAGCCCCCTTGGGCATCGCACCCCCTCTGGCATCGCAACATGCCCATCCCACTATTTGAGAATCACTGGTAAACACACACACACACACACACCTCACCACTTATAAAATAATTTGTTTCCCCTTTCTAAAAAGTACTGTGAAGGGGTGGAACTTTGAGTTAATACATGAGAGCACACTACTCTATCTACACCACCTGTCAATCACTCCAGATTTGTATAAATATTTTACTCATCTTTTGTATTTATTACAGAGGGGAAACATCTGTTTATATCTGAGCAATAATTCATAAGTGTGCACTCCAATACGTTAAAATACTCAAAAGTAACATTAGGTACTTCAAGTACTTAAAAAACAAGAGACCATATATTTCATTGATACTATTAGTAAATTAATCTTAAATTTCTCGGTGTTAACAGTGAAGGCATCTCAAAGAACAGAGGAACTCTGACTTTCTCATTCATACATTTTATTCTTTCCCAACCTTCTGTTTGTCGAGGATCTTCATGGCGAAGTGTTGTCCTGATTCCTTGTGCTTGACCAACATGACTCGCCCAAAGGAGCCGGTGCCCAGCGTCTTCAGCCTCTCGAATTGGTCCAGAGACGCAGTGTTCTGAGAAAGTGACAAACAAATTCATAAGGGATACAAACCAGCGTAAAAAATAAAAAAATTCCATCAAGTAAACCATAGAACTAACATTACAGTACTCTGAAAACATCTTGCACCTCAACAATCACCCACAAGGTGGCACTGACATTATACTCCACAGACAACAGACATTATTTTTACTTTTTTTATTAATTGGGTTTTTGTAGGTTGAAAATAAATGTATATTTGAATGTTTTTTTTCCTTGTACCATTTTTTTCTCTAACATTTTTACATGTAAAAATTTTTTTCATTTGATTTTATATAGAATTATTATGCATCTTCTTTTCCTTTCGGCTGTTTCCCTTTTCAGGGGTCGCCTTCACATGTTTGATTTGGGAGAGGTTTTTACGTCGAATGCCCTTCCTGACACAACACTTTAGCAAGGGACAGAAACACGCTTGCAGCCTACTCTTGTCGAAAGTCATCAATGGTTCTTTTACATGAACCTCTCACCAGAAACAGTGAGAGACATGGCCGGCCTTTGATAACACAGTTAGCTGCACTGGTAGAGACAGTGACAACCTTGTGGAGAGTGGGACTTGAACCCCCAACCCTAGGATCAGCGATCCTGCGCCCTTTACCAATAGGCCACAACTTCCCCTTTATATATTTATGAATATAATATACTATTATTATTATAATTACAGTAGACCTTTAACTATTCACGGTTTTGCACTCACGGTTTCAGTATTCACGGACTGCTGAGCAGCTCGCACGTGATTCAAATTCAGCCAATGGCTGTCCTCCTTCCTGCCGATTGGTTGAGGTGATGTAACGACCCTTTTTCCTCATTCGCGCACAAGTTGGCAATGAGCCTTTTTTAGTTTGTTTTAATTATCAGTTAAGTTCTATGATGCCACTCAAAAACGCCTGCTTAAACACCAGAAAAAGGTGATGAGATTGGATGTCTCTTCTGAAGAAAGAAACGACAGTTTCCTCTGAAGTCACGTCATTGCTGAAGAGGAATACAGTAATCGTTTGAACTATTGTAAAACACTACACTATTAAAGTCTTTTTTAATTATTATTCCAGTACATGACCTAAGGTAATGTTTAAAATGTTTGTGTGTTATATTTTATTTACTGTGGTGTAGCATGTTTCTGCTTGTGTTTTGTTTATCCAATTTATTACATTTCTTGTTCTTTTATGTCCTTTTTGTTATGGTTTGTGTTTTGGGGGACTTTGATTTTGGCGCTGTGCCTCTCACTAACTGTTTACTTCCTGAGGGGCGTAGCTGAGCTGCTTGGGAGCACACACCTGGATTCACTATTCTCATTTACTCCCAATAAACGAAAGCACACTCACCTCTGCACCAGAGGATTAACTCACATCAACATCATCGCTTCTTTGGTTTGTAACGCCTCTTACTCTATCACTCTAAAATTCTGTTTTGTACTTGCTCCGGCTGGGGGGGGCGTGGCTGAGCTGCTCAGACTTAATGCAGTTAATACCTGAATTCAGTAGTGTCGTGCCTAATGCAATACAGTAAGTTCCTCTTGTGGGAATTTTTGAAAACTACACTACTGTATGTTTATAAAGAGAATGCACTGAAAGGTGTTTTATACGTATGCTGTATAATGTTTATATTTTAGCATCAATAAATATAACAGTAAAAATTGAAAAGTTTTCCTTAATCATTACTACATTTTACTCCATTAATACTGTATTAATGAGTAAGACTGTCTATAGAATGTGTTTAAGAAGCATATTTTAGCGCATGTAATAGATACATAGTATTTTACGTACAGCTGCTCATTCGCGCATGTGACGTCATACATGGGGTTTTACTTCCAGGTACAGAACTCGTGGATTATCTTGATTCACGGGAGGGCCCGGAACCGAACCCCCGCGAATGTCAAGGGCCTACTGTATTATTATATTAATATAATAATTTTGTATTGAAATTATCCATGAGGTTAATTTCTTTTTCTTAAAACCGCTAAAGTATACGAAAATAAAACAGGAGTCTGTGTGTGGTGGTGGTGGTGGTGGGGGGGGGGGGTGTAAAAATCAGTTATCTGTGCTGAGAACACAATGCAATCACAGCTACTTTGGCGTATTTGTCAGTCACTTGTTAGAAGGGAATAGAGTAATAAAACCACATGATCAATTCTCGAGTCATTTTTACGGTACAAAGAACACTTATATTTGGTTGATTTTACGAAACAAAATTTACACTAGAGAATCCCAAAACTTTTTAAACGATGCCAAAAATAAAATTCTCAATCTCCATTCCTGCAACCTCTTTCTTTAAATTCCAGATTAATATTACAGGATTTTTTAATACACAATTTTATTCCATCCCTCATCTCTGGGTGTTAAATGACATGGGTGGATACTTTTCTAGACTTTTCTGAGAACTAAAACCAACCGGATTCTGTTCTGACTGCAGGTATTTTATTTTTTAGAAACTTCTCACAATCCTCTTCAAATATATTGAAGGGCTGTTCAACGTTCCAGCTCAGTGGATTTACTAGATTAGGAAATATGGCGTGTGGTCTCTTAATTCCCAGAATGCAGCTTTAATAAAAGATCAGGGTTTTCACTGAAGATGAAGTTCATTATAGCAATTGTTAAAGTTAAAGCCCTGAGTTACACTCATCAGAAGGTCAGGGGTTCAAGCCCCAGTGCCTCCATGCTGCTACTGCATAGTGGGACCCTGAACGAGACCATTAACCCTCAAGGTGCTGGTGTGCTCAGCCTGAAAATAATTTCACACATCTGTAATGCTTTGTAAAAATAAATAAATAAATCAATAAATAGGTAAAGTCTGTTGGGTTTTTACACCTCGTGGCTCATCAGGCCGGTGCTTATCCCCGGTTTCTGTAGTGTGAAGCGACCAGGAATTCAACTCCTCCCGGATGGGACGCGAGTCCATCGCAGGTTACCTTCCCAGTATATTTTTACTGGTACCCATTTATACTGCTGGGTGAACAGAGGCACACTTGTAGTTGAGACCTTGCCCAGGGGTCTTAGCACAGTGAGGGTCTCGGTGGGATTCGAACTCACAACCTCCTGATCATGAGCGCAGCACCCTAACCACTACACCATCATCCCCACCAAATAAATAAATGAATTAAATAAAAGTAAATAAATTAATTAACTAATAAATAAAATTTTTTACCTCATTTCAATGTCTAACAACATCAGTAACATACAACGGTTCAACTCCAAATACAATGAAAGATTATGAACACTGCTCTACCCTCTCTGGTGGGAAGGATAATGTTGATCTGGGTCAATGCATCCTGGGATGCCATTCAGCCAGTCAATACATCCAGACACCGATCCACCTGGAACATGACTTTATGTATGTAGGTACACAGGCAGCATTCATCACACACTTGTACCATCCAAATTCTCATTTACAAGATACCATGTCATATTCAAGATTACTAATACACGCAAGGCTTCCAACAGACAAATGTATTTTAATGCTAAGTGAGGCTAACCCGGGTAAAAGTCCCGATATCCACTGAAAACAAGCAACGATTAGTTGCTGTAATTGTTCCATGCCCCTGTACATGGGTTTTCATAATTAACCATGCTACTGACATCACGTACAGCATGCAACAAGCTTACCTAGCCTGGCAGACTGACCTAATGGTTAGAGAAGCAGGTTCGGTACCCACAGTTTGCAAGTTCGATTAATGAACTGACAAAGAAAAAAAGTGCAGCAAGCAGCACTTTCACCTTCATGATTAAAGAACCCTGAAGCAAAGCAGCCCACTCCAAGAGGCCTGCAGGAAGTGTAACGTGGCTACTGCTTTGAGCGAATGTACGGGTGTTCACTTAAAGAGAAAATCAAAACGAAACAAACGGCACAAGCAGAGCATCTCCGGATCACAGAGAAGATTAAAACACCACCTCAACACTTACAGAGTGTATTACCCACAGAGACCCTGAAGAAAAATCCTAACATCCATTCTGAAATTAAATTAAAATAAATAAATGGTTGAAAGAGCACAGAGACAATAATCAGGATGTAAAGCACAACAGAGCTGCAGTTATACTGACATCATATACACACTATTAAATGGAGGGATTATTAACTGTGTGTGTGTGTGTGTGTGTGTGTACCTGTGCTGGACTCTCCCATTTCTTAAGGAAATCATCTTTGGCTTTAGCGAGAAACTCCTTCACTGTAAACAGAAACATTAATAAATTACAATTTAAATCAAATAGAGAGAACCCCCTCCCCCCACAACACACACAGTGAAAGAGGGCACACCCATCACCTCATCTCTCTCTGCCTGCATCTCAGAATCATCACAATACTTTATTGATCCCAGAGGAAATAATGTGAATCTATCACTCTTTCTGACTGTTTCTCTCTCCATTTCTCTCTGTCTATCACTCTGTTGCTTTCTCTCTGTCCATCACTCTGCATCTATCACACTCAACATCTTGCTCTATTGATAGCGCTCTCTCTCTCTCTCTCTCTATCTGTCTGTCCGCCCATCACCCCCAAGTTCACTCTCCATATACATCCATCTCAGCAGTGTAAACACGCCAGCTTTCCTGTTCTCTCTCTCTCTCTCACACACACACACTTTTTCTTTTCCTTGTACTTTCTCTCTTTCTCCATGATTACTATTGAAATTTTAATAAAGATGTATTTTTCTTTCTTATCCTGATATAATATTGATAAAGTTCAGTTCCTCACTTTGTGGTTTCTCGATAACGCCACCTACACTTTAACTATTCTGTTGAGAGAGGCTACAACAGTGTCCACTGCCCTCCTGAAGATACCAGAAAGCTCCACCGTTCCTTACCGCTGACACTGGAGACTCCTTTCATAGACAGCTCATAAAAAGTATTGGAGGGAGGATTTTCTGATCAACCGGCACTACTCTCACACCTGGTGCTGTCAAATGTTACTATTATTAACACCATCTGACCAATCATAGAGCAGGATCAAAAAGCACCATGGTGCAGCATCAAGTACTACGAATGCAGATGCCAGATGTGACAAAGACATCGTTTATGAATCAGAAATAAAAATGGCGTGGCAGCATCGGTTTCATTTTGTGCTGTGCAGCTCGTGGAGAGGATGATGAGAACCCAAACGCCGACTTCCCAACTCCTAACATGTGATCTAATGATCTCTAATCTGAGCACATTCTCCCACTCACATTACCAACACTTTCTGTTCTTCCTACCTTGATGAACTCAAATCAACTGCAGCTGGTGCCCTGTGTGTGTAAATGGATTATATATACTGTATCTTGGTGGAGATTGGAGCAATACTGTACAAGCTAGTTCCTTGGTGGTATGCTATTGCGCGCACACACACACACACACCTCTTATCTTTATTGGGTTAATGTTTGTGAGCGCTAGTCCCGGACCTTTTCCCATTCCTCTATACTGCACACTCAAGAACATCAGGCAGCAGAAGAGCCTCAAGAGAGACAAATTCTACAACAAGAACCTGCACCAAGCCTGAAAGAGCGATTTCAACTTACTGCAGCATCGAAGCATATGCATATACTTGTAAAGTCTGCATGTACAGTGCATGCATGCACACACAGAGAGAGAGAGAGAGAGAGAGTATGGGTAAAATCAGAAAATGTTATATCCTATTCACACAGCTACAGTTATAACTTCCCCTTCTGTTCAGTGCTCGAGACTACACCCCTTCCTCCATCCTCCCTCTCTCGGATTAGCTCTGATATTTTTACTAAATTCAGAAGAATGAACCAGGAGGGGGCGCAACACTTGTCCAAAGTTCGACACACCAAAAAAACTGAAGGAGGTGAATACAGAAACAAATACATAAACACAGGGAAAGCTGTGCACCAGTGCCAATATTTTTGCACAGACCAACACTGAGCTGCTCTGCTCAGAATGACAAACAACCAACAAGTAAAACAGAAGCAAGAACGAATTCTTCCACCCTTTTACTGTTTCATATTATAAGTAGTTTAATACAAGTAACCAAATATTGCTGATCAAAACCTCAGAGTGACATATATTCAACTAAAGCAACAATACAACAATTATAAAACAATGTTTTGTCCTGACACTGTAATGGGATTTAGTCGTCACTGACCGCCAAAAACCATTTTAGATTTTCAACAAATCTGAGATTTCAACTTGGTTTGCGACACCGGCACCATATTTTGTTGGTTCAGCACAGTTTGGAACCGCCTTCAGCACCACTGCCATATGAGAGATACTCTTTACCCTATACAGTGGAATCTCGGTGGTCGAACGACTCTTTAGTCGAGCAAATCGGAGTTCGATCAGAACATATGAGGACCATATGCCTTACTGTTGGAACAAATTATTAGAGTTTGAATGGAGCAGAGCCGAGTGAGTTGAACGCTGCTCAGTGTACAGTACTTTGAACAGCCATTAAGCGAGTGTCTCGTACTGTGTATTGTGTTTATTCATTATGTTACGGCTACTTTAACCCCGAGTCCGAAGAAAAGCAGCAGCAATTCAACTGGATAGGAAAAGAGAAAAGTCGTGAGAACATATAGAATCAACTGCTCTTGAGAGATAGAAAAGGGAAAAACTACCACGCCCCATCAAAGCAATAACCCGCCCCATCTCTCCCTCCCCATATGCTGACACATCGCAAACAGAAAAGTATGTAAACAAATCCAGTACATCATTAGGTTAATTATTACATTTTACTCTTTTGTAGATTAATGTATATATTGTATGTACAGGTATACTTCATATGTCTTGCTCCGTTGGGGTTTTTTTTTTTTTTTGCTTTTTCTATTTGACACCCTAAACTACAGTACGTTAATTATTTACAAGCTATAAATTAAATTCTTGCTCAGCCTCGGCTAAAAACATTTACTATAAACGTGAAATTGATTCACGATCATGGGATTCTTCTTTTCCTTTCGGCTGTTCCCTTCAGGGGTCGCCACAGCGAACCATCCGCCTCCATCTCACCCTATCCTCTGCATCTTCAACTCTTACTCCAACTATTTTCATGTCCTCCTTCACCACATCCATAAATCTTCTCTTTGGTCTTCCTCTAGACCTTCTGCCTGGTAGTTTGAACCTCAGCATCCTACTACCAATATACTCACTATTCCTCCTCTGTACATGTCCAAACCATCTCAATCTAGCCTCTCTGACTTTGTCTCCAAAACCTCTAACACGTGCTGTCCCTCTGATGTACTCATTCCTGATCCTATCCATCCTTGTTACTCCCAAAGAGAACCTCAACATTTTGATCTCCGTAACCACCAGCTCTGCCTCCTGTCTTTTCCCCAGCGCCACTGTTTCTAAACCATACAACATGGCTGGTCTCACCACCGTCTTGTACACTTTTCCTTTCATTCTTGTCGATACCTTCCTATTGCACATCGCACCAGACACTTTTCTCCAACCATTCCAACCTGCCTGCACGCGCTTCTTCACCTCTTTTCCACACTCTCCACTGCTCTGGATTTTTGAGCCCAAGTACGTACTTACTTGTGTGTGTGTATATATATATATATATATATATATATATATATATATATATATATATATATATATATATATATATATATACACACACACACACACAGTGATACCTCAGCTCACGAACATAATTGGTTCCCAGAAAGTGTGTGTAAGGCTTAAAAGTTAGTCTTCGAACATTTATTTCTCATAAGAAACCATTAAAATGAGAATAATCCGTTCCCAGGTCCCCATAAAACATAATTTTCTACTAAATAAGCCTTAAAACTACACAAAAATATACCTTATTTTATGTATAATAAATGTGCTATTGTATTGTAATTAAAGAAATAAACTGTACTGTATAATAAAGTGGTTTTATTTACCTTTGTGATGGTAGTTGATGGCTGGATGGAATGGAGTGGGAGGAGGAGGGAGGGAGGGACTGACTGTTTGGAAGGAGTGTTTGGAAACGCCTACTGTTTGGAAACACCCTTATCCACACACGCACCCTTAATAGCTTCCTTGTTCTTAAGGATGGTAGCAATGGTAGACTTAGCGTACTGGTACTGGGACGCTAAGTCACACAAACGCACACCTCGTTCGTGTTTTTCAATGATCTCCGCCTGTGGTGGGTCTTTTTCGGTCCCATAATAGCAAAAGTACACTCAATATGGTCCAAAATGTCCAGCAAACACAAATCACTTCCGCACTCAAAGAAAGGGGGTGACGAACTGTGACGCTGTGAGCGTGCGTCAGCTTCTCGTGGCCGCCACCGTGGCACTGTTCGACCGCGTGGTTTGGTTCGTCCGCCGAAAACTAGTTCGTCAGCAGAGACTATATGCTCGCAAATTTAATGTTCTTGAGGCGAAAAGTTCGTGAGCTTAAGCGTTCGTCGGCGGAGGTTTAACTGTATATATATATATATATATATATATATATATATATATATATATATATATATATATATATATGTGTGTGTGTGTGTATCTGTCTGTCTTCCTTTCGGCTTTTTCCCATTTACTCGGGAGTTGCCACAGCGAATCATCTGATTCGCACGTTTGATTTGGCAGAGGTTTTTACGTCGGATGCCCTTCCTGACACAACCCTTTAGCAAGGGACAGAAACACGCTGACGGCTTTGCAGCTACTCTTTACGAAAGTCAGCAATGGTTCTTTTACATGCCTCTCACCATAGACAGTGACAGACATGGCCCGCCTTTGATAACCCAGTTAGCTGCACTGGGGGGACAGTGACAACCTTGTGGAGAGTGGGACTCGAACCCCCAACCTTTGGATCAGCGATCCAGCGCCCTATACCACTAGACCACCACTGCCTGTGTGTGTGTATGTATATATGTATTGTTTTACGGCAATTTCCTTAACCTTTACTCCACCCCAGTGCACCTAACTGGGTTATCAAAGGCGGGCCATGTCTCTCACTGTCTATGGTGAGCGGTTCCGGTAAAAGAACTATTGCTGACTTTTGTAAAGAGTAGCTGCAAAGCCGTCAGCATGTTTCTGTTCCCTTGCTAAAAGGGGGTTGTGTCAGGAAGGGCATCTGACGTAAAAACCTATGCTAAATCAAACATGCGAATCATTTGCTGTGGCGACCCCTAAAAAAGGGAAAAAAATTCAAAAGGAAATCTCATCTCCTTTTCCCCCTATTCTTCCTTAATTTCTAATTCGATGAATATTTATTTAAAAAAACAAACAAACAAAAAACAGCGGTGTACTGAAGCCGCATGGATTGAAGCACTAAGTAGCGGGGTATCACCGTGTGTGTATGTGCAATATATATTGCGCATACATACATACATACATACATACATACATATATATATATATATATATATATATATATATATATATATGTGTGTGTGTGCCATTCTGTTTTATTCCTTGTTTGGAGGATTTTTATCATGTAAATCCAAAGAAGGAGACAGGGAAAGAAATATTTTTATTTTGTCCTTTCTTGTATTTTTAAAGAAGCTTGAATGAGAAGCTTCAATTTAAACATGCAATAATTTTAATACAGTGGTTAATACAGATATTTTTACTTGCACACGCTTGCTGGATTCAAAATAGCGGCTGAACGCGACAACAGTTGCGATGGGCAAGTACTCATGTGCAGATGTATGTTATGTAGTTATGACGAAAGGACCAACGTGGCACAAAAAAAGTTTGTTTAAAATAAAAAAAAATAATAAAAAAAGAAAAGAAAAGAAAAAAAAAACAGTTTCCCCCTTTTTTTTTTTTTTTTTAAGATATCGCAAAGATCAACATTAGCAGGTCAATGAAACGGGGGAAATTATGTAATATAGAAGTATCACGTTTGATTTTTTATATATATATATATATATATATATATATATATATATATATATATATACATACACATACACACACACACACACACACACACACACAGGCAATACTATTATTGTAACAAAAAGATAGGTTACATTCATATAGGACAGTATTACAGAAGTATAGCACTACAGTAATATAGAACTACAGTAGCATATAAATAGTATTATTGCAATATACGTAGATATCGGCACGGACACGTGATTCACTCAGGAATTGTGACACCGCTAAGCCTGACAACTGAAAATAATCAAATTCAATCTGTAAATGCAGTTCTTGTAATCTGAATAAATTTAATTGTGCTACAAGTTCATTTCATTCCTGTTCCGGGGTACCAAATTCAGCCATGTTTATAGAAAAAGAACATTTAAATTTTAGACCGAGTTTGTGTTGATTTTTCACCAACCTTGATTGGAACGCTTTTGCTTTGATGAGATCTCAAGTGTACTGCGCCCCATTTGCAAGGCATCGTCCACGAAAGTGGCTCACACGAAGTACTGATATCACACACGTGGTCTAAACCATTACCGTATTCAGCAGTGAATCTCCAGCTTGCCAGACATACCCGAGTTGTCAGGGGTATATTTCATTACCTTTTTTAAAACTTCATATATATAAATATCTCCAAGAAGATTTCCGGTTTTTTTTTTTTAAATCGGTAGAATATAACCCCGACAAAGTAGGTACCAAAATTTAGAGATTTTTGTCTAGTTTAAAATAAAATTCGAATCGAAGATCAAGAATAAAATAGCGAGACATGCCAGGCAATTTAATTGCGAGTCCTCTCCTCAAAAAAAGTGGTATTGACCATCACACATCAAGATGGCCGCCACCATGCTGGACACATCTGAGGAGGATACCATCATTTCTGATCTATTTATTCAATATCTGGGTGAGCTATATATATATATATATATATATTATCTACGATCTGAATATAACCTTTATTGTGGATAGAATTTTCTTGTATGGCCGTTTTGTTGAAATCTTGCGATAAAAATAGACCTCGACTCTGAAATGATTGGGTCACTCGGCTTGCTAACATGAACGGAATTGGCACTTCCAACTTCCGGCAGATTTTAAATTATGGATTCTGATTTCAAAATCAGATAGGACATGTTCTTCAAATGTAAATTAAAACTCCTACTTTGTCTGAAGGTATTTAAGAGTGTTTTGATGGAAAAATCTTAACCTAGATTATATAATAATGCACATTTCTGTCTAAAATCAGCTGCTGCATGCGTACTCGAGGCCACTGCCCCAGTCACTCAAGGTAGAAAGATTATCATTTATCAATAATAGGATTGTGTCTTCATATGATCAATTTCTTTTTCCAGTGAATAAAGAGTACAATACTCTGAAAAAGATTACAATTATTACAATACTGATTTTTCCAAAAATGATTATGTATTAGACTTCCAACATTTTGCCATTTAACATGCTTGACTTACTTCACAGCTAAAACCATGGTAGATGGCCTAAAACTGATGCTTCCAATGGATTAAGCAGGTCATTATACCTGAGAAAAAATGTTTCAGACTGTTTGACTTGGTTGGTTGAAGTTCAATGGATTTTCAAAAATTAACTATTTTCAGCATTTTTGTCAAATGTCACTTGTCTAAACCTCAAACCATTGTAGATAGCCCAAAATTGATGTTTCTAATGGATTAAGTAGGTACGTTTCCCTTGGAAACAAATTATCAAGGTATTGACTTGGTTGGTTAAATTTGAATGAATTTTCAAAGTTTGGTCATTTTCAGTTATATTTTTCTGCGACGTAAATTGCAGTTTGAGGCATTTTGAGGGACAATAACTTCTAAATTGAGAAGAACTGGCCTCTATAAAAAATTAGTGATTTAGTCTATCCTATTATCTCGGGAAATAGCATAATGGGGCTTTTTAGAGGTCTAATTTTGAAAAGAGGTGCATCTAAAAATGCCATCTTTGCCAATTTGGTGCCATCATAATTTGAGGGGAGAAAAAAAAAAAAAGGACTTTGAAATGGCTTTTACGACAAAACCTATTACTTGAGAGGCCTGAAACTCCATAATGCAGAACTGGGTTTTATAAATGACTGAGAAATGGCATGGAGTCTTTGTAGAAAGCAATAATTCTTGTTCCACAGTCTCCCCAAACATGTTCAAAATGATGCCTGAGCCAGGGGCCTGAAGTGGGGGTAATGCAACCGGTTCCATCTTGGAAAAAATTCAAGATGATTGCATAAAATTTGGACTGGTGATTTGTAATGGTAAACCCAACAAATAGAACCTAAAACCATCCATTCATGATGACTTGAATTTTTTTCAATGCCAGTACCTAATATAAATGTTTTAGTGATACT
Source organism: Plotosus lineatus (assembly GCA_024760905.1). Taxonomy (NCBI): domain Eukaryota; kingdom Metazoa; phylum Chordata; class Actinopteri; order Siluriformes; family Plotosidae; genus Plotosus; species Plotosus lineatus. The sequence continues at coordinate 89,571,868 of CM045728.1, read as the reverse complement.
GAAGCATTTTAGTAATACATTAACATAGAAGTAAAGTAACACTTTATAGGAATAAAAAGTGAACTGATGGCTTAGTGGTTAAGGCAATGGGTTACTGATCTGAAGGTCAGCTGTTCAATCCCCACTGTCAGGCACTTGAGCAAGGCCTTTAATCTTCAATTGCTCAGTTGTATTAAAAAAATGATAATTGTTCATCACTGGATAACAGTGTCTGCCAAATGCTGGACTTTAATAAAAATGACCCGTTTCATGAACAGGAAAGAACAAATAAGTCTTCAACATCAACTGTTTCACAGTATGCACTCAATATTTAATTCATCATTATCAATAAAAAAAAAGGGTGAATAATAAACATTCAACGAGCACAAACCTCTGCTTAGCACAGCAATCCTCAATATGGACCAAAAAGTTTATTTAAAAAAAGTCAGTCTCTCAATGTTAAAGAATCGTTTAAAAAAAATTCCTGGACCCAAAACCTAATCTGGATCATCTCCAAAAATCTAATGCTGTTTTCCTTTACGAAAAAGTCACAAATCTTGTAAACATTTCATGAAAATCTTTAATTACTTTTTTGTATAATCTTGCTGACCTCCTTGGAGGAGGTAAAAATATAAAAGAAAGAAAGAAGAAACTGAGGCCTGGAACTCATGAGCACACTGTCTGGAACAAAAACTCTCAGGAGGGCCAGATTACTTGCAGAATCCAACAGAAACACAATGTGCGACTCACTGGAGACACCCAACACTCTCAGATACGGAGAAGATTAAGATTAAAATGATATAGTTATACCAAATATTCACTGATATTCAGATTAAAATATTTACTGAAACATGCAGCAAATACACAGAGTTCTGTGTAAAATATTGGAAACCATTAAAAATAAACAAATGTGCATTTACACATTTAGTTTCGTATTTGATTTATTACTATATAATACACTCTAATAAATATATTTATTTGTTCATATACACATACATATATATATTTATATACACACACACACACACACACACACACATATAATATAAATAAACTGCCAGGACACTTCATGTAATTTTGGTTTAAAAGCTGATTAAAATAAGTTAAGTTTAAAATAAACCAAATATGAAAAGTATGATTTTCAGAAATGTAAGATAAATCTGTTGGGCATTTTTACACCCGAGCTGGCACTTATCGCTGGTTTCTGTGGCGTGAAGCGACTGGGGAATTAAACTTCTCCTGGATGGGACACTAGTCCATCACAGGTTATCTTCCCAGTGTGTATTATTTTTACTGGTACCTGTTTATACTGCTGGGTAAACAGTGGCACACTTGTGGTTAACCCACGACCACCTGATCATGATCCCAGCACTATGACCACTACACCCATTTGAGAATTATGAATGATTGCCTTTCCATTCCACACTCGTATCATACAAGAACCCAAAAAAACTGGAACCCCATCCCTCTCCACCCTCACCTTCATTCAGCACCACCGTCCACTCTGCCCCTCCCGGCATTGCCTCCAAAGCTCGAGAGAAGGACGAGACTGACAACTCCCTCTTCCCGCCATGCCCCCTGGAGTTCTTACGATCGCACATGAGCACCCGGTGCGCTCTACCTCCTCCTCATATTCATAAAAGCGATCTCAGTCCAGTTCACGCGTCCAGTCCGAGCCGTGGTGCTGGATCTCTCATGCGGGACTACAAACTCGGATCAATTTAAAGCACGCTCCATTTCTATCAATATTTATTCTGCACACAGTGCTGTCTCTCTCTCTCTCTCACACACACATTTAACACACACGATTGTATTGATCAGAGTAGGGACCTGGTCACCAAGGGGAGGAGTGTGGCATAGCGGGGTATCCATAAGAACACAATATTTACAACGAGATGGAAAACAAACAGTTGTTACCTCACAAGCTGAAAGGCAGTGTGGAATTCTGAGTGTCTTTATGATCAAAATGTGTTTGTGTGTATGAATGATCACACTCATCATTCTCTACTCATTTCAGTTCACAATCAATCACACAGATCAATTGGTGGAGCTCAGGGCTACCGAGCCTTGCCATGGCGCCAGCCAAAAGGATCAAATTGGACTGCGTCCATTACTGTTAAATTCGGTGTTCTGATTGGTCAGAAGGTGATGAATGATTGAATGAAATACCCATAACTGCTCCTCACACTGTAAAGCAACTGCACATCACATCATACAGTAAAACCTCCGCTGACGAACGCTTAAGCTCACGAACTTTTCGCCTCAAGAACATTAAATTTGCGAGCATATAGTCTCTGCTGACGAACTAGTTTTCGGCGGACGAATCAAACCACGCGGTCGAACAGCGCCATGGTGGCGGCCACGAGAAGCTGACGCACGCTCACGGCGTCACAGTTAAATCACCCCTTTCTTTGAGTGCGGAAGTGGTTTGTGTTTGATAGACATTTTGGACCATATTGAGTGTACTTTTGCTATTATGGGACTGAAAAAGACCCCACCACAGGCGGAGATCATTGAAAAACACGAACGAGGTGTGCGTTTGTGTGACTCAGCGTCCCAGTACCAGTACGCTAAGTATACCATTGCTCCCATCCTTAAGAACAAGGAAGCTATTAAGGGTGCGTGGTGGCAATGCGTGTTTCCAAACAGTAGGCGTTTCCAAACACTCCTTCCAAACAGTAAGTCCCTCCCTCCCTCCTCCTCCCACTCCATTCCATCAAGCCATCAACTACCATCACAAAGGTAAATAAAACCACTTTATTATACAGTACAGTTTATTTCTTTAATTACAATACAATAGCACATTTATTATACATAAAATAAGGTATATTTTTGTGTAGTTTTAAGGCTTATTTAGTAGACAATTATGTTTTATGGGGACCTGGGAACGGATTATTCTCATTTTAATGGTTTCTTATGGGAAATAAATGTTCGGAAGACGAACTTTTCGCCTTACACACACTTTCTGGAAACCAATTATGTTTGTGAGCAGAGGCATCACTGTATTATAGCTCATTCAAAGTGGCCGCTACACAAACAGATTCTTTTCTGTCGAAATGTTGTAATTTTCTCCTGTATGGAAGGCGTTGCCAGAGCCAACTTCAACTTTTCCAGTATAAGCCAGGCAGGTGAGTTTGTACTTTTTGATTTCATTCTCTTCATGAAAGGGAGAAAATCCCACTATAGCTTGACTGTAGGCTAAAAATTTTACAACCCACCCCACACACACACACACACTTCCTACATTACTGGGGCTGAATTTTATGTTAATAGCACTCAGTAGCCTAAAGTTGTTGGCAAGGTGACTGAGTGAGTAATAACTTCCCAGAGCAAGTGAATTTCCTTCTGTCCTTCCTTATTAAGTATTTTGCTGCCAAGATTGTACTGAACTGATCTGGCAACCCAACGGGGAAAAAAGATGGAAGGGCTCCAGATTAGGCATCACAGTAGTGCTGGTGGAAAAAAAAAATAAAAAATACAGAGAATTAATGTCAATTCTCTCTCTCAGGAAATAAACAGCAGTGCTCATTTGCAGGGCAAAGACAGCAAGCAAGAAACTGAAGAGCAGAAATGAAAGAGACTGTCGGTGAGAACAATACGGACAGAAAAAGAGCAAGTGGTCTCTAAATCACCAACCGCTTCCTTCTCCTCCTCGTTCTGATTTCTGACACCTGCAGTCACTTTTCTGCAACAAGTATTTCGGACAGATTGTTGTTCATGATCAATAAATAAAAGATTATGTGACCTCCATTTATGCTTTGCTCAGCGGACATTATCGGACACCCAATGACCCTAACTGGACTTCTGAGCATTTATACGTTATCACTGCCCCCCCAGTGCGGCTAACTGGGTTATCAAAGGCTGGCCATGTCTCTCACTGTCTATGGTGAGAGGTTCATGTAAAAGAACCATTGTTGACTTTCGTAAAGAGTAGCTGCAAAGCCGTCGGCGTGTTTCTGTCCCTTGCTAAAGGGTTGTGTTAGAAAGGACATCCGACGTAAAAATCTGTGCCAAATCAAACGTGCGAATCATTCGCTGTGGCGACTCCTGAAAAGGGGGAAAATCCGAAAGGAAATCTCACATATCTCAGTAATGTAGGACAAACGTGCGGCTCACACACTTATGCAACGCTTACGAGAAGTCTGTATAAAGTGTCGGACTGTTCCTTTTTCTTGTCTTTCTTTTCATCCAATGGCAAAACTTGTGTGCATGTTTAACTCTGTGCGGATGCTCTGTATAAGGACGGCACGAAAGACTCATACAGGACGCACATTTTTCTTCTACAAGTTGCTTGTCTCAAAACTCAACCATGGTTACATTCATCCATTCATTTACTGAACCGCCTAATCCGAGTCAGCCGACTCTGAAGGCATGGTACATCCTAAACGGCTTGCCAGTCCATCACAGGGATCCACATCTCTTGCCAAGACCGGAGCTCAAACCTTGGACTTACTTGCTGGGAGATGAACAGTGAAGGAAAATAAAACCAAAACAAAAATGCCCTAATTCCTGAAGATGCATCATCATCATCATCATCAGTGTCTTCCAAAGAAAGCTGAGACACAACGTTACACACACATGCGCACGCACATACATACATGTGTGTGGTTCTGCCAATGCTGTCAGTACCACACAGATATTGGAAAGTACCCAGGCCTATGCAACCATCTGATATCACATGCTTACACAGGGATGTTATACAACTTAAGCCGCTGTTTACAATCCCGGAAATTAGTTTTTCTGATCTTACCATCTTGTTTGTATCAGCAAAAAATAACCGTCTTTCTGTTGTGAGAAGTTCGCAACAGTTCAAACAATGACTCCAATTTGGAAATATTTTAATTCGGAGACTGTGTATTTCATGCAGAACCAGCATCCCTAAATTCAACACCGGCAATCTTATAAACCGTGCAAAAATGCAAGGCAGAGGGGAGTGAGCACCATCCTCCCATTCCTCTGCCTGCAAGTGAACAAGGTACCGAACCGGGTGTGTGTATACATTTGAGAGAAGTTACCATCAGAATTTCCCTTGCAGGATTAATACAGTACAGGGATCCCTCGTTACATCATGCTTCAATTCATGCGGCTTGAGTGCATCACTTTTTTTTTTTTTTTTTTAAATCTTGATCAAATTTAAAAATAAGGAAATTAAGGAATAGGGGGGAAAAGTTAAGGAAAATGCCACAAAAACAAGGCCAATTATGCAAAAAAAATAAAAAATAAAATCCAACCACAAAATGAACACAAAACAAAAAAACAACCCAAAACCTCCAATCAAAACTACTCACATTTTTGTGAGGTGCGCATCTGTATGTGAGTGTATTTATATTTTATTTACATGTTATGCCTTATTTTTGACTGTTTAATTGTTACTATAAGCATTGAATATGTATTTATTGATATTATATACACATATGCATGTACGTATACATCAGTCAGTTAGGATTGGGGAGATGTGATCCTACTTCGCGGAATACGGTGGTCGCGGGAAGATCTCAGTCTCAATTAGCTGCGGAAAAAGTGAGAGATCCCTGTGCTGTATATCCTAAAAAAGATGTGCCATGCAAAAGAGTCAAAACAATTCAGGGCAGGGGGTGAACTGCCCCAAAGTGCATTTTGTGTGTGTGTGTGTGTGTGTGTGTGTGTGTGTGTGTGTGTGTGTGTGTTAATGGCTTAATCCTAATTAGGGGGACACAGAAAGGCTGGCGCCCATCTCAGCTGACTTCGGGAGAGGTACACCATAGACAGCTCACCAGGCCATCGCAGGGCCACACTCACACAACCGTTCACACCTTGGGAATATTTTAAACCGCCAATTCACCTACTGTGCATGTTTTTGGACTGTGGGAGGAAACCGGAAAACCCCCGTTCTTCACGGGGGTTGCATTCCACCCCTTCCCGCGAATCCTGAAAATCCGTGAATTATTGATGCGGTTTTAAAACCTTATGTATGATATTACATACGATACAATATGCTTTTTAAACACATTCTATTGGCAGTCTTACTCATTAATATGGTAATAACGCAGTCAAACGTAGTAATGATTAAATAAAAACTTTTTAATTTTGCACTGTGATAAAATTTATGAATAAATAAAGTGCTTAGGCTCCATACCAGAACATAGAGAAGATGGAGGCTGTTTCAGTGACATCATAGGGCTTAAATAATAATTACAAACACTACTACTGCGTAGGTCAATTTAGGTATTGCATAATTATATGATGTTTACTCTCTGTATGTGTGTGTGTGTGTGTGTGTGCGCGCGCGAGTTGTTGTATGTTTAAAAAACCTGAATCTTATTTCCTGTCTTTTTTTTGTTTGATTTTTCTCAAGCAGGACAAAGAATTCCATGGCTCTTTGTCCTCAACTGTAACAGGGATTTCGTAATAAAAAAAAAATAAACAAATAAAAAATTTTTAAATTTACAAACACACTAAAAAAAACCTAAATTCACAATTGAAGCAATCATGTTGATGACATGCGCGCAAAGAAGAAAGGGGGAAAAAAAAAAAAAAGATGCACGCATCATCTGCAACCAATCAGCAGGAGGGAGAAACAAAAGCTCTCAGCCATTGGCTAAATTTGAATCACGTGCCCATTAACTTCTGGGGCTGCTGCTAATCATCTGCGAGTATGTGGGCCGCAACCAGTGAACCGCAAATGGGGGGGGGGGTTTACTGTACCCCCAGGAAACCCTCGCAAGCACAGGGAGAACATGTTCGACAAAGAAGGGCCCGAGCTGGGAATGAAACTCAGGCCTCCTTGCTGTGAGGTGACCACTATGCCACCATGCTGCCTACACCACACACACACAAATATTATATATATATATATATATACACATACATATATATATATATATATATATATATATACACACATACACACGTTTGTATAATGTGTCAGGCTGTTCTTTTTTTCTTGACTTTCTTGGCATCTGATGGCGAAACATTTGTGCATGTTTAACTCTGTGCAGGAAAGGCAAGAAAGAATCATTTCCCTTTTGAAGACCATATTTCACGATTGAAGTGACTCAGATATTTACCAACTTTAACCCTGAGGCTCTATTACAAATGCAAAACAAAAAACAAAAAAACATTGCACCTTAAACATAGTCTTGGAAAAATGGGAAAATGTGTCTGCTTTCTTTTTACTCATGGCCCTTGTTAGCATGTGTCGTTCCTGCACTTTTTTGTCATACATTAAGTTTTGAGGAGGGGACTTTCACACAAAAAAAAGGAAAAAATCCAAATAAAGAATTGTTCATAGCCCTGATGTGGGTTAATACTTTGGCCAATGGATATCTGCTTTTAATAACAAATGGGAATTGCCCCTTCTCAGTCGCACATACATTAGAACCAGTTATCATAACATTTCCTAGATCCTGTGTATTCAGTCCATAATGTCTGCAAGCCAACAAATTTAGGTCCAAAAATAAACCTGCATGCACTACTACTACTGAAAGCAACATGGCTGAAACTGATCCACTCAGCAACTGGGCTGTTGCACACCAAGATACCGGGGACCTTGAAGCTGTAAGTAATGCATTTGATTGTTAATGAAAACTTAATATAAGGACAATCACATTGCTTCCACATTACTTTTGTTAATGATACTTCCATCCCGTATGTTAATGAAGTAGGACTTCAGTGCACTACCAACAAATACACGTGATTGAAGGGGTGTGTTTAGTGCTGTTTTCTTTAATAGCTGGTAGAAGGGTGTTGATTCCCAAAATTTCAATTCGGTATGGACAAGGACGTAAACCAGAAAACCATAATAAGCAGTGACGGAACATGATCAGGGGTCGAGCTATACCTTTGGGGTAAAGAGCATTCACTGATTTGACTCAGCCCAATATTAGCCAGGTGGTTAGTATAGGACAATTCCATGAAAATTGTTACCTGAAGGGATACATTTTTTTTCCACTGTATTTGTTTTTCTGTATTGTTTATTTTATGTTTCACAAATGACCATACATTTTTAAATTTATTTACATTTTTTTTACAATACAGTGGAGCCTCGGAATCAGAATGCTCCAGAGTTCAAACAAATCAGACTTCGAACAAAAAAATCCGTGATTTTTTTTTTTTTTCCGTGTCCCGGAAACCGTACAAAAACTGGAATTCGAACTCAAGAAACGCGCGAGAAAAAATATGACCAAGAGAGAGGAAAAGTGCGTGAATTCCGGAAGTTGTTGATACTATGTATCACTCTAATAAAGCTGTCCTGGGGAAGTCCGGAAGTTGTGTGATACTATAAAGATTCTATGTACACATCACCCTCATAAATCTAAAGCTAGCACTAAAGCTAAACTAAAGCGCCAGCAGCGCTGTGAACACCTTTAACGATGAAGTCATGAGCCACTTCCGTAAGGTTTTGAAAAGAAGGCAGAAACAAGCCACATTAGAAATGTTCTTCAAGAAAAGAAAGGAACATCCTGAAGAGTCATCCATGCAAAGTGGTAGCAAGAGAAAAAACACCTTTGGCTGATTTACCTGAAGCTGATATGGAACTTTCCTCTCTCCCTCTCTGTTACGGAAGGGAATCCTCCTCTTCCTCTCCAACAATTACATATGCCCACTGCTCACCATCACAAAAGTTAAAATTCTTATCTTTATTGTTCTTATGCTTTAACTGCACTGTGGTTTTTATTTTTGCGTGTTATGGTCTCTCAAAAAAGAGTTGCGCGTTGAAATGCGCGTTGGAGTGGGGCGTAGCTCTTACACACGGGTGGAGTGCTAAACACACGCACCTAAGTCCATTTAATCATGGGCTATAAAAACTAGCAGTGCTCTTCCCGGTGCTAGAAGATTGTCCCTCTTCCCCATGATCTCTCTGGCTCTCAGCTCTGTGGTCCACCAGTTCCCGCTTTAGTTTGATTTCCGTGTTTTTCCTCATCTTTAAACAGTGACTACGATTCCCCCGTGATTTAGTGCCTTCCCTTTGAACAATAAAATGCACCAGTCTTTTATATATAAAAAAAAACACCCATTTTTAATCTAGTGCCTTCCCTGTGATCAATAAAGCGCACCCGTTTTTGGCAAATTTCAACGCACAACTCTTTTGTGAGAGACCAAAACACACCAAAATAAAAACCACACTGCAGTCAAAGAGTCTCTCACAACACAGACCATGACAGTGTACTGTATTCAGTAATTTTTTTCACTTAATTTGCGGACCTATGGTATGAGTTACGGTACTGTTAATTTCTGTTCAAAAGACGACAGAACAAATTAAGACCATTAAATTATTTGTAATGGGAAAAACGGATTCGGAATCCGAACAAATCGGAATCCGAACAGCCCTCTGGAACGGATCAAGTTTGAGTATCGAGGCTCCACTGTAATTACTGTCAGGGTCAAGAATGTTGTCAGATTTTTGTTTACAGGATAAATAAATAAAACAAAAAACTGATGTTTTTAAAACATTTTGACCAACATGTGTACAGTTAAGTTGTAAATGTGGATAATAAGTTTTTGTTGCTGAATCTCTGAAACTACTATCCAGTGGACATAAAATAAACTTTGTAGCCTTTTTGACGTTACAAAAAGATCTAGTTCTGTAAAATATTAACATTACATCACATATGTTATGACGATTACATCACTTACAGTACGTGTTTCAAACTATTAAACACTGAACTGCAGAAATAATGATGTTATCATCAAAGGCGGGCCATGTCTCTCACTGTCTATGGTGAGAGGCATGTAAAAGAACCATTGCTGACTTTCGTAAAGAGTAGGCTGCAAAGTCGTCAGCGTGTTTCTGTCCCTTGCTTAAAAGGGTTGTGACAGGAAGGGCATCCGACGTAAAAACCTCTGCCAAATCAAATCTTCGAATCAGACGATTCGCTGTGGCAACTCCCGAGTAAAAGGGAAAAATAAACGAAAGGAACACAGACATTCTTTACTGTGAAAAGGTAAATTAGTCGACTACAAAATACCATAACAAATCATAGTATTTGACTCAAAGATTCAGAGAGATATGACCTGGTCTGTGCATAGCCAAAACAAGTATCATTTTTATCATTACATCAGTTACACTGTCTATTGTTAGGAACAGGTTCTTGTAGACTTTGAACAAAAGTGAATTTTTTTCTGGTGTAACTTCAGCGCAGCAAATATATTTCAGTCACCAAGTCAGACAAGAGTGACTCCTAAAAATTGAATGATAAATACTAAATGCATTTAATTTCCCTCTGAATGTTACATCAGTTACCGCCGAATTGCCCAAGACATTTACGTCCATGAGCGTGTATTTTTAACCTATAGACTCGAGTTCAATACCCATCGGGCTTATTTTAACTGTCTAACAGTTGATTATTTTCATTTATTTGCTTATGGTTGTATAAGTTGTCTTAGTACAAAACACAGATGTTCTTGAAAATAATAATTCTGTCATGTATAACACACATTTTCACAAAGTGTTAAACCCAAGTTATGATTGAAGGCTTTGTTCAATTTCTTCTGATGCACAATTGTATTTCATGAGCAGTGTCTTTGCGCACCCCCCCTCAAAAAAAAATCTCAAGTTCCCTCCAAAATGTTATAACTGAGGGGAACATCCCATTTACAACTTCCTAGTGGAAACTTTGTTACTGTTATTTCTTCAAGTCATTTCACTCTATTTTTTGGAGTTCAAGATGCCAACTGAAAACAAACAACCAACCAGCAAAAGCAGTTGCACAAGTGAACCCGAACTGTAACCCACAGGTATATTTATAGACACTGTAAGTACTCCACCTTGACAGCACATCAAATCACAGAGTGAAGCTCTGCAAACAAAAAGCGTATAGAGGTTACACAACACGCCACCATGGTCATTTTTGGGGAAGTATGCAAATCATAAAAAGAAGGTGGGATCAGACTGGGAAACACCTTTCATTTTCTATTAATAATTCCATCTGTCTGTAAGGAAAAAATAAGAATTTTAATAAGTATGAAAACAAAATCCTGATGGAAATGCTGATGGATGGATCACACCTTGTGCAGCTGAAAAGAACAGACGGGGTGGGGGTTTTTCGGAAATCAGGACACACTGACAGATCTCCATGGGAGACAGACACATGGCCTGGTTGGAACTCCTACATGAAACAACCAACACCAGGCAACAGGGCAAACATTAGACGTGAATAAAAAGGGCTTTGTGTGTGTGAGTGCCTGTTGGTGTGCGTGCGTGCGTTGGCAGATCCACATCAGTCCACTGAGCTTCAACCTCAAAGTGTATTAAAATCATCTAATCCTCTCCACAATAAGCCCAGGCTTACGAAACCATTCCGGCAACATTTGTTTTGGTTTTTTTTTGTTTTGTTTTTTGGGGGGGTGGGATGGGGGGTGTTAAGCTAAGCTGTTAGTTTGTCAATCGGGACTAACCCACAAACACCGCAATTGCACAAATACTCAAAAAAGTCTCATCCCGCACCCCCACCCAAAATATCTAATCTCTTGTACAGCTCTTCCTCCCACCATCCCATCCAATCACGAGTTCCTTGGGTATAGCATCGAGCTCCACCTCTGCAAGCATGCTCTCTAAATCGAGCAACTCACTTGAAATGAAGGCCTGTGGGTCATCCTGGGAATGGTGTCGACCGCCCTCACTGGAGTCCAAATCTCCTAAACATGGACCAACATGGTGGAAAAGCCTGTTTGCCAATCTTTGCAGCATTGACATCCCAGAGTATGCGATTCACTTAGCCTGTATGAGTCCAACCTTGACAGAAGTGGCTGTGCGCTTCCAAAGGAAATTGAAATGAGATAACGTATCGGCATACCAAGCAAGGTCCCTTTTTACACCTTTCAAGCTGCTCTCGACTTGCCAACTTTGGTTGGCCACTGGCATTGTACCTTCACCTTGTTCTTGTTCTCTGCTATATCGACAAAGCCGCCATGTCGTCCTTTCAGTGTACACCTCCAACAAGAACTAGCCCTTGTTAGGGAATGTCTCTGACTGCAACCCTGCACCTGTCTCTAGGGATCAGGGTGGGCCAAAAGAGATGGCAATGATAAAGCCATGAGGCATGGCATGCAGAGGAAGTCCCAAACCCTCCCCATCCCCTTTCACAACCTGCCCTGAGATCACAGGCCTCATCACCCTCCTTTCTCCACTGCTGTCCAAAAAACTGTTTCCTTTCTCAAAGCAAATCTATCAGCCTTATTCAAATCACATACAGCCACATGGCAATAAAAATCTGCTCTTCACACCCAAGTTCAAGCAGCAGCAGGGCCACTAAGACTCATTTCACACATATCTGTTCCACCTTGCAGTGAGGACTCTCCAACTAGGAGCGACTCGACAAAGATCTTGACTTTGGGTGGTGCGAGTAAAGTCAAGTTCACTTTTTCCTCCCACCAATGCAAGTACATGTCATACTCCATCACTGATCACTTCTTAAAGAAGAAATTCCTAAGTGTCATCAGTGATATTTTAGCCTGCTGAAGGAAATGAGCTTTGATGCAGTAAAAAAGAGAAAAACAAGAGTGGAGGCAGTCAAGAATAAGAGGAGATGGTATAACCACCTCAAGCCATGTGCATGGGACCACACAAAGTGGTCTTTTTCTTAGTGTTGGGCATCACATGATGTTCAAAAGACTCTAGAGCGTCATATTCCAGCCCGGAGAGATTCACGCTAACTTCATCATATGACTCCGCCTCCACAGCTTCTCTAGTGTAGATTCAAAAACACAGAGCGCCCACACCCATCCCGCACCAGCCTCCGGCTCCCCTGAGATCTCAGCCCTACAAGCTTCTGTTTATGTTTCGGACTTTCTCCACTGCAACCGCCTCATAAACACAAATCAAGCTCTTCTCTACGAGGTCACAGAATCCTTCTCAGGAAGTACATTATAACTGGAAGCTCAAACATTGTTACCACTCCTTTTTCTTGCTAGGTTTGTTACTTCTGATGAGATTTGCACAACCCTACTGCATTTAAAAAGTATACCCACTTACGAGACCGTTGCGACTAGGATCACAAGGAAGTTGTAGCCCATCTTGTTTGCCTCTGGGCAAAGACAGGTCCAACCAATCAACCTGCCACACCATCTCAGGGCTAAGACACAACCATTAACATCCAGGGACAATTTGGAACAACAGACTGGCCGAATGTTCATGTCTTTGGACTCTGGGAGGAAATAGACACAAGTACAAAGAGAAAATGAAACATCCAAACCTGGGACTTGGAACCCAGGACCTTCTCAGTGTGAGGCTGATGTGCTCACCACCACGCCACCCACAATAAAGTATATTCTGAGTATATGGCAAATGTTGGCAAAGATGAAGTTATATCTTGCAGGAAAAGTAGGTATGCAGTTCCTCTTATGTGTAGACATTACAGGAAGTGAAAGAGCATTCGATATGGTCACGTGACCTAACAAATAAGCAAAATGTGATTCTACACAAGTCCTACAACAAATACGGTTTATTTTTTTTCCATTTTAATGCATAATCATGATGACGCTGTCTGCTCCATATATTATCCACCAGAATAATGTTTTTTAATCCCATGATCGTGAATCAATTTCAGAACGTTTATAGTAAATATTTTTATCCGAGGCGGAGCCACAATTGAATGGCTTGTAAATAATGAATGTACTGTAGTTTAGGGTGTCAAATAGAAAAAAAGAAAAACCCCAGAGGGAGCAAGACATATGAATTCAAACTATAAACTATAAAGGCTATACACTATAAAATCAAAATAAGGATAATTCCTAAACTATTTTTAGAAACATTAGGGTGCTAACAACTCCACTGCAGTTATTTTTAAAAAAAGGAGCATTTTCACATTATCACTCAACTCATTCATTTGCTGAAAATTTTAATCCTTCTAAGCTAATAGGAAAGCTGAAGCCTATCTCTGCCGACACACCCTGATCAGCTCAATAAAACGTAGAGGCAACAATTCACACGCACAACTAGGGCTGATTTGGAACAGCCTGTTAGTTTAATTTTGGAGTCGGGATGGGAAAATGTACAAAGTCGACGTTGAACCCCAGCCTTTCTTGATCTGAGGCAGACGCAGTAACTGCTGCACCACCGTGCCTCTTCATTTCTATCTAATGAAATACTAAATTAAATAAAAACGTTGACATTACCACATTTATCCTCAGCCCTATCTAATACAAAGTTCAAAACATACAAAAAAAATTGTCACCAAAATTTATTTTTTCTTTAATTGAACCCAACGCTAATTAAGGTCACCCTGCTTTCAGTTCTTTTCATCCCAGACTATAGTGTTCATTGTGGTTCACATACACAGGAAGTCAGTGACAAATATGAAAATGAAAACAGCCTCGAAAACTATTTTAAGCCTAAATGTACCTTATCATACGACAGCAATGCTACCCTCTTTAAAAAAAAAAGAGGAGTTATTTGTTGTTATATCTTCTTTTCCTTTCGGCTTTTCCCTTCAGGGGTCGCCACAGCGAATCATCTGCCTCCATCTCACCCTATCCTTTGCATCTTCTTCTCTTACACCAACGACCTTCATGTCCTCCTTCACCACATCCATGAATCGTCTCTTTGGTCTTCCTCGAGGCCTTCTGCCTGGTAGTTCCAGCCTCAGCATCCTATGACCAATATACTCACTATCCATCCTCTGTACATGTCCAAACCATCTCAATCTAGCCTCTCTGACTTTGTCTCCAAAACGTCTTACATGTGCTGTCCCTCTGATGTACTCATTCCTTTGTTGTGTCCATTATTTGTTGTTATATAAAAATATTTTTATTACTACAATTTCCATATCAGTAAAAAGTGTGTGTGGGGTGTTAACTTTGTGTTTTATTATTTTAAAAATTCAACTTCTTCCAAACAAAAGTAAAATGAATAATTTCCTCAGTGCGTCAATTAGAGGGGCGGTGTCATTTCCATTTAAAGAGAATCACCCTCAGTAAAATCCTGAAGGTAATTGAAGAAGAAATAATTATTGATGTCAAGGAAATTCAGTTTAGGCTGGATTAAAAATCTCAGAAATCGCCTCCGACAACGTAAAAACCACACAGACGGCGATTTCATGTTAGATGTTGTGATTGTGATTATGAGATTGTTATATATTGGTTGGTTTCTTGAGCTACAGGGCTGTTGTTCTACAGATAGATGTTCAGAGTTTACTACACATTATATTATGTAAAAGATTGCTCGTGTGCTGTATTGAGCATGTTCACTCACTTTGCACACATTTACTTTGAAATCTTTTGGCCTTCAATAGTCACCTCATTTCTCTGTAAAAAATTTCAATGAAAAAAAACAAAAAAACAATTCAATTAATTCTGGATTTCAAAACCAGGATTTTTTTTCTCTCCCCAATTTTATAAAGGATACGCCACATCACATTCATTTAACAAATCTGTTAGGAATCTGAACAGGAATTTCATTGATAAATAAATTTATTTAATCTTTGAAAACTGTTCAGAACAAAAACCATGCAGGAATCCATTTCTCGCTGCTCCATATGTCTTAACTTTTAACTGCTTTGGATTGCAAGTTGAAAAGGTTATTTAATAAACGCAAACTAGTATTTTAGACATTCAGTGGATATTCACACCACTTTTGGGTGGCAAGTGAAATTTTTGGAGAAAATGATGACAACTCCTTTCATCAACTAATCCATTCAAATCAACATAATTATGTTAAAGTACAGTGATACCTCTGCTCACGAACATAATTGGTTCCCAGAAAGTGTGTGTAAGGCGAAAAGTTCGTCTTCCGAACATTTATTTCCCATAAGAAACCATTAAAATGAGAATAATCCGTTCCCAGGTCCCCATAAAACATAATTTTCTACTAAATAAGCCTTAAAACTACACAAAAATATACCTTATTTTATGTATAATAAATGTGCTATTGTATTGTAATTAAAGAAATAAACTGTACTGTATAATAAAGTCGTTTTATTTACCTTTGTGATGGTAGTTGATGGCTTGATGGAATGGAGTGGGAGGAGGAGGGAGGGAGGGACTTACTGTTTGGAAGGAGTGTTTGGAAACGCCTACTGTTTGGAAACACCCTTAGCCACACACGCACCCTTAATAGCTTCCTTGTTCTTAAGGATGGGAGCAATGGTAGACTTAGCGTACTGGGACGCTGAGTCACACAAACGCACACCTCGTTCGTGTTTTTCAATGATCTCCGCCTGTGGTGGGGTCTTTTTCGGTCCCATAATAGCAAAAGTACACTCAATATGGTCCAAAATGTCTAGCAAACACAAACCACTTCCGCACTCAAAGAAAGGGGTGACGAACTGGGACGCCGTGAGCGTGCGTCAGCTTCTCATGGCCGCCACCGTGGTGCTGTTCGACCGCGTGGTTTGGTTCGTCCGCCGAAAAGTAGTTCGTCAGCAGAGACTATATGCTCGCAAATTTAATGTTCTTGAGGCGAAAAGTTCGTGAGCTTAAGCGTTCGTCAGCGGAGGTTTTACTGTATAAACAAACTCAGCAATAACTAGCCTTCAAGTAAGCAAGCAATTGAGTAAATAAAAACAAACAATTAAATAAGTAATTAAATAATTTATTTTATTTACTTCTTTAATAATTTATCTATTTATTTCAATAATCAATTAACTACATAAATAAATAAGCAAGCAAACAAGCAAAATAAAATAAAAAATAAGCAAGCGAACAACAAATTAACACATTTTTTACATCACAGCAACAACACAATAGCAAAACAGATTTTTAATAATTTAACACCTTAAAATATTGCACTGATCTAATGAAGTTGATGTTTGTGATGACTGTAATGCCCTCGAAAAGCAAATCTAACAAAATATTGAACAGCAGATCAAAACATTTTCCAGCTCTTGTGAACTTCACCATGACTGCTTCAGGAAAACCAAAGAACTAAAGAACCAAAGAGCAGCACGACACCTTAAGTATTATCTCGTCTCAACACAAAACACATTCATGAAGTCATAAAAGCTTAATTTAGCTCAAGAACCTATTGCCATTAAACTGATTTCCTCCACGATAAATACAGCGATATGGGGGATTTACAGGAACATGGACAAAGTCGCTCATATGGAAACAACCTGAACGCACTGAAGATCAGATTCACTATCCATTATAATCATGCATCAATATGCACACCATGACCTTATACCTCAAAGTACAGTATTTACAACATGCTTATCTACGAGATTACTACACACCACACTATTCAAGTGCCCTCCGACAGGAGACGCTCATTGATACTGTAGGTCAGAACACATCAAGGTTTACTTGTCATGTACAGGTAACCATAAAACATCACTAATGGAAATGAAATTCTTGGACTCAGAGCCCCTTCAATACTGAATATTGCATAAAAAAAAACAATTATGAACACACCAATAATTATCATATGTATCTAGACATATGTGCTACAGTAGCATGCATCAGGGTTTTTTGAGATCCTTCACTGTGGTACGACTTGGGACATAATGTGGCTGAATAATATGAGCTACTGATACTCTAACACACTATATTTGTATCTACATGGTAGAACTGGACCCTTATCACAGAGACCACCATGGTTCTACAGTAGCCTTGCAGTATGCATGTTTCGAAGGGGCGGGGTCATGAATGAAATTTCAGCTGGTTGAAACATCACCACTAGATGCCGCTAAACCTTACACAGTGTATCTTTAATTTTTAATGTGGATTTCAATCTAATACTGTACACCAAGTAAACTAGTTCTATATGCTTGTAATCAGTCTAGTAGCTTGTTTGTACTGAGCATTAACATCCATTGCCATGAGGTACAGAACCTGTTTCGGACTCTGCAAGACTGTTTCTGTGTGGAGTTTGCATGTTCCCTCTTGCTCATGTGGGTTTCCTCCAAATACTCCAGTTTCCTTCCACAGTTCAAAGACGTGCACGTTAGGCCAATTGGCTGTTTCAAATTGCCCTTCGATCTGAGAGTAAATTGTTGTGCGTGTTGGCCCTACGATGGTCTCGAGAGCTGTTCAGGGACGAGTGGACAGGGATAAGCGGTTCGGTAAACGAGTGCGTGAGTGAGCTGAACCCTATAGCACCCTTTAGTGCGGTACTATGCATGGGAAAGTATGCTGTTTGTACTGCGACCGGACATCCACTGTTTAGTACAGTACTGTAGTATGCAGAGTGATACCGAGCCCAGGGTAAAGTAAGCGGTTGTTCAACGGGTATTCGGATACTCACCACTCTCCATCTCGCTGCCCTTGTTCTTGGCGGTGGGCGCGTTTCCCATGATTGCAGGCCGGGGTCAGGAAGAAAGGAAGGAAGGAGAAGGAAATCCCTCGGTTCGGCTCTTCTCTTCTCACTCTTCAGAGCTCTGATCCTGAGTCAACATACGAGTTGATCCCTGATTTCCGGCGCACACTAGCTTTACTCGGCTAGCTATTTATAACCATAACTCAACAGACCATCTCATTCACTAGTGTGCTGAGGTCAGTCAGTAAGCCAGTCAGTCAATTAGCTATGCTAGTCAGTTATGCTAGTTAGCCAGTGGAATCTGGTTGTCAACTAGCTAGCTAGCTGGCTAGCTAGCGCTAGCTAGCAAAGCAAAACAGGCTATAAACAGCGCGTGCAGTGGCTGCAATCTCCGTCAGTACAGTCCAAATCCGTCGACGGCACTTTTCCACGGTCTTGTCTTTGCAATCTTAGTTCTCCTTCTGTTCTGGTCGTTTCTGTCCCTCAGCTCCTCTCTGAACTGAGGCGGGCCGGTTGTACTTTATCTCTAATTCCGCGACACACAGTATGTGCCTATCTTTGTATTTTTTTTTCTAACTCCAGGAACAATCGACGCCAAAATGTCCGCTCTTCTACCCTCTAAAACGTACCGATTTCTTTGCCCCAACTTTGTTCAGCAACATTCGGCATCGATTAACCCTCCACAGTTACACCTTTCTACCTCTCATAATTCGACAGTGAGCGCCCACCATTAACATTAATCCTTTGCCCACAGCTAGAGGGAACTCCTGCTCCGCTAGAGCCCGCCTTCAAACGCTCATGATAGGGCAACTTTTCTGCGACGTATGCACATTGATCACACTGACTGGTTAATGCGTCTGCCAGTCAAATGCAAACGGCATTATGATTTGTCGAGTTATATATGTCGAACTTTGCGTTCTTCCTTCATACAGAAACTGATAAATCACCTTAATGTATTTTTTTATTATTATTTATGTTTTTAACATTAAAACATTTAGATAGTGTCGGAGTTTGGAATATACTCCTATTTACAAAATCACAAACAAGCAGGCAGACATTTTGTAATCCGCGATGGCAGATGACTATCACAGAGGTTTTTAGTGAGCGGCGCGAACCCCTCCCGCTTCGCTAATCCGTGATTGGCTGTGTGACGTCAAGGCGAGCTATTTTTAGAAAGTTGGTCAGAATTTGCGGCACTCGGACAGCCTGCGTCTAGAATATTAACACTGTGCTGTGCAAACACACACACACACGTGTGTGTGTGTGTGTTTGATAAAGGAATATCAGACGCAGTGGCATGGTACTTTGACATGAGCTGGCACCATTTGCCACACAATAACAACAATAATAGTAATAATAATAACTCTCTCCATGTATCACGTACGTACACACACACACACACTATATATATATATATATATATATATATATATATATATATATTCTAATTGTTATTATTAATTACATCTATCAATAATTCAGATTGGCAATAATAATGATAGCATCACCAATAATTATAAATAATTGCAACAAAACCTATTAAACTAATATCTATATACAAGATATTATAGTGTCTAATATATACTGGGTATCCTATTACAATATACTCAATAATGAAAATAATTCAGTCATCAAACCGCTTAAACCTGTTAGGGTCATAGAGAGGCTGAAAAGAAGATGGGGTACACCTTAAAACCACTAGCCAGACCACTACAGGGCCAACACGCAGAACCATTCACACTTGGAACGACCAATTCACTTAATGCATGTATTTGGACTGTGGGAGCAAACTCGGGAACCCATGCCAACTCCACACAGAAAAGTATCCTGAGATTCAAACTCAGGACCTTCTTGCTTTTAGGTGGAGGTGTTCAACACTTTTCTACTTTGCAGCCCACCACTACAGCAATTATACAATAGTAGCATTCTTATTAGGTTTCAAATGTTTTGTTTAGCACTATTTATATATCATCTGAAAAAACTAAATTATAAATATTTGTGGAATAGATTCAATAAATTCACTTATGCTAAAAGTGCAATAATACAATAAAAATAAAATAACCCAAAAATATTACTACAAATTTTATTAAAGGAGTCATTATTAATAAAGTACATGTAACTGGTCTAAGGCCTTCATTAAATTCCAAGTTCCAAAGGTACACAAATGATGGTTTGTATTATAAATGAAACAGATAAAAGTAATGTAGTGGCAAAGAAACATATGGAAGACATAACTGAGATCAGTTATACAGAACCAAAGAGCAACAGAGGGCGTGAAGACCACCTGAGAAAGGAAGGTGAATTATCAGTTAGAATACAACTTGTTATTCAGTCAGTCATGAGGAGAAACAACCCTTTCTGAAAGATGTCGGGCTGATCCGATAGAATCTGCCACATCTGATAAAACACCTCCTTTTGTTCAGAAAACCGAAGAAAATGGGATGTTGGGTTGGATTGAGAGACACATCTTCCATTAATAAGAGTATCTAATGAACCTATAAATGAGAAAGAGCAATGTACTGTATATCTAGACACACAAGGGACGGAGACAGAAAAAAGATATCAAGACACAAAAAGCAACATTCGGACGTGTACATTTTATGTTAAATATTGCACTCATCTTTCAACATTCAAAATGAGACAAGACAGTGGTGGTCTGGCGGTAAAAGGTGCTGGCTCGCTGATCCAAAGGTTGGGGGTTCGAGTCTCACTCTCCACAAGGTTGCTATGGTCTCTACCAGTGCAGCTAACTGGGTTATCAAAGACCGGCCATGTCTTTCACTGTCTATGGTGTGAGGTTCATGTAAAAGAACCATTGCTGACTTTAATTAAGAGTAGCTGCAAAGCCGTCAGTGTTTCCACCCTGCGATGGCCTGGCAAGCTGTCCAAGGTGTACTCTGCCCTCGTCCAGAGTCGGCTGGGATGGGCGCCAGCCTCCCCGCGACCCTATTTAGGATTAAGCGGTTCCAGAAAATCAAATGAAAATGAGACATGGGTGTATTCATTGATCATTAAAAGCATCACCATGAAATGATTCCTTTTTGAGGGCTTTCCCCATTTAAGGTTTTCTGGACCTGTGGATAGGTTTTACACATTATTGATAAATGTGCACTCAAACATACAAAAATCATTCATCATTTATTGCATTTTTAAGGGCATCTTCTTTTCCTTTCGGCTATTCCCTTCTTACATTTATTTTTTTTTCATTAAATTTTATATCTGGTAGGGCTTGCCTAAAAAATGACTGGAAAAAAAAAATTATATATATATATATATATATATATATATATATATATAACCCCCCCCCCCTCAAAAAACAAATTGAAAGTGGAATCAAATTTAAGGTTCTTTCAAGATTTCTCATCATGGATGCAGCAACACACCTCGTTGCCTAGCAACAGAACCCAGAAATTGTGAGACAGGTCTGGGTGTATAATCTGCGACTTTATGAATGAAAAAGGGAAAACATGGCTGTAGAGACAGAGCAAGAGAGAGAAAAAAAAAAACCCCCATGCAATCATGTAACAAAAAGATATTTATTTGTTAGAAGAGCCAGAATACAAACAGAAGTAAACATATATACAGTATAGTACAATCGCACCTGCACACTGACACACAATCGGAAATATCCTGCAAACCTTTAAACTTCAAATCTGACATCAGTCATTCCCAACCTCCTGGAAAAAAAAAATTGTGAAACACTTATCTGGGGGGGGGATATCAGAGTGCCTCTTGTTATCTGTGCTGATCAGCAAGTCAGGGTCTTGGCTCAGTGAAATCGGTGGACTTTCTGAGCTTTTCAACATCATGATAACTCCTTAACAGATGGATGGAAGGCTCTACTTGCAGTCCATGGGGGTGTCTGGCATCAGTCCGAGAGAAGTTGCTTTCCCTGGAGTGCACGATGGCGGTAGCATCACGTTTGGAGCTGGGTCTACATTCTCAGAGTCCTCCAACTTCTCAGAACATCCCTCCCAATTGATGTGAAATCGGGTTACACGGGGATTTGATGCCAGGATGTTTCTCTGGAGCTGGAAGGAATAAAAATAAACAATTATACATAAAATAATAGATTTCAAATAGCTCAATTTATATAACTAAAAAAAATCCAAAAGTGATACAACTCCATAACGTAGGAATTGTACAATTGATGCAACTTATTTAAAAAAAAAAAAGAAAAAAAAAAAAAAGGATATATTGTGGTACCTCACTTTATGAAAGTCTCACCAAACGAAAAATTCAGGTTAGGAAACGCATTTTCCTAAAATTTTTGTCTCTGGATACGAAACAAGTTCACGTTACAAAAGCGCCATCTTAAAAATTCAAACGCGCCATTCAAACAATGCAGGAGCTGCTCTCCCATCAATGACGTTCAAACATCCCGCCCCACTGGCCTCCCATTGGATAGGAGGGATGACGCAACTCCCTCCCATTGGCTATTATAGAGCTGCATCCACCATAATGCTTTTTACGTAAAAGGACAGAGTTACTGTTGTTTCATGCTTTATTTCTTGACTGAGGCTTTTTACCTTCCATAAACATTTGTAAGATTATCACGCTGCTCAGAAGACATGGTCAACACGCACGCGTGCGCACACACACGTGTGATTTCCAGTGCGAGTAAGAAGAAACGAGCTCGAGTGATATCGCAAAAGAATATGGCCAAAACTGTCTACCATCGGTACAATATTGAAGCAGAAGAAGGTCTTAAATGGTATGCTTTTATAATTTTTTAAAAGGGTTTAGTATTGGGGGCCTTGGAACGAATTACACGTTTTATATGTAAAATGTGGTTCAATTTACGAAAAATCCAGCTTTAAAAAAAGGCTCTGGTATGGAGTAATTTCGTAAGGTGAGGTACCACTGTATATACAGGAATCTCTCGCTACTTCACGTTTCAATTTATGCAACTTCAGTGCATCACTTTTTTTTTTTAAATATTCATCGAAATAAAAAAAAAATAAGGAAATTAAGGAAGAATAGGGGAAAAGGTTAAGGAAAACGTCACAAAAACAAGGCCAATTATCCAAAAAAAAAAAAAAAAAAACCCTTAACACACAAAACACAACCCAAAACTACTTACAATTTTATGTAAGGTGCGCATCTTTGTGTGTGTATTTATGTTATTTACATCTTATGCATTAATTTTTAATGTTTGTTATTATAAGCATTGGACATGTATTTATTGACATTATATACACATATGTCAGTGGTGGGGGGTTTGGTCCTACTTCACGGATTTCGGTGGTCACGTGGGGATCTCTGTCCCAATTAACAGCGGAAAGTGAGGAATCCGTGTGTGTGTGTATATATATATATGGGGCAGTGGTAGTCTAGTGGTTAAGGTGCAGGATCGCTGATCCTCAGGTTAGGGGTTCGAGTCCCCACAGGGTTGTCACTGCCCCCCCCCCCCCCCAGTGTGGCTAACTGGGTTATCAAAGGCAGGCCATGTCTCTCACTGTCTATGGTGTGAGGCATGTAAAAGAACCATTGCTGACTTTCGTAAAGAGTAGGCTGCAAAGCCGTCAGAGTTTCTCTGTCCCTTGTTAAAGGGTTGTGACAGGAAGGGCATCTGACGTAAAAATCTATGCCAAATCAAATGTGTGAATCAGATGATTCGCTGTGGCGACTCCCGAGAAAGAGAAAAAAGCCGAAAGGAAATATATATATATATATATATATATATATATATATATATATACACACACACACATATACACACGCATACACAGTCAGCCCCCAACTTATGAAGACCTCCATGTACGAAATCCGCGGGTTACGAAAAACATTTTCCTGAGTGTCCATCCCCGAGATACGAAACAACCCCTTCTTACGAAAAGAAATTCAAACGCGCCAATCAAAATTTCACACGACGCGTGAGTTGATCTCTCATTGGCTGTCTCAACATCCCGCCCTGCTGGGAGCCATTGCTGACTTTCGTAAAATAGTAGGCTGCAGAGCCATCAGCGTGTTTCTGTCCCGTGCTAAAGGGTTGTGACAGGAAGGGCATCTGACATAAAAACCTATGCCAAATCAAATGTGCAAATCAGATGATTCGCTGTGGTTACTCCCGAGAAAGAGAAAAAAAAAAAAAAAAAAAAAAAAAATTAATTATATATATATACACACACACACACACACACACACAGTAAAACCTCCACTGACGAACGCTTAAGCTCACGAACTTTTCGCCTCAAGAACATTAAATTTGCGAGCATATAGTCTCTGCTGACGAACTAGTTTTCGGCGGACGAACCAAACCACGCGGTCGAACAGCTCATGGCGTCACAGTTCGTCACCCCCTTTCTTTGAATGCGGAAGTGGTTTGTGTTTGATAGACATTTTGGACCATATTGAGTGTACTTTTGCTATTATGGGACCGAAAAAGACCCCACCACAGGCGGAGATCATTGAAAAACACGAACGAGGTGTGCGTTTGTGACTCGGCGTCCCAGTACCAGTACGCCAAGTCTACCATTGCTACCATCCTTAAGAACAAGGAAGCTATTAAGGGTGCGTGTGTGGCTAAGGGTGTTTCCAAACAGTAGGCGTTTCCAAACTCTCCTTCCAAACAGTAAGTCCCTCCCTCCCTCCTCCTCCCACTCCATTCCATCAAGCCATCAACTACCATCACAAAGGTAAATAAAACGACTTTATTATGCAGTACAGTTTATTTCTTTAATTACAATACAATAGCACATTTATTATACATAAAATTAGGTATATTTCTGTGTAGTTTTAAGGCTTATTTAGTAGAAAATTATGTTTTATGGGGACCTGGGAACAGATTATTCTCATTTTAATGGTTTCTTATGGGAAATAAATGTTCGGAAGACGAACTTTTCGCCTTACACACTTTCTGGGAACCAATTATGTTCGTGAGCTGAGGTATCACTGTGTGTGTGTGTGTGTATATATATATATATATATATATAGGGAGCCCTTGCTACTTGGCGCTTCAATTCGTGCGGCTTCAGCGCATCGGGTTTTTTTTTTTTTTTAAATATTAACCGAATTAAAAAACAAGGAAATTAAGGAAGAATAGGGGATAATACATACACACCAACAATGAATCAAAATCGATAAAAATTTATTATTAAAAGTGTTGGCAACAAATCTCGTTATCAATAAGTCTCGGAATTATTGTGTAATCAGCCACTACAGACGAGCATCACTCAGTACGGAGTTGAACGCACGTGCCATACATGCGCCTCGCATTTTTTTCATCTTCCTAAACATTATAAAACACGGCTCAGTCGACTGCCAGTGGCCCTGGGATGGGGAGAAAAAAGTATTCGATCGAAATCTTCAAAAGTTTGGGAGCATATTAATCTCCATCATCCCAGAAAATGTGTTGAATGCAGGCTTTGTAAAAGTGCAATGGTTTGGCACGGAAGCAATACAGTGACATGGGAGCATCTTCAAAGAAAAGATGTAGGAATTATTATTGATGAGGAAGCCAGCCCATCAGCAGGGTAAGTGACTACAGAATCCTACATTTATTCTGGTCAAAGGGGCAAAATATACAATCATATCTCTGATAGCTTATAACGAAAGCTGATCAATCGATGATAATGCAATGAATCGGCTCATTCCGCCATTTCGTTCATTGAGAACTAACCTCGGCACCTGGCCTTGGCAGCGAATGAGCTTAGAGTAGAAATACACAAGCGTGTTTGCTTGTCCCGTGATCTAAAGTAAGTCCGGCAAGTCAAGATGGAAGCTGTTATGTTCCTAGCGAGGTTGTTTAACCTTTACCTGAATGCGCAGGCCGAAAGGTTGTACGATTGCGAAAGGTTATTGAACTATTTGAAATGTTAAGGGTGTTTGTCATGCTTTCTTCATCAGCATTTAATAATTGTTTACGTACAAACTCATGTTGAGTGCTGAGAAATTGCTGTATTATTTACAGAAACACTAGACCCCGTTCAGAATTCGCAAATTGGCGATGCTCATAGAGTGTAGCACATCTCTATTGATTCTACAGAACACACAATTTGCATGAACAATGAAATACAGTGATCTCTCGCTACTTCGTGCTTCAGTTTCTGCGGCATCAGTGCATTGCGGGTTTTTCAAAAAATATTCATAGAAAAACAACAAAAATAAGGAAATTAAGGAAAAATATGGGGAAAAGTTGTAGAAAATGCAAAATAAGGCCAATTATGCAAAAAAAAACACCCCAAACAAAAACAACCCAAACTCCCCAACAAAACTAGTTACATTTTTATGTGAGGTGCACATCTGAGTGTGTGCGTATTTATATTTTATTTACTTCTGAGGAAGTATTTTTGAATGTTTGTGATACGCATGTACAGCATTGAATGTATATTTATTGATAGTATATACACACATACATGTACATATACGTCAGTCGTGGGGGTGTCAATCCTACTTTGCAGAAATCAATGGTCACGGCGGGGAGGTCTCAATCCCCATTGACCGCAGAAAGTGAGGCATCCTTGTATATGAATTTTAATTTATAAAACTAAATTTAAGCTTTATTCAAAATTAGCTAAAATCAAGTCAGCATTTGAGAACCAAACTGCACATAATTACAAGCTATAGCATGTGTAAAACTATATTAAATAATAACTGATATATATACACAGTATATAAATAGATTATTTATATGAATAAAGGGGCAGTGGTGGTCTAGGGCACTGGATTGCTGATTCTAAGGTTGGGGGTTCAAGCCCCACTCACCACAGGTTGTCACCCCCCCCCCCCCCCCCCCCCCTGCAGCTCACTGGGTTATCAAAGGCCGGCCATGTCTCTCACTGTCTATGGTGAGAGATGTAAAAAAACCATTGCTGACTTTCAACACTGCTTTTTTTTTTTTTTTTACGCTGCAAAGCCGTCAGTGGGTTTCTGCCCTGCAATTGCCTGGCGAGCTGTCCAGGGTGTACTCTGCCCTCGCTCGGAATCAGCTGGGATGGGCACCAGCCTTCACGTGACCCTAATTAGGAATATTTGATAGGAGGGGAACGAATTAAATATTTTAAGAAGGGAGGTCCAACACTTTGATGATTGAGCTCAGAGTTTGTGTTAAGTATAAAGTGCTTAAAGGGCACCTGTACCCAAAATTGGCAGCGTTAAAAATATATCCACTATACCTTATTATTAACTTTTAAACATCGCGTGATGTCGGTAGTTTATGTACAAGTCAACATCTCTTTTTCTTCTGTATGACATTCCTTGCTCACGAAGGTTCAGCGCGCGGACATGTTGGTTTTTTTTCACTGGGGTCAAAGGTCTTTGTGACGTAACATCGTTGACCGTCGTATAGCCAATTTCAGAATGTCAGTATATTTTCCTCAAGCAATTCATATTCTTTACAACAATAGCATTCCTGATTGTTTTTTTAACATACGCATTTTCCACAAGAGCACCAAATATTTGCTGGTTGTTTTCTACGATTTTTCCGTGTAAGAGCTTCTGCCGACTCTCCAATATCGTCCTCCGAGTAGTCACTTTCCTGGTCCGATTTCACTAAATGTAGATTGTCTTTCTTTAGTCGTTCATATAAATAACCTTCTGCTCCTTCTACGAAATTGTCTTCATACATGGTTTATAAAAAAAAAAAAAAACTACTATAACGTCTGTTTTTTTAAGTTTCCGTGAGCTTGTGTTGTTGTGTCAGATATATAGCCATAGGTTTACATTGCAATCTCGCCATTCCGGTGGAGTCTTTGTCAACGATGTGACGTCACAGGAAATGCGACGCTGCAAAACTCCTGTGCTCTGAAGCTTGATGTTAGTGAAGCCCTTAAATCGCTTAAAGCTGGTTTGTGAGAGAATATAATAAACGCCTTATAGGTGTATTGTCACTAGCTATACACAATACATCAAATTAGGTATATGAGCGCTTTCACTACAGGTACCCATTAAACTTCAGAAAGTCATTCGCGTTCGTAATTTTAGCATCTTGCTGCTCAAGTGTTCCTCAATCAGTTACCTGATGTTATTCCTGATATTTTGAGATACATTGCGTAGCCGTCAGCAGGTTTTTTCCCCTTGCTAAAAGGGTTGTGTCAGGAAGGGCATCCGACGTAAAAACGTATGCCAAATCAAACATGCGAATCAGATGATTCGCTGTGGTGACCCCTGAAAAAGGGAATGGCTGTCCTTCTTTCTGCTGATTGGTTGAGCTGATGTCCCGCCTCTTCTTACTCATTCGCACACAAGTTGTCAATGAGCCTCTTTTTTCTGTGTTTTAATTACCAGTTAAGCTCTATGATACCACTCGAACACAGTCTTCTCTGGCTAAGTGATAGAAAACGCTGGGTGTCTCTTCTGAAGAAATAAGACTTTCTCCTTTCTCTGAACTGTTGTATTAAAATCTTTTTCTAAGTTCATATTTATGCGTGAGATTTTAAGTTCCGTAGCATGTTTAACAGTTCTCTTCAAGTCCTTTTACATTGAAGTTGGAGTAATGTGTCCAAGATGGCGCTGCCCAGAGGGCAGAGTCTCAGAGTCAAATTGTTCCTTTGAATTTGTTTTATTTGTTTGTTCATGTTTTGCACTATGCTCGTCTATGAGCAGCTTCGGGCAACTAAGCATGCAACAATCTATCTATTCTATGCTACGGAGCTCCATGCTAGCGGTTAGCTATCAGTTAGCTAGTGGCTACTGGCTAAGCCCGGAGCTCTGAGAGGCTTGGTTAGCACTTCTGGCCATACGACTTGAAAATGCAAAAAAAAGATGGACGAGCTTCATGCTCAGATTGCAGTGCAGAGGGATCTACAGGATTGTGTTTCTGTGAGACATGGCTCGAGGAGAGTACACCCGATAAGGCCATTATACCAGCCGGCTACCCGGCCTTCATCCCCTGCTATCCCAAGCGCCGGAGTCGTCGTTCGGCCCCTTTCCTAGCTGGGATGCGGCTCGCTGCCTATACCATAGCATGTCAGCTCTGCTTAGGTATACACTGCTAAGATATAACTAACTACGCTCATCTTGGCTTGTTTTCTGGGATGCGACTCCATAGCATACTATCTCCGCTAGCCGCATCCCGGCTAACAACAAAGCTGAGGCGGGAAGGGGCCGGACGACGAATCGGCAGTTTTACAGCTGTCATCTGGCAGCTCTTGTTCGTCCATTTTACACATTAGCATAACAGTAATTTTCAAGATCTAAGTTTATGATGTATCATAATAATTTACATATATAATTTGGCATCACCAATTTTTTATGGTAAATAAAAAGGTAATATAGTGGTCTATAGGGTCTACGAATTCGAATAAAGAACACTTTAATTATAAACTTACTGCTTTAATCCAACGTTTGCGTCCCTCCGGCTCCTTCAGCTCGGTGGGGAAGGTAAATAGCGTGAACGGCGGCAGACATGTACACACGTTAGTCCAAAATTTGCAGGCATGTACACTGCAAACTAGCTTTTTCCAACGCTCGAGATGATACATGCCATTCCCATAGTTCACTACAGCACAATGCGCACCTGGCATATCGATAATTTAAGGCTTAAAGCAGACTTTAAGCATTAGTTGTTTGGATGTGTTTCCATACAACAGCAAGTGGCTGCAATAAAGTTTGGTAGCAGTGACCCTCGGATCAGCTGTTGGGTTACGTTCCCTGCACATGCGCAGTCGTAATGCGAATTGTGTATTCTGTGATAGGTAGTTTACCATAGGTCAACATATTCATATAAATCAGTTCAGTTCAATTTTTGGGGCAGTGGTGGTCTATAGTGGTATAGGGCGCTGGATCGCTGATCCAATGGTTGGGGGTCTGAGTCCCACTCTCCACAAGGTTGTCACTGCCCCCCCGTGCGGCTAACTGGGTTATCAAAGGCGGGCCATGTCTCACTGTCTATGGTGAGAGGCATGTAAAAGAACCATTGCTGACTTTCGTAAAGAGTAGCTGCAAAGTCGTCAGCGTGTTTCTGTCCCTTGCCAAAAGGGTTGTGACAGGAAGGGCATCTGACGTAAAAACCTCTGCCAAATCAAACGATTCGCTGTGGCGACTCCCGAGTAAAAGAGAAAAAGCCGAAAGGAAGACAGACAGTTCAGCTCATTTTTTGTCACCACTCAAAATATAATCTTCACAATTGTTCTTAAAAACTGGCTTTTGAAAACATTACAGTATCTGTGTGGATTTGGGTTTTGGAATTTCTTGGTGAGCTGGGATTTTGATTTGAGATTCAGTTGACCAAAAAAAAAAAAAACCCGCTTTAGACAGTGACTGATTATGCATGTATACCTCATCACTACAAACATTTTACAGCTCAATGTGGAAACCCGATATTCTGTTTGAATTCTGAATCCTGTTACTCTCCAGAAGACACACAGATGAGTGTGTAAGAAACATACTGATGGTACTGAAACACACAAACTACTGCATTAAATACAAACCACCATTCAAAGTACAGTATTGACTATGGTGCTCTGGTGAGCTTCGGGACTAAAATGGTGGCCATGTTTCCAGTGTAGACACCATCACATGCTTTTTTTTCAACTACTTGGTGTCTACACTGGGAACATGGCCACCATTTTAGTACCAAAGCTCACCAGAACCAGACATGGCTTGTTGTCAAATGTCTTGTGTACACATGTCCCTGAGCTGTTTCTGATTGGCTGTCATGTATTGCTGAGTTGCAAGATGACAGTTGCTAAGGACGATGAAACCCTTCTGTGCATAATATTAGGCAGTGCCTAAATCAATATACTACAGGTGATTTGGATTTGATTACTAAGGGCGCTTTCCTGGACGTGGTCACAGTAGGTCTGGAAGAACCAATGACCATCCATTATATTCACCAGCATAAATTTTGAGTTACAATTCAATCTGGAATGTTTCTGGGAGATGTAAAGAAACCTGGAAAAAGCCCAGGAGGACATAGGGGGCACACATCAGAAGCACCACGCACAGGGAAAAACCCGAGTGCAGAATGGAAACTAAACTGTCCTAAGCATGTGGAAACCTTTGTATCTACACAACTGTCATATTCTTTAGTTTTCTCACCTGTGAGTAGTTGGGTTTGACGGGCGGATTTTCCCGAAGCTCGGCATCAGTGTACTCGTTGTTGACATAATAACCAATACGAATAAACTCTTGGCCTCTGTACGTGCAGGTAATCAGGACAACGGTGACACCCACAGCATCACTCTCAGGGATCAGGCCTGTGTTTGGAGCATCCGCCTGTTTTACACACACACACAGTGTTCTTATTTATTTCACTTTTTCCTTAACATATCCCAACTTATGCAGACAGAAATCTTCCTTCAAAATGCATGAACTCACCTGGAACACAAACATATGTCTCCCTGCAGGTACCGGACCCACCAGAACCGAGTCCAAGGTCTGATCGTACTCCTCACTCTCAGCTGAACCCACATATATGATCTTCCACTCAAGATCTAAAAATCAAACACAGAACATGTTTGCATACTATGTAGCACATCCCTGTTTTTTCTAACAGCTCTTCAAGCCTATCCCAAGATTCATTGTGTGCCAACAATACATTTTATTCAGTGTGTATGACTTGTGAGGGTTGCTAGGTGACAGGAGTAGCACTTTGTGAGGCAAAGGATCAGCTAATGACTAATAGAAAGTATTTTGTTGTTGACACCATTTCATTAAACACCATTTGGTGTGTAGCAGTCCATCCAGCGACAATTTTACTCCATCATACACTGCATCCTCATCAATCGACAAATGAGTGAGTCCATCATCAATTGATGATCATGGTAAGGGAATTGGCTCTAGGCTAACCTGACGCTAATCTGCAGGCAGGATGTCGAATGGTTTTGGTTTGTGTAACTTGCAGATTTAAAGGATTTTAAACAAGTAATAAATCACATTGGAGACATTTTCTTTTTAGTGTATTTATTGATTTCAATTTATACACTCTCCATCCAGCCATTTTCTGAACCACCTAATCCTTATTAAGGTCACAGAGAGGCTGGCGACCATCTCAGCTGCACTTGGGGGGAGGGACAGTGACAACCAGTTGAGAGTGTGAGAGCTAGATATTTCTCAAATAACAGCAAAATGTTCCACAATGCCACTCAGGAGTCAAAGTCCCCTGAGGCAGGTCGTTCGTTCTGGCAACTCCTGCAGTGGGCACTGGAACCCAGTCGTATGGGCTTCTGCCCTTCCATTGGCGCTTAGGGGAGACTTGCTGCTTGGGTAGCAGCCTGTCCTCCATACTTCCTACCCAGGCTCTGTGCAATGGAGAGTATCATCAGCCGGAATACCAGCCAGCGCGCAGCTGCATAGTCCTTCAAGACTGATGGAGGCCTACTACTACTACTACTACACTTGAGTCCAAATTGTTTTATTTATTTTGAGATTGGGGGTCAGGATTATACAAGCACTTGTTTTAGAATCACGAAATCTCAAATGATCAAATGCACTCATGTTGAAATGTCATAACTAACAGGACCTGTAGGCAGCATTTGTTTTGTTTTTTTTGTTTTCCTTTGTAATTATACAATGGATTCTGAGCAGCACAGTGACACAGGTTGGCACTTCCCCCTGACAGCAAGAAGATGGGGTTCTCTTCGGTTTAGGCTGATCTGAATAATGTTTGCATGTTCTCCCTGTGCTTGTGTGGGTTTCCTTCCACAGTCCAAAAGAAAAACAACAGTATGCTAATTAGAAGTCTGAAATGTCCCTTCAAAGTGTGAATGGTTTTGTGTGCGCTGCCCTGCAATGGCCTGGGGAGACATCCAGGTTGTACCCCACCACCCTTGCCTAGAATCAGCTGTGATGAGCACCAGTCTCCCTGTGACTCCAATTTGGATTAAGCATCTTAGAAAATGAATGACAATGGATTCTGGAATTCTTCGGTTACACCAAACTTGCTTGAAAACAACTTTCCAAATACTGTATACAGAATATAATTTAATAAAATGTTTGGTTGTAACTCTGTCCCCATTTACTTAAAAATAATCAGCAGTTTAAGAAATTCCGACAATGTATTGCTTGGGCTTTGCATGTAATATTGTTCTCAAAAAGGAGACCAAACAGCCAAAAGCTTTTAAAAGTTAATTTAAATATGACTGCAGGAAATCAGGGATAGTGACCGTTTCAGATTCGAGGTGGGACTGGAGCGACTGCTTCACCACACAACCAAGTTAATTTTTTTTAAGAAACCTTTATCCCCCTTCCCCCAAGTAATTTACCAGTAGCTTCTTGCAATTGAGAAGATAGATTCATAACACTGCATATTTTGCAACCAAGCACACAATAAATCATTAAAATATACCGAGAACAGTGCAAAAATCGGTTTAAATATGCAACATAACTGGTTATGCAAATGATAAAATAACTATTTTCCTACTCTTAGTTGCAATTAAGTAAAACCAACCGGTGTAAAACCTAACCATTGTATCAAATTTTTTGGTTTTTAGATAATAAAAAAGCACACATTTCTTTACTTGAAAACCGTTCGCGTCCCGTCCCGCCATTATGACGTCACCAATTACACTTGGCTGGCGAACATAACTCAGGTTTTTTCAACTTTGTATCTCTTTATTAAAAGTAAAATAAAATAATGCTCACCTTCAGGAAGATCCTCCATGCACTCGAACGTGATCTCGAACTGAAAAGGATTCCCGAAAGGACTCGGGTTGTCCAAAACAGCAACATTTAGGACCTGAACCTTCGCCATTAGCCTAGCAGGAGTTAGCCAGTCAACAAGCAAAAGTGTCGTAAATTGTCGTAAAATTTTCAATAAACAACGACAGATTATAGATTATTGCTGATATTGTTAGTTAGATTCTTAAGACTTTTTTCTTTAAATCACGAGTTTAAGGTTGGAGTGTTAGTATTACTAGCTAGCTTGATGCTTCTGGTGGAAACCTACTGATTTTCGGCGGGCGACCTTAATCTGGAAAAAAAAATTAAAGTTGAGCGTCCTATCGAGTCTTGTGTCCCGTCTGTCAATAAAAAAAAATACAAAAAATGCACAGGACAACTATTTCCTGAACTGCCCTCCTAATCACGAACTAACAATAAAACCTTGTACTTCTTTCTCCCTCTCTCCCGCCAGTGTGTTCAGAACAGTTCAACAAACCATCAAAGAACTCACTAGACTCTGAGCGTTGATTGGCTAGATCCGAGACACCTACCAAATATACTGGTCAGCGATTGGATAATAAGATTATTACCCGGATTTTTCAGCTGATAGCCTGGGATCTGTCTCAAGCCCACTCTTGGTCGTCAAATAGCAAACTCAGCAAGAAGTCAGCCATTTTCCAGAGTATTCGCTATGGTGTACAGTAGATTAGACATCGCTGTTCTGTTCGAAATGGTGCCCTGCAAGCACTAAAGTGCATTATGGGTATTTTATATCGTTTTGAAACCAAACTCTCTTTCTTTGATAGTTTCCTCTGGGATCAATAAACTATTGTGATTCAGATTGATTCTGATTCCAGGTGATAATATCTGTCACCCATTTTGCTTTAAATTCAGGAGGAAAAAAACCCCTAATTCATTAATTATAAGCAGTATTAGGTTGTATTACCTCGCTTTGTGTCACTACGTGTCATATTAACAACACTTTCTGCGTTTATTCCCATTTCAAGACATTAAAATTAACTCTTGTTAATATATATTTCATTCATTCATTATCTGAAATGCTTAATCTGAATGAAGGTTGCGGGGAGGCTATCGTCTATCTCAGCCGACCGGGAAAGGGGTACAACACCCT
Organism: Plotosus lineatus; assembly: GCA_024760905.1. NCBI lineage: Eukaryota > Metazoa > Chordata > Actinopteri > Siluriformes > Plotosidae > Plotosus > Plotosus lineatus. The sequence continues at coordinate 89,537,045 of CM045728.1, read as the reverse complement.
GAACAACTTGCCAAAACATTGCAATGCAACACATCCAATCGTTCACACTCACACCGAGGATATTTTGAACAGCCCATTAGTCTTCTGTGCATGTTTTTGGACTGTGGGAGGCAACCAGAGTACCCAGAGGTTTTAGCACATTGTAGTGTTTTCCCTGCTCCCAAACACTCAGAACAAGTTATGAAGAGCTGTTAATTTGCTTAGAATTAAATATTTTAAAAATAATAAAAAAGCACGACAATGTACAAGGCAGGGAGTTCTCCAGGACCATGGTTGGTAAGGAGTACATCCTGAGCTTTGTGGAGAACAGTAATTACCTGTTGAACCAATCAGTTAATCAATTAATGATCCAATCAATCAATTGACAAATAAGTATGGATAAATATTTATTTGTAATAAATATTGACAAATAAGAATAAGTTCTCAATTATGTTGCATTGATTAAAAAAAAAATCAATACATACTGTATACATATTGGCATGGGGAGCTGTTCAGGGTTGTTCTGTTGTTCAACTGTTCACCTGCCCTCCCCCAGAGTCAACAAAGATGGGCGCCAGCTTAGAAAATGAAGGAATGAATGAATAGTTATATGACCAATCACCCAATTCACCGATTAATCAACAACCAACCATCCAATCAGTGGGTCTGGTGGATTAGCGGGTAGTGTGCTTCACTCTTGATCAGGAGGTTGTGTGTTCAAATTCCAGGTAGACCCCCACTGTGCTAAGACCCCTGGGCAAGGTCTTTATCACAAATGTGCCTCTGTTCACCCAGCAGTATAAATGGGTACCAGTAAAAATATACTGGGAAGGTAACCTGTGATGGACTAGCGTCCCATCCAGGAGGAGTTGTACACTATACGCTATATAGTCGCTTCACACTATGGAAACCGAGGATAAGCACCGGTCCGATGAGCCACTATGGCTCGGGTGTAAAAAGCCCAATGGACTTTACCTTTAATCAATCAGTCAATCATTTCACCAAGCAAACATCCAATCAATCTCTCAGTCAACTATTTCACCAACCAATCCCTCAGTAACAGACTTTCTTTGATATTCATATTTGATTTTTTTCTCCAATATATATTTAAATCAATGCTACATAATGTTAAAGTTTTTTTATTAGTCTAGATTTATTAAATATAAGATAGAAATAAATTATAGCTCTAAGATAATTTTGCCCGCAAAGATGGTCTGAGTTAACTTGACTCTTGTTTTTGTAGCTGGTGTTTGGATTTTTTAAGTGCTGCTCTGCATCTTTTTTATTGTAAAGCAAAAAATATGTATACTTATCCTCTTCTTCTTTTCCTTTCGGCTTTTCCCTTCAGGGGTCGCCACAGCGAATCATCTGCCTCCATCTCACCCTATCCTTTGCATTTTCTTCTCTTACACCAACTGCCTTCATGTCCTCCTTCACCACATCCATGAATCGTCTCTTTGGTCTTCCTCTAGGCCTTCTGCCTGGTAATTCCAACCTCAGCATCCTACTACCAATATATTCACTATCCCTCCTCTGTACATGTCCAAACCATCTCAATCTAGCCTCTCTGACTTTGTCTCCAAAACATCTAACATGTGCTGTCCCTCTGATGTGCTCGTTCCTGATCCTATCCGTCCGCGTTACTCCCAAAGAGAACCTCAACATTTTCATCTCTTCTACCTCCAGCTCTGCCTCTTTGTCTTTTCCCCAGGGCCACTGTTTCTAAACCATACAACATCGCTGGCCTCAACACCGTCTTGTACACTTTTCCTTTCATTTTTGCCGATGCCCTCCTATCACACATCACACCGGACACTTTTCTCCAACCATTCCAACCTGCCTGCACACGGTTCTTCACCTCTTTTCCACACTCTCCACTGCTCTGGATTGTTGAGCCTAAGTACTTAAAATCCTCAACCTTCTTTATCCCTGCTCCCTGTAACCTCACCGTTCCTCTTGGGTTCTTGTCATTCATGCACATGTATTCTGTCTTACTGAGGCTAACCTTCATTCCCCTCCTTTCCAGGGCATACCTCCACCTCTCTAGATTTTCCTGCACTTGTTCTCTGCTCTCACTACAGATCACAATCTGCAAACATCATAGTCCATGGAGATTCTTGTCTAACCTCGTCTGTCAGCCTGTCCATCACCATAGCAAACAAGAAGGGGCTCAGAGCTGACCCTGGATGCAGTCCTACCTCCACCTTGAACTCTTCTGTCAACCGACAGCACACCTCACCACTGTCTTACATTTCTAAGACATGTCCTGCACCACTCTAACATACTTTTCTGCCACTCCAGACTTCCTCATGCAATACCACAGTTCCTCTCTCGGCACTCTGTCATATGCTTTCTCCAGATCCACAAAGGCACAATGCAGCTCCCTCTGGCCTTCTCTGTACTTCTCTATTAACATCCTCAAGGCAAACACTGCATCTGTGGTGCTCTTTCTTGGCATGAAACCACACTGTTGTTCACAAATGCTGACCTCTGCCCTTAGTCTAGCTTCTACTATTCTTTCCCATAACTTCATCATATGGCTCATCAACTTTATCCCTCTGTAGTTGCCACAACTCTGCATGTCTCCCTTGTTCTTAAAAATGGGCACCAGCACACTTCTTCTCCATTCCTCTGGCATCCTCTGACTCTCTAAAACCTTGTTGAATGTTCTTGTTCGGAAATCTACTGCTACCTCTCTTGGACACTTCCATACCTCTGCTGGTATGTCATCAGGACCAACTGCCTTTCCATTCTTCATCCTCTTCAATGCCCTCCTCACTTCACCCTTACTAATCTTTGCTACTTCCTAGTCCTCAACGGTCACCTCTTCTACTCTTTTTTCTCTCTCCTTTTCCTCATTCATCAGCTCTTCAAAGTACTCTTTCCATCTTCCCAGCACAGTTCTGTCATCAGTCAATACATTTCCCTCTCTGTCCTTAATCACTCTAACTTGCTGCACGTCCTTCTCATTTCTATTTTTCTGCTGTGCCAACCTGTATAAATCATTTTCTCCCCCTTTACTTTCCAACCGAGCATACAAGTCATCATACGCCCTCTGTTTGGCTTTTGACACCGCTACCTTCGCCTTACGCTGTGTCTCCCTGTACTCCTGTTTACTCTCTTCGGTCCTCTCAATGTCCCACTTCTTCTTAGCTAACCTCTTCCTTTGTACACACTTCTGCACTTCCTCCTTCCACCACCAAGTCTCCTTATCTACTCTCCTTCCAGATGACACACCAAGTATTCTCCTACCTGTCTCCCTGATCACATTAGCTGTAGTTGTCCAGTCATCTGGAAGCACTTCTTGACCACCCAAAGCCTGTTTCAACTCCTCCTTGAAGACAACCCGACACTCTTCCTTTTTCAGCTTCCACCACTTTGTCTTCTGCTCTGCCTTTGCCTTCTTCACCTTCCTCACCATCAGCGTCATCCTACACACCACCATCCTATGCTGTTTGGCAACACTCTCACCCACTACTACTTTGCAGTCACTGACTTCCTTCAAATTACACCGCCTACACAAGATGTAGTCTACTTGTGTGCTCCTACCTCCGCTTTTATAAGTCACTCTATGCTCCTGTTTCTTCTGGAAGAAAGTATTCACGACAGCCATTTCCATCCTTTTTGCAAAATCTATCAACATCTGTCCTTTTGCGTTCCTGTCCTGGATACCAAACCTGCCCATCACTTCCTCATCCCCTCTGTTTCCTGCACCAACATGTCTAGTGAAGTCTGCGCTAATGACCACTCTTTCACTTCTGGGGGTACTCTGCATCACTTCATCTAACTCACTCCAGAATCACTCCTTCTCTTCTAGCTCACATCCTGCCTGTGGGGCATAAGCACTAACAACATTGAACATCACACCTTCAATTTCTAACTTGAGACTCATCACTCTGTCTGACACTCTTTTCACTTCTAGAACATTCCTGACAAACTCCTCCTTCAAGATGACTCCTACTCCATTTCTCTTCCCATCCACACCATGATAAAACAGCTTAAACCCTGCTCCTAAGCTTCTTGCCTTGCTACCTTTCCACCTGGTCTCCTGAACACACAGTATGTCCACCTTCCTCCTCTGCATCATGTCAGCCAGCTCTCTACCTTTTCCTGCCATAGTTCCAACATTCAAAGTCCCTACTCTCAGTCCACAACTCATGTTTTTCCTCTTCTCTCTCTGCCTACGGACATGCCTCCCGCCTCTCCTTCTTCGACCAACAGTAGTCCAATTTCCACCAGCACCCTGTTGGTTAACAGCACTGATGGCGGTCGTTGTTAACCCGGGCCTCGACCGATCTGGTATGATATTTTTTGTTTTGACTCGCATTTTTTATTTGGCATTTATTTTATGCCGGATGCCCTTCCTGACGCAACCCTCTGCATTTATCCAGGCTTGGGACCGGCGTGAGGGAGAGACACTGGTTTGTGCCCCCCATGAATACATATTCTACTGCAATAAAGTTATAGTATTTAAATTTGATAGAGGGAAAAATAAAAGTAGATAATTAATAAAAATGTGAATTCTTAAAGCCTTGGGTGTTTATTTTGTCAAGCTTTGTTGAAAATAACTTAAAAAAGCAATAAATAAAAAGAGAAAGCAAAACAACTCAATCACATTCCTTTTTGCTGCTTCAGTTGTTACTGTGCCTCATTTTACAGTAAAATAAGCATTGTACTGTTTAAGTATTATAGGTGAGAGCGGCCCCTCCCTGAATCGCCACCTTATCGTAGTGGAGGGGTTTGCGCGACGTAATGATCCCAGGAGCTATGTTGTCGGGGCATAATGCCCCTGGTAGGGTCACCCAAGGCAAACATGTCCTGTGGGAGGGTCCAGATGAAGTGTGGTTGAGAAGACCTCGATGATGACAAAAGCAAGATTACAGTTTTCCTTGCCTGGACGCGGGTCACTCCAGGGTTCCCCCCTGGAGCCAGGCTTGGGGGAGGGGCTCAAAGGCGAGCGCCTGGTGGTCAGGCGTCTGCCTACGGAGCCCGGCCGGGCCCAGTCCGAAAAGGAAACATGGGCCCTCCCATGGACCCACCACCTATGGGAGGGGCCATAGTTGGCCAGGTGCGATGTTAGTTGGGTGGCAGCTGAAGGTATGGGTTCTGTCGGTCCGATCCTGGGTTACTGACTCTGACTCTTGGGACATGGAATGTCACCTCTCTGGTGGGGAAGGAACCTGAGCTGGTGCGTGAGGTGGAGCCATACCAACTAGATATAGTCGGGCTCACCTCAATGCATAGCTTGGACTCTGGAACCACCCATCTCAGGAGAGGCTGGACCTTATTCCATTCTGGAGTTGCTCATGGGGAGAGGCAGCGAGCCGGTGTGGGCATCCTTGTTGCCCCCCCCAGTCTCGGAGCCCAAATGCTGGGGTTCTCCCTGGTCGATGAAAGGGTAGCTTAACTCCGACTTCGGGTGGGGGGACGGGTCCTGACTGTTATTTGTGCTTATGCACCAAATGACAGTTCAGAGTACTCATCCTTTTTAGAGTCTTTAGGGGATGTGTTGGAGAGCGCTCCCTCTGGAGACTCACTCATTGTCTTGGGAGACTTCAATGCCCATGTTGGCAACGATAGTGTGTCCTGGAAGGGTGTGATCGGTAGGTACGGCCTGTCCACTCTGAACCAGAATGGTGTTTCATTGTTGGACTTCTGTGCTCCTCATAGTTTGTCTATCACAAACACCATGTTCGAACATAAGGGTGACCTTAAGTGCACTTGGCACAAGGACACCCTAGGTCGCAGTTCGGTGATCGACTTTGTAGTCGTGTCCTGGATACTCAGGTGAAGAGGGGAGCTGAACTGTCTCCCGATCACCGCCTGGTGGTGAGCTAGCTTCAATGACGGGGAAGGCTGCCTTCCAGACCTGGTTGGCCCAAGCCTGTAATTAGGGTCTGCTAGGAACGTTTGGAGGAGTGTCCTGTCTGAGAGGCCTTTAACTCCCACCTCCGGCAGAACTACAACCACGTCCCAGAGGAGGTGGGTGACATGGAATCCGAATGGGCCATGTTTTGTGCCTCCATTGCTAAGGCAGCAGCCCATAGCTGTGGCCGGAAGGTCGTCAGTGCTTGTCATTGTGGTAACCCCTGAACCCGATGGTGGACACCTGTAGTGAAGGGGGCCATCCAGCTGAAAAAAGGAGGTCTATCGGGCCTTATTAACCTGTGGGACTCCTGAGGCAGCAGACAGGTACCGGCAGGCCAAATGTGCTGCAGCCGAGGCTGTCGCAGATGCAAAATCTCGGGCGTGGGAGGAGTTCGGAGAGGGCCTGGAGAGTGATTATCGGTTGGCCTCAAAAAGGTTCTGGACCACCATCCGACGCCTCAGGAGGGGGAAGCAGTTCTCCATAAACACTGTTTACAGTGGAGGTGGGGAGCTGCTCAATTTGACTGGGGATGTCGTCGAGAGGTGGAGAGAATACTTTGAGGACCTCCTCAATCCCACCAACACACCCTCCGTGGAGGAGGAAGACCCTAGAGGTTTGGGCGGGGGTCTGCCCATCACTGGAGTGGAGGTCACTGTGGTAGTCAAGAAGCTCCTCAGTGGTCGTGCTCCGGGGATGGATGAGATCCACTCTGAATATCTCAGGGCTCTGGATGATGTAGGACTGTCTTGGTTGACATGTCTCTGCAACATCATGTGGTCATCGGGCGCCATACCTCTTGATTGGCAAACCGGGGTGGTTATCCCCCTTTTTAAAAAGGACACCCAGAGCGTGTGTTCCAATTATTGGGAAATCACACTCCTCAAACTACTTAGGAAAGTCTATGCAGGGGTACTGGAGAGGAGGATCCGACTGACAGTCGAATCTCGGATCCAGGAGGAACAATGTGGTTTTCGTCCTGGCCGGAGCACTCTTGACCAATTCTATACGCTCCACAGGATCTTGGAGGGGACATGTGAGTTTACCCAATCCGTCCACATGTGTTTTGTGGATTTGGATAAGGCTTTCGACCATGTCCCCTGGACCATCTTGTGGGGCGTGCTCCGGGAGTATGGTGTTCTGGACCCGTTGCTACACGCCATTTGATTACTGTATCATCGAAGCCAAACTTTGGTCCATATTGGTAACAACAGGTTGTTTTCATTTCCAGTGGGAGTTGGAGTCCGCCAAGGCTGTCCCTTGTCAACGATTCTGTTCATAATTTTTATGGACAGAATTTCTAGGTGCAGCCGAGGCGTTGAGGGGTTCTGGTTTGGTGGCCATTGGGTCTCGTCTCTGCTTTTTGCGGATGATGCTGTCCTTTTGGCTTCATCAATCTGGGACCTCCAGCTCTCATTGGAGTGATTCGCAGTTGAGTGCGAAGCGGCTGGGATGAAAATCAGCACCTCCAAATCTGAGGCCATGGTTCTCAGTCGGACATGGGTGGAATGCACCCTACAGGTCGGGAATGAGGTCTTGCCCCAAGTGGAGGAGTTTAAGTATCTTGGGGTCTTGTTCACAAGTGAGAGAAGGATGGAGCGGGAGATTTACAGACGGATCGCTGCAGCCTCTGCTGTTAAACAGAGCCTGTACCGGTCCATTGTGGTGAAGAAAGAGCTGAGCCGTAAGGTGAAGCTCTCAATTTACCAGTCGATCTATGTTCCAACCCTCACCTATGGTCATGAGCTTTGGGTAGTGACTGAAAGAACAAGATTGCGGATACAAGTGGCTGAAATGAGCTTCCTTCGGCGGGTGGCGGAGCTCTCCCTTAGAGATAAGGTGAGAAGTTATACCATCCGGGGAGAGCTCGAAATAGATCCACTACTCCTCTGCATTGAGAAGGACTAGTTGAGGTGGCTCGAGCATCTAGTCAGAATGCCTCCTGAACGCTTCCCTGGTGTGGTGTTTCGGGCATGTCCAACCGGGAAGAGACCCCGGGGTTGACCTAGAACATGCTGGATGGACTATCTCTCAGCTTGTCTGACAACGCCTCGGTGTCTCCCCCGGAAGAGCTGGAGGAAGTGGCGGGGGAGAGTGATGTCTGCACCTCTTTGCTTAGGTTGCTACCCCCGCGACCATCAATATGAAACTGATCTGAGTAAGTATGAAGTAAAGCTGAAATAAATTAACAGTACAGTGTCTGTCTTCCTTTCGGCTTTTTCTCTTTATTACTCGGGAGTCGCCACAGCAAATCATCTGATTATCACATTTGATTTGGCAGAGGTTTTTTTTACGTCGGATGCCCTTCCTGTCACAACCCTTTTATCAAGGGACTGAAACACGTTGATGACTTTGCAGCCTACTCTTTACGAAAGTCAGCAATGTTTCTTTTACATGCCTCTCACCATAGACAGTGAGAGACATGGCCCTCCTTTGATAACCCAGTTCGCTGCACTGGGAGGACAGTGGCAACCTTGTGGAGAGTGGGACTTGAACGCCCAACCTTTGGATCGGCGATCCAGCGCCCAATACCACTAGACCACCACTGCCCCACAAATTAACAGTACAGTATATAAAAAAACTTTTGCATGGTACCTAACAGCAGGATGCTTCTGAAATAGTGGGGTTTGTATGATGCGGGGGTGGGGGGGATGTGAGTACATGACCTCAGGTAATGTTTAAAATGTTTGTGTGGTCTAGCATTTTCTCATTTTGTTTTGTTTGTCCAATTTATTACATTTCTTGTTCTTTTATGTCCTTTTTGTTATGGTCTGTGTTTTGGGGGCCTTTGATTTTGGCCTTGTGCCGCTAACTGTTTACTTCCTGAGGGGCGTGGCTGAGCTGCTAGGTCGCACACACCTGAATTCACTATTCTCATTTACTCCCAATAAACAAAAGCAGGCTCACCTCTGCTCCAGAGGATTAACTCACATCAGCATCACCGCTTCTTTGGTTTGTAACACCTCTTACGCTATCACTCTAAAATTCTGTTTTGTTCTGCTCTGACTGGGAGGCGTGGCTGAGCTGCTCGGAATTAATTCAATCATGTCATGCCTAATGCAATATGTTCCTCTATTGGGCATTTTTGTAAACTATAGTGCTGTATGTTTATAAAGGGAATGCATTGAAAGGTGTTTTTATGCGTACGCTGTACTAGTCCTTCTAAAAAAAATTAGCATATCATGAAAGGTCCTCTAAACAAGATATTAACCTAATCATCTGAATCAACAAATTAACTCTAAACACCTGCCAAAAATTCCTGTGGCTTTTAAAAACTCCCAGCCTGGTTCATTACTCAAAACGGCAATCATGGGTAAGACTGCCGACCTGACTGCTGTCCAGAAGGCCATCATTGACACCCCTCAAGCAAGAGGGTAAGACAGAAAGAAATCTCTGAGCGAATAGGCTGTTCCCAGAGTGCTGTATCAAGGCACCGCAGTGGGACGTCTGTGGGAAGGAAAAAGTGTGGCAGAAAACGCTGCACAACCAGAAGAGGTGACTGGACCCTGAGGAAGATTGTGGAGAAGGGCCAATTCCAGAACATGGGGGACCTGTGGAAGCAGTGGACTGGGCTACAGGTGCCGCATTTCCCAGGTCAAGCCACTTTTGAACCAAAAACAGCAGCAGAAGCGCCTGACCTGGGCTACAGAGAACCAGCACTGGACTGTTGCTCAGTGGTCCAAAGTACTTTTTGCGGATGAAAGCAAATTTTGCATGTCATTCGGAAATCAAGGTGCCAGAGTCTGGATGAAGACTGGGGAGAAGGAAATGCCAAAATGCCTGAAGTCCAGTGTCAAGTACCCACAGTCAGTGATGGTCTGGGGTGCCATGTCAGCTGCTGGTGTTGGTCCACTGTGTTTTATCAAGGGCAGGATCAATGCAGCTAGATATCAGGAGATTTTGGAGCACTTCATGCTTCCATCTGCTGAAAAGCTTTATGGAGATGAAAATTTCATTTTTCAGCACAACCTGGCATCTGCTCACAGTGCCAAAACCACTGCTAAATGGTTTACTGACCATAGTATTAATGTGCTCAATTGGCCTGCCAACTCTCCTGACCTGAACCTCATAGAGAATCTGTGGGATATTGTGAAGAGAAAGTCGAGAGACTTGCTAACTCACATCTTTGTAGTACTGATACTGTACAATGATATCTAAATTAAAGGTGCAATATGTAAGTTTTATAAAGGGCAAAGAAGCCTTTTATATCTAAGTATCAACCCACAAAGTAGGCTCCATCATCCCTGAGACCCAAATTAGGAATAAGCAGCTCGACAAATGAGCGAGTGTGAGTGAGCAACCTTTGACTATTAAGTGCATGTTTCTTGTTCTTCTACTTCTTTTTTTTTTTTCTTTGGCACCCAAATTATTTTTTGTTCATATTTTGTCTTCAATGCTTATTTTATGGTTGATTTAATTAAAAATTAATTGTATTACAAATTATTCATGAACTATAATTAATTAATTAAATTTAAATACCTGCCCACCAGACAGCTCTTCCTAATCACTTGACAGCTACCACTTGGTTGGGTGAAGGTTATCACATGCTTCAATCAATCACATCTTTTTTTTTACCTGCTCATTCAATGTCAAGGAAGGCTTAACACACTCGAAGAATGTGCTATCCGTGCACTTGTTTGCATCATAGATGCTTGTGATTGGCTAGAGTTGGGACTTTTGCATTGCTCAGTCAGTCCAAAAAGCATTTCCTATTTCCAAGATTCCAAGATCCATGATTATACCATTTATCTCTCAGGGTCATGTGGAAGCTGGAGTCAATCCCTGTCAACATCAGATGACAGGCAAAGTCACACACACTGAAAAGATTAATAATCTGCCGTAAAAGTGACACAAACAACCATTCACATTCACATCTGTGGGCCAGTTGGCCTAATGCACATGTCTTTGAACTGTGTAACAAAACTATAATTCCCAGAGGAAACCCACACAAATACAGGAAGAATCTGTGAACTCTATACAGAAAGCCATCAGAGTCATTCCTTTAACTGGGAGGTGTGAGAATGTTAAAGTCTCTATCTATCCATTTATCCATTTGCTGAATCGATTAAACCTACTCGAGTCACAGGGAGGCTGGAGCCTATTTCTGCTAATTCTTTTCAAAGACGTGGGGCTGGTGGTGTAGTGGTTAGGGTGCTGCGCTCGTGATCAGGAGGTTGTGAGTTCAAATCCCACTGAGACCCTCACTGTGCTAAGACCCCTGGGCAAGGTCTCAACCACAAGTGTGCCTCTGTTCACCCAGCAGTATAAATGGGTACCAGTAAAATATACTGGGAAGGTAACCTGCGATGGACTAGCATCCCATCCAGGGGGAGTTGAACTCCTGGTCGCTTCACGCTATGGAAACCGGGGATAAGTACCGGCCTGATGAGCCACGAGGCTAAGCCACTAGGCTTGGTTGTAAAAACCCAACAGACTTAGACTTTTCAAAGACAGGGTTACAGCTCGCCAATCCAGAGCCAAGACACACCCATTCACACTCATACCTAGGGACATACCTAGGGACAATTTGGAAGAACCAGTTAGCCTAATGTGCATGTCTTTAGGATGTAAGAGGAAACCAGAGTACCTGGAAGAAAGCCTCACGCACACAGGAAGAACATACAAACCACACAGAGACACCCTCACCAAGTCCAGGACTCAAACTCCGGACCTTCATGCGGTGAGGTGGATGTGTGCCACCCTCACTGTGCCATCTTGCTGCCACAATGTAAAAGAATTTAAATAATACAATAAATAAAGACAGAAATTGTGCTACAGGAATTCTGTGTAAGGGTATTATGTTCCATATTTTTATATCCATATACTTGAGTACTGTAACATTGTAGTATGGTGTATATATTTCTTATATATTCTTATAGAACCAGTGGCCATTGATTGGTTAATTATTTTCATATGAGACAAAGAGGATTAAAATATTATGGAATGGCAAGAATTTGTTCAGCTCCTGCAGTCTGGAGATTAACTGATTAATTGACCGACCACAGAGACGGATTTCAGCACTGGAACTGAGTCAGAAATATTTCCATTGTTTAAGATGTGGAGTTGTGGATTTTCAAATAAACACTGAGATGATAGACATCAGAAGTGTGTGTCATTTATAGCAGTGAAAATAAAGAAAGAGTTAAAAAAACAACAACCAAACAAACAGGAAACCTGGATGAATGAAATCTATTGTTCTTTCTGAAAGGAAGAAAAGAGGGGATGGAGGAGGAGGAGGAGGAGGAGGAGAAGGAGGAGGTACTGAGCGTGTGGCTGTAGTGAGCAGGTGCATTTTCCAATCCTGAGCACAGTGTGTGTGTTTTCAAAGGGGACAAAGTGTTACTACATGGACAGGACTGTTCATCACTGTTGACTTTGTGGGGACATTTGGTTAGCCTCCACTGTGAAAACTGTTTTTTTTTTGTTTTTTTAAACAACTCTTTAATTTACTTTATTTTATTTAATTCTTTTATTTAATTCAGTCATTAATTTTCCGAACTGCTTCATCCTAATTATTTTTGACAGGGAGGCTGGTGCTCATCTCAGCCGACTCGGGGCAAAGTACACCTGGCCAGCTCGCCAGGCCATCGCAGGGTGTACTTTATTTCTCTGATTTAAATTTGATCAAAATTAAGGTTAGCCATCGGGGTTGGCATTTTCACCTCTCACCAAGAACACTATGGGTTTGAGGCCTGTGTTCAAGCTCTGGGTGCTACGAGGGTGTCTTTATACAAAGTTGAAATGTTTCTCATGGTATTCCACTTGCCTCCTACAATTCAAAAACATGCACATCATGATAACTGGGACAGCACATGTAAGACGTTTTGGAGACAAAGTCAGAGAGGCTAGATTGAGATGGTTTGGACATGTACAGAGGAGGGATAGTGAGTATATTGGTAGTAGGATGCTGAGGTTGGAACTACCAGGCAGAAAGCCTAGAGGAAGACCAAAGAGACGATTCATGGATGTGGTGAAGGCGGACATGAAGGTAGCTGGTATAAGAGAAGAAGATGCAAAGGATAGGGTGAGATGGAGGGAGATGATTCGCTATGGCGACCCCTGAAGGGAAAAGCTGAAAGAAGAGCACATCATGCTAACTGGCTTAAAATTTCCGCTCGGTGTGGATGTGAGTGGGAATGGTAGTGTACGTTGTCTCTGTGATGGTCTGGTGAGCTATTCATGATGTCCACCGCCTTTGACCACTGAGACAGACAACAGCTTCCCTAAAACCCTAATACATTGTAGGATTAAATGATTCAGTGAGTGAATGAGCTTGTGGGTTCACAAACAAACAAACCAATCAATCAATCAATCAATCAATCAATCAATCAATCAACCAGTCACAACAAGGGCCATTGTGAGGACATTATTTATTTCATTACTGGAAGAGAATAATACTTGCTCTCTCTCTCTCTCTCTCTCAGTGTGTGTGTGTGTGTGCGCGCGCGCTTATACATTAAAACCTTAATATGTTATAAAATAACTTGAGGTCTTTTTTGGAGGGGACATTTTGGCAGACTTCAGAGATGTTGGATGGTTCAGACTTGGTTTTAGATCATAGAAATGGAAAAAAGAGTCACATCAAAAAGAAAAGACCGTGTGTGTGTGTGTGTGTGTGTGCAGGTTGAAGCGCAGGTAGTCTCCTGTAACCCGAGCCTGTATCATGTGACCATCAGAGGGAATTTAGGAGGAAGAGAGAGAGAGAGAGAGAGAGCGCAATAAAGCCGCGATGAGTGATCAGGTGATCGACTGATCCCGACATGGCCGCCAGAGTGTAACGGATTGTCTCAGTGTGTGCACCGGAGGAGAGATTGATATTTACGGTATTAAACACCGCGGACGCTCGAAAGCGACGAGTCGGTTTCGGGCGCGCGCAGTGAGAGTCCCGGTGCGTTGAGGTGAAGCGGAAGAGAACCTGCGCGCGATCCGGAGAGATCTGGATGCAGCTCCGAATGTGAATCAGCGGAAAGGCCCAAGGAAGTGTGACCAGGGGGTGAAAGGTAAAGCTAAATACAGACATACTGTCTCCGTCAAGCTTTTATTGATCCACCGGCCACAGTGTAGTCTGTGTGACAGATCTCGCTCAGAGCCTCATTCTTCTGAAATACCCAGCCAGGTGCAGAGCTCCACATCCACACACACCATCATTTCAACCCTCAGCAGGGATACAGTTCTGTCTGTCTGTCTGTCTATCTGTCTATCCGTCCATCTAGCTGTCTGTCTGTCTGTCTATCTGTCTGTCTGTCTGTCTATCCGTCCATCTAGCTGTCTGTCTGTCTGTCTGTCTATCGGTCTGTCTGTCTGTCTATCTGTCTATCCGTCCATCTAGCTGTCTGTCTGTCTGTCTATCGGTCTGTCTGTCTGTCTATCTGTCTATCCTTCCATCTAGCTGTCTGTCTGTCTGTCTATCTGTCTGTCTGTCTGTCTATCTGTCTATCCGTCCATCTAGCTGTCTGTCTGTCTATCCGTCCATCTAGCTGTCTGTCTGTCTAGCTGTCTCTGTCTAGCTGTGTCTGTCTGTCTATCTGTCTATCCGTCCATCTAGCTGTCTGTCTGTCTGTCTGTCTGTCTAGCTGTCTCTGTCTAGCTGTGTCTGTCTGTCTATCTAGCTATCTGTCTGTCTGTCTGTCTGTCTGTCTGTGTCTACTTGTCTGTTTGTCTGTCTATGGATAAATTTTGTTAATTTTTAAACATATCATTAAATTGTAATACAGTATAACAATCAAATATTAAAGTTAAAAATAAAGTAACATACAAGCCTCTGAAGTACCAAATCACCCCATTCCGCTGGTAAGACAGAGTCAGGATATGAAATAATAATAATAATAATAATAAAAAAACACACAAACAGTTTTCAAAACCTTTTATTATTTGTCTTAACATACAATGATCAGTTGTCCGTAAGAATATTTCATTGAAAGCAAAAGTTTGTTCATCTCCATGGTCCTGGTAAGAAAATAAAGTAAAAAACAAACAAACAAACAAAAACAAACAAACAAACAAAAAAATATATATATATACAAGGATCCCTCACTACTTCTCTCTTCAATTTATGCGGCTTCAGTGCATTGTATGTTGTTGTTTTTTTTTTTTTTTTTTTTTTTTTTTAATATTCATCGAAATAAAAAAATAAGGAAATTAAGGAAGAAGCAACAAAAACAAGGCCAATTATGCAAAAAAAAAAAATACCCTAAACAAACACAAAACAAAAAACACCCCAAAATCTCCCATCAAAACTACATTTTTGTGAGGTGCGCGTCTGTGTGCGTTCGTCTTTATGTGTGTATTTATATTTTATTTACATCTTATGCATTATTTTTTAATGTTTAATTGTTATTATAAGCATTTATAGCATTGATTATGTATTTATTGATATTATATACACATATACATGTACGTATACGTCAGTCGGGGGGGTTGGGGGGAAATCCTACTTCGTGGATTTCAGTTATCGCGGGGGATCTCGGTCCCAATTAACAGCGGAAAGTGAGGGATCCCTGTATACTGTATGTATTAGTACACTGCCTCACAGCAAGAGGTCCTGGGTCCTGGGCTCAGGCAATTCTGTGCAAAGTTTGCATGTGCTTGTGTGGGTTTCCTCAGGGTACTCCGGTTTCCTTCCACAGTCAAAAGACATGCAAGTTAGACTAACTCCCTTTTCCAAATTGCTCCTTTGTGTGTTTGTGAATGGTTGTATGTGTTGCCCTGTAATGGTCTGGTGAGCTGTTCAGGGTGTACCTAGCCTTTGCCTAGTGTCAGTAGAGATAGGCTTCAGCATCTCCACCACCATAATAGTAGAATTAATGTGTTCAGAGAATGAGTGAATTGTAGAGCCAGAAGTGATCTAAGAAGTGAGAATTTATAGAATCCAGACTCATAATAAAACAACTTCAGACCAATGCGTTAAACTTTTACCTTCTGACAGATAATCTACTTGGATATTTTTGTTACTTTTTTATCTTGGTAAAAAAGCTGCACTCTCTGAAAAAACATTCCTGGTATCATCACATGTACACGCTTTGTGCACTTTATGCCTTAAGTGTGCACCCGATACCTGGATAGGAGATTATATTTCACTTTCAAAGATTTAATTCAAACGAAGAAACACACCAGAGTCTAATTTCACCGTTTTAATCATTTTCGAGGCTCCACAGTTCCAGCTGAAAGATTAATTGTACAAAAATAAAACCTCAGATTGCTCATGAAAAACACTTTAGCCGAGTGGTTCAGTATAACTTAAGTTTAAAAGTTTGCACTGCATCATGTTTCTGAGGAGGAAAATATCTATCTGAATTTAAAAAGATGAATAATTTAATATAAATGAAAACGAATAAATGACAATTTAAAAAATTATGAAAAAAATGAAAGTAATAAAACTCTGAAGTTTTCAGGGCTGGTTTATAATCTGTATGGGAGCTACAGTAGAACTGTTTAAGATTCAGAGTGAATTGTTACATATACTAAAAAGTTATTAAAGATGCACTTTTTCCTTATGAATTCATTCCCTAATGAATTATGGAGTTTATGTACCTTGGAAAACCTAACCTTTTGCGGGCAGTGGTGGCATAATGGTATAAGGCACTGGATCGCTGATCCTAAGGTTGGGGGTTCGAGTCCCACTCTCCACAAGGTTGTCACTGTCCCCCCAGTGCAGCTAACTGGGTTATCAAAGGCCAGCCATGTCTCTCACTGTCCATGGTGTGAGGCATGTAAAAGAACCATTCCTGACTTTCGACAAGAGTAGCTGCATAGCCGTCAGCGTGTTTCCGCCTTATAATGGCCTGACGAGCTGTCCAGGGTGTACTCTGCCCTCGCTCGGAGTGGGCTGGGATGGGTGCCAACCTCCCCACGAGCCTAATTAGTTTTAAGTGGTTATAGAAAATGAACTGATAAAGTAAACGTTTTTTAATGTGGAATGACGATGACATTTTGATGTCATTCTCGAATTCCAGACTCAGTGACCATGTCAACCTGTGAGAATTTATCCACAGTTTTGATTCAAGTTATTATCCTGACTTTGCAGGGTGGATAATTAACAGTTATTCACTGAAGGTGGGGTGGATGCTGAATAATCCCCTGAGCCTGATGTGAATGTTTTAATATATAGTACACAATAACATAAATAAATTAGTGTATACCACGCAGAAACATACGAGTAGTAAATGGTTTATTTTTAAAGTGTGATGATCATGTCTCCTGCTCAGAGTGACAACAACAAACTGTGTGTTCATCATTTTGATTCAGACATTATCCACTCAGAATAGGGTTTTCTAATCCCCAAAAGCAGACTAATCAGGTTGTGTCTTTCTGTTGTAGTGTATCCTAATTTCCATTAACCTGAGGTGGTAAACTAAAGATTTATGAATAGCTTTACTCTCTATAATAATTATTGTTATTATTATTATTATTATTATTGCCCTGTGATGGCCTGGTGAGCTGTCCAGGGTGTACCCCACCTTTGTCCAGAGTTGGCTGAGATGGGCGGCAGCCTCCCAGCCACCCTAATTAGGACTAGGTGGTGTAGAAAATGAATTATTACTATTATTACTATTATTATTATTATTACTATTATTATTATTATTATTATTATACGTTGATTCATTGAATGCTAAACTGCTTTATCCTACAAGGGTCGTGGAACAGCTGAAGCTTATCTCAACTGTTTCTGGGTGACTCTGGGCAAAGGCTGAACAGCTTGGCAGTCCATCTCGGGGCCAACACACACAAAAATATTCACACCCACACTCATACCAAGGGGCAATTTCAACCAACAAATTAGCCTATTGTGTATGCATTTGAACTGTTTGAGGAAATTGGAGTACCCAGATAAAACCTACACAAGCACAGGGAGAACATGCACACCAAAAACAAATGTCCGAGCCCATGACTCAAACCCCAGCCCTTCTCGCTGTGAGATAGATGTGCTAACCACTACAACACAGTGCCTCCCATATTATTATTACACAATTATTAATTTATTTTCTAAGCTGCTTAATCTTAATTAGGGTCGTAAGGAGGCTGGTGCCCATCTCAGCCAATTTTGGGAAAGGGTGGATACACCCTGAACAACTCGCCAAGCCATCGCAGGACCAACACAAATAAAACCATTCACACTCACACCTGAGGCAATTTGGAACAGCCAGTCAGTCTACTGTGCATGTTTATGGGTTGTGGGAAGAAACTTGAGTACCCGGAGGAAACCCACACAAGCATGGAGAGAACATGAAAACTCCACACAGAAATGCCTGAGTCCGGGAGTCGAACTCAGGACCCTTTTGCTATGAGGCAGACATACTATACCACTGTGCCACCATTAATTCATTCATTTTCTGAGCCGCTTAATCCTAATTAGGATTGTGGGGAGGCCCATCTCAGCCGACTCTGGGTGAGGGTGTGGTAGACCCTGGACAGCTCACCAGGCCATTATTATTATTACTATTACACCCTGGACAGCTCACCAGGCCATTATTGTTATTATTATTATTATTATTATTATTATTATATGCACAATATTTAAAATACAGTAAATGACCCCTGGATTTGAATTTTTTTTCTTAAAGGAGTGCAAACTCTCGAACGCTTAAGGTTCCTGAACACAAGCATTAAAAAGTAGAAATACTAGGAGGAAGATATCATGGTGCTTGTAGCCGATATCAAAAGGTGTATGAGATTTGGAATTAGCTGAGTCATCATCACACATCATGTAAACAAGGTAGACACACATTTCTGACTGAGGCGTGTGCTTCACTCCTACAGTTATGAGGAGATTACAGCAGCTGCTGTGGTGATATTCAGCCCCATCATGGTTTTCTCCTCAGTGCTGTTCTGAGTGCCCCCTAGCTCAGGGGTGTGTCAGAGAGTCAGAGTTTCGGCATGCCAGAAGACAGAGGGTCCACACCGGAGCGCACCATGCTGCACACGGGATTCACAGCTAGCAGCGATCTGCTCCGAAGTCTCAGACAAGGTGAGTCATTTCGAGTTATCTCTCAAGCAGATGCAGAATTACAAATCTCCAACAGTTCCTCTCAGAAGTTAAGGTATTATTCCTTCACTGACATCCTGCAAATTAGGGTACTTACAGTATGAACATCTCTCTCTCTCTCTTTTTAATCTGGGAAGGTGTTCCATTTGAGAGAAAGAATTAAAATTAAAAAAAAAAAAAAAAACTAAAAAAATTGCTGAGTTACTTTATAACACATGATACACCTTCACCCAGGCAAGTGTGAGCATGTCAGCTTGTTTCATACAAGTGGTATTCAGGAGGTACTTTATATATGCCATTCAAAAGCTTTTAAAGAGCAAAATAAACAAGCCAATGGCCGAAGTCAGGAAAGTTGATGAAAAACTGCTTTGATGCGCCTAATCGGTTTCCCCTGACGTTTCAAGGTCATTGGCTCAAAGATGACAAGGCACAAGGAATGCAATGTTCATGAGTATCGCCGTAATCTCCCACAGGAACACACGAAACATGAAACTCACAACCCCACAGCTCACTCGATGCTGTCACAGTGTAGCCAGAAATAATATCCATGTGTTAAATATGCACATACATTGAGAGAGAGAGAGAGAGAGACAGACAGACAGACAGACAGAAAGAGGGAGAGGTTTGCAAAAAAGTGGAACGTTAATGATTCACACGAGTAAATAATCACTCCGTCAAGGATGAAAGTGCACAAAGATAACACAGGAGTAACTCATAGGAAGGGATTGCACACTGAAAGCAGTTTGACTCATACATAGGAGCCGATACTTAATATGCTGAGGAATATCAACGTTTTGGCACCAGTTTCTGAAACTGGTACCATTTTCATTCATATTTTTATAATGTATGTTATACAGTGGTACCTTGACTTACAAAATTAATCCGTTCTGAGGGCAAGGTCGTAAGTCAAAATGTTCATTAGATACAACAAAAATTCCCATAGGAAAAAATAGAAAACCAATTAATCCATTCCAACCCCCTCCCAAAGTCATATAACCTGACACAAACACATATATTTGACCTAATATAGATAAACACGTAAAAACAATAAATATTTAATAATAATAACAATAATACATGTACATTAACATTAATAATAATTAATAATATATAATAAAACAAGAATAAACAAAGTCAACTAACCCTTCTGATCATCGACTGTGCGAAGATGTCACGTGGGCAGGCATGACGTGGTGTGTAACAGAGAAGGAGGAGGAGAATTTTGTGCATGTGCACGCTTCGAATGCCAGCGAGGAAAGGCTCGTGGTGAGCTCCCACAAGGCCAGTGCTTCTCAAATATTGTGGCACGGTGTGATGCCGGGGGAGGGGGGGGGGGTGTGACCCTGGGGAGCCTGCTTTTTTGCCATCCTGTACTAGAATTAAGTGTGATTGTGCATCCTCTTCAGTAGGTGGCAGTGGTCCGCCCGGAAAAGCCATTTCCCCAGCAGAGCTCGTAAATCAAAATTGTACTTGTTGAATAGGGCAGATTTTTGGTGGGATCGAAGCTCGTATCATGGAAAATTCGTTATAAAAGACACTCGTAAGTCAAGGCACCACTGAATTTATAATGGTTAATAATGAATGTGTTCCTTGCACCATTCGTTTGCATCATTCTCCACTAATGGTTTTATATCCTCACCCCAGTCTTTGTCTAAAATCAATCTGATGACAATGGTTTACAAAGAGCTCCCTGTACTGTACGACTTTGCTTTGTTTTTTTTTTTTTTAATTCTGAGCCATTTTCTCCTTAATTTTAGTCGTATCCAATTTCCACCCATCAGGTATTGCGGTCCCTATCACACAATCACCACATACCAGGGAGGGACGAAAGCATGCACATGCTCCCTTTGTGACATGGAGTGCTAGCCACCTGCCTCTTTTTGAACTGCAGCATACAGGAGGCCCTGGACTATTCACGGTTTTGCACTCACAGTTTGCATATTCGTGGATTGCCGAGCAACTGTCACATCATTTAATTTCAGCCAATGGCTGTCCTCCTTCCTGCTGATTGGTTGAAATGATGTAACGCCCTTGTTTCCTCATTCATGCACAAGTTGTCAATGAGCCTTTGTTAGTGTGTTTTAATTACCAGTAAGTTCTATGATGCCACTCAAACGCTGTACGTCTTCTCTGGCTAAGCGCCAGAAAAGGTAATGATGTTGGATGTCTCTTCTGAAGAAATAACACTTTCTCTGGAAGAAATGACAGTTTCTTCTGAAGTGCCTGAAGAGAAATCATCATCTGAAGTGTTATAAAGCTGTAGTATTAAAGTTTTTTCAATTGTTATTCCAGTACACTGCCGAAGTTAATGTTTAGAACGTTTGTGTGTCTACTTTTTCCCCACTCTGGCTAAGGGGCGTGCCTAAGCTGCTCGGACTGAATGCAGTTCATACTTGAATTAAGTAATATCATTTACTCCCTATAAACACAAACCGCACGCTCACCTCGATTAAAGCACGCTTTTTAAGTCCTTCCCCTTTGAATGTGAGGCGTTTGTTGCAGGTGACACACGGAGCTTGATCTTTCAAGTGTGCAAGTGCGCAAGTGCACTTGCTCACTTGAAAGATCAGAAGTCTGGATAATCTGCGCTTCGTCTCACAAGTGCTGTTTGAAGAGATGGCGCTTAATCTGCGTTTGAGTGGCATTATAGAGCTTCACTGGATAATATACATAAAAAATGAAAATATATACATACTGTATAAAGTATGCTGTATAATGTTTATATATTTTATTAATAAATATCACAGTACAAAATTAAAAAGTTTCTACGATATGCATATTTGGAGCAGTCTAACACACTCAGAGGAAAAGTGCAATCTGCCCCTACAGACACACAGACTCACATGAGCTCACAGATGACAATGATTGGCTGGTGATTGTTGTGAGTGTCAGGGAACTAAGCATATGAAGTCCCTCCCTCCTGTGAGAGCTCAGCCAATTAGCTTATATGGACTCCCGATCACAGACAACTGTGGCATTTAGCTGGATTCCAACTTGCGATCTCTGAGTTATTAGTAACACACATTGACATGGCTTGCCTTTTTATCTGATTTTCACTGTGACTTGTGGGACATTTCGTCTTTCTAAATCCTTCTCTGTCCAAAGTGGGTTCCATTCTTGTTCTCAAGGTCATCAAAACCCACGGTACAGAACTAAACTCAATCTGGATTGCTTTTGGTGATTACGCAATTTTTTACTAAATTCAGCGATCCCTCACTACTTCGCGCTTCAATTCATGCGGCTTCAGTGCATCGCTTTTTAAAAAAAAAATTCATCAAATTGAAAAATAGGAAATTAAGGAAGAATAGTGGAAAAAGTTAAGGAAAGTGCCACAAAAACAAGGCCAATTATGCAAAAAAAACAAAACAAATAAAAAACCCTGAACCAACACAAAACAAAAAATAAACCAACCCCCATCAAAACTGCTTACATTTTTGTGAGGTGTGCAACTGAGTGCGTGCTTGTATGTGTGTGTATTTATATTTTTATTTAAATCTAATTTGAATATGTATTTATTGATATTATATACACATATACATGTACGAGGGCAGTGGTGGTCTAGTGGTATAAGGCGCCGGATCGCTGATCCAAAGGTTGGGGGTTCGATCCCACTCTCCACAAGGTTGTCACTGTCCTCCCAGTGCAGCTAACTGGGTTATCAAAGGCCGGCCATGTCTCTCACTGTCTATGGTGAGAGGCATGTAAAAGAACCATTGCTGACTTTTGACAAGAGTAGCTGCAAAGCCGTCAGCGTGTTTCCGCCCTGCGATGGCCTGGCGAGCTGTCTAGGGTGTACTCTGCCCTCACCCTGAGTTGGCTGGGATGGGCACCAGCCTCCCCGCGACCCTAATTAGGATGAAGCGGTTACAGAAAATGATATACATGTACAATATGTATACGGCAGTCAGGGGTGGGTGGATGGTGGTTTGATCCTACTTCGCGGAATTTGGTGGTCGCAAGCGGACCTCGGTCCCAATTAACTGCCGAAAGTGAGGGATCCCTGTATTGTGTGGAGGTTAATGTCCAAAAAATTATCAGTTTCTATTCACATCTTTAACCATCTGAAATGTTCCCAAACTGAAGGGATCTGGACCCTTTCTGCACCCACTGCAAATGTTATACAGTATATTGAATAATATAACTATTCAGGCACTGAGAGCTCCGGAAATGTTTGCATGTGTAAGTTTACACAACCACATATACATAAAGTAAGAGAATTGTATCCTGATCTTATCCATAAAATCCTGAGTCTATCTTTTTGTGTGAAGTATTTAAACAGAGTACGAGTGCTGGTTTATCCTTCTTTAGTGTTACATTTTTTTCCTTCTGTAGATTCTCAGCAATGTCGTGTACATGTAGGACAAAATGTTTGTCCTGATCTAAAACAAAACAATTTCTTTTCTACAGTCATATCAGATATCAAATGATGAGGAAAGACGGTGTAAGTCTCTTATTACATTCCAGCCATCATTAGTTAATTTTCTCCATTCTATCCCTAATTTTAGTCGTGTCCAATTCCCACTCATCAGGTATTGCCTTCCCTATCACATGATCACCACCAACCATGGAGGGGTGAAAGCATGCACCCCCCCCCCCCCCCCACTGTGATATGCAGTGCTACCCGCCCCCCTCGTTTCAAACTGTTGCGCATGTGCATTCACGTATTTGGTTGCGGTCTAACACACTCGGGACGGAAAGCGTTATCTGCCCCCTCGTACGAATGAGCTCACAGATGCCCATGATTGGCTGGCAGGGAAGTGAGCGTATGCCATCATTCCCTCTCATAAGAGATCGGCGAATTAACTCCCATTGATTCCTGGTCACAGATAGCTGTGGTATTTGCCTGGATTTGAATTTGCGATCTCTGGGTTAATAGTCACGCACCTTTTCGATGCGCCACTTTGTGAGTCATTAGTTGAAAATTAATACGTTCCTTCATCTGCCGAACTGCTTTAACCTTTATTAGGGTCATGGGAATGCTGGATCTTAGCTCATCCTGGGTGAAGGCAGGGTACACCCTGAACACCTTGCAAGTCTATCACAGGGTCGAACTCACAAACATAAACACTCACACCTCAGGGCAATTTGGAACAGCTGCTGAACAGCTGCTTAGTCTACTGTGCATGTCTTTGGAATGTGTGAGATAATCAGAATACCAAAAGGAAATACACACATGCATAGAGAGAACATGCAACTCCGCACAGAGCCAGGGACTCGAAGCCCGGATCCTCTTGCTCTGTGGCTGCAGTGCTATCCACTTTACCAACGTCTTCTACGATCCAGTCCAGATTCAAGCATGTAATTTTCCAAACAGAAAAATGGTATTTCTTTGAAAAACGTCAAGCTCTGGAGTTTCTGTTTACATTCCTGGGTACATTGCATCATTAGGAGAAAGGACGTTCAGCTCTACGCAGCATGAGTGTTAGTTTTATCTGGTTTAGATACGAGTCATCTTTGTGACATCATCCTGAAGGCAGTATTGTTCTGGTTCTCTGGCTGAACTGAGCGTATCTTACTGATTATTTTTATCGTTTGACATGAGTCACGCATGGATGGTTTTAGAGTTTTCTATGGTATCAATGTTGCTAAATTCTGGATGCTGACTGATCAGAAAACTGATGAACTACAGTTAATTATAGTTTGTTGTTTTTTTTCTGAACCGCTTAATCCTAATTAGGCTTGCGGGGAGGCTGGGGCCCATCATAGCCGACTGTGGTCGAGGGTGAGGTACACCCTGGAAAGTTTACCAGGCCATGGTTATACAGCAAATTTTTCTGTAAGATGTGCATTTAGTAGTTTTTCTTCCACACGAAAGTCTTCTGGGTTTACACTTTAGGCTTCCTGAATTATTCATTCATTCCTTTTCTAAACCGGTTCATCCTAATTAGGATCACAGGGAGGCTGGTGCTCATCTCAGCTGGCACTGGGCGAGGATAGCGCACATCTTGGACAGCTTGCCAGGCCATCACAGGGCAAACACTCAGACCTAGGGGTGATTTGGAAAAGGCAGTTATCCTACTGTGCATCCTTTTGGATTGTGGGAGGAAACCAGAGTATCCATAAGGAAATCCACGTAAGCCCTGGGACAACACGCAAACTCCACATAGAAATGCCCAAGCTAGGAATCTAACCCAGGTGTCTTCTTGCTGTTAGGCAGACGTGCTAACAACTATACCACCTGAGCACCCTTCCTGAACTATAAATAAGAAAATAAACTTTTTTTTTTTTTGCTGTTTCTACCATTTTCTCCTGAATTTAATTGTGTCCAATTTCCACCCAATTATTGCCTTCCTTATCACACGACCACCACTGACCAGGGAGGGGCAAAAGCATGCACACACACACTCTGTGACATGTGCTAGTCACCTGCCCCCTCTCGAACATTGGGGTATGTATATGGTTGTGGTTTAACACCCTCGAAGTGGGGTGTGTGTGTGTGTGTGTGTGTGTGTGTGTGTGTGTGTGTGGGTGTGTGTGTAGGGGGGTAATAGTTCTATCGACCCCCTTGTAGGAATGAGCTCACAGTCACTCATGATTGACTGGCAATTGCTGTGAGTGACAGGGAAGTCAGCATATGCTGTCCCTCCACCCCGTCAGAGCCCGGCCATTGACTCCTGGCCACAGACAGCTGGGGCAGTAAACTAGATTTGAACTTTGCAAGCTCTGGGTTCATAGCACCTTGTCGATGCACCACTCAGGTGACAGAAAATAAACAAGTTTGCTCTTTCCTCAAAAATTTGAAATCTTTAGCAAATTCCTTCATTACAATAAAAATAAAACAATCCCTGTGTCTTGTAACTCATGCCTCATTCACTATATTCATTCATTCATTTGCAGAACTGCTGGTGGGCTGAAACCTGTTGCAGTCGATGACTCTGGGTGAAGGTGGAGTACACCCTGGACATTTTGACAGTCCATCACGGGGCAAAGCTCACTCACACTCACATCTGGGGCAATTTGAAACACCCAGCTAACCTAATGTCCATTTCTTTGAACTATGGGAGGAAACCCGAGTGCCCTGAGGAAACAAACCCATGCAAGCATGGGAGAACATGTAAACTAAACACAGAAATGCCCTCGCACAAGCCGAAAACTCAAACTCAGGACCTCTCACTACGTCCCTATTCAGCCCCTATTCACCATATAAGGAAATAAATGTCGAAATATAATGAGTGAAATGGTGATTTGTTAAAAATGATTTCAGACACAACTCATCGGCACCGTTAATATCGGTTAAACCTTGCTATTGCAAGACTGTGACAATATTAACTGAGCTGGTGCAGCATATGTACGAACCCCACCCAGGACAGCTTGCTAGGTCAATACAGATCTCACTAAATTAGTTGAGGAAATAGGGGGAGAAAAGAAGGTCCTCGGCTTTGCACGGGTGTTTCTATGTGGAGTTTACATGCTCACTTGTGCTTGCTTGGGTTTCACTAGATACTCTGGTTTCCTCCCACAGTCTAAAAACATGCACAGTAGGCTTAATTGGCTGTTCCAAATCACACCTAGGTGTAAATGTGAATGGTTGTATGTGTGTTGGCCCTGCATGGTGAGCTGTTCAAGGTGTAGCCCTGCCTTCGCCCAGCGTCAGCTGAGATGGGCCCCAGCCTTCCTGCGACCCTGATTGGGATTAAGTGACATAGAAAATGAATGAATGATTGAATACATCCATATACAATACATCCAGACACTTTCAATATGGTGCACTGTATAGTAAGCAGCATTGTGGTTTCAGACACAGAGAAGGTTTTGGTGGTAATGTGTGTAATTCTGCTTGTTCTTGATTATGTTTGTATAACATTAGGCTTTTGTCAGTGTTTAATTCCATCAGTAGTACAGACATCATATTTACTTCACGCCCTTGCCTTATCATGTCTTTTCCTCTTACAGATAATGCCACTACAACAAATACCACCATGGACACTCCCAACACCACTAACATTCCATTTCAGGTGAGCGTATTTAAAATATTTACAGCATTTTCTCTGTTCAGATACCACCTCTAAGCTGTCACAGAGACAATGCTTGTTTATGAACCCATGTATGCAGAAGAGGGTAGATAACACTTACCTTATAAAGTGAAATGTTAAGCAAAGGAAAGAAGCACATATGTGTACTTTTTTTGGAATTTGGAAGATGCCGATATCCACAGCGACTCATTTTTTTTTTTTTTTTTTTTTTTTTTTTTATACAACTGATCACTTGAGGGGCCCAAAAGTGGCGGTTTGGTAGTGCTATGATATAATTTCTTGACTCACGATCACATCAGCTTACACCAAAAATGTCAAACTCAAGGCTCACTGGCAACCCCCCCCCCATTATTTTATGGTATCTGCAAGTAGTTTTAAATTATGTGATTATCGCACATTCTTTGCATCAACTATTGCCATGAAATGTAATTCATCATCCATCCGCTGGGTGGAGCCAATTCATTAATTGGTTTTCTGAACTGCTTGATCCTAATTAGGGTCACGGGGAGGCTGGCGCCCATCTCAGCTGACTCTGGGTAAGGTACAGAGTAGACCCTGGACGGCTCGCCAGACCATAGTAGGGCAGAAACCCACTAATGGCTATGCAGCTACTCTTTATGACAGTCAGCAACATTTTTTGTACATGCATCACACCACAGACAGTGAGAGACATGGATAATCCAGACATTTGATAAGCCAGTTAGCTGCACTGGGGGGACAGCAGTGACAACTTGCTGATAGGGGGACTTGAACCCCCAACTTTGCGATCAGTAATCCAGCATCCTACCACTGGGACACCACTGCACCTGTGGATACAGTTATTTCAAGTAAACAGTTAGGCATGAGTGAATCAGGAAAGATGGCAAACTATGTAGCTTGTCCCCGTCAGGTGTTGTCAGGCAAGGAAAGCAAATTAAGGATAATAGGGCAAATGTATAAACAAAAATAACATGACCATGCAGATTTCATGGTTGTCCTTTTTGTATAGTGTTGAGTGATTATTCGGCCCTCTGTCACTTTGAAAGTTTAGGGATTGAGGCCCACAGTGAACGAGTATGACACCCCTGCACACACTATCTATTTTTGTTCTTTTTTGTGAATATCCCCCAATTTTTTTCCGCTAACTTTGTCATATTCAATTTCCACCCATCAAGTATTGCCTCTCTATCACATATAACTACCATCAACCAGAGAGATGCATAAGCATCATGTGCACCCTCTTTGACACATGATGCTGCCACCTGCATTGTTACATCTCTGAGATAATCCAGTTACTAAAATAGAATTTGCAGTGGCAGTTAATTCTGTTATGTATATTGTTTTCATATGACACAAAATAGAGTGGTCCTTGTATCTGATTAGGATGCCTCCTGGACGTCTCTTTTTGGAGGTGTTCCAGGGGCATCCAGCTTGGAGGAGGAAGCCATGGGGCAGACCCAGAACTCACCGGAGGGATTATATATTCTGTCTGGCCTGGGAACACCTTAAGATCCTCCAGGAAGAGCTGATGAGTGTCCCTATGGGAGGGATACCTGGATTTCTCTACTAGACGTGTTGCCTCTGCAACCTGACCTCTGATAAGCGGAAGAAAATGAATGAATGGATGGATGAATGGAGAAAATCTGTAGTAATGCCACAAAAAGAGAAACATGTGCAGTATACCGGATTCATTCATTCATTCCTTTTCTGAAGCACTTAATCTGAATTAAGGTCGTGGGGAGGTTGGCGCCCAGGGCGTAAACTGGATTGTTAGAGCCACAAAGCATTAAAAATGTGTGCAAGGTTTCTGTAAATTGTCAGTCTTCACAGAAAAAAAATCAATAACATCCAAACTTCATGTGTGTGTGTGTGTGTGTGTGTGTGTGTGTGTGTGTGTGTGTGTGTGTTTGTTTGTTTTAGGATAACAAGGTTGTGGAGATCGTTGTACCAATAGTGGTAATACTGGTCGCCATATTAATCGGGGTGCTGGTCTTCCTGTTCTGTGTGGTGAGAAAGAAACGACAGACGGAGGGAACGTACAGACCGAGTGCTGAGGAGCAGACAGGGTCTCGTAGCGTCGAGGCACCAAATGCCCTCAAACTCCCCAAAGAGGAAAGGCTTATTTAAAACACGCTTGTCAGGACATGGCGTTGAACGCACCAAACAGTTCACAAGAAGGAGTCTCTCAGAAGTGCACGGGTGTGTGTAACACATGGCTGCTGATTTTTCCTGCTACACTAAAGGCGTGTCACGTCACTCTGTGTATCAAAAAACAAAGAAAAACTCACACACCCATCATTCTGTCTCCAGGGCAAAGAGCTATGATTCAGGTATATTCGGATCAAGACCTGCGGAAAGGGTTCATGAGCTCAAAATCAAGACTGATCTTCCCTAGAGATTGAGGGTGTGATTATTCTTCGTGCATAGAGTCTGGAGCATTTTCTCCAAATTAGACTTTTTCCTGTTTTACTTGCTGCTGTATATTGTAATTCAGAGACACTTCAAATTGTATAAATGTATATTTATAAGATTTTTATCTTTTTTTAAAAATGCTATTTTTAGATAAGATGACTTTCAAACCACTAGGATTTACCACCAGTGATTACTTACGTACCTCACATTTCCTTATCCATGACTTATGGATCTGATTTTCCAGAAACTTCTGAAGTTCAGAAATTCCAACAAATTTCTTTGAATCAAACTTATGATGAATGTACTTGAATTGTAGTTTACATATTTTTTACACCACATATCAATGGAAGTAGAATTTTTTTCTAGATCTGAAGATCGGTACACATAAACATTCTGTTTGGTTTTTAATTTCATCCCATCATATCCGTTCTTTTCTGATCTGAGACCCACTCCGGCATAATATATTAGGTAGTGGAGTATATTGGATGTCTGTCTTCCTTTCGGCTTTTTCCCTTTTACTCGGGAGTCGCCACAGCGAATCATCTGATTCGCACGTTTGATTTGGCAGAGGTTTTTTACGTCGGATGCCCTTCCTGTCACAACTCTTTTTAGCAAGGGACAGAAACACGCTGACGACTTTGCAGCTACTCTTTACGAAAGTCAGCAATGGTTCTTTTACATGAACCTCTCACCATAGACAGTGAGAGACATGGCCCGCCTTTGATAACCCAGTTACCTGCACTGGGGGGGACAGTGACAACCTTGTGGAGAGTGGGACTTGAACCTCCAACCTTTGGATCAGCGATCCAGCGCCTTATACCACGAGACCACCACTGCCCCCTAGTGGAGTATATTGGATATGTTTGAAAATAGAATATAATATCCTATAGAGTGACCTATAATACATGATCATAGCATGGAATACTATAGTGTGGGGCCGGTGGCGTTGTAGTTATGGTGCAGGGCTCATGATCGGGAGGTTGTGTGTTCGAATCCCAGTTAGCCTCCCATTGTGTTAAGACAAGCAAGGGCAAGGTCTCAACCACAAGTGTGCCTCTGTTCACCCAGCAGTATAAATGGGCACCAGTAAAAATATACTGGGAAGGTAACCTGTGATGGAGTAGCGTCCCATCCAGGAGGAGTTGAACTCCTAGTTGCTTCACGCTACGGAAACCGGGGATCAGCACCGCTCTGATGAGCCACTATGGCTCGGGTGTAAAAAGCCAAATAGCATGGAATACTGACTGAGTTACATCACTTTGTATGTCGCTAATCAGGAAATGCTACTTTTGCGAGAATATAGTTACGGAACCAGTGTGTGAATGTTCACAATTAAAACACTTAAACATGCATAAACTAAATAAATCAGCTCTCCACCAATCAGCTCGGTCGTACTAGTGTCTTCCAAAAAACAGATGAGCTCCGTTTACACAGAGTCGTGTCTGGTTTGTGGCGTCTCATTTGTTTACTGTTATATGATTCTGGAAATCCTTCTGGGATTCTGTAAGGAAGTAGAATATTCTGGATCTGAATAGGGATAATATGGAAATACCAAAAAGCGGTTTAAAGATCAGTAACACAAGTGGATATTTCTATTGTTTTCCAGCAATTTGGACATGGGACCCTTTCTTAAACAGGTATTTCATTAATGTGGAAGATTATGCTTTGAAAGCTGAATTTTTGGTGATATCGTATTTTCATTCCGTCAGTTTCCAAGATGCTTAATTCTATTTATGGTCAGAGGGAGGCTGGGGCCCATTTCAGCTAACTTTGAGCAAGGGCAACTTAATCCGTATTATGCTGGAGCGGGTCACATGTACTTAAATGATTAAATATTTACTGTGTTCATGTACACAAAGCACAGCCATTAAAAAAAAATCAGTATAGTGTACACTTGGTTACTTATCTAAACACACTGCAGGCATATGTAAAGCTGATAGACACGGAGAGCTGACGAGGAAAAACAAATCTGAGTTGATCCTGCTGGATAAACACAGAAAATTTTTCATTGTTGTAAAATGCTAAGGATATTAAATTATAATTTAATAAAATGAACTGCTTCTGGATTCCTTTTTGTATGTATTTCAGTATAAACTATCTCTGGATTACTAACTTGCATGTAGTGGTTAGCATGTCTGCCTCACAGCAAGAAGGACCCAGGTTTGGAGGGAGGTTGGGTTTCCTCTGGGTACTACAGTTTCTTCCCCACTGTCTAAATACACGGGCAGCATAGTGGCCTAACTAATAGCACATTCACCACACAGAAAGAAGTGGGGGCAGTGGTGGTCTAGTGGTATAGGGCGCTGGATCGCTGATCCAAAGGTTGGGGGTTCGAGTCCCACTCTCCACAAGGTTGTCACTGTCCCCCCAGTGCGGCTAACTGGGTTATCAAAGGCGGGCCATGTCTGTCACTGTCTATGGTGAGAGGCATGTAAAAGAACCATTGCTGACTTTCGTAAAGAGTAGCTGCAAAGCCGTCAGCGTGTTTCTGTCCCTTGCTAAAAAGAGTTGTGACAGGAAGGGCATCCGACGTAAAAACCTCTGCCAAATCAAACGTGCAAATCAGACGATTCGCTGTGGCGACTCCCGAGTAAAAGGGGAAAAAGCCGAAAGGAAGACAGACAGACAGACCACACAGAAAGAAGGTCCTGGGTTCGATTCCCAGGCTTGGGTGTTCCAGTGTAGATTTTGCACGTTCTCCCTGTTTTTGTGTGGGTTTCCTTTGGGTACTCCGGCTTCCTCCCAGTGACCAAAGGCATGCATATTAGACTAATTGGCTGTTCCAGACGGTGAGTGGTTGTTGTGCCTGTGTCGCTTTACAATAGATTGGCCCTGTCTACCCCTTCTTTGCTCAGTCTTGGCTGAGATGGGCTTCAGCCTTCCTGTGCAGCTAGTGGTATTAAGCGGTTCATCAAATAACCATTCAGTGACATCATAGGCCACTGCTCAGAAACTGTAATGTGAAATTCAATATCTTCTTCTTTTCCTTTCGGCTTTTTCCCTTTTCTTGGGAGTCGCCACAGCGAATCATCTGATTCGCACATTTAATTTGGCAGAGGTTTTTATGTCGGATGCTCTTCCTGACACAACCCTTCAGCAAGGGACAGAAACACGCTGACGACTTTGCAGCTACTCTTTACTAAAGTCAGCAATGGTTCTTTTACATGAACCTCTCACCATAGACAGTGAGAGACATGGCCCGCCTTTGAAAACCCAGTTTGCTGCACGGGGGGGCAGTGACAACCTTGTGGGGACTCGAACCCCCAACCTTAGGATCAGCGATCCTGCGCCCTATCCACTAGACCACCACTGCCTCTCTCTCTCTCTCTCTCTCTCTCTCACCATAATCCTCCCTCTCACTCTTTCCCTCATTCTCTCTCTTTCCCTCCTTCTGTCTCTCTCTGTCTCTCCATAACCCTCCCCCTCACTCTCTCCCTCACTCTCCCTCACATTCTCCGACTCTCCCTCATTCTCACTCTCTGCCTCTCTCCCCAACTCTCTCCCTCATTCTCTCCCTCTCTTCCTCACTATCCCTGACTCTCCCTGACTCTCTATTTTGTCAAAATAGTTCCAAACATTTTTAATTCTTTTGCCCGATCCCTTCAGTGTGGTTGTTGTATTCGCACAGATCTGAAGCAGCACTGTGCCTCAACTCTACACACATTCCTTTATGTGGACATAAAGAGGGAAGTCATGCAGTGCAGGTCTATAACAGGTTTCAGTGTTACACACGCTGATGAATGTGAGCATTGTTGTAGTTAGTGACTCGGTGCAGACGGGAATTGGGACAGCGGAGGGTTTCTGAGATAGTCTGTTAACTTTTAGGAAGTTTTGAAGGATCCTGACCTAGGAAAGCAGAGGATGGAAAAAGCTAAACAAACATAACCACGAGATGAAAATACTAGTATTTATAAAGAGCAGCTTGTCTACATCAGGAAGAGAAAATGTAACTTTATTTTTACTTTAACAGAATGTGCAGAAGGTGTTGGCAAATTTTTTATTTATTTATTTATTTATTTTTTTTACTGAAACACAGAAGATTCGGTGAGTTTAATCAGTTCACCAAGGAGAGTCGACTCTTGAGTCCCAAACATGCAGACATTTTACCCAGTGGAGAACAAGTTTTTTTTTTTTAAACAATAGTCCAAATTTTATATCTGAATATTATGGACAAAAAGTAATGAGAAGGTGTTTTCAAAAAGGCAGTTCCCTACAGTAGGAAAACAACAACAACTATACAAAACGTTCTGTATGAGGACATGATAAAGAAAACACGCTCACTTACCATAAAGGACGAAAAAACTTGGCGATGTTATGCCCTCTGAGGTCATTACAATCAGGAAGACTTGAGTGCCCTCTAGGAAGTCACTATGGGCAAAAAACCAGGATGAAATCCACATTAATATGCTACTTCATTCCGAAGTACCTGCTAGCGTGTCTTTCAGGGTGTTCTTACTCGATAGCCAAACAATAAAGATCCCTCATGGGGCCTTTTCAGGGGAAAAGATGACATGGCGTGCCCAGTAGGCTGCCCTACATTAAAAAAAAAAAGACTTGATAGTGCCCCCTAGTATGCGTAGTATACTATATAGTAGAAATTAACGCTCCCACCATTTTGTATATCCCCAATTTTTTTCAGCCCTGAGCTACAGATAGGCTGTGTATTGGGTCTGTAGAAGTCAATGTTATGCTCACATGTCAGAAAGTGCTATCTACCTTCTGCCTACATGAGCTCACAGAGGTCTCTGAAGATGTAGGATATCAGTTGATTTATTGGAACTGGTTAACGTGTTTCTGGTGTGCAAAACCATGGGATGCATGTTTAGTACCTGTAGTTACATGGACAGTTAAAGTTGAGACATTTAAAGGATATAATTGGACTTTAGTGAAGATTGTTAACAGCAGTGTGGAGGTGCAGTGGTGTGGTGGTTAGCATGTTCACTTCAGAGCACGAAAGGTCAAGGGTTGAAGTCCCAGGCTCAGCAATGCTGGCTCTGTGTAGAGTTTGCACGTTCTCCATCTGCTTGCATGGGTTTCTGCCAGGTACGCCGGTTTCCTCCCACAGTTAAATGACATGCACTTTAGAGACAAGTGGTGGTTCCAACCCCCAAGTGTGAATGATTGGCTGTCTGTTGCTGTTGGCATGGATAGATATTCAGTATACCCAGACTTTACTTTGTCCAGAAACGACTGAGCTAGGCTTCGACCCTAATAGGATTAAGTGTTTGGGGGGTAATGCTGCTTCAGACTCATAACTTGTAGATTGTCTCAGTAACTTTTGTATCACACCATCACCCAATCGTGTGACTTCATGTTCATGAATTCATGTTGAGTTCAAAGTCCTTTGAGATGATGCCGAGGTTAATAAAGCTAAAACAGGTCCTCGGGGGGGTAGAGTAAGCCTTTATTCAGAAATTGACGGAAGTTAAATTTATTCACACAGTGGAAGCCTTCACAGTTGATATAACATCTTTCCTTGTTAACATGGACATGACTCACAATGTACAAAAACACAAATGAAAGGAAATGACATGATTTGTCAAATGTCACTGCTTTGATTATTGAACGCCAGAACCATGATAAAGACAAGGATCAAGATGGATGGGTGGACGGAAAGGGGGAAAAAGGATAGTTTGGATTCAAGCAACCTCTTCTTCGCCCTCCTCCTCGAATTCGCCCTCCTCGGCGGTGGCATCCTGGTATTGTTGGTACTCGGAGACCAGGTCGTTCATGTTGCTCTCGGCTTCGGTGAATTCCATCTCATCCATTCCCTCTCCAGTGTACCAGTGCAGGAAAGCCTTACGCCTGAACATGGCGGTGAACTGCTCAGATATGCGCTTGAAGAGCTCTTGGATGGCCGTGCTGTTGCCAATGAAGGTGGCGGCCATCTTGAGCCCACGAGGTGGAATGTCACACACAGCTGTCTTGACGTTGTTCGGGATCCATTCGACAAAGTAGCTGCTGTTCTTGTTCTGGACGTTCAGCATCTGCTCATCTACCTCCTTCATGGACATACGGCCACGAAAGACTGCAGCCACAGTAAGGTAGCGGCCGTGGCGTGGGTCACAGGCTGCCATCATGTTCTTTGCGTCGAACATTTGTTGTGTGAGCTCGGGCACAGATAAAGAGCGGTACTGCTGACTCCCCCTGCTGGTCAGAGGTGCAAACCCAGGCATGAAGAAGTGTAGACGTGGGAAGGGCACCATGTTGACAGCTAGCTTGCGCAGGTCTGCATTCAGCTGTCCTGGAAAACGCAGACAGGTCGTCACGCCACTCATAGTCGCAGAGACTAAGTGATTCAGGTCACCATACGTGGGCGTGGTCAGCTTCAGTGTACGGAAGCAAATGTCATAAAGTGCCTCGTTGTCAATGCAGTAGGTTTCGTCGGTGTTCTCCACCAACTGGTGCACAGACAGTGTGGCGTTGTATGGCTCCACCACTGTGTCAGACACTTTGGGTGAGGGCACCACACTGAATGTGTTCATGATGCGGTCTGGGTACTCCTCACGGATTTTGCTAATGAGTAGCGTACCCATACCCGAGCCCGTGCCACCACCCAGAGAGTGAGTGAGCTGGAAACCTTGCAAGCAGTCACAGCTCTCCGCCTCCTTACGCACCACATCCAGTACAGAATCAACAAGTTCTGCCCCCTCAGTGTAGTGACCTTTAGCCCAGTTGTTTCCAGCACCACTTTGTCCTAAAAGTGGAAATAAATATATATACACACATGTAGAGAAAATTTTACAGCTCAACTTATATTTATGTAGAATAGTGCGGCTAACTGGGTTATCAAAGGCAGGCTATGTCTCTCACTGTCTATGGTGGGAGGTATGTAAAAGAACCATTGCTGACTTTCGTAAAGAGTAGCTGCAAAGCCGTCAGCGTGTTTCTGTCCCTTGCTAAAAAGGGTTGTGACAGGAAGGGCATCCGACGTAAAAAACCTCTGCCAAATCAAAATGTGCGAATCAAGATGATTCGCTGTGGTGACTCCCGAGTAAAAGGGAAAAAGCCGAAAGGAAGACATGGGATATTTTCCACGTTTTTGTAGATGTAGATATTCCATCTATATTTCAGCAACAAAACTACAGTACGTTATATAGCAGTTGTCTTTTCATTACCCTTCATTTTGTTTCTAAGCCGCTTAGTCCTAATTCGGGTTACATGGAGGGTGGCGCCTATCTCAGAGACTTTGTGCAAAGGCAGGCTACACCCTGGACAGCTCGCCAGGCCATCGCAGGGCTAACACACATACAACCATTCACAATCACTCTCTCACCTAGAGGCAATAGGGAACAGCCACCTTGCCAACTGTGCATGTTCTTGGACTGTTGGAGGAAACCCATAAAAGCATGGAGGAGAACATGCAAACTCCGCAGATAAATCCGAGCATGGGAATCGAACCCAGGTGTTTTTGCTGTGAGGCACAAGTTTTACTCACTGCAGCACCACTCTTCTTTTTACCTATATCTAATATACAGTATGAGAGATTTCCTTTCGGCTTTTTCCCTTTATCAGGGGTCGCCACAGCGATTGAGTCACATGTTTGATTTGGCATAGGTTTATACGTCGATGCCCTTCCTGACACAACCCTTTAGCAAGGGACAGAAACACGCTGACGGCTTTGCAGCTACTCTTTACGAAAGTCAGCAATGGTTCTTTTACATGAACCTCTCACCATAGACAGTGAGAGACATGGCCGGCCTTTGATAACCCAGTTCGCCGCACTGGGGGGACGACAGTGACAACCTTGTGGAGAGTAAGACTTGAACCCCCAACCTTAAGATCAGCGATCCAGCGCCCTATACCACCAGGCCACCACTGTCGCTATATCTAATATGCAGTATATGTAATATAATGTGACATGGCACCACAGCATTGCTAGCATGTTTGCCTCACAGCAAGAAGGTTCAGGGTGTGAGTTTGGTTCGAGAGTTTCCATGTCTATTCGTCCAGTCTATATGATATACATACCCATGCTTGTGTAGGTTTCCTCCAATACTCTGTTTCCCTCCCACAATCCAAAAGACATGTGTGAGTTATGTGTGTTGGTCTTGTCTGGTCAGCTGGTCAGAGTGACGCCATTTTCACTTCATGTTGGGTGAGATATGTTTCATCCTACCTGCAAACCTAGTAACCCTCATTAGCATTTAAAAAAAAAAAAACCCCGTCTGCACTCGCTCAGAGTCGGCTAAGATGGACACGAGCCTCCCCACAACCCTAATTAGAATGAAATAGTTCAGAAAATGAATGAACGAAAAAATGTTGAGTTATTTATGTAATAATGTGTACTTACTTCATATACCTTAATATCCACATAAAGAATATTAATCAAAATAATTTGATATTTTCAAGTTTTATCACGAAACAAAAGATAATTTCACAGTTTATAAGTTTATTTCTGTCCTAGTATAATAACTTGAACTTTTCTCAAAGTCAGACCCTGAGTAAGTCAAACAATATTGGGAAAGAAGTCTGAGTATTATATTAAATAACTAAACAGCCTTAAGGCATGAAAAGCATCTCATCTTTCTTTGTCTTCTCACCAAACACAAAGTTGTCAGGTCTGAAGATCTGTCCGAATGGACCGGAGCGGACCGAATCCATGGTGCCCGGTTCTAGATCCACGAGGATGGCACGGGGGACGTACTTCCCACCTGAACACAGTTCGATTAGAGTATAAAAACTCTTCAGTCAAACATGCCACATCCATTACATTGATTTCTATTTTAAAACCTAATGTAATGTCAAGAGCTGGTTGTGCAATTTTAAAAATATGTCGATGCTTGTTACCTGTAGCCTCATTGTAGTAGACACTAATCCTGTCTAACTGCAGATCACTGTCTCCATGGTACGTTCCAGTTGGGTCGATGCCATGTTCATCACTGATCACCTCCCAGAACTGAGAGTAGACGAAAAATAAAGGAAACGGAGGTGATAGACACAGAGAATGAGTGAAAGAGAAGGATGGAGGTCAGAATAAATGAGAGCAAGAGAGTGAGAGAGACACAGAGAGAGAGAGAGAGAGGGAGAGAGAGAGAGAGGTGGAGGTCAGAATAAATGAGAGCAAGACAGAGAGAGGGAGAATGACTTAGGTTGCAAATAAAATGCATTCAGGATTAATGCAGAATGAAAAATTAAGTAAATTAGCATACAGAGCTATAAAGGTTTTTTTCCTGTTTATTGATAACATTGTTCGCCTCACTACTGTACAACAATGACTTCATCCTTCTGCAGAAAAACTGGACAAATCTCTAATTAGGTCATTTTGCACACAGAAGTTCTACAAACTACATATTTTAAAAAAATATTGCACATCTATGAATAAAACTATATTCCCCCATTTCTAATTCAATGTGTATTTTTGCAAAACAGAAAAAGAAATAAAAGGATGTCAAATATGAAAATGTGAGATCAGAAATTATGGCTTGTTAAATCAAATTGGATTTTAATGTTCAAAAAAACTGTAGAAGATAGAAGGTTGTAAGCTGAGAAACCACCAACAACAAAAAAGCCTACTAGAATGAGTGGGCGTGTCCAAACCTTTGAAATTATATGATCTCAGAGTTTATATATATATAAATATATATAAATTCCAAGAGAGAGAGAGAGAGAGAGAGAGAGAGAGAGAGAGAGAGAGCAGGGGTTCCCAACCAGGGGTGCGAGACATCATTCCAGGGGGTGCCAGAAGCAGGGTTGCAACTTTTGAAATAAACACTGTATCTTCTTTTGATAAAATTTAGTATGATTCCATATCCTTTATCCTTGAACAAAGTATAAAATGTAGGGGTGCGAGGTCAGAGCAAAATCTTTTAGCAATGCAGGAGTAAAATAAAGGTTGGGAACCACTGAGGTATATATATATATATATATATATATATATATATATATATATATATATATATATATATATATATATATATATATATATATATGTGTGTGTGTGTGTGTGTGTGTGTATATATATATATACACACACACACACACACACACACACATATATATATATATATATATATATATATATATACACATACATACATACATATATACAGTCATATATACATATACATATATACATATACATACATATATACACATATACATACATATACATATACACACACACACACACACACACACATATATATATATATATATATATATATATATATATATATATATATATATATATATATATATATATAGAGAGAGAGAGAGAGAGATACAGTATAGACAGGGAAAATATAAAATGACGTCATCTCTATTATGTATTATTTAAAAAACATAAGCTATATGAATGCAGCTTGTGATTGTGATGAATGACGTAGGCGCTAATATAGAATGGGAGTTGGACAGATGGATAAATTCTATTTCACTTGATACAAATCATATCCAACTCTGGATGTTCAGGTCAGACTGTCTCTGTTGAGCTTTCACCTAAAACAGTAGAAATATACTGCAGATACAAAATGCAAAACGCTCATCAGTGCATACATGTCATCATTGTTGTAATTTTAATAGAGAATGAATAAAAACAGTGCAAACCTAGATTGCTTAAACGTAATGTCGGGAAATGGCGACAGTCGCGTCTGCAGAAGTCTCCAGCGCTCAGATTCTCCTTCCCAACACACAAGCTGCAGTTTCTCACACACACACACACACACACACACACACACGCACCCAGGCATCACTTCTCTCTAATACACACGCGGTTTGGGCAGATCCCATCGCACCAGCTGAAATCTTAGCTATAAAACTGCGAAATGAATGGAGAACGCACATCCTCCAATCCCCTCCCGAAGCCTCCACGGACAATTTGTTGCAAGTCACGTCAACTTACTTTCGCTCCGATCTGGTTGCCGCACTGTCCGGCTTGCAGGTGCACGATCTCGCGCATTGTATTTATTTAGAGAAGTAGAGTAGAGAAGAGGAGAAGGAGCCCACCACAAGCGAAGAGATGGACAGGGTGATGATGCAGGAAAGAGGGACTTTTATTTCCTCTAAGCAAGTCCACGCCTTGCTTGTTAAGCTCTTTCTCTTCACTGGGCCGAAATCCGTGGTGCAAGGTGACGTCATCGCTGTGGTACCCAAGAGCGGAGGAGAGAAGGAGGACCCTATGCGCGTGGACACGCCGGATAGGATGCACCAGATCCGAAGACTGTAATGATGAAGAGGATAAGATGACGACGCAATAAGATATATGTGCACATCAATATAAGATACATATATGCAGTGATGGGTGCTGATAATGTGAGATGTGGAAGTTAAGCGCTGATGTTTGTCACCATGGTAACCGGAGAGAATATTTCCAGTTCTAGACCATTTCGCCATTTGGTGGGTCTCTTCTGTTAGGGAGTTACACCATAACTTTTATTCTATGAATATGGAGCCATTGCACTCTCAGCATGGTGGTTCTAAAATTATAAAAATGTCTGTTTCAGCCGTCTTAAAATAGAATGTAGTCATTTGAGTCATGATTGTGAATTTTTAGACTAACCCCCTCATACTGAGTTGAAATTCTATGATGTGCAGAAATCCAGCAGGCAATTCAGCAACTTCTTTAAAAAGAAAACTTTGTTCATCTTCAGTAAAAGATGGCACCTTAAAAACGACACTAATTATAGGGGTGGCATAGTGGGTAGCACATCCGATTCACAGCAAAAAAAAAAAAAAAAGGTCTTGGTTATGAGTCCCAGGCTCAGATGGGATGTTTCTGTGTGGAGTGTGCATATTCCAGGTCCTCCGGTTTCCTTGAAAAGGAATTGCCTGGTTTTTTTTTTTTCGTTTTTATTATTTTTTTTACAATAGCCATTGTACAAATGGAAATACTAAGCCATATGACTAGCAAAAACAAACTATAAGCAGCAGATACACATATATTCCAAAACCTCTGTAATCGCTGAAATATGATGTAAAACAATCAGAAAAACTTGCACATCAGCACATCACCCCTATCTTATCTACAATGCACTGGCTCACAATTAAATTTCACACTGAATATAAAATATTACTATTAATCTGAATAGACTTGGATCACATTACCAGCTTCTTGCAATTTATGACCCGTCACCCACTTAGATCAAAAGGTTCAGGCTGCTGACTAATACTTAGAAGAATGAAGATGACTGCAAGGGGCAGAGCTTTCTCTTACAAAGCCACACAGTTATGGAATAGCATTCCAGTTATTATTCTGGACTCAGACACAGTCTCTCTGTTTATCACTGGAGCGCAGAATGCAATGATCGTGGCGGAAAGGCATGGAACGCACTCTACAGAGGAGCATCGGCATTTTTACATGGAAAATGGGTCAAAAACCTACGGAAAATTGTACCTTCAGAACACCTTCGGAGCGTTCACGGAATCTACGGAAAAGACAGGGAAAGACCGCGGTACAATGTCAGAATACATGCGTAAAAGAGCTTAGATTACCTTCGGAACCAGTGCGAATTCACGGAACGTTCACGGAAAGCAATGAACACTTGAGGAACGACTACAGCACTACTCCATTTTAGAAGGAAGAGATACGGAATGATTGCAGAACAGGCGGAATGAAGGCGGAACGTTCACGTTCAACACTGTCTGTGTTCAACACTGACTGTTCAATGACTGAGGAATGACTGAGGAATGACTGAGGAATACCCAGCGTAACCACATTTCAACAAGGAAAAATCAGCAAAGCTCAAAGGATTTGCTCCTCATTCTGCTTATAAATATAAATATTATAAATATTCGACCAAGGAAACTTATTCTCGTATTCATACTATATGTTTATAATGTATAATATGTTTATTATGTACAATAAATGTAAAAGTTAACATATGTTTGTAATTTACCATATGTTTCTACTGTGCAATATGTTTATAATTTATAATAAATTTAAAATTTAACATATATTAATATGTTTAATATCAATAATGTCAATACGTTCCTTTTATTTGCACCTCAATAAATCATTCTAGACTAAAAACCATGCACACAAGTCCAAACCACAGTGATTATAACTTTAAAACGTTATTACATGAACAGGAAAACAGAAAAAATAAAATGAATGAACTGGAATAATTTATAGTGGAAGTGACTTCCTTGAGCGTTCCACAAGTCTTCCGTGTTATCCGCAACCATTCCGCAAACATTCCGCATGTATTCCGCAAACCTTCTGTGAGTATTCCATGGGGATTCTGTGGCCGCTTTTGACCATCTGGAAGAGGGGGGAAGGCTCGCGGAACGGTCAAGGAACACTGGCGGAATAAAAGGAACGATCATGGAATGTTTGAGGAAATGACGGAACGTTTGCGGAACGAATGAGAAACCTAAGGGAACACCTTCGGAAAATTTTTCTGTGAACGTGCTTTTGAACATGTTCAAAACACATTCGTGTAAGATTTTGGCCTGTCGGAAACGGAGGAATACATTCGGAATCATACGGAAGGACACGGAAGATGACGGAATGACTGAGGAACGACTGAGGAATGTTGGAGGATGATGACATTTTTGCTTTCGTGAGTCTGCTGCGCTCCAGTGAAATGGGGGTATAAGTCAATGAGCAGATCTGGGGCTTCTGAGGCACAGGGAGTCCTGGTAAACTGGGATGTTAGGATGCTGTCACCCCCTCACTCTCACATGCTTAGCCAGAGTCATCAACAGTGGAGTGATTGTGTTACAGAGTGCACTCATGTGGTGGGACAGTGGTGGCTTACTGGTTAAGGTAATGGGTTGCTGGTCCAAATGTCAGTGGGTCTGTCACCACTGTTGGGCCCCTGAGAAAGACCCTTAACCCTCAGCTGTATAAAACGATAATTGTAAGACGCTCTGAATAAGGACATCTGTCAAATGCGGTAAATCTCATGTCTGTTTTCTTTATGGTTCTCTCTTTTCAGTTATGCTACTCTAGTTAGTCATGTTGGAGACCCTGCTTTCACTAAGCACCAATAAACTCTCTTATTTAACCATTACACTTTTATGAGCATACCAAACACCCCCTTCTGTGTATTTGTTGAGATACACATGCTACTTCAGAGATACTAGTGATCCTGATCCTTCTGCTCTCTGAATCCTATCATCTGTCCTGATTTGCTACTATTGGTTGGAGTTC
Source organism: Plotosus lineatus (assembly GCA_024760905.1). Lineage (NCBI taxonomy): Eukaryota > Metazoa > Chordata > Actinopteri > Siluriformes > Plotosidae > Plotosus > Plotosus lineatus. The sequence goes on along the minus strand of CM045728.1, from coordinate 89,493,762 downwards.
TCATGTTAGAAGCCAATCTTTCACTGCTGCTGATACAAATTCTTTTGCTGAAATGGCTTATAACGACAATTCCCATTACACTTATAAGATAACTAACTAGACTTCATGTCAATCTATAATGAGGTTTCTTCTACATGGATGTATTTTTATCTGGTTTCACTCAAATGAGGATGGGTTTCCCGTTGAGTCTGGTTCCTCTCAAGATTTCTTCCTCAAGTTGATTGAAGGAGTTTTTCCTTCCCACTGTCATGGAAGGCTGGTTCATTGGGATGTATAGGATTTAAGAGAAATGTTGAAATTCTTTACCAAACTTATTTTACGATGTAAAGTTGCTTTAAACTTGTCAATAGTAAAATTTGCTATACAAATAAAACTAAATTGAATTTAACTGAACCGCTATCAACCAACAAGAGCAGCAGCCCAGCATCTTGACCCACCCACTCGTCATAGAGTTGTTAGTGATGCTCAAGTTCATTTTTGTCAAGCATTTGTACAATAAACAGCAAGATTTGCTGCAATGTAAACAGAGTGTATCCTGAGTGCTATAGGACTCCAGTGGAATTGCGCTTCCTTACCCAGAGATCGCAAGTCCAAATTCAGGTTCATGCCATAGCCATCCATGGCTGGGATTCCATGGGAGCTAATTGGCTGAGCTCTCATGGAAGGGATGGCATATGCTAACTCCACTGTCACACACAGCAGTCGCCAACCAATCATGGGTGTCTGTGAACTCATTTGTATGAGGAGTTGGATAGAGGTGGATATTGGACTGTCCCCAAAATATGCATGCACTGCAGTTTGAAAAGAGGTGGGTGGCTAGCATTGCATGTCATGGAGGGTGTATGTGAATGTTTTCACCGTTATCCCTGTGATTGGGAAGGTAATAACTGATGGGTTGGAATCAGATATGACTAAACTAGAGAGAAAATTGGGGAAAATACAAAAAAAAAAAAAAAAAAAAAAAGAAGCTGCGCTTCAGTTAGTTTTAATGGATCACACTGGCCTGCCAATGTATGAGAAAAATCACAATAGACAACCTGCAAGAAGTTACTATTATTGATTGTGCCATGAATGGATATGTTCAAACATGCTCTTTGTAATATTAATATTAATACAGTGGTATAGGGCGCTGGATCGCTGATCCAAAGGTTGGGGGTTCGAGTCCCACTCTCCACAAGGTTGTCACTGTCCCCCCCAGTGCGGCTAACTGGGTTATCAAAGGCGGGCCATGTCTCTCACTGTCTGTGGTGAGAGGCATGTAAAAGAACCATTGCTGACTTTCGTAAAGAGTAGGCTGCAAAGTCGTCAGCGTGTTTCTGTCCCTTGCTAAAAGGGTTGTGCCAGGAAGGGCATCCGACGTAAAAAACCTCTGCCAAATGAAAATGTGCGAATCAGATGATTCGCTGTGGCGACTCCCGAGTAAAAGGGAAAAAGCCGAAAGGAAGACAGACAGACAGACAGTGGTTGCTGAAGGGCAATGGTGGCCTGGGGGTAGGCTGCTGGATAACTGATCCCAAGGTTGGAGGTTCAAGCCCCACCATCATCAAGTTGCCAATGCTGTCCTGCCAGTGCAGCTTACAGGGTTATTCAAGGTCAGCCATGCCTTTCACTGTCTGTGGTGAGAGGCATGTAATAGAAAAATTTTGTCAAGAGTAGGCTGCGTAGTCACACCATGTTTCTGCTCTGTACTGGCCTGGTGAGTTGTTCAGGGTGTACTCTGCCCTCGCCCAGAGCTAATTCACAATGACATTATTAAATAAAGGGAAGGGTTTAGTTTCTCACTCTTCAAGGTTTAATCTTCGAAGAAAGACATGCTGGGGCATTCCTGTCCAACTGGAATTTGTGAAGCTGTTCAGATGCTTTCAGTCATTTTTAGGATTAAAAGCTAGAGCAACATTTCTATTTGTTCTTCTGGTTTATGCCCAGATCTGTACAATTCTTGATGAGTCACTGAATAACTTAAACGACAACAACAACAACAACAACAACAACAAAGTTTTATTATAAATACTGTAAGCTCAGACAATTTAAATAAAATGTATGTTGTGTCTGGAAAGGTCAGATCAAACTGTCTGAACTTGTTGTTTATAGGAGCGTCATGATTATTTACCTAAATTAAAATTCCAAAAAGTCATATAAAAAGGCAGTGGATGTCAAAAATTCTACTCTGTTTTTATTAACCTTTTTATTCTTTCCCCTCCAAAGAAGTTTCATGTTTTCATTCCTGACACTTACACACCTAATTTATTTGAAATATCTTTTAGAAACCAATTTTTTAAAAATCTATTTAACTGATTATGTATCAGCCAGCGGTGGCCTGGAGGTGCTGGATTACCGATTCTAAAGTTGGGGTTCAAGCCCCACTGTCAATGGTTGTCACTGCTATCCCCTAGTGCAGCTAACTGGGTTATCAAAGGCTGACCATGTCTGGCACGGTCTATAGTGAGAAGGATGTAAAAGAACCATTGCTGACTTTTGTCAAATGTAGCTGCATAGCGGTCAGTGTGTTTCTGTCCTGCGATGGCCTGGCGAGCTGTCCAGGGTGTACTCTGCCCTCGCCCAGAATCGTCTGGGATGGGCGCCAGCCCCCCAACCCTAATCAGGAACAAGCAGTTCAGAAAATGAATGCATGAGTGATTATGTATCTATTGATCCTACTGAGACAATTTTCTTCAAGCAATCATGACTCTGCCCCTTTAAATAACACACTGTCTGTCTGTCTTCCTTTCGGCTTTTTCCCTTTTACTCGGGAGTCGCCACAGCGAATCATCTGATTCGCACGTTTGATTTGGCAGAGGTTTTTACGTCGGATGGCCTTCCTGTCACAACCCTTTTAGCAAGGGACAGAAACACGCTGACGGCTTTGCAGCTACTCTTTACGAAAGTCAGCAATGGTTCTTTTACATGCCTCTCACCATAGACAGTGAGAGACATGGCCTGCCTTTGATAACCCAGTTATCTGCACTGGGGGGGACAGTGACAACCTTGTGGAGAGTGGGACTCGAACCCCCAACCTTTGGATCAGTGATCCAACACCCTATACCACCAGACCACCACTGCCCACCCCCTTTAAATAATACACTGAAGTATGTAATACATTTTTTTATTGGACAGGGCAGGACGGTGGTGTAGTGGTTAGCACATCCGCCTCACAGAAAGAAAGTCTTTGGTTCAAGTCCCAGTCAAGGATGTTTCTGTGTGGATGTTTTCCCTGAGCTTGTGTGGTTTATTCCAGGTAGAATGGTTTCGAAAATGAATGGTTTCCAGGTTATAACCAGGTTTAAAACCATTAACCAGGTTTAAAACCATTCTAACCTGGCTATTCCAAATTGCCTGTGTGTGTGTGTGTGTGTGTGTGCGCACGCGTGTATGCGTGTGTGTGCATGTGTGTGTGTTGGCCCTGTGATGGAGTGTCAACTTGTCAAGGTAAACTCTGCCTTCTCACAGTGTTGGCTGAGATAGGCTACAGTCTTCCCATGAACCTAATAGAATAAAACTATTCAGAAGATGAGTTAGTTTTCAGAGGAATATTGCACTTTAAAACATCCCAGCTGCAACAAGTGTGAAAATAATCTGTATATGGAAACAAATTAAATATAATTCTTTTTATTCTAAAGAGTAATAAATAGCTGTAGCATGCATTTATTTTCCATTTTTCCAAACAATGCATAAATACAGCACATATATATATATATATAGTATACCTATATCTTAGATCTTTATGAAAGCTTCTACATGCCAGTACAAATGAGCAGGACCTTAAAATGAATATTTCTAAAGATGACTAATGAATATAAAGTTAATGTATAACTGCCCAAAATGAGGCAAAATGTTTCTTCCATATTTAAGCCAAATATTGAGATCATGAAGAGACTTGAACTTCCTGTTCGTCTCTTGTGCTACTCCTCCCTCTCTGTTCTTCCTGCTCATTCAAAGGCAGCTCAGAGGAGATTTTCAAAACCTGCTGAGTGAGATGAGCTCATGCTGTAGCTGCAGAACCGTATGCAAAGGGTGACAACACAGTACCGAACACGTCGACTCTGAGTATGGAAGGAAAGCATCAGATGTGAACCATGTCTTCCAAGCTGCCTGAAGAGGACCTGTCATGTCCTGTGTGCTGTGACATCTTCAGTGATCCGGTCCTACTCCCCTGCAGCCACAGCTTCTGCCGGTCATGCCTGCAGAACTATTGGCAAAGTTCAGTTTTCCGGAGCTGTCCTGTTTGTAGGAGGAGAACTTCAAAAAAGCAACCTCCTAGCAACCTGGCTTTGAAGAACTTGTGCGAGGCCTTTGTTCAGACCCAGAGCCAGAATTGGAGATGTGAAAACCAGCAGAAGGAAACATGCCCACAACATGGCGAGAAGCTGAAGCTCTTCTGTGAGGATGACCAGCAGCCCATCTGTGTGGTGTGTCAAGCGTCGAAAATACATAAAGGTCACAATTGTACTCCCACAGACGAGGCTGCACTGGACTGTAAGGTACTGTTCGGACAGAGGCGCTCTGTGTTGTTCGGCTCTGTTGGTACATTGTCTCTGTTTTAGAGGAAAAAAGTCCATTCTTTGAGCTTGAAATGATATGGTGTGGTTGCTTGGGAGAATGCAGTTAATCAAGTCGGGTCTGTCAGAATCCCCGCATGCTCTGGCGGAGGAATAAGAGCCAAGGAATTCCAGCAGCACCTCGCTGGCACACGTATTTTTTTTTAATCTTTTCAACTCAAACATTCTTCAACGTTTTCAATAACCCCACATGCACATGTGTTTCAGATTGAACTTGAACACTTGTATTTTAAAACTGTGTTTTGAAACTAGAAAGTCATGTTTGTGAAAGCAGCAGTGGACGGCGAACCCAGTGCAGTGCTATGATCACTAATTATTAAGGATTACCTACCACGTTTTTATAAATTCACTCGGACAGGTAAACACCACTGCTCCAGGTGTTTTAGGTGTTTGGACAGACAGGCTTTCATGCAGTGTTGGTCTAGTTGCCAGAGTAAACACTGGTTGAAAGGGAAACATTCATACATCCATACGTTTTTTCTCTCTGAATATCTCCTCAACTGCTTATGATAGAGATTTGATGTTGGGATCAAATTAAATGGTTTCCCCCCCAGTGGAGTTAACTGGGTTATCAAAGGCCGGCCATGTCTCTCACTGTCTATGGTGAGAGTCTGTAAAAGAATCATTGCTGACTTTCGACAAGACCAGGCTGCATGGCTGACAGCGTGTTTCTGCCATATGATGGCCTGATGAGCTGTCTAGTGTGTACTTGCCCTCGCACAGAGTCGGCTGAGATGGGCACCAGCCTCCCCACAACCCTAATTAGGATTAAGCGGTTCAGAAAATGAATGAAGACACTTCATTCATTCATTTGTGGAACCCCTTTAGGGGGGGCTGAAAACTATTTTAGCAGAATCAGTGTTAATCTTTCCCACACACAAGCATTAACACCTAGGGGCCATTTGAAAGAGCCGATTAGCGAAAGTGTATGCTTAAGACTGTCAGAGGAAAATGGACTACTTGGAGAAAAGCACAATGGAGAAACATGAAAACCTCACACAGACACAACCTTGGTGTGCACAACCAATGTGCACTCGAACCCAAGACTTTCTTGCTGTGAGATGGATGTGCTAAGCTCTACATTCTTCTTCTTCTTCCTTTCCTTTCTGCTGTTCCCTTCAGGGGTCGCCACAGCAAATCATCTGCCTCCATTTCACCCTGTGCTCTGCATCTTCTACTCTTACTCCAACGACCTTCATGTCCTCCTTCAACACATCCACAAATCTTCTCTTTGGTCTTCCTCTAGGCCTTCTGCCTGGTAGTTCCAACGTCAACATCCTACTACCAATATACTCACTATCTGTCCTCTGTACATGTCCAAACCATCTCAATCTACCCTCTCTGACTTTGTCTCCAAAACGTCTTACATGTGCTGTCCCTCTGATGTGCTCATTCCTGATCCTATCCAGCCTCGTTACTCCCAAAGAGAACCTCAACATTTTCATCTCTGCTACCTCCAGCTCTGCCTCCTGTCTTTTCCTCAGTGCCACTGTTTCTAAACCATACAACATCGCTGGCCTCATCACCGTCTTGTACACTTTTGCTTTCATTCTTGCTGACACTCTCCTATCATACATCACACCGGACACTTTTCTCCAACCATTCCAACCTGCCTGCACACGCTTCTTCACCTCTTTTCCACACTCTCCATTGCTCTGGATTGTTGAGCCTAAGTACTTAAAATCTTAAAATACTTGCTAACCTCTACATTATCGTGCTGAATAAATCCAATATTTTTATTTATTTATTTTTTGCTATTTTGCTCACAGGAGAAACTTGATTCTGCTCTGAAAATGCTGAAAGACAAGTTGGACTTCATTATGAATCTCAGAATGACTTCAGTGATGACACTTGAGCATATCAGGGTAATTTTTTTTTTTTTATTCTACTTTTTTCTCCAATGATCCACATAAAACTCATGAGGACTGCATGTGCTTTAGAGTCAGGCCAAGCAAACAGAAAGCCAAATAAAGCATCAATTCAGGAAGCTCCACCAGTTTCTATGTGAGGAAGAGAAGGCTCGGCTCTCTGCACTAAAGGAAGAAGAGTCAAAGAAAGTCCTGGCTATAAAGAAAAGAGATGAAGAACTGATGAACATGATTTCTTCTCTCTCAGACCTCATCAGCTGCACAGAGGAAGAGAGCACTGCAGACAATCTGATGCTGCTCCAGGTAAAAATACGACTGCTTTTACTCTGGAATTTCCGGAAATTTTTTTCGAACAGGACACAATTGTTTATGACGTGTTGACCCGCTGCCAGGACAGAACTCTTATTTATTCTATATTCCTCATAGCCTTTTAAACAGCTTTACTGTGTTTCATTTCTTTTCACAGAACTTCAAATCTGCCATGGAGAGGTATGCAAGAAATCCCTCTTTCTATAACAAAGGAAAACTACACCTTAAAAATATTATATGTATTTTTATTGATCCCCAAGTCCTGATAACTGGGTTATCATAGGCCGGCCATGTCTCTCGCTGTCTATGGTGTGAGGTTCATGTAAAAGAACCATTGCTGACTTTCGACAAGAGTAGCTGCATAGCCGTCAGCTTGTTTCCGCCCTGCGATGGCCTGGCGAGCTGTCCGGGGTGTACTCTGCCCTCGCCCGGAGTTGGCTGGGATGGACGCCAGCCTCTCCACGACCCTAATTAGGATTAAGCGGTTAGAAAAAATGAAATTCACTGATGAACTGATTTTTATTGATCTGATACCCTGCTGCTAGCTTTTAGATTGTGATGTATGATTGTCTCAGTAATGTCACAGAGTGATCTTGTTCCATAGCCTTTAAAAAATAGAACCCTTCAGTGATATCTCCCACCACACACACACACACACACACACACACACACACACACACACACACACACACACACAAAACAAAGCAGTATATTTTTATATAAAAACTTGTAAACCATGTATTAATTTATAAGCCAAAGCAGAGAACCCCAGACCAAAGTGTAGCGATAATGCACTGGCACAGTCCGCAATCACTGTTAGAAAACAAACAAACAAAAAAAAATTGCACTGAAGTTTCTGTTAGCTCTCAGAAGCAAAACAGCAAGATCTTTTCTCTCCATTTTCCAGAGACATCCAACATCATAATAATGAGCAATCCTGCATGGAAAGTATGGTAGTAGGGTTATTGGGACTAATGCTCAGGAGAGACGTCTTAGAATACATCACAGCTTTAAAGCTAGCTTGACTAGTTAGCAGTGAGTGTAATGGTGTTGATGGCAATCTTAGTAGAAGAGTAGAAACTTTGAATATATATATATATATATATATATATATATATATATATATATATATATATATATATATATATATATATATATATATATATATTTTACCAAATTGTACAGATGAGCCAGCAGTATCAGCATGTACCTGAAAGAACAATGTGGAAAACATAAGACATCAAACTGAAAATAGATCAACATTAAATAGAGGTTGGTTTCATCATCATCCTGTCATACCACTGCTGGCAGATGGCCTCCACAACCTTCATAGTTGTGGGTTTGAACCATAACTCACCACGCTGGTTCAGTGTGGGTTGGTGAGTGGTTTGAGTAGAAACACGCTGACGGCTTTGCAGCTACTCTTTACGAAAGTCAGCAATGGTTCTTTTACACGCCTCTCACCATAGACAGTGAGAGACATGGCCTGCCTTTGATAACCCAGTTATCTGCACTGGGGGGACAGTGACAACCTTGTGGGGACTCGAACCCCCAACCTTAGGATCGGCGATCCTGCACCTTAACCGCTAGACCACCGCTGCACCGTTGATGTTGATTTATTTGCTTTAAATAATATCGGTATTTGCAATTCTTACAGCGTAATTTGTGCATATGAGATTGAGATTGAGATTTCCTTTCGGCTTTTCCCCTTTATCAGGGGTCGCCACAACGGATTAATCGCACGTTTGATTTGGCATAGGATTTTACGTCGGATGCCCTTCCTGACGCAACCCTTTAGCAAGGGACAGAATCACGCTGACGGCTTTGCAGCTACTCTTTACGAAAGTCAGCAATGGTTCTTTTACATGAACCTCTCACCATAGACAGTGAGAAACATGGCTGGCCTTTGATAACCCAGTTAGCTGTACTTGGGGGATGTGGGGGGTGGGGTTTACTAGTCAAGCACCTTGTTGATACGCCACTTGGGAGCCAGGGTCAGTGATTTTTTTTTTTGTTTAATGAAAAACAGCCGAGTGATTAAATTAAACTCTTCTTCTTTCTGCAGAACCCAGAGCTCAGCACCAAATCCCCAGGTATTTCATGGAGCATTATTAGATGAAGCCAAGCACCTGAGTAACCTAAAGTTCAGGGTGTGGAAGAAGATGCAGGCAGTTGTTACTTACTGTAAGTACCTCAAAAACAAACAAAACCCACAGTAAGGCATTGGGGTTCCTTCTTTATTACTGTAATTCCTTTTACAGTTTGAATCTTCCTTCTTACCCAGTTCCTGTGACACTGGACCCAAACACAATGCACCCGTGTCTCAGGCTGTCAGAAGACCTCAGCAGCATCTATTACAGCAGTGTTGGTCATCCTCTTCCCACCAATCCTGAGCGCTTTTGTGTCAGTGCAGAGGTTCTTGGCTCGATCGCCATTGGCTCCGGTACGCACATCTGGGAGGTTGAGTTGGGAGATAGTGACGACTGGATCCTGGGTATAGCCAGTGTGTCCGTTAAGAGGAACTTTGAGGTCCAGGCACGGCCAGAGAATGGGTTCTGGACACTGTGCATGCGAGATGGAGAGTACAGGGCCATGACGTCTCCTGTAAAGAAGCTGAAGCTGGAAAAGAAGCTGCAGAAAGTGGGAGTGGAGGTGGATTGGGATGCAGGGGAGGTTTGTTTCTCCGACCCTGATGATGGGAATACACTGCATAAGTTCACACAAGCATTCACGGACAAAGTGGTGCCGTATTTTTACACGCAGAGTAAGAAGCCTCTGAGGATTCTACCCCAGCTGGTGATGATTTCAGTAAAAAAAAGCTGAAATAATTGGAATTGATATTTTATCAGGAAGTTGCTTATGCTTGGGGTAATGTTAGAAAATATTGATAAAAAGGTTATGAGTCTAAATCTTAGCACCATTTGTGACTTACCGGCTAAAAATGTATCTGTGAAACTTTAGCTGTCATGATGTGAGAAGAATTTCCTGACTACTTCTTCACTTCCTGCTTGGCTGCCAGGGCCACCGGACCTTGAGTCACACAAAAATGTACTTTACCTTAAAACACTAATTTAGATTATATGACTGTCTAGTGCATATTTGCATATGAGAACCTGATTGGTCCTGGCATTTTATGTGTTACCTGAAACACGTTGGGAATTAACACATATTTTACTGTTTACTTCCATATTTAGCTTCTTTGAGTTTCCTAAAATAATAACTCACTCATCTTCAAGAAGCACTTTATCTTGCTCAGAGTCTATCTTGGGAATGCCTGAAGTGACCTGGGTATAAACCTGAGATCAGCCATAGGGCATTAATCACACAAAGTCATGCCAGGGGCCAATGTAGAAACAATGATAAAATAAAATAAAAGCAAAACATATCTATACAACACACACACACACACACACATATATACACACACACACACACACACACACACACATATATATATATATATATATATATATATATATATATATATATATATATATATCTTCTTTTCCTTTCGGCTTTTCCCTTCAGGGGTCGCTACAGCGAATCATCTGCCTCCATCTCACCCTATCCTTTGCATCTTCTTCTCTTACACCAACAACCTTCATGTCCTCTTTCACCACATCCATGAATCGTCTCTTTGGTAGTCCTTCTCAAAAAATTAGCATATTGTGATAAAGTTCATTATTTTCTGTACTGTACTGATAAAAATTAAACTTTCATATATTTTAGATTCATTGCACACCAACTGAAATATTTCAGGTCTTTTATTGTTTTAATTCTGATGATTTTGGCATACAGCTCATGAAAACCCAAAATTCCTATCTCAAAAAATTAGCATATCATGAAAAGGTACTGTAAACGAGCTATTAACCTAAACATCTGAATCAACCAATTAACTCTAAACACCTGCAAAAGATTCCTGAAGCTTTTAAAAACTCCCAGCCTGGTTCATTACTCAAAACCACAATCATGGGTAAGACTGCCGACCTGACTGCTGTCCAGAAGGCCATCATTGACACCCTCAAGCAAGAGGGTAAGACACAGAAAGAAATCTCTGAGCGAATAGGCTGTTCCCAGAGTGCTGTATCAAGGCACCTCAGTGGGACGTCTGTGGGAAGGAAAAAGTGTGGCAGAAAACGCTTCACAACCAGAAGAGGTGACCGGACCCTGAGGAATATTGTGGAGAAGGGCCGATTCCAGACCTTGGGGGACCTGTGGAAGCAGTGGACTGGGCTACAGGTGCCGCATTCCCCAGGTCAAGCCACTTTTGAACCAGAAACAGCGGCAGAAGCGCCTGACCTGGGCTAAAGAGAAGCAGCACTGGACTGTTGCTCAGTGGTCCAAAGTACTTTTTTGGATGAAAGCAAATTTTGCATGTCAGTCAGAACTCAAGGTGCCAGAGTCTGGAGGAAGACTGGGGAGAAGGAAATGCCAAAATGCCTGAAGTCCAGTGTCAAGTACCCACAGTCAGTGATGGTCTGGGGTGCCATGTCAGCTGCTGGTGTTGGTCCACTGGGTTTTATCAAGGGCAGGGTCAATGCAGCTAGATATCAGGAGATTTTGGAGCACTTCATGCTTCCATCTGCTGAAAAGCTTTATGGAAATGAAGATTTCATTTTTCAGCACGACCTGGCACCTGCTCACAGTGCCAAAACCACTGCTAAATGGTTTACTGACCAT
>CM045728.1:89287349-89477349 GCA_024760905.1 Plotosus lineatus | reverse complement strand
CTCAAGTCAGCCAATACAAACATGTTCTGTCCTTTCAAGTATACTTTGTGTGCCTTTACCTTTAGAACCTGATAAACTGGTTTGGTACTTTTATGCAAACCCTTACTGCAAAAAAACAAATGTTTTATAATCATCAGCATGATTCAGTTTGTTCATGCCTGTTATTATAACATCAATTGTATAGACTCTATCCCTCACTCTTTTTCACTCATTTGCTGAACTGTTCAGTTGTACTTGGCTTCTGGGGGAGAGGCTGGAGCCATGAACAGCTCACATACAAACAACCATTCATACTCACACTCACACCTAGGGCAAGTTGGAGCAGCCAATTTGCCTAATGTGCATGTCTTTGGATTGTTGGAGAAAACTGAAGTACGCAAAGAAAACCCAAACAAACATGGCAGAACATGCAAACTCGACATAGAAATTCCCTTGCCGAGTTTGGGTCTTGAATCACCACCACGCCGCAAGTGCTATCTAGCCATGTCCAAATTTTTTTCTATGACATTTTTATCAACAATTTTAAGTCATCACAAATCAATTAAATTTGCGAGGCCTGTTGAGCTGTCTAGGGTGTACCCCGTCCTCGCCCAGAGTCTGTTGAGATGGGTACCAGCCCCCCCGTGACCCTAATTAGGATTAAGTGGTTCAGAACTTGAATGAAGAATGAAGACAATAAAATTTATTTAACAAAATCATCACACCAAGAAAACTTAAATCTGTTAAAACTGATGATGTCTGTGATATGATTCAATTCCTACAGTAATCCTATTATATTATTCTTAAACCTATTTCCAAATGTTCTTCAACTCATTTGACATAAAATATTTTTATGAGTGGTACAGTGGTGTTCAGCAAGAAGCTCCTGGGTTTGAGATATGAGCTATGCTTGGCTGTTTTTGTGTGAGGTCTCCATGTTCTCCTTGTGCTTGCTTGGGTTTCCTCTGGGTACCCCGGTTTCCTCCTGCAGTCCAAAGGCTTGCACATTAGCTCTTTGACTTTTGCAAATTGTCCCAGGTGTGAGTATGAATGGTTGTGTGTATGAGCATGTGTGTATTGGCCCTACAATAGCCTGAGCTGTTCAGAATGTACTTCACCTTTACCTAGTTGGTTGAGATAGGCTTTAGCCTCTCTGCAACCCTTATAGGATTAAGTGGTTCAAAAAAAATGAATAAATGGATAATAAATGGATGGTCATACATTTAGAAACACATATACACACACACGCACACACACACACACACACACACATTCAGCCTCCCGCAATCCCAATAAAGGATAAACGTCACAGAATATATTTGTATGCATCCGATCACATGACTAATTTTCTCTTTTAATTTTATCTTCTTCTTTTCCTTTCGGCTGTTCCCTTCAGGGGTCGCCACAGCAAATGATCTGCCTCCATCTCTCCCTATCCTCTGCATCTTCTACTCTTACTCCAACGACCTTCATGTCCGCCTTCACCGCATCCATAAATCTTCTCTTTGGTCTTCCTCTGGGCCTTTTGCCTGGTAGTTCCAACCTCAGCATCCTACGACCAATATACTCACTATCCCTCCTCTGTACATGTCCAAACCATCTCAATCTAGCCTCTCTGACTTTGTCTCCAAAACATCTAACGTGTGCTGTCCCTCTGATGAGTACATCAGAGGGACAGCACACGTTAGATGTTTTGGAGACAAAGTTTTTTAATTTTATATGTGTGAGCAAAACTTATTTCTGTGACGGGATGGGTCAATTTATGGGGTTTTTGTTCTGTTAGTAAAATCTGTCTGACTGGAAAGTCTCCAGTAATAAGCAGATAAACAAACAGACATACATAAGTATACAACTAAATAGATGAATGAATAAATAAATAAACAAATAAGGAATTAAATAAATAAACAATCAGAAATATAAAAGTACTGAAACTGCCTGGCAAGATGTCCAGGGTGTACCTTGCCCTTGCCCACAGTTGGCTAAGATGGCTGCCAGCCTCCCTGCAACCCTCATGAATTAATGAATTAGTTATTATTATTATTATTATTATTATTATTGTAATTTATAAAATATAAATAAATAAATAAGTTGATAGACTGATGAATAAATAAATGAGGAAAAAGACAATCCTTTTTTTTGAAAATTATCTTTTTATTACTACACTTTAAAAGCCTGCACAGTAGATGGCACAGCAGATGACACATTCACCTCAAAGCAAAAAGTTCCTGGGTTCGAGTCCCTGGCTTGGCAACAGCATTTCTGTATGGAGTTTGTATGTTCCTCTGGGTATTCAACATGAGAAACGCACATAAGGCTAATTGTTTGTTCCAAATTGTTGGCTTTATGTTATGATGAATTACGGAGCTGTTCAGGGTGTACCTTAGCTTCAACCAGTGTTGGCTAAAAAAGGCTTCAGCCTTCTGGCAACCCTAATAGGATTACACACTCACACTTTCATTTGCTGAACTGCTTAATCCTGCTAGGATCACAGCCAACTCTGGGTGAAGGCAGAGCAAACCCGGAATAGTTCACCAAATCGTAACAGGGCATCACACACAACCATTCACACTATGATTCACACCCAGGGTATAGTATAACAAACGGTGCGCATGAAAATCTACAGAAACACCAGCAGCTCTGCTGGATTTTATAATCTAAATCAAGATTAGCACCGCCCTGTGTCGGTGCACAGAGAGGACACATGGGAGGACAGTTGTGTCCCTGTGGGTTTCGTACAGTGTAGGACTGGACATGTTTCTAAATATGTTGCTCACCTGCTGTCACTTTGGGATTGAGCTGAGACACCCCCCCCCCCACACACACACACACACCATGTTAGAAAAACAGAATCTTTGGAGATCATCTCTTGTGTTTATCACTTTAACTTTGGGGAACTTTGGCTGATTCTAATTATAAAAGTTTTAAAACTAAATCAGTCAAGATATAACATTCATCAGCTCATTTTCTGTAACCGCTCTTAATCCTAATTACCAGTATGGGCTGGCTGGCGCCCATCCCAGCTGATTCTGGGCGAGGGCAGCCTCCACCCTGGACGGCTCACCAGGCCATCACAGGCCAACATGCTGACGGCTTTGCAGCAAACTCTTTACAAAATCAGCAATGGTTCTTTTACATGCCTCACACCATAGACAGTGAGAGACATGGCTGGCCTTTGATAACCCAGTTATTTGCACTGGAGGAGACAGGGACCACCCTTGGAGAGTGGGGCTTGAACCTCCACCCTTAGGCTCAGTGATCCAGCACCTTTAACCACCAGGCCACCACTGCCCTGAAGATATAATGATCATTTAAATCAGGGGTTCCCAAACCTTTTCCTGTGAGGGCCACATAACTTTTCCCTTCTCTGATGGGGGCCGAGGTCAGTTTGTAACAGAAAAAGTGTGACGATCGCAGGGCTGCCTAAACGTAAACATGTATTGTTTTCCAGTAAGCCCCGCATAACCAAATATTAGTAACCCTTTCTGGGACCATCAGAGAAAAAAGTCAGGAAATAAATAATAAAAGAAACACTGGTTGCTATCAGTTCAGCAACCCGAAAGCTTCCCGAACAGATGACTGGTTCAGCCGAGCCCGGCGTACAAATGTATTCTCCTGAGCTAACGGTCCACTTTTTAGATTTGAGAGTTTGTCTCCTTGTATTTGGCCTCGCAAGCGATCATATCGTCTTCGTGAACGGGATTCAGAGTGTCGGTGCAGATTGTATTCTTTGAATATCGCCACTGCGTCTTGACAGATGATACAAACAACCTTTTCTTTGCATTGAACAAAAAAATAATTGTTTGTCCACTGCAGGTTAAATACTCTGCATTCTGAATCAATTTTTCTCTTCCATAACCTTTTCACCATTACTCCATTCTATTTGACGGGGGGGAGTCTAGGATTTTTGTTTGGTGGGGAGGGTGAGGGGCTGGGTAGTGGTGGTGGTGGTTCAGATAGGGGCACAGACAGCAGAAGGGTGGAATAGTTGTCATGTTCTAGGTATGTATTAGTCTTGATTGCGTAGCCAGACTAAAAAAATAATAATCATAATCAGTCTCTGGTATTGTTCAGGGGGCTGGGCCAAATGTGGAGACGGGCCGTATTCGGCCCACGGGCCGTAGTTTGTGAACCACTGATTTAAATTATAAAATACACACCCTAATGGAAGAATTGGGTGTTTATTATTATTATTATTATTATTATTACTATTATTATTGTTGTTGTTGTTGTCGTTATTGTAAATATCATTATTATTCATCCATTCATTCATTTTCTGAACTGCTTAATCCTGATTAGAGTCGCAAGGAGGTGGTGCCCATCTCAGCCGACTCCGTGCGGGATACACCATAGACAACTCCCCAGGCCATTACAAGGCCACATTTCACACAACCATTCACACTCACTCACAGTCACTCACATCTAAGGGCATTTTGGAACAGCCAATTATCCTATTGTGCTTGTTTTTGGATTGCGGGAGGAGACCGGAGTACCTGGAGGAAACCTACGCAATCACGGGGAGAACATGTAAACGCCACACAGAAATGCACAAGCTAGGAATTGAATCCAAGCTTTCGTGTGGTGAGGCGGACATACTAACTATTACGGCACCGTGCTGCCCTATTATTATTATTATTATTATTATTATTATTATTATTATCATTATTGTGTATTTCTGATAATTTAGAGCTTTATGGTTGTTATATTTAAACATACAGTGGTATGAAAAAGTATCTGAACCTTTTTGAATTTCTCACATTTCTGCATAAAATCACCATCAAATGTGATCTGATCTTTGTCAAAATCACACAGATGTAAAAACAGTGTCTACTTTAACTAAAACCACCCAAACATTTATAGGTTTTCATATTTTAATGAGGATAGCATGCAAACAATGACAGAAGGGGGAGGAATAAGTAACTGAACCATCACATTTAATATTTTGTGGCTCCCTCTTTGGCAGCAATAATTCAACCAGACGCTTCCTGTAGCTGCAGATCAGTCTGGCACATCGATCAGAACTAATCTTGGCCCATTCTTCGTTACAAAACTGCTGTAGTTCAATCAGATTCTTGGGATGTCTGGCATGAATCGCTGTCTTGAGGTCATGCCACAGCATCTCAATGGGGTTCAAGTCTGGACTTTGACTTGGCCACTCCAGAACGTGTATTTTGTTCTTCTGAAACCATTCTGAAGTTGATTTACTTCTGTGTTTGGATCATTGTCTTGTTGCAGCATCCATCCTCTTTTTAGCTTCAACTGTCTGACAAACGGCCTCAGGTTTTCCTGCAAAACATCCTGATAAACATCCTGATAAACTTTTGAATTCATTTTTCCACTAATGACTGTAAGTTGTCCAGGCCCCGAGGCAGCAAAACAGCCCCAAACCATGATGCACCCTCCACCATGCTTCAGGGTGGGGATGAGGTGTTGATGTTGGTGAGCTGTTCCATTTTTCCTCCACACATGACGTTGTGTGTTCCTCCCAAACAATTCAACTTTGGTTTCATCAGTCCACAAAATATTTTGCCAAAACTTCTGTGGAGTGTCCAGTGCCTTTTTGCAAACATTAAATGAGCAACAATGTTTTTTTAGACAGCAGTGGCTTCCTCCTTGGAGTCCTCCCATGAACACCATTCTTGGCCATTGTTTTACATATAGTTGATGTGTGCACAGAGATATTGGACTGTGCCAGTGATTTCTGTAAGTCTTTAGCAGACACTCTAGGGTTTTTTTTTTTTTACCTCTCTGAGTATTCTGCGCTGAACTCTTGGTCTCATCTTTGGTGGACAGCCACTCCTTGGGAGAGAAGCAACAGTTCCAAACTCTCTCCATTTGTATACAACTTCTCTGACTGTCGATTGATGAACATCCAGACTTTTAGAGATGGTTTTGTATCCTTTCCCAGCTTTATACAAATAAAAAATTCTTGATCGCAGGTCTTCAGACAGCTCTTTTGAGCGAGCCATGGTGCACATCAGACAATGCTTCTCATCAAGACAATTCTTACCAGGTGTGTGTTTTATAGTGGGCAGGGCAGCTTTAAGCCCCTCATCAGTGATTGGGCACACACCTGACTTAAATTGTTTGGTAAAAATTGGTTTCAATTGCTCTTTAAGTCTCCTTAGGCAGAGGGTTCAGTTACTTATTCCTCCCCCTTCTGTCATTGTTTGCATGCTATCCTCATTAAAATATGAAAACCTATAAATGTTTGGGTGGTTTTAGTTAAAGCAGACACTGTTTTTTCATCTGTATGATTTTGACAAAGATCAGATCACATTTGATGGTGATTTTATGCAGAAATGTGAGAAATTCAAAAAGGTTCAGATACTTTTTCATACCACTGTAATCAGATTTTCCTCACTGTTATTGTAATAAGATTAATTTTTTTGTCCTGTCAGTGCAGCTAACTGGGTTATCAAAGGCGGGTCATGTCTCTCACTGTCCATGGAGAGAGGTTCATGTAAAAGAACCATTGCTGACTTTCGTAAAGACTAGTTGCAAAGCCATCAGCGTGTTTCTGTCCCTTGCTAAAGGGTTGTGTCAGGAAGGGCACCCGACGTAAAAACCTCTGCCAAATCAAATGTGCGAATCATTCGCTGTGGCCACCCCTGAAAAAGGGAAAAAGCTGAAAGGAAATCTCTCTCTCAGTCTTATATCAATAACAGAATCATAAATAGCAATTGAAATCTAAAAATAGTTTTAGGACACTTTTAAGCTTAAAAAATCTATTAAAACAAAATTTTACATTTAATCTGAGGCTTCTCAGAAATTTTACTTCTGCAAAAATGTCTGCAACATTATACAGCATTACTGCAACATTCAAATTGTAAGAGACTACTATTTAATGTGTAGTCTTTAAGTAACACCTTTACACCACTAAAAATTATACACACTGGGAATCAAACATCATAGGAAGGCTATTCTCAGAGCTCGGCAGCCTGATCCACTTAAAACCTGTTCAATATGAAATGGAATAATGTAATTAATATTTATTAAAGTTCCTGCGATGGCTGGGCAAACTGTCCAGGGTGTACTCTGCCCTCATCCAGAGTCAGCTGGGATGGGTGCCAGCCTCCCCGCCACCCTAATTAGGATTAAGCGGTTACAGAAAATGAATGAACGAATGAATTTATTAAAGTTTAAAAACAGATGAAAAACCTGAAATATAAATGAAAATGAAAGAACTAAAATTCAGTCTAGAATTTAAAGGCTTACATTTGGTTATGATAATTATGATCGCACGATGTTGATGGTATCATATTATACCTTAATTTGAATACATTCCTATCTGCTATGATCCACACCCCCCAACTCACAATTATAAGAGTTGAACAAATATCTAGCAAAAAAATAAAGAAAAAGAAGAAAACACTTACACCCAGATCGAAGGGGATATCTGCCGTGGATGTGCGATGGATCAGATAAAAAGGGTTGTGGAGTTAGAGTTCTCTGTATAAACTTTGTTAAACCCTGAGGAATTAGAAATATAGAAGAGAGGGAGGATCGTTGTCGGCCATGCCTCTGGAGAAATGTTCGACATGGTGTTTTGTTAAATGTTCTCCTGTGATGGTTTTATCTGCAGGTGACAACCACAGCGATGATGCTGTTTATCTCACACACAAATTTTGGTGCTTATGGAAATGAATGCTTTACAATCGCAGTCCACATGAAATTCAAATAAAACCCCTTTAACCCTTTAAATATTAAATTACTATTTACTTATTGGTCAGAAAGTGTATCTTTCACAACCGCATTCAGTAACACACACTACAGAAACAATAACACGAACGTGATGTGTGTAGCTCTGAGAAATGAACTGGAAATGTACTCTTAGGGTTCATCAAGGGTTCTTGAAATCTTTAGTAGAAATCGAATGGTTCTTTGTGGAACTGGCACAATACTTCAGGTGGGGCAAGAGTGGTTTAGATTTAAAAAAAACAAAACATTAAGACAACAAAACCTTCTTCTTCTTCTTCTTCTTCTTCTTTTTTCCTTTCGGCTTTTCCTTTCAGGGGTCGCCACAGCGAACCATCCGCCTCCCTGTCCTCTGCATCTTCTACTCTTACTCCAACTACCGTCATGTCCTCCTTCACCATATCCATAAATCTTCTCTTTGGTGTTCCTCTAGGCCTTCTGCCTGGTAGTTCCAACATCAGCATCCTGCTACCAATATACTCACTATCCCTCCTCTGTACATGTCCAAACCATCTCAATCTAGCCTCTCTAACTTTGTATCCAAAACCCCTTACATGTGCTGTCCCTCTGATGTACTCATTCCTGATCCTATCCATCCTCGTTACTCCCAAAGAGAACCTCAACATTTTCATCTCTGCTACCTCCAGCTCTGCCTTCTGTCTTTTCCCCAGTGCCACTGTTTCTAAACCATACAACATCGCTGGCCTCAACACCGTCCTGTACACTTTTCCTTTCATTCTTGCCGATACCCTCCTATCACACATCACACCGGACACTTTTCTCCAACCATTCCAACCTGCCTGCACACGCTTCTTCACCTCTTCCAACAAAACCTACTGATACACCGAATTCACCAAACCTAATTCATTGAAGGAGTTCTATAAAATAAGTGGAAAAAGAACATGTGTTTTTTAGGATTCAGGATATTCCTAAAGAGAGAATCAGATTAAGCACTCTTAAAGATCAGATATTAGACCCATTTTCAAATCCTCCTTTCGGATATGAGTGGTGCACCAAAGTATGATCAACAATCCAAGAAACGCCACAATTCTTTAGGACACCGCCTTTGATTTTACGTTTGCGTGTTTGTCCTCCTCCTCCCATTTAAAAAAGTCCCACCTCCTGTGAGATTATACAACGTAAGAGTCCTGTAACTATGAAAACCTTGCTGCTCTGAACTGAGGTGCAGTTTGGGGGTTCCCCCTCCTCGGTTCCTGGTCGAGCTGTTTCAGAGGCATCTCACAGAACAATGACCCCGGGCTGATCCACGTTTTCTCGGAAGGGGTTTATGTCTCATAATTCTCTCTGGAACATCTTCTGATTGTTCAAGAGGAGCTGGAAGTTATGCACACAACCCTTTTGCAAGGAGCAGAAACACGCTGCTGGCTATACAGCTACTCTTGTAAAAAGTCAGCAATGCTTCTTTTACATGAACCTCACACCATAGACAGCGAGAGACATGCCCGGCCTCTGATAACCCAGTTAGCTGCACTGGGGGGACAGTAACAACCTTGTGCACAGTGGGACTTGAACCCCCAACCCTAGGATCAGAAATCCAGCACCTTTTACCACCAGGCCACCACTGCCCGTCTTGCTCCGCCCTCTACCTCTGCCGTTTCAGTCTGTTCCCTTATCTGCCCACCTTCTCCCCTCAGCTTTTGCACACTTTTTCATATTCTGGATAATTGTAGATTGGGTGGAGTTAGCTGAGAGCTGGGGTATAATTACAATGCAACTGATGGAAGTTGTAGGTGTTCTACTGGGAAAATAAATAATTCATGTACATGATATAAAATGGGCATGTATGATAACTAACTCATTTGCTGAATTGCTCAGTCCTATTGGGGTCACACGGAATCTGAAACCCACAGGCTAGGCACACCCAGAACAGCTCGCCATACCATTACAGGGCAAAGTATACATACAACCATTCACACTCAGATTCACATCTAGGGGCAATTTGGAAAAAACAATTAACCTAATGTGCTTGCCTTTAATCAGTGGAAGGAAACCGGAGTACCTCGAGGAAACCATGGCAAGCACAGGAGCACATATAGACTCTACACAGAAACGTACATGCCTGGGACACAAACCCAGGACCTTCTTGAGGTGAGGCAGATGTGCTGTGGTTCTAGATCCATATTTTAGTATGATGATACGGTTCTGAACAAAACCAGTTTTATATGAAATCACAACTTTCTTCTCTCATCTGATCACTTTCATTGAGGACATTCATTGAAACGCAAGCAACAGTAATGATAACGAGACTTAATTTGTTATTTTTATGGCTAACAGTCTTCCTGTATATCAGGTTTCTGTGAGTGATGAGGCATGAAATGTGAACATGGGTGTGTTTACTCTCAAGCATGAAGCCCCTGAGGTCCAGTATGGGGGATATGTTATACTCTGGGACTGGATACAAATTGAAGCATGAGATCCCAAGTGATACATCGTATCACTCCCACCTCAATCACACTTCTGGAGTCTTGTTTATATAAATCCACTCTTCTCAGACACACAGCAGGTATGGCCAGTGCACAGCTGACACACGGGTACCCGAGTCACAACCTGAGAGATAGCTGACTCGATGCTAATGAAGAGGTATGTGATGGTTGCTGTAAGTATTCTTACACTTTCACAAGAAGTGTCAAGGACATTAGTAAAAATGTTGAAACTGGTACTGAAATATATCTATCTTGATCCCTGGATTAATTCCATGGTCTTTATCATCTTTAAAATCCAGTCTTTACACTGAAAACATGAATATAGTGCATCATTAAATATAATTTTTGAGTAAAGCTTATAAAACTTTCTTGGTAGAGGATACACACCAGGGGTACTCAAAACATGTGCTTTAACACGAAAAGATTTGATCCCTTTTCACCCTGAGACTTTGATGCATGATTTAAATGAAAATAATGTATTTTTTTTTTATTTGATTGAAAATGTAGAAATGATATTTGTCAAATAGTATTCCTTTTATTTTTCAGTGTAATTTTTTTTTGATTATTCATTCATATTATGTTCTCTCTCTCTCTCTCTCTCTCTCTCTCTCTCTCTCTCTCTCTTTCACACACACGCACACACACACACACACACACACACACACACACACACACACACACACACACACACACGTATATGAATGTATAGCTGAATGTGTAAATGGATGTGAAGTGGATGTTAGATAAATTGATGTATGAATAAATGGTAGCTGGATGGATATTGGGATGAAGTGATGTAAAGATGGATGAATGTATAGTGGATGGATGGTGCATGGTGGATGAAGACTCTCAGATTGCAGGCTACTAATGCACTTAAAGTCTAGTCACAAACTGCTTCCACATAAATTGTATTTCAATAAAGCTTTGGTTTTACACACACACACACACACACACACACACACACACACACACACACACACACACACACACACACACACACACACACATAGTGTCACATGCATGTATTTTTTAGGTTATGTGACATCATAAAAATTATTACAACCCAGATTCACCTGATAGCCAACACTGTGTTATGGGATCATGGGTAATTAGTTGATTCTTGAGTCAAGTGCCAAATGGACCTATGAAGTGGGTTGGAAAATAAAAGGTCAGAAAAGTCATCCAGTGCCCAATTTATGAAAAGAAGAAAAGAGAAATGGCCTAAATATAAAGGTAAGCACTATGCAGACATGTCATCTCTATGAGTATTATGCATGTAATGAAATCGCCATAGCCTGATGTGAGTTATAGCGTGTTTATTAAGTTCTTGCTATTTTGCTACAACATACATACGACGACTGTATTTGGTTTTTAGTCTTTCTGAACTCGCATCTATTTGAATTTGAAGCATCATGTCATGTAATTAATTTTACGCCTAGTGTTTGCAACACATTGAGTGCAAGCTCGCATTTTATTCTGGGAACTTGGTTACTTGGTACATCCTGTGGAATTTTTAATGCTTTATGTTGTGAGTCTACACCAACTTACATGATGTCTCTAATATACAAAATCAAAAAGCAATAGGGCTACAGCATTCTCTGGCAGAAGAGAATTACATAAAAATGTACTATTTGTGCCGACATCCATCCATGAAAAGCGGCTAACAGAAATCTAGCCTAATTTGTGGATCGCTCTCAGAGTTGGCTTGACCCTTCCAGTAACTGTAGTAGAGAAGGCAGAAAGGAGTTTTTTAAAGCTGAAGCTAATTCAAACTCACACGAGGGCCACCATGTCACAGGAATATCTAACTGGCTTTGCCATCATCAGCATCAACCGAACATCTGCACCGCACATTTCATATGATGATGTAATTGATGATATTTCATCAAGGAAGTCAAGAAAGGTCAGGCTTTAGGCATTAATTTTTGCCATTTATTTTGTGTGTTTTTTTTACTGAAAGTACACAAGTGTGATAAATAGATTCTTTGAAGTATGTGGATGTATTTGTGTAATGAAAAACTTTTATTTACAATTTTTATTTTATTAATTTAATTAATAATTTTTCTATGTCTGTAAACTTTTTGTATTTACGATTGTATATATATTCTTATATTTTTATTCATTCAATTATTTTCTGAACCACTTAAGCCAGGGGTCACCAACACGGTGCCTGCGGGCACCAGGTCACCCACAAGGACAACATGAGTCACTCGCGAGCCTGTTCAGGGGTCAGGAACCTATGGCTCGCAAGCCAGACGTGGCTCTTTTGATGACTGCATCTTTCTCTCAGATAAATCAGGTGGCCTTTCTTAACAGAATAACTAATACATAATTTCGCTGGCCTTTAAATAAAAATAAAGAAAAAAACATCAAATAAGACAAAAACAGAAATAAATCTCACACATTTTAATCTATACATCTATTTTCAATGGCACTTGTCGCTGTGGCACACAGTGGAGAGCGAATCCTTTCTGTACTCCAGTGTGTGGGCGGGGCCGATACCTTGAAACTCTAATTTTATTGGATTATATGCAACAGCCTGCGCAAGTTGTTTTTGGGTAAAGAGGTTAATTTCCCTCATTTTGATTGGCTGATGTGCACGAAGCCAAGCAGAGCTGGCAAGCAAAACACAAATGGACACAATGAAAAAACTTCAACCCGCAGACCAGCTGATTGCCTTGGGATGCACCTCCTGTCACATAAACACTGCAGTGTGTGAGTCCTGTCGTATTGACCATGCACCACATGCACACGCGAGCAGTCCTTCTCACACCTGAAAAGCATCAAGACCAACCTGAGGTCACGTTTAATAGATGGAAGCCTAAACGCCTGCGTGAAGCTGAACCTCACCCCGTATCAACCAGACTACAAAGCTATCAGAAAAACCATGTAGCACCAGAAGCTGCATTAATAGTAAGAAGTACTTTTCTTATTAATAAATAACTTAGTTATAACAATGTTGTTTAAAATAAATTCAGAGTCGTATTATAGTCTAAAATAGTGGGGCAGTGGTGGTCTGGTGGTATAGGGTTCTGGATCACTGATCCTAAGGTTGGGGGTTCGAGTCCCACTCTCCACAAGGTTGTCACTGTCCCCCCCAGTGCGGCTAACTGGGTTATCAAAGGCGGGCCATGTCTGTCACTGTCTATGGTGAGAGGCATGTAAAAGAACCATTGCTGACTTTCGTAAAGAGTAGCTGCAAAGCCGTCAGCGTGTTTCTGTCCCTTGCTAAAAGGGTTGTGACAGGAAGGGCATCCGACGTAAAAACCTCTGCCAAATCAAATGTGCGAATCAGATGATTCGCTGTGGCGACTCCCGAGTAAAAGGGAAAAAGCCGAAAGGAAAAGAAGAAGAAGAAGAAGAAGATTATACTCTAAAATAGTAGTGGCCTCGTGGTAGAGGGCGCTTGATTACTGATCCTAAGCTTTGGGGTTCAAGCCCCACTCATCATAGGTTGTCACCCCCCCCAGTGCGGCGAAGTGGGTTATCAAAGGCCTGCCATGTCTCTCATTGTCTATGGTGTGAAGCATGTAAGAGAACCATTTTTGACAAGAATAGGCTGCAAAGCCGTCAGCGTGTTTCTGCCTTGCGATGGCCTGGTGAGCTGTCCAGGGTGTACTTTGCCCTCGCCTGGAGTTGGCTGGGATGGGTGCCAGCCTCCCCGCGACCCTAATTAGGATTAAGCGGTTACAGAAAATGATGCATGAACTACTTAAACCTAATGAGGCTCACGGGGAGGCTGACACCCTTCTCAGCTGACTCTAAGCAAGGACAGAGTACACCTGGACAGCTCACCAGGCTATCACAGGTCAGAAAAGACGCTGATGGCTTTGTAGTCTACTATTAACGAAAGTCAGCAATGGTTCTTTTACAGCCTCACACCATAGACAGTGAGAGACGTGGCTGGCCTTTGATAACACATTTAGCTGCACTAGGGGGACATTGACAACCCACTGAGAGTCGAGCTTGAACCCCTAACCTTGAGATCAGTAATTCAGCACCATTACTACCAGGCCATCACTGCCACCTATATTCTTTGTGTGTTTATATTTATGATACGGTACCTATTGTTCAATGAAGTGTTAATTTGTGCAAAATTATCTGTTTTTTCTTGTGCGTGGTGGCGTGATGGCGGAGCAAGGAAAGGACAATATGCAATTTATGTTTGGGGTGTGTGTGTGTGTGTGTGCGTGTGTATGTGTGTGTGTGTGTGTGTGTGTGTGTGTGTGTGTGTGTGTGTGTGTGTGTGTGTGTGTGTGTGTGTGTGTGTGTGTGTGTTCATAGTTATAAGGGTAGAGCCAGCTTGAATTTCTCTCTGTTTTCATGTAAAATATTTTATGGGAGTAGGAGCGAGATAAAAACATTTTTCCAAGATTATCTTCTATTCTTTCACACTCTGTTAATGACATTAGCCACTCTAGCTCAGAATATTCCCCACTATACAGACCCATTATAAATACACAAATAAAATGAAAAACCTTGTCAAATTTAAACATCAATTGAGAGAAAATTGTAAAAGGTAGTAAAAAGAGGTCGTTTGAGCATTTGAGAGCCAAGAATTTATGAACCCAGGAATATAAATTATCTCACTGTACTGTGAAAGATATTGAAAGTGTCACAATGTAAAACCATCATTTGTAATGATTTTAGATTTGCCTCTGAACACTTTGTTTTACATTGACTCTCATGAAGACATTTAGGGTGCAGCTATCAGTCAGTTAACTTCAACAAGTGCTATTAGCTCGGTGGTTACATGGTCAGAACCAGCACAATTTCCTCTGTTCTAATGTAAAATTTATTGGTGTAAACATTATGGAGGGGGAGCAAGTTAAAAAAAACTTTTTCCAGGATAATTTTCTCTCCCACTCTGCTGATGACATCATCCTCTCTATCCCATAACACTAATTATAAGCACACAAACTGATTGAAAAACGTTAACAAACTTAAAGAACAATTGAGAGAAAACCATAAAGGGTATGGTTTCTTGTTGCGGCATCAAAGTTAGGAGGGTTTCATGATTGTCCATCAATCTCTCCACATTCATTTCATCTGGATTTTTGCATTGTTTTTGGCAATTGTGTGACCATGGTAACATAAAACGCCAAATAAAACTAATGACACACTTCATGTTAGTGAGACACACATTTTAATATACATTGCGTGGGTGCACTTTGCCTTTTGACCTGCATTAACTGATGACACAATGACAAGATGATAACAAACAAAGGAGAGCCAATCTGGGGTCAGTAGTACGACATGCTGCACATAATTAATGAATGGATGGATGTATAGCGGATAGCACGTCTACCTCACAGTAAGAAGGCCTGGGTTTGATTCCCAGCCTGGGTGTTTCTGTGCAGAGTTTGCATGTTCTCCTCATGCTTGCCTGCTGAGATTGGTACCAGCCTCCCTGTAACCCTAATTAGGATTAAACGGTTCAGAAATGATGTATAGCTTGATAGCTATGTATGTATAGACTGTGGACGGCATGGTGACATAGCAGTTAGCATGTCCACCTTACAGAAAGAAGGTTCCGGGTTTGATTCCGGGGCTCAATAAGGGTTGTTTGTGTGTAGAGTTTATGTTTCTCATGTGCTTGTGTGGATTTCCTCCAGGTACTCTGCCTTTCTCACACAATAAAAAGACATGCACACTAGACTAAGTGGCTGTTCAAAAAATTGCCCATGGTTTTTGTTTGTGCATATGCCCTGAAATTAATTATTAGCTGTTCAGGGTGTAATCCCCTTCACCTAGGGTTAGCTGATATAGGTTCCAGACAACTTGCCTATTTGTTACATTTATATGCCCCACTTGGTATCTGATGTGGACGTCCAGAGAGTAGTCTGGTGGTGGCATTCTTCATTAATCACTGTGCAGGGTGTCTTGTATTGTGTTTCATAACTGGATTGATGGATGAATGTTATAATAATGTATGAAATGTCTTTATAAACATTGCAGACGTTCCTGTGGACAGTCCCTTTATCCATGTCAGATTTCTGGAATGCTGCTTGGAGGCGAAATGAGCCAAAGAATGAAGCAGCTGTACGCAGACACGACTTCTCACTCCCACTGACATCAAACTCATCAGTGCACCACGCAGCGCTCCAGCAGAATGATGAGGAACAAACATGCTCATCACTCTGTTCTGATAAATCACCTTAAAAAGAGAGAAAAAGAGCCAATTAAACACAAAGTGAGAGAGGTAGACACACAGAGAGGGAGAGACTGATAGAGTGAGAATGAGAGAAAAAAACACAAAGAGAATTGTGACATAGGCAGAGAGGGTGAGAAAAAAGTACATGGATAGAAAATTAAATTGGAGACAGAAAGAATGAGAGAAGTCAGAGAGAATGAATAAGGATAGACAGAGAGAGAATGAGAAAGAGAGCAGAGAGCACAGAGAGTGAGTGAGAAGAGAAAAACAGAGCCAGAGAAGGAGAGAAGAACGGGTAGAGAGAGCAGAGAGATAGGATAATTCACAAAAAAGGTGAGAGTTACAGGGAGAGACAGGGATAGAATGAGATGGAAAGACAAGCAAGGAGTGTGAGAAAGAAAGACAGACAAAGACAGTGAGAGGAAGGTAAATGAAGAGAAACACAAATGGAGGGAGAGAGAGAAAAAAGAGAGAGAATGACATATAGAGAAAAATATAGAGAATGAGTTAGGAGAAGGAGAGAAGAGGAAGACAGAGCAGGAGAAGGAGAAAAGGGCAGGCAAAGAGTGATAAGAAAGAAACTGAGTAGATATAAAAAGAGAATATTAGAGAAAAAGAAATAATAAAATGGAGAGATAGACAAAAAGAGTGTGTCAGACTTCAATGGACATGTTGGTTCAGGCAACAGAGGGGATAAGGAAGTGATGGGCAGGTTTGGTATCCAGGACAGGAACACAGATGGACAGATGCTGATAGATTTTGCAAAAACAATGGAAATGGCTGTGGTAAATACTTTCTTCCAGAAGAGACAGGAGCATAGGGTGACTTATAAAAGTGGAGGTAGGAGCACACAGGTAGACTACATCTTGTGTAGGCGATGCAATTTAAAGAAAGTCAGTGAGTGAAAAGTAGTAGTGGGTGAGAGTATTGCTAGACAGCATAGGATGGTGGTGTGTGGGATGACACTGATTGTGAGGAAGGTGAAGAAGGCAAAGGCAGAGCAGAAGACAAAGTGGTGGAAGCTGAAAAAGGAAGAGTGTGGTGTTGTCTTCAAGGAGGAGTTGAAACAGACTTTGGGTGGTCAGGAAGTGCTTCCAGATGACAACTACAGCTAATGTGATCAGCTAGGTAGGAGAATACTTGGTGTTATCTGGAAGGAAAGTAGATAAGGAGACTTGGTGGTGGAATGAGGAAGTGCAGGAGTGTGTACAGAGGAAGAGGTTAGTTAAGAAGAAATGGGACATAGAGAGGACTGAAGAGAGTAAACAGGAGTACAGGGAGACACAGCGTAAGGCAAAGGTAGTGGTGTCAAAGGCCAAACAGAGGGCGTATGATGACTTGTATGCTCGGTTGGACAGTAAGGATGGAGAAAATGATTTATACAGGTTGGCACAGCAGAGAAATAGAGACAGGAAGGACGTGCAGCACGTTAGGGTGATTAAGGACAGAGAGGGAAATGTATTGACTGATGACAGAAGTGTGCTGGGAAGATGGAAAGAGTACTTTGAAGAGCTGATAAACGAGGAAAATGCTATGGCGACCCCTGAAGGGAACAGCTGAAAGGAAAAGAAGAAGACAAAAAGAGTGTGTGAGAGAGGAAAAGATAGAGAGAAGGAAAATAGTTACAGAAAGTGAGGAGGCAAGTGGAGAGAAACAAATTGACCAGAGAGAGAGAGAGAGAGAGAGAGAGAGAGAGAGAGAGAGAGAGAGAAGAGCGAGCGAGAGAAAGAGAAAATGAGAAAGGGTGGAGAGTGAGGAGAAAGAAAAGGAGAAGACAAAGAGAAAGAAAGATGGTGTTGATGGGATGAAGTTTTAGAGACAGAAGTAGAAAGTGAGAAGGAGGTAAAAACACAAGTATGTAAGTATGAGAGTGAGTGAGAGAGAGAGAGAGAGAGAGAGAGACAGAGAGAGTGAGCAAGAGAGAGAGAGAGAGAGAGAGAGAGAGAGAGAGAGAGAGAGAGAGAGAGAGAGAGAACACTAGGGGGCAGTGTTGTATTGTTCCAAATTAAAATGTATGAAAAATAACATAATAATAATAATAATAAAAAGAAACCCCAAACCAGGACGGTTCACACGAGTTAACAAAAAAGTAAATTTATTGAAGGGATGCAATAAATAAATGATAAACTTTAAGCAATAATAAATATACTTTGTGGCATAAGTGGATATTACATCTACCTCATAGCAATAAAGTTCGGGGTTTAAAGATTTTCCAGGCCTTCTTCCTACAGTGCTGTGTATAAAGGAATTTGAAAGGAATTTCTAAAGGAATCCATGATTTTAAAAAAGATTCTTTAACATTGTGAAATAGTTTTTCGAGTGTGGAATTGCAACAGGCCCAGTAGGGGGTGCTGTGTAATTTTTATTTATGTATTTTTGGCTTGGCAAAGGTCTGCGCTCTCGCCTCTCTATTAGAGCATTAGACAACTATAAACTAAAGTATAATTTCTACAGTAACAAATCTCAAATGGAACTGTCAGGCAGATACTCCTCCATAACATATATAAAAGTATCTGAATGTAATCATTATTATGATGCTATTTACATGCTTTTGTAGTATTATTGGAAGGAATCTCCAGTGACAGTTCTTCATGATGAGTTTATGTTTTCAGAGTAGGCTTTAGCAAGTTTATCTTTATGAGAGAGAAAACAAAAAGATGATGATGAGGGAGTAATGGATGGAAGAATGGAATTTTTGGAAAATTGCTGCAGTACAAGATACTATATATACATATATATATATATATATATATATATATTGCAAGTAGTAATAGTTACTCTGCTTTATTGCATATCAGCCTAATGATAGTTATTTTAATTTAATAGCCTACACCAATTGAATTCTCGGCCCTCATTATTAGCTTGCGCATGCATTTTGGTATACAGTACTGTATTACTAAAATTTTGAAATTACTCATTAAGTACAACTCTTAAAAAGATTACAGACATCATCATTTCTATCTAACCTGAACAATCTTACTCTTCACATGCACTCATTCATAAATAATCCTAATCTGACTTCTTCTGGATCACAGAAATTTATAATAGATCAAACATATATTGGTACATATGTTTTTTTTTAGGCTTCCTGATGAGTGGACTACATTTCTCCAGCCATGGAAAGTACTGATGCTTCATTGGTCATGTCTGTCAGTTTGTGTGAACTACAGGCCAAGGCAAAGCTCAGAGATGAGGAAATATTTTCAAATTTTGCTAAGCACTAAATTATTTCATCCGTAATTCAGGATTTATCATCCTCTAGTGCAGCTAACTAGGTTATCACAGCTGGCCATGTCTCTTGCTGTCTATGTTTTTAATTGAAACATATTTTATTCATTGAAGAAAGGGATTGGGCACAAGTTATCCAATTTAGTGAAGATCTCTCCACGGATTATTTAGCCAATTAACCTACTGTGCATGTTTTTGGCCTGTGGGAGGAAACCAGAGTACCCAGAGGAAACCCACGCAAGCAAGGGAATAACATGCAAACTCCACACAGAAACACCCAGGCTTGGATTCGAACCCAGGCCTTCTTGCTGTGAGGCATGCATGCTAACCACTACACCACCGTGCTGTCAATGGTGTGAGGCATGTAAAAGAACCATTGCTGACTTTCGTAGGCTACAAAGTTGTCAACGTGTTTCTGCCCTGCGATGGCGTGGTGAGCTGTCCAGGGTGTGCTCTGCCCTCGCCCAGAGTTGGCTGGGATGGGCGTCAGCCTCCCTACGACCCTAATTAGGATTATGTGGTCACAGAAAATGAATGAATGAAGAATTTATTGTGTACAGCATGGGCATATTTACCCCTGAGGGTTGTTCACATACTTACAAAATATGACCATGCAAATAATTTCCCCTGTTTGAACAAAGTACAAATTCCAGATCAAAGAAGAACATGTAGTTCACCCACAGTCCAGTTTTTGGATATACAGTATTCCATTTATCGCTGCAGTAAGTAATTTGTGGGAGTCTACAAACTCTTTATCCGTTAGGATATTTCCTGTATACATTTTCTTGTCAAGAAAACACTAAACATAATTTCTCTGGAAGTTACTAAAGATCATAGCATGCACCGCAACAAGCTACCAACTGTGTGCCATCCAATCAGCAACAGAAAATCATTCATCTCACCCATGTACAGGGTGTTTATTAAATCTTATTATCAGTGGAAAATATTCTGTTTTCGTAATCTGAAGGTTAGGGGTTCAAGATCCAGTAACACCAAGCTGCCACTCTTCTGCCCTTGAAGAACCTTAACTCTCATTTGCACAGTTGTATTGAAATGACAACTGTAAGTTGTTTTGTGTAAGTTCATCTGCTGAAAGCTGTAAATATATTCATTCATTCATTCATTCATTCATTTTCTGAACTGCTTAATCTTAATTAGGGATGCAGGGAGGCTGGCGCCCATCTCAGCCGACTTTTGGCAAAGGAAGGATGTACTCTGGACAGCTTGCCAGGCCATCGCAAGGTCAACACTCACACAACCACTCATACTCACACTTACACCTAGCCAACTAACCTACTGTGCATGCTTTTGAACTTTGGGAGGAAACTGGAGTACCCGGTGGAAACCCACGCTAGTACAGGGAGAACATGCAAACTCCACACAGAAACGCTCGGCAATCGAACCCAGGAGCTTCTTGCTGTCGGGCGGACGTGCTAACCACTACACCACCGTGCCTCCCACGTTGTAAATATACTTAGCATATAAAACGAAACTTTAGCCACGTAATCTCCACAATGCTTAATACATTTTTCTCAAATATTTTCCGGACCACTCCGGAGCGTAAAAGTGGAATATTGTCCACAAAGCCCTCAGTCTGGAGTCTTTACAGTGTCAGGAGTGCAGAAGGTCTGACAGACTTTTTTTCTTCTTTTTTGTATGCATTGGTTGAACGTGGAACAAGGAAAACTTGGTGCGTGAGGACAGCACTTTCAACAGGATTTTACTCCTGAAAAACAATCTGGACTGCAGGAATGCTGATAATATAAACTCTACTATCTATTATGTGTACTGTATATAATTCTACAAAGAGGCTTCATGACACATGACGCCACTGCATACGTTTCCAAATCATCACAAAGAGAGATGTGAATGAACCCGTCCATACACACGTACAATGACTACACAACATATTATTACAAATCTAAACACCTGGCAATCTTTAATTCCGCTCTGAATTTGAAAAAATCTGCCAAGATCTCAGAGAATCTTTTACCGAGCATCAGGAGAAACGTGAAAGTTTAGTTTTTTTGGATTGTGATTTATACTATTTAGTAAGTCTTTTGGGTTTTTACACCCAAGCTGAGTGGCTCATCAGGCTGGTGCTTATACCTGGTTTCCATAGCATGAAGCAACCAGGAGTTCAACTCCTACTGGATGGGATGCTAGTCCATCGCAGGTTACCTTCCCAGTGTGTATATATATATATATATATATCTTTTTTTTTTACTGCTGGATGATTAGAGGCACACTTGTGGTTGAGACCTTGCCCAGGGGTCTTAGCACAGTGGGGGTCTCAGTGGGATTTGAACTCACAACCTCCCGATCATGAGCCCAACACTCTAACCACTACACCACCGGCCCCATGGGATGCTATTTAGTATTGTTATTTAAAATGTTATGGTGACAAAGTGATTTGCAGTCCTGCCTCACAGCAAAAGAAAGTCCTGAATGTTATTTTTGGTGTTGATTATGGTGTTTCTGTGTTGAATGTAATTGGTTTATAGGTGTACCCTTCCTTTGCTCAGAGATAACTGAGATAGGATCCAGCCTTCCTGTGACTTTAATAGGAATAAGTGGTTATGAAAATAAATTAATTTTGCTATTTGAAGTTGAAAAAAAAAAAAAATGTCATGTCATGGCATGGTGGTGTAATGGTTACCATGTCCACTTCACAGCAAGAAGGTCCTGGGTTTGATTCCCAGGGTTGGGCTTTTCAGTGTGTAGTTTGTATGTTCTCCCTGTGTTTGCATGGACTTCATCCAGGTACTCTGATGTTCTCCCACAGTCCAGTCATGCATATTAGGATAACTGGATGTTTCAAATTGCCCTTAACTGTGAGTGTGACTGGTTGGGGGTGTGTTGCCCTGGTGAGCTGGTAAGAGCATACATAGTCTTTGCCCAATGTCAGCTAAGATAGGCACCAGCAGACCCTAGCAGAGGATTAAGTGGTTCAGCAAATGAGTGTGAGAGTGAGATTATTTTCATCAGCCAAAAACATGAGAAAAACAGTCAAATGGCAGCCTCAGTCCAACTGTCCCAGCCAACTGAATTCAAACACACACACACAGACACACAGACAACCATAAATTTGATCCTTTGTTAATGTTCATGGTTATTTTTGTGAAGATCTCGTGATGCACATTACTTGGTGAAAGTATAGTCATCCTAAATCACCCGAGTGGCTGCAGTCATGTTTCACGTTATTAAAAAGTTTCCAGATACAAATTGACCTTCAGCGAAAATCTATAACCTTTTTTATAGGGACATCAGGCAGAATGGCATTTTCATTCATTCATTTTCGAAACCGCTTACTCCGAATTAGGGTCATGCCATCTCAGCCGACTCTGGGCAAGGGCAGGGTACACCCTGGTCTGCTCTCTACGCCATCATAGACTCAACACTCACACAACCGTTCACAGTCACCCTCACACCTATGGGTGACTTGGAACAGCCAATTAACCTACTGTGCATGTTTTTGAATTGCGGAAGGAAACCGGATTACCCGGAGGGAACCCACACAAGCATGGGGAAAACATGCAAACTCAGCACCGGCACACCCGGCCTAGAAATCGATCCCAGGCCTTCTTGCTGTGAACAGACAGACAGACAGACAGACAGATAAATATGTAGAGACAAGCAATATGGTATATGTCTGTCTTCCTTTCGGCTTTTTCCCTTTTACTCGGGAGTCACCACAGCGTATCATCTGATTCGCACGTTTGATTTGGCAGAGGTTTTTTTTACGTTGGATGCCCTTCCTGTCACAACCCTTTTTAGCAAGGGACAGAAACACGCTGACGGCTTTGCAGCTACTCTTTACGAAAGTCAGCAATGGTTCTTTTACATGAACCTCTCACCATAGACAGTGACAGACATGGCCCGCCTTTGATAACCCAGTTAGCTGCACTGGGGACAAACAATATGGTTCATATATATATATATATATATATATATATATATATATATATATATATATATATATATATATATATATATATATATATATATATATAAAACAATATACAAGATGGGCAATAAGGACAGACAGCTAGATAGATAGATAGATAGATAGATAGATATACTGTACTGACTCTGATAATCTCAGAGCGTTAGAGGGGGAAAAGGCATTTGAGTGCTTTGGATGAACTTTGAACACTTGCACACTTTCCAAACATGAGCAAAGCTAAATCAGGCCTCCAATTTTGTGCATGAGTAAAATAAACAGAGCACATGAGGGTGCACGTGTGGTTTTCTCTGAGAGTAAAGGAATCAGTGCGCAAGTTGTGTTTGCATATTAAAGCAGGAATTGTTTTTGAGATATAGGCAATGCAAACAATCACTTATGACCCCAATGAGACGATCTAAGAATGCAGGCTGTATAGAAAAATTTTAAGGTAGGATGAATGTCGTTCATGTTAAAAAACGGCTCTGCAATAAGGAATTGCACTCTTCACTTTAGGCTTGAGGAGAATGCCATAATAGTTTTGAGTTCCTGTGAAAATTTATAGAAATCCACAAACATACAATGCCTTTTTCCTCACATTTTTTGTCGTGATGTTTATTCTATGCTTTGAATGATCTCTTTTTTAATGTTGCAAGAATTAGAAACAGGAGGTTATAATACTGCAAAATCATCGGCATTGCTGCGCTAATGTGCCGTCGAGTGGCTCTGAGCAATCGCCAACACTTATCTGTCCCGAATCTTAGTGATAACTCTCACTGTTTTTTACAGTCGAATGAAATACTCTTCCTCATATGCCTTTTCTACGGGCAGCCCGAGCATCTGTGCACTCTCGTGTATTGATGTAGGCATCACAAAAAAAAATTCCCATCAGCTGTGGGTTGCAATGCAGTGCACATATTCATGCAAAGGCAAAAACATAAGTGAACCGGAAGACATCCTACACATATCCCTTACACGGTTCCTTTAAAGCACTATACAGTATATAAGATGCCAGTGACCTGTAAATGACTCAAGACCATTATTATTATTTAAAACAAATGATTACCCGGATGATATATTGCTTTTAGACCATCTGCCATTCAAATTTTTTGTGTCACCCTCCAACAAAGGTCTTCGCTACGGATGTTAGGACACAGCGTGTCTCTCATTCGATTCACATCACAATACTGTACCGACTTCAGAATTTGATTTGATTTGAATCTTGTACAATGGAAAAAGATGACTA
This sequence comes from Plotosus lineatus, assembly GCA_024760905.1. Lineage (NCBI taxonomy): Eukaryota > Metazoa > Chordata > Actinopteri > Siluriformes > Plotosidae > Plotosus > Plotosus lineatus. The sequence goes on along the minus strand of CM045728.1, from coordinate 89,452,660 downwards.
AAAAGATTTTCCTCCTGAATTGTTGACAATGCAAAACAAATTGAAGTACAGATTCACCATACAGAATATTAAAATTATATCGACTTACTTTTATAAAGTGTTCCAAAAATGAATGATTGGAAAGGGAAAATGAATAATTGAAAAATGACATACTGTTTAGAATTGCCTGAGTTAAAGTCGGCTGAAGTGGCCATCTACTCCGAACTCTTTTTCAGGCAGCATAGTTCAAAGCAGTGGAAGGCTAGTGCAGGACCGACTCCTTGCAAAGCTTGTGAAGCAGTGATTTTAAACTGCTATAACATAAATTTGTAACTATATTGTAAAATGCATGTTGGTCTTGGTGATCCAAAAGTCAAAGCACAATGGTGCAGGCTCATCACAAAACAGCATGATCATGAGATAATCATATTCTCTTTAAATTTTAACTTGTCTGTTGTGAAAATTTCTGTGCTTCAAAATAAAAAAAATAAAATATCTGTCAACAAAATTATGTTGTAGTATATTTATATATCACTTTACCCATACTGAACATTATGCTCAAAGCACTCTTCTATTTTTTTTTATGCTCCGGGCACCTGTCACTACTGTGTGGCACCAGTTATTATGTTTTTCTATACTTTGATGCTGAGCACCAAGCAGGAAGCAACAACTACCAAATTTTAATGTTTTTTAATATGACGTGGCCAGATTTGAACTCCTACCTTCCAGAGGATAAAGCAGACACTCTACCAACTGAGCTAAATCCCCGATTCAGCTGAAATCAGCTGAAAGCAAAATTCATTATTATGTCCCTGATTGTGTCACCCAAGGCAAAGAAGGTCCTAGGTGAAGGTCCAGACTAAGTGGAGTTTATAAGACCCCTATGAGCGAAATGAGATCAAGGACTCAGTTTCCCTTGCCCAGACCTGGCTTACTGGAGCCCCCATGGAACCAGGTCTGTTTGAGGGGCTTGAAGGTGAGTGACTGGTGGTCGGGCTTCTGACTGTTGTATGTGCTTATGCACCAAATGACAACTCAGAATACGCATCCTTTTTGGAGTCCCACGGTGTGTACTAGAGGCTGATCCCTGGGAACTTTGGCATTGCTCTAGGAGAATTTAAGGCCCATGTGGGCAATGACAGCCTATGATTGGATTCTCCAATCTGAACCTGAATGGTGTTTCATTGTTGAACTTTTATGCTCATCATGGTTGGTCCATCACAAACACCATGATAAAACATAAGGGCATCCATAAGTGCACTTGGCACCAGGACACCCTAGGATGCATTTTGATGATCAATGATCAATCCAGGACCTCTAGCTCTTGTTGGAGCTGAGTATGAAGTGGCCTGGAATGAGAATCAGCACCTCCAAGTCTGAGGTCATGATTCTCAGACAAAAAAGTGTGAAATATACCCTTTGGGTCTGGAACGAGGTCATATCCTAAAGGGAAGAATTTAGCTATCTCGGGGTCTTGTTTACAACTGAGAGAAGGATGAAGTGGGAGTCGGGGCAGTGGTGGTCTAGTGGTATAGGGTGCTGGATCATGGAACCAAAGGTTGGGGGTTCGAGTCCTACTCTCCACATGGTTGTCACTGTCCCCCCCCCCCCCCCCCCCCCCCCAGTGCGGCTAACTGGGTTATCAAAGGCGGGCCATGTCTCTCACTGTCTATGGTGAGAGGTATGTAAAAGAACCATTGCTGACTTTCGTAAAGAGTAGCTGCAAAGTCGTCAGCGTGTTTCTGTCGCTGGCTAAAGGGTTGTGACAGGAAGGGCATCCGATGTAAAAACCTCTGCCAAATTAAACATGTGAATCAGATGATTCGCTGTGGCGACTCCTGAGCAAAAGGGAAAAAGCTGAAAGGAAGACAGAAGGATGAAGTGGGAGATCAGCAGTCAGATCAGTGCGGCCTCTGATGTATAGAGGAGCTTAAACCAGTCTGCCATGGTGAAGGGGGAGCTGAGCCAAATTTACCAGTCGATTTATGTTGCTACCCTCGCCTAAAGAAAGAACAATATTGTGAATAAAAGCGGCTGAAATTAGCTTCCTTTGCAGGATGGCAGAGGTCTCCCTTAGAGATAGGGTGAAAAGCTTAGCCATCCTAAAGGAGCACAGGGTAGATCCTTTGCACTTCCGTGGTGAGAGAAGCCTGTTGAGGTGGCTCAGGCATCTGGTTTGAATGCTTCCAGATCACCTTCGGTTTATGCATGTCCAAACAGGAAAAGACCCTGGGATCGACCCAGAGCAGACTGGAGGACTACGTCTCTCAAATGGTTTGGGAATGCCACTGTGTCCCCATGGAAGTACTTAAGGAAGTGGCTGATGAGAGGGACGTCCAGACCTCACTGCTTGGGCTTCTACCCTACAAACTGACCCAGAAGCAGAAAAAGATAAAGCTTATCATGTGAGATGATGTTATCCTAATGAAGTAATATTAGTTAAATGTCCTCATTAATGCTATTCTTGTCTCATTATAAATAAATACTCCCCCTCCCACAGTTATGTTCTTTTATGAAGAAAAAAGTCTCACTTTTTTTTTTTTTACAAGTAAAAGAAGTCATTTAAGTTTCATTAAGCAGAATGCATTCTGCACTAAATGAGCTCAGTGCTGGATTTCGATTAACATAATTAAACAGATGTGTTAATCATTCCTGAGCTTTACTGATGATATTGCTAATGAGTTTAGATTAATTTTTTTATGCAGATAATAAATTAAATCCAGCTTTACGGGAAAGCAAAACATTTCCTTTTTGAAGTTTAAACAAAACCAAATCATCCATTCATCATTCATTTTCTGAACTGCTTAATGCTAATTGGGTTCACAAAAAGGCTGGTACCCATCTCAGCCAACTCTAGGCAAGGGTAGAGTATACCCTGGACAGCTCACCAGGCCATCGCAGGGCATAAACACGCTGATGGCTACACAGCTACTCTTGTTGAAAGTCAGCAATGGTTCTTTTATATGCCTCTCACCATGGAGAGTGAGAGACATGGTTGGCCTGACTGGGGGACAGCATTGACAACCATTGACAGTAGGGCTTGAACCCCCAACCTTAGGATCAGAAAGAGAGAGAGAGAGAAGGTGAATAAGATATAACGTCGCCTCTCTCTCTCTCTCTCTCTTTCTCTCTCTTGATTTCACCTTCTGAAGGTAATAAATTAAATCTTATGGTTCCATCCTAATGAGGATGAGTTTCCCTTTTGGGCCTGGTTCTTCTGGTTCTTTTGGTTCTTCTGGTTCTTTTGGGCGTGGTTCTTCTGGTTTCTTCCTTCAATCTCCTGAGAGAGTTTTTCCTTGCCACCATCGCCGCGGGCAACGCTCGTTCGGGATGTGTGGGGGTTGTAAAAAATTATTAACTTCTTTTATACAATGTAAACTCCTTCTTTTACTGTGTAAAGCTACTTTGCGACAATGTCAATTGTAAAAAAGCGCTCTCCAAATAAAACTAAATTGAATTGAATTGAAACATTGAGTGTGTTGTGTGCCTTATTTTGTTTTATGCAAAAACTGGCTACAACAGTACGGTTCATCTTCAAACTCGTTCTGACAAAAGTTTAGTATTATGTTGCCTTTAAATTCTTACGATTTGATTTCAGTCACACACAACATCACTATATATGACTAGAATATGGTTATGAGTTCCTCCAGGTTTTCTTCTGATTTTTGTATTTCAGAAGGCAAAATTTTGTGGCAGAAATAATGTGAAGCATGTCAAATTACATGATGAACTTGAGGCATTATTTGAAAGTTGAAAAAATAGCTGTTGAAATGTGAGCTATCTTGATTTCTTCTAATGCATAAACCAGGAAGTGAAGTTTACTGACGCATGACTTAACATCTGCTACAATTACTGAAACCCCTTGTATAATAAACCAATTTACAATTAACTTTTATTGATATGCAACTGAGCAATTGGGGGTTAAGGACCTTGCTCAAGGGCCCAACAGTGGTGACAGTGGAGACTGAACGCTGACCTTCAGATCAGTAGCCCATCACCTATGTATGTGTCTATATACTGTGTGTATATACAGTGTGTGTGTGTTTATATAAACGGCCCCCAATTTACGAAATTAATCCGTTCCAGAGCCCTTTTCCTATTGCAGGAATTTCGTAAGTAGGGGTGGCACCTTACATGTTAAACGCCTAATTCGTTCCAAAGGCTCCAGTCTTTGGACTGGATAAACCCCATATACCCTTTAAAAATGATAAAAGTACACCAATTTTGTATGAAATATGTGTTAAAAGTAAAAGAAAATTATTTATTAAACCATTAAACCATTTTATTAACATATTAAAGCATTTAATTAACATATTTATTAATTAAACCATTATTAAACATTTTTATTACACACACACACACACACACACACACACACACACACACACACACACACACCTCTCTCTCTCTCTCTCTATCACCTTCTCTCGCACGCATTCTGCGGGCCACGCCCACAAGACGTGGAATTCAAAGCGCATTCCCTGCTTGACAAACTCAACTTTAATTTGATTCCTTGAGGGATCAGAATTCCAGATGAGCTCAAATGCGCCCACATTTATTAAACATTTACTAAATTCAAACAACTTAAAAAAACTAAACTAAAAACTAAAGCGTGAAGCTTCCTTCTGTCTCTATCTGGGAGGCCAGTGGGCGGGATGTTGAGAGACAGCCAATGAGAGAGCAACTCGCGTGTCCTGTGAAATTTTGATTGGCGTGTTTGAATTTTGAATTTGTTTTCGTATTTCGGGGACAGAAACGAAGAAAATGTTTTTCGTAATCCGGGGGTTTCGTACAAAGGGGTCTTCATAAATTGGGGGCCGACTGTATATGTATAGACATGAATATATTTTCATGTATAGGTCCAAACAATATAAAAACTAGATTAATCTCTAAATGTTTAACATTTTGTTTTGAATGAGTATGAAGAGGCACGTTGATAGATGGCTGGAGTCGTGGAGCGTGATCATACATTTTTGCCTCAGGCTTAAGTGCTCTGCAGCATGAAACTCATGATTAATTATTTTTCTTCTGAGCAGATTCATCACGCCTTTAATTCGCTTCTATCTTGTGATTGAGACAAACACAGATTGACATCTTCACACTAAAAAAGACGGATGAAACAGGAATAGAAGTGTGTACGGAACTTATTTATTCCTCTTAAATGGCATGCACACAGGAACTGGTGAGCGATAGGAAAATTCCATCGCCGCTGAGAGACATGTGAATTGCTTTGCTGCTGAAGGTGGTGTGACATTAGCACGGACAGTCGGCTCTCTACTTACGAAAACCTCTGAATACGAAAAATCCAGGTTACGAAAGACATTTTCCTAAATTTTCGTGCTCTGTATATGAAACATCTTACTAAAAGCGCCAAACTTGTCATTCAAAAATTCAAACGCGCCATTCAAACATTAAAATTCGCCATTCAAACATTCAAACAATGCACAAGTTGCTCTCCATTGACTCTCTCCCAACATCCCGCCCCGCTGGCCTCCCATTGGCTAGGAGGGAGCTGAACTGTACCCATTACTATACCCATACTTCTTGTTTGTCACACGCATAAAGGAGAGTTGAACAGGACTGTTGGCTTGTGAGTTTTTTTGAGAGTGATCATTGCAGTGTTATATTTCGTTATCCATCATGGGCCCCAAGAAAGTGATTTCCAGTGACACCGAAAAGAAGAAGCGGGCTCCATTATCAATCGAAGGGAAGCAGGAGATCATAAAAAAATATGAAAGTGGGATGCAGTTGAGCGAAATCGCAACGGAGTATGGTCGAAACCCCTCTACCATCGGAATGATACTGAAGCAGAAGGAGACCTTAAAAGTGACGACCCCTTTGAAAGGTCTCTGTGATATCGAAAAAGAGGTAGTCACTGAACGAGGAGATGGAAAGACTGTTACTCCTTTGGATAAAGGAGAAAGAAATTGCCGGAGATACAGTGACGCAGGCAATAATTTCAGAAAAAGCAACCGCCATATTTAGTGACCTCATGAAGGAGGGTGGGGTGAGGGCTTTTTGGACCAGACTTTAAAGCGTTGCCTGGGTGGGTCGAGAAATTAAAAAAAAGGTAAATAATTTTCTTTTGCTTTTAACACATATTTCATACATATTTCATACAAAATTGGAGTACTTTTATCATTTTTAAAGGGTTTATGGGGTAGTCTTCGGAGCCTTGGAACAAATCACACATTTTACATGTAAAATGTGCCTCTACTTACGAAAACTCCAGGTTAGGAAAAAGGCGCTGGAACGGATTAATTTCGTAAGTAGAGGGCCGACTGTACTGGGGAAAGCTAGCTAACCCACATTATGTACTTTGTGTACAATTAATCACTTGTTTAACAGCAAGGCTGGAGCCTTTCTAACCTGAAACTAGTTGAAAGCAGAAAACACCCTGGACAGCTCTAAACCATTGCAGAGCCAACAAACACAAATATTCATACTCACATCCACATCTAGGGGCCATTTAGAACATCTAATAAGCCTAATATGCATATGTGTTTGAACTGTGGGAGGACAGTGGAGTAGTCCACATACTGTAGAAGCGCCTGAGCCTAGGAATCAAATACAGGGCCTTCTTTCTGTAAGGTAGACATGCCAATCACTACTCCACTGTGCCGCCCTGTGTGCCCCTCAAAACCTTTATTCGTTGTTTTCTTGTTTGAGCTGAAAGTTTTTCTGGTCTGTCATCTTGACTTACGGTCCCAATTTATTTTGTGCATCAGAGGTTCAGGATCGAAGATCAATTAATGATGAGCAAGGATACTTGAGTGCAGTCTTCCAGGAAGAGCCGTAGACCACCGTATAAATAATTCACTCCTTACATGATGCTAAACACTTATACAGCAGGTCAGCTGTGCCACTGTCTTTAGCACTGGATGTTGTTCCACATGACATCTCATTTATCTTAAAACACATTTTGGTGCTCCTCACATCACTTCAGCATGTCACTCCATGTTTTCTTGTAGGATGAACTAAGACACGAGGATAAGGCGCAACTGAGGGAAACAAGGATGTAGTTTAAGGGTTTTGAGAAGCAGCCCCCCCCCATACCTCCCGATACCCACACACGTTCCATCATTACGTAACACTAGTCATGCTATCTGTTCCCTTCTCTCCAAATGCAGCTTGCCTTCAAAGCCCCAAAGGCTGCATTCCTTCACCTCCTGATAACACACTTTCTGTTGATTTTTCTCTTTACATAAAAAAATTAAAGGTTGATTTGAGCTGAAAACTGTGAAGAGCATGTTAGTAATCTCTCAGAGGTCAGAGTGCTGTGTAATTACAGGCATTTTAGACAGGGAGAGTAGGAAGCATTACCATATTTTATTGTACACCGGCACACAGATGTTTTAATAATCTCTAGTCTTACAATTTGATGATCAGGAGCAGTGGGAAGTGTTGACTATGCTGCAGTGACTCTATTATACTATGAACCTGTAATCAGTTTTGGTTTTGTATTAAAATATGTGAATGTTAATTAAGAGAATGCTTGCTAACGATGCATTACTGCCAATTAGAAAAAAAACTCCATGGTATCACTTTAGAGACAGTGGTGGTCTGGTGGTAAGGTGCTGGATCACTAATCCTAATGTTGAGGGTTTAAGCCCCACTCTTAACGAGTCCAAAGGCTGGCCGTGTCTCTCACTGTCCATGGTGTGAGGCTGTAAAAGAACCATTGCTGACTTTCGACAAGAGTAGCTACATAGCCGTCAGCATATTTCTGCCCCACAATAACATGGCGGGCTGTCCAGGGTGTACTCTGCCTTGGCCCGGTGTTGGTTCGGATGGATGCCAGCCTCCCCGCAAATCTAATTAGGATTAAGCGGTTACAGAAAATAAATGGATATTATTAAGGCAGGCCAGCACATTGGCATAGTGCAGTGCTTCTCAAATAGGGGGGTATGATGCTGGGGGACTGTGATTATGGCAGGGGCGAGGGGATGCGTATGACCCTTGGGAACATGCTTTTCTGGAATAGTGTACGAAAAATAAGTGTAATTGCACCTCCACTCCAGTGGTTGGCAGTGGCGCTCTCATGGTTGCTCTATGGTGTAGCGGTTTTTGCACAAGCAAATAATAGGAAGTGCAGTAAACAACCCATCAAGAAACAACATGGAAAATTTTGTAACAGGAATGAAGAGATATGGAGATATGAAGACATAAATAAGTTGAATGAGTTTAAATAAGGATGTATTTTTTTCATTTCAGGCACATTGGTGCACTTTATATTTTTTCTGTTACAGATTAAAAAACAATGTTAATGAAGTTTTTCTTTATTGTAAGTTGAACTATATTTATTTCTTTTTTGTTTTTAATGTTAATAAAGATACAATTGTGATGCAGAGGTGTACTAATAACAATTTTGTAGACAAATAATACTATTTATACTCGTTCGTGGGGGGGGGGGTTTCTTCCTAGAGGGGGTGCCACAGAAAATAATTGAGAAGCACTGGCATAGTGGTTACAAATCCACCTCACTGCAAGAAGGTTCTGAGCTCAAGTCCTGGGGTTGGCATATGCTCCCTGTGCTTATGTGGATTTCCTCTGTGTAGTCTGCTTTACTCTCACAGTTCAAAGAATTGCATTCTTTCATTTTCTGAACCGCTTAATCCTAATTAGGGTCACCAGGAGGCTGGTGCCCATCTCAACTGACTCTGGGTGAAGGGGGTACACCATGGACAGCTTGGTAGGCCATCACAAGGCCAACATTCACAGAACCGTTCATACTCACACTCACACATAGGGGAGATTTGGAACAGTCAATTAATCTACTTTGCATGTTTTTAGATGTGGGAGGAAACCGGAGTACCCTGAGGAAACCCACACAAGCATGGGAGAACATGCAAACTCCACAGAGTTCTTGGTGTGAGGTGGACGTGCTAACCACTACTCCACCATGCGCCCTACTCATAAAATATTTCTGTTAATTTCTGTTAATGTACGAGCACTGTATGTACATTATATGTTGTACGAATGCTCAACCTAATACTGTCATAAAAGTGTTGTGGGGTCAATGTAGGGCAATCAGATGACCCAGTACACCAAAACACATGAAATTCACATGTCTATCATAACCACAGATATAAGTTTAGATCTGTTATGTGAATATGTAACAGGGCTAAAGAGATTTTAAGAGTAATATTAGCCACAAAAGTTAGAAATTGACATTAAAGAGACAGGCTCATCCATCCCAGATTCCTTTGCACTAAGTAGCAAGTTGCCAATTTCAATGTTGAATTAGTATAAACTTACCTTTGGTGGCGAGCGGGTTCTACATGGTTATAAGTCGTTTTTCTTTCATATCTGATGAAAGAAATATTTCATTTAAATATGATTACATTTTATGAATATAGAAACAAAAACAAACATGACTGAATAGTGCAAACAGCACCTGCTGCTTATGTGGTTTTCATTTCAGTGTTCTATAAACAAAGATTTGTACAATTTAGTATCGGCATACAAGGAGAGCATGGAAAGAGACACACAGTAAGAGCTTTTGGTTCAACTGCGTGCTGTGGGGCATCAATGCTACCGCTGTCTCCATTCTCCTTCTGCTTCACGCTTCTTCCATTGTATAGATTCAGGTGGATTATTTACGTCTTCAGACAGTCACATCTTTAAAAAGTTCCTCATTAGCTAAAAGTGTCTGAAATGCAATTGAAATGTAATTGATAGCTTCATTATGCAAGCTTGAGATCCCCCAGTCATGTTTCCAAACTGGCTTTGACTAAAAATGGTATGCAGTTTAAAGTAAGATCAACGTAAGATATAAAGGGAGATAAGCAATGCGCTACTTCATGTCCTCTGATGTGCATTCCATCTTGCCTCTGCTTTTCTGCTTTGCTTAGAAGTTTCCGCATGGCTGCTGTTCATCAGTCCATTGACAGGAAACGCATTCATGAACTCTGACTTGACTTGGCTGAATTGTACATATCTTATGTCCCAGCGTTATGCTCTCTCTTGTAGATCCTTGCTGACTCGCCCAGCTGCTGTGTGCAACTCCACGGCCAAATGCATTCTCCCAGCATAGCGGATAATGAGGTTAGTCTGTTTGGCAAACACGTTCATTCAAGCTTCATTTAGCCCCAGGCCCACTCTGTTTCACTAGACATCCTGGAAAAATCTAAGGTCGATCATTAAGATGTGTTTGTGCACTTCGGCTAGCGAATTGGACAAACTAATGATTTGTGTAGGCTGAAAATATCTTACTAAGAAGAGTCTATTCACGTCATGGATGGGTTTGAGTGGTTTGAGTGTGAAAACACATAAACATCATGTTTTAGCTTAGTCGTATGAAAGTGAGAGCTGCCCTGCAGCGAAGAGAAAGAAAGGTTCTTTAGAAACAGCTTGAATAGTGAATAGTTATGTATCACAATGCAGTTATCTACCTGTATCAATTTCTATTAAAAAAATACTTCGAATTAACAGTTATATTGAAAGAGGCATCAGGTCAACATATCAGTTAGCATGACCACCTACAGAAAGAAGGTCCTGGGTTCGAATCCTGGGCTTGGCGAGGAGGTTTCTGTGTGGAGTTTGCATGTTGTTCCTGAACTTATCTGTTTTTTTTCTGGATACTCTGGTTTCCTCCCACAGTTCAAAGACATACGCATTAAGGATGCTAGTTATTTATTCATTAAATTGCCAAACTGCTGAATTCTCCTTTAGTCATGGGATGGCTGGAGCATGTCACAACTGAATGTAGATGAAGGTGGGGTACACCCTGAAGAACTTTTTTCCAGGGCCAACACACACACACATACACACACACACACACACACACACACACACACACACACACACACACACACACACACACACACACACAGGGGAAATTCTGAACAGCCATTAGCGTAATGTGTATGTCTTTGGCCTGTGAGAGGAAAGGCATGTAAGCACAGGAATAAGCACAGGCACAGCCTTGCCCAGTCTAAGACTAGAACCCAGGACTTTCTTGCTGTGAGACAAACATGCTTACTATTGTACCACCATGTACCCCGATGTATGCTACACACTCAATAGTACAGTGTAGCCTTGGAATCCGAATGCTCTAGAGTCCAAACAAATCGGAATCCAAACAAAAAATCTGTGAGTTCTTCCGTCCGGGAAACAGAACAAAAACCGGAAGTCAAACTTGAGAAAAACCCGAGAGGTAAGAAAAATGCACAATTTCCAGAAGTCTGGAAGTTGTTGATATGATGTATGTTCTAGGGAAGTCCGGAAATCGTTGATATTATGTAAAGTCTGTTTGCGCTTTTACATCCAAGCCTAGTGGCTCATCAGGCCGGTGCTTTATGTATCACCCTAAAAGCTGTCCTTGGGAAGTTCGGAAGTTGTGGACACAGTACTAAAGCTAATGCTAGCGCTAAAGCACTAAAGTTGTCTAATCACTAACGCCATATACCACCTCCAGCGACAAATACGATTCAGAGTACTGAACAGAAAACCCAAGAGTGGGTCTAACACACTCATCTATGAAAACGGGTTGTGCTTTAGTGTTCATAGGGAAGAAAGAATAATTCTTTCTAGTGCTCTAGTGCCCGTGCTCTAGTGCCTTCCTTTGTGAATGATAAAGCACAGAAATTTACTTAGATGAAATGGGGAAATCGTAGTCACTGTAATAGAGATGTGGAGAAACACGGAAATCAAACTAAAGCTTGAACTGCTTGAGCACAGAGCTGAGAGATCAAGAGGGACAATCTTCTCGCACCAGGAAGAGAGCTCCTAGTCTTTATAGCCTGTGATTAAATGGAAATGATTAAATGTGTTTGTGTTTAGCATTCCACTGCCATGTTCGAGCCACGCCCCGTTCCAATGCGCATTTCAACACGCAACTCTTTTCTGAGAGACCATAACACTAAAATAAAACCACAGAAAAGTTAAAAAGTCTCTCACAACACAAACCATAAAATAATGTAATGTATTCAGTAATTTTTTCACTTAATTTGAGGACCTACGGTATGAGTTATGGTGCCGTAAACTTTTATTCAAAAGACAACGGAACTGATTAAGACCATTTACATATTTGTAATGGGAAAAGCGGATTGGGAATCCGAACAAATCGAAATTCGAGCAGCCGTCTAGAACGGATGAGGCTCGATTACCGAGGCTCCACTGTAGATTAAAATTTTATAAACTTCTCTTGGATAAGAAATTTGAACCCCCCCCATGCATCTATGCTGTCAATCACTCAATAATTATGATGTACTTTCACATCAGAATACAAGGCTGGAGAATGACATGAATAGAGTTATTAGAGTTACATAAGAAGCTTATAGACATAATGATAGTGGAAGGTCATTTTATCCAAAAGGATTTTAAAAGCCTAGTTCTGATCATTATTCTGGAAACTGTTATGCATTAGTTCATTTCTCACAAAGTCTAGTGCTGACCAAACTTCTCTACTTCTGTCTGTTTCAGCTCTATCTCAGCCCTCAGAAAATCCAGTACATGGTCTATTATGTGATCAAGGAACTTAAGATGCTGATCAATGTGCCATGATTTGTGATTAGATCAGGCTGTTCTGTGTAATCTATGTAAGGATATCCTGTTAGACCCCAAAGTGAATTATTGTCATTCTCAGTAATGAAATCCTTTCAGATGATTAACGCTCAGCTTAATGAGAAGCATTAAAAAAGAAGACCAACTTCAACGGAAGCAGTCTTTATCTCCATATGAACTGAATTTAGCACTGAGTATTAATGTGCTGTGTCAAGTGAGGGCGGATGACAACACAGATGCTAGGGGGTGCAGTTTCAGATGTCCAGTTTAGGGAGATTACACTATTAAAAGTATCCAGCATGAGGGATAGAATATGTTTGAGTGTCCGCTAGAAAAGACACAATAGACTTTCCAATACATTTTCCATATTCATTCCCTTCCTGCATTCCATCAGGATCCTGCTACATCATCTATCTATCATCTGTATATCTTGGAGTTCATATTGACAATAAACTGGACTGTGTTACGAACACTACTGCACTTTACAAGAAAGGCCAGAGCCATCTTTTTTTTTTTTTGAGGAGGTTAAGGTCTTTTAACATCTGTTATGTTTCATGAGTCCGTTGTGACCAGTGCCATCTTCTATGCTGTTGTATGCTGGGACAGCAGGCTGAGGTTTGCAGACACCAATTGCCTGAAAAAACTCATCTGCAAGGCCGTAATGTTGTGGAATGGAACTGGGTTCTCTGATGGTAGTGTCGGAGAGAGGAATGTTGTCCAAACTAAAAACAATATTGAAGAACACCTCCCACCTACTTCACAACCTGCTGATCAGTCACAAGAGCATGTTCAGTGAGAGACTGTTACCAACAAAATGCTCCACTGAATGACACAAGAAATAATTCCTACCTCCTTCTTCTTTTCCTTTCGGCTGTTCCCTTCAGGGGTCACCACAGCAAATGATCTGCCTCCATCTCACCCTATCCTCTGCATCTTCTACTCTTACTCCAACGACCTTCATGTCCGCCTTCACCACATCCATAAATCCTCTCTTTGGTCTTCCTCTGGGCCTTCTGCCTGGTAGTTCCAACCTCAGCATCCTACTACCAATATACTCACTATCCCTCCTCTGTACATGTCCAAACCATCTCAATCTAGCCTCTCTGACTTTGTCTCCAAAACATCTAACATGTGCTGTCCCGCTGATGTACTCATTCCTGATCCTATCCATCCTCATTACTGTACAAGAGAACCTCAACATTTTCATCTCTGAAATAATTCCTACCTGTGGCATTAAATTACATTAAATTGTACAACTCCTCCATATAGCAACAACATCCATTGTTATATACAGGCAGTCCTCGACTTACGTGGTTCTCGACTTAGGATGTTTTGACTTTACGACACCACTAAATATATGTATGTAAGAAAATAGAGAAGGATTCAAGTTACTCCGTTCTATTTATAAGCTCCTACGATGTGTGCTAGGTTTTGACGCAGAGTGCATATTAGAACCCTGCGCGGTCCAAGATCACAAGCCCGCGCCCGCCCTGCAATTAGAATCATGGCCCGCAGCCCGCCCCACACATTTACCCTTGTAGGTCAGCCCGCCCAGCCCCGCAAGTGAAATTCTAACCTGGCCCGCAGCCTGCCCCACACAAAATACTTCAGTCCGCAGCCCACTCCGCCCCACAGTGAGTTTCTAATTCTGAGTCCACACCTGCCCCGTAGCCCAAACAACACAACTAAATATTAACATTCAACCTTTAATTCACTCAAACCATAAAAAATTACATTAAAATCAACAATTTTTCACAACAGCCTAATAATGTATATTTACCTGATACAATGTGTTCGCTGAATATTGTACAGTATTCTGTAGGATTCCAGTCTTTCCTATTTACCGCTGCGATCCACTTGGCTTTTCTCTCCGGGTCAGATGGAAAACGATAAAATGACAGTGCAGGCTTCACTCCTCTGTCTATTTGCACAGCCAACAGTGCAACACGATATAACCGTACTCACTGGTTATTTTGTATCACTCCGGGGAAGTTAGTAACCGACAACCAACATCCAGTTGGGTAATGTTGAACCACGATTACTTATTATCAATGTTTAGCAATGTTGAATGAGCGAACGCCATCCGGATCATGCCGTCCAATATGGCAGATAAACAAAAGTCACGTGACCCTGTGACGTCACGTGCAAAAGCTCAATATGTGAGGCGCTAAAAACCGGAAGTAGTGTACTTGCTGTGGGTTATACGGACTTCCGGTCTTTCAAGTGAGCAAAGGCACCATTGAACTCGTTTTGAACTCAGCTTGCACTGATGTGATCACCAGCAGAGTGGAGAGTTCTCTTTCTTTTCTGGACAGCCGCATGACTCCGTGACATAGCCTGCAGCCCGCCCCGCAAAACTTGGATCATTCTCAACCTGCCTCGCCCCATATAAGTTTCAAATTGACCCACCCCCACAAACTAAAAAGTCTGACTTTAAATTTGTGCCCGTGGGGGCCCGTGGGCTGCGGGGTCCTGTGGGATGCGGGCTGAAACCCGCCCCACGCAGGGCTCTATTGCATACGAATACACAGCGACACAGTGCTATGCAGTGCTGCACTGTCATCAGCAACGTCCGTTTTGTCTTGAGGGGCATCATAGCGTAGATTGTCTGTGTTTGTGCTCCTTTTTCACATCATGAACACAAAAAAGAAAGCAGGATCTTCTGGCGAGGAATTTTCCAGCCAAGAGGAAAGCCATTACGATGGAAACAAAGCTGGATATTATTAAAAGGTCAGAGAAAGGCTGTATTTTTACTACATTTTATATTTATTTATTTTAATTAAAAGTTCTAGTTTAATCGTCTGTACTGTTTTCCCATGAATATGAGGCATAGTACATGTATTTGGATAGTTATTTAGAAATTTAGGGGGTATTTAGGGGTAAAAATCCGACTTACGCGGAATTCCGCGGAATTACTTGTTTGTAACTCGAGGACCACCTTACTGTTTACCATATTGATAATACTGTACATATCACTCACAGACAGGATTCACTCTGTATCTGTTTATATAGAAAGTAGTAACCTATAATTTCAGACTTGCATATAGATATATTATATATGAGGATTCTATATGTGTATTTGTATATGTATAAATATACTTTTTTTAATTTTATTTACCGAGACTTTATCTTAATCTCACTCTTTTTTTGTATGAAGCAACCGTGTGCACATTATTTCCTCTGGGATCAATAAAGTATTCTGATTCTGATATTATTTTCCATCAGTCATTGAAAAATCTAAATTTACTGATTTAAAAACAAGTTCATTTATTAACTTCATCAAATAAATTCACTGTTTAATCCATGAGATTTGCAGGAAAGTTGGAGCTTATCTGAGCTAAACCTAGGCTAAACAGAGTATTTCCAGAACAACTAGGCAGTCAATTGCTGGGTAAACACACAACCGTTCACACTTACACTCACACCAAGGGGTACTTTGGAACAGCCATTTAGCTTAATGTGCATGTTTTTGGATTGTGGAAGGATACCTGTGTATCGAGAAGGAATTTATGCAACACAGGGTGTTATTTGCCTTTTTTTTAACCCATGTTTAATGGCTTATTAAAGTCAGAGTTATCATATTTTAAACTCCTTCTGGATCTATCACAGATTGCCGTCCCAGTATTTTTTTCTGGCTCCTTTTTTTGGTCAAAACCTTGCTTATGGTTCTTAGCATGCTGGAGGCCTAACAGGGATTCAGGCACATCGGTCCTCTTTAAATCTTCTATTACAAATTAAAAAACAATATTAATGTAGTTTTTCTTTATTGTATGTTGAACTATATTTTTTCTTTTTTGTTTTTAAAGGGGAAATGAAGCACATGGCAATGTAACATTGTCTCGCTTCATTTGGTCCTCAATATCACATTTTTGCAGCTGATCAGTTGAAAATCGCCCTGATAGTACTGTAAATCCAATTTGAAATTCGCAGTGTGAGACCATGTAAGCCGCCATTGGTCCCCAGCCGAGAACAAATTTTTCTGTGAGGTCACTGGGTTGGTGGTCGTGAACTTGTGTAAATATCACAATGGCTAGCAACGCATCAATGCATAATAATAAAAAGCCGTTAAGTACAAGTCATCACTGTGTTGCACCTGGCTGTACAAACAGCTATTATAAACGTAAAGATGTGCATTTTCACTGGCTGCCTTTAAGTGACAGTAAACTATTGAAAGCCTGGCTCAGGGCATTGAAACGTGCCGACCCACCAGTGAATGAAAGCGCACGCATTTGCAGTACCCATTTTAGGTCAGAAGATTATGTACACACATACAAATTCAACAAAACTGATTCCATGGTGTGGTCCAAAACCAGATCATTGAAACCAGGATGTTCTGACTGTATTTGACTTTTCTGCAGACAATATTACAAGCACAAACAGGCCAAGCACACTGCAAAGTGATACAGTATCGGCACGTAAGCAAAGGGCGGAAAAACCAGCAATCCAGGCTGAACACACAGAGGTATGGAATATATGTAGGCTAAACATATATGTGTGTGTGTGTGTGTGTGTGTGTGGGGGGGGGGGGCATAACCAGTGACTCTCCCCCTTATGCCGGTCCCAAGCCCAGAGAAATGCAGAGGGTTGTGTCAGGAAGGGCATCCGACATAAAACCAATGCCAAACTTTTATGATGCAAATCAGAAGTATTACTCCCATACCGGATCGGTCGAGGCCCGGGTTAACAACAACCGCCATCAGTGCTGTCAATCAACAGGGTGCTGATGGAAATTGGACTACTGTTGGTTGAAGACGTCGAAGAAGGAGAGGCGGGAGGCGTGTCCATAGGCAGAGAGAGAGAAGAGGAAAAACATGAGTCTCGGACTGAGAGTAGGGCTTTGAATGTTGGAACTATGACAGGAAAAGGTAGAGAGCTGGCTGACATGATGCAGAGGAGGAAGCTGGACATACTGTGTGTTCAGGAGACCAGGTGGAAAGGTAGCAAGGCTAGAAGCATAGGAGCAGGGTTTAATCTGTTTTATCATGGTGTGGATGGGAAGAGAAATGGAGTAGGAGTCATCTTGAAGGAGGGGTTTGTCAGAAATGTTCTAGAAGTGAAAAGAGTGTCAGACAGAGTGATGAGTCTCAAGTTAGAAATTGAAGGTGTGATGCTCAATGTTGTTAGTGCTTATGCCCCACAGGCAGGATGTGAGCTAAACGAGGAGAGATTCTGGAGTGACTTAGATGAAGTGATGCAGAGTACCCCCAGAGGTGAAAGAGTGATCATTGGTGCAGATTTCAATGGACATGTTGGTACAGGCAACAGGGGGGACGAGGAAGTGATGGGCAGGTTTGGTATCCAGGACAGGAACACAGAAGGACAGATGTTGATCGACTTTGCAAAAAGGATGGAAATGGCTGTGAAAAATACTTTCTTCCAGAAGAAACAGGAGCATAAGGTGACTTATAAAAGCGGAGGTAGGAGCACACAGGTCGACTACATCTTGTGTAGGCGATGTAATTTGAAGGAAGTCAGTGACTGCAAAGTAGTAGTGGGTGAGAGTGTGGCCAAACAGCATAGGATGGTGGTATGCAGGATGACGCTGAAGAAGGTGAAGAAGGCAAAGGCAGAGCAGAAGACAAAGTGGTGGAAGCTGAAAAAGGAAGAGTGTCATGTTCTCTTCAAGGAGGAGTTGAAACAGGCTTTGGGTGGCCAGGAAGTGCTTCCAAATGACTAGACAACCACAGCACATGTGATCAGGGACACAGGTAGGAGAATACTTGGTGTGTCCTCTGGAAGGAAAGTAGATAAGGAGACTTGGTGGTGGAATGAAGTGCAGGAGTGTGTACAAAGGAAGAGGTTAGCTAAGAAGAAGTGGGACATTGAAAGGACCGAAGAGAGTAAACAGGAGTACAGGGAGACACAGCTAAAGGTGAAAGTAGCAGTGGCTAAGGCCAAACAGAGGGCGTATGATGACTTGTATGATAGGTTGGACAGTAAGGAGGGAGAAAATGATCTATACAGGTTGGCACAGCAAAGAGATAGAGATGGGAAGGATGTGCAGCAAGTTAGATTGATAAAGGACAGAGAGGGAAATGTATTGACTGATGACAGAAGTGTGCTGGGAAGATGGAAAGAGTACTTTGAAGAGCTGATGAATGAGGAAAATGAGAGAGAAAAAAGAGTAGAAGAGGTGACCATTGAGGAGCAGGATGTAGCAAAGATCCGTAAGGGTGAAGTGAGGAGGGCATTGAAGAGGATGAAGAATGGAAAGGCAGTTGGTCCTGATGATATACCTGTGGAGGTATGGAAGTGTCGAGGAGAGGGAGCAGTAGCTTTTCTGACAAGAACATTCAACAAGGTCCTAGAGACTGAGCAGATGCCGGAGGAGTGGAGGAGAAGTGTGCATTTGTGAACAACAGTTTGGTTTCATGCCAAGAAAGAGCACCACAGATGCAATGTTTGCTTTGAGGATGTTAATAAAGAAGTACAGAGAAGGTCAGAGGGAACTGCATTGTGCCTTTGTGGATCTGGAAAAAGCATACGACAGGGTGCCGAGAGAAGAACTGTGGTATTGCATGAGGAAGTCTGGAGTGGCAGAGAAGTATGTTAGAGTGATGCAGGACATATATGAGAGATTTAAGACAGTGGTGAGGTGTGCTGTCGACGTGACCGACGAATTCAAGGTGGAGGTGGGACTGCATCAAGGCTCAGCTCTGATCCCTTTCTTGTTTGCTATGGTGATGGACAGGCTGACAGATGAGGTGAGACAAGAATCTCCATGGACTATGATGTTTGCAGATGACATTGTAATCTGTAGTGAGAGCAGAGAACAAGTGCAGGAAAATCTAGAGAGGTGGAGGTATGCCCTGGAAAGGAGGGGAATGAAGGTTAGCCTCAGATAATCAGAATACATGTGTGTCAATGAAAAGGACCCAGGAGGAACGGTGATGTTACAGGGAACAGAGATAACGAAGGTAGAGGATTTTAAGTACTTAGGCTCAACAATCCAGAGCAATAGAGAGTGTGGAAAAGAGGTGAAGAAGCATGTGCAGGCAGGCTGGAATGGTTGGAGAAAAGTGTCCAGTGTGATGTGCGATAGGAGAGTGTCAGCAAGAATGAAAGGAAAAGTTTACAAGACGGTGGTCAGGCCAGTGATGTTGTATGGTTTAGAAACAGTGGCGCTGAGGAAAAGACAGGAGGCAGAGCTGGAGGTAGCGGAGATGAAAATGTTGAGGTTCTCTCTGGGAGTAACGAGGATGGATAGGATCAGAAATGAGTATATCAGAGGGACAGCCCACGTAAGATGTTTTGGAGACAAAGTCAGAGAGGCTAGATTGAGATGGTTTGGACATGTACAGAGGAGGGATAGTGAGTATATTGGCAGTAGGATGCTGAGGTTGGAACTACCAGGCAGAAGGCCTCGATGAAGACCAAAGAAGAGATTTATGGATGTGGTAAAGGAAGACATGAAGGTCGTTGGAGTCAAAAAAAAAGATGCAGAGGAGAGGGTGAGATGGAGACGGATGATTTGCTGTGGGGAACCCTGAAGGGAGCAGCCGAAAGGAAAAGAAGAAGAAAATATTTTAGATTCATTGCACCCCAACTGAAATATTTCAGGTCTTTTATTGTTGTAATACTGATGATTTTGGCATACAGCTCATGAAAACCCAAAATTCCTATCTCAAAAAATTAGCAAATCATGAAAAGGTACTCTAAACGAGCTATTAACCTAATCATCTGAATCAACCAATTAACTCTAAACACCTGCAAAAGATTCCTGAGGCTTTTAAAAACTCCCAGCCTGGTTCATTACTCAAAACTGCAATCATGGGTAAGACTGCCGACCTGACTGCTGTCCAGAAGGCCATCATTGACACCCTCAAGCAAGAGGGTAAGACACAGAAAGAAATCTCTGAGCGAATAGGCTGTTCCCAGAGTGCTGTATCAAGGCACCTCAGTGGGACGTCTGTGGGAAGGAAAAAGTGTGGCAGAAAACGATGCACGACCAGAAGAGGTGACTGGACCCTGAGGAAGATTGTGGAAAAGGGCCGATTCCAGCCCTTGGAGGACCTGTGGAAGCAGTGGACTGGGCTACAGGTGCCGCATTCCTCAGGTCAAGCCACTTTTGAATCAGAAACAGCAGCAGAAGAAAGTATTTTTTTCGGATGAAAGCAAATTTTGCATGTCATTCAGAAATCAAGGTGGAGTCTGGAGGAAGACTGGGGAGAAAGAAATGCCAAAATGCCTGACGTCCAGTGTCAAGTACCCACAGTCAGTGATGGTCTGGGGTGCCATGTCAGCTGCTGGTGTTGGTCCACTGTGTTTTATCAAGGGTAGGGTCAATGCAGCTAGCTATCAGGAGGTTTTGGAGTACTTCATGCCTCCATCTGCTGAAAAGCTTTATGGAGATGAAGATTTCATTTTTCATCACGACCTGGCACCTGCTCACAGTGCCAAAACCACTGCTAAATAGTTTACTGACCATGGTATTACTGTGCTCAATTGGCCTGCCAACTCTCCTGACCTGAACCCCAACGAGAATATGTGGGATATTGTGAAGAGAAAGTTGAGAGACACCAGACCCAACACTGTGGATGAGCTTAAGGCCGCTATCGAAGCATCCTGGGCCTCCATAACACCTCAGCAGTGCCACAGGCTGATTGCCTCCATGCCACGCCGCATTGAAGCAGTCATTTCTGCAAAAGGATTTCCGACCAAGTATTGAGTGCAGAACTGAACATAATTATTTGAAGGATGACTTTTTTTGTATTAAAAACACATTTTTTTTTATTGGTTGGATGAAATATGCTAATTTTTTGAGATAGGAATTTTGGGTTTTCATGAGCTGTATGCCAAAATCATCAGTATTCAAACAATAAAAGACCTGAAATATTTCAGTTGTGTGTAATGAATCTAAAATATATGAAAGTCTAATGTTTATCAGTACATTACAGAAAATAATGAACTTTATCACAATATGCTAATTTTTTGAGAAGGACTAGTATATGTGTGTGTTTGTTATACTAACATCTATAGAGCAATATTATGCATTTTTATTTGAGTTGTTTTTCTTGGCAATATTTTTTTTATAAATTGCTGCCAAGAAAATATATTTTTTATAAATTGAAAGTCATAACTGTAGACTGAGATAATTACACCAATGATTACTTTTAAAATGTACATGTACATATCCAAAGCAGTGTATGCATATTGTTTCACAGCCTATGGCTAATGTTCCACACCAGTTCAACTGTACTGATTCACAATAAAGTTATATTGTCAGATCATATGCACCTATTATCCAGCAAATATAAATGGTTATGCAAACATTTATTTCTTTTTCATTTTCAGGTGAAACGTTCATTGAAAACTTTTTCATTCTGAGCACAAATCCAAAGACCAGCAATCCTACATCTGACAGCCATCATTATTATCAGACAGATAATAGCGGTTTTTGTTTCCTTTTGTTTAGTTAATATTTTTTGTTTTCTGGTTTCGTTATGCCACTGCTAACT
The DNA here is from genome assembly GCA_024760905.1 of Plotosus lineatus. Classification (NCBI taxonomy): domain Eukaryota; kingdom Metazoa; phylum Chordata; class Actinopteri; order Siluriformes; family Plotosidae; genus Plotosus; species Plotosus lineatus. The sequence continues at coordinate 89,430,716 of CM045728.1, read as the reverse complement.
TTCACGGCCTCGTATTCATTCCGCAGGTTTGTCCTTGCTGTGGTAATTACTGTATGTAGTTCACCGAAAAAGAAAAGCACCGGCCGGGAACACTCTTAGTTTGATGTTTATTCTGTGAGGAGATTCCAAACGGAGTTTAGTTAAGGTTTCTCTTGTTTCTAAAGCCCTACCGAGAGTCAGCTAATTACTGATGTTCGCCTTGTCAACATAAACTTTCAGTCCAAATTCATCCAGTGGTCCCAGTGGCTGTGGTAGTGAACACGGCTTGTGAAGGTGTCATCAGTTTCAGCAGGAATTTATTGCTTTGGTGGATATTGAAACGGTTTCTTTTGTTAAATGACTGTTTTCTGGTGTTTTGTTTAAAAAGAAAATAATCATATGTTTGGTTATATATTTATGCGTTGGTTTTGCTCGCATTTGAGTTAGCCTACTAGCATCATGCTAGTATAATGCTGAGCTCTTGTCCTCTGTCTCTCTTAATTGTGAATATTTACGGAGCTATTTTATGTTAGATGTATTTATATGTATTGGTCTTTTTGGCAGTTAGAACGTATTGTTTATGTATAAAAACTTTATTCTACGTCATTGGTAACTTCTGTTAAATGGGGATGCATAACATATGTATTTGTTTATTTTTTCTTCTCTCTTTAAACAAAATTAAATTGTATCGTTAACATACAGGCATTGATAGATACAGGAACATACATGCAAAAATCAACTGAAATATTAACGTACAGGTAGTATCAGTTGGGGCCAGCTGACAAAGGAACAGGTCAGTAACTTGTGATTGATTCTTGAAGTTGCAAATTTAATCGACTAAATAGTGATAGTGTTAGAGTTAATTATCATACAAGGATTTGGCCGGCTTGGCTAATTTGTTAATAGACATTACAGTATATTATACTTTGTATTGAAGACCAAGTTGGGGATTGGATAGCTTGTCTTACAGCTAGTTTAGGGTTGGACAGTTAGGTTGAGAGCCAACATGCCACTCAGTAAGGATGAGGAGAAGCCCAAGAGGGTAGCTAGAAGAAATAAATCTAAGAAAACTTTAGGAAAAGAAATGCAGGAAGTAGAGAAACATGACCAGGATTGCCTGTGTAAAACATGTAGCTGCATAATTGGGGCTAATGATAAGGCCATAGTCTGTAATGGGTGCTCCAACTGGTTTTGCATAAGTTGCCTAAATATCCCAGAGGCAGTGTAGAGCTGCCTAGTAAATGAAAATGATCTGGAGGCATTAGACATTAAATGTTCTGAATGCCGTAGGGCTCCTTCAATACAAGAAGTGTTAGCCAAACAAAATGAAACAATGGACAGACTGGTAGGAGTAGAACAAAAAATTGCAAATTTAGTCAAGCTAGCTGTCACAACGGAGCTAGAAACTCAGGATAAACCACAAATAGACCAGATTAAACTTGATCTAACCCAGAAAATAGAACAAGAAACTGTTGAGGTGGAAACAAGACTGACGAGGAATTTTCAGTCTAAAATTGACAGATTGATTGATGAAAGAAATGAAATAAAAAAATGCAGAATACAAGACTGAACTTTTTGATAATTTGGATGCAAAAATTGAGAGAATAGTTGAAGAAGTATGCAGGGAAGAGAAGGATAGGGAATTCAGAATACCTAACATAATTGTGTACGGGGTCCCTGAACTGGTAGGGGCAGATTGGCAAGACAAATCAACCATGACCTTGGTTTTGTTCAGAATGCCATTGAGGCAATAAAGCTCCCTGAGGGATCTGAGGTTGATATTCAATACATGGTTAGGTTAGGTAAACCAAGGGGAACAGGTTGAATCTAAACCTAGGGATAAGGTTGAATCTAGACCAATCAAAATTCACCTGGGAAATCCGGAGATTAGGCATGACATCATTAAAAGAGCTTACAAATTGGCCAACAACAAGGACAAGGTTTTACAAAATGTGAGATTGGCATACGGCAGGACTGTAAAAGAAAGGAAAAAAATGTAGCTTACTAAAGCAAGAAACGAATAGAAGAACTTTAGCTGGGGAAAGCGGCTTAGCCATTAGGTGGGGACAAATTGTGGTAGTAAACCCAAAAGATTTTTAAAATCAAAATCAGGATGTAAATGATCAGGTATCTAATATCATGCACAACCCTAGAAATACGGACAATCAAAATGCATTCACACCTGAAGGGGCAGTTAGAATGCAAACTAACATTGTGACAGAACAGGTAGATGAGTTACATAACTCACCATCTACAATCGACCCAGTATCTGACAGTGATTTAGACAACACAAATAGTGAAATTGAACAAACATCTCCAAATACAACAGTAACAAAGCCTAAAAAAGCTTTTAAAACCAAACTAGATAAATCAGTTAGCAAGGCAGTTCAGAAAGAACTACAAATTGGGAACATCGAGGTGATAAATGAAATTAAAACTGTCATTATTGACGAGTGAGGTAACAACAAAGGTCAAAGGGGTGAAAAATAACTCCTGATAAATATTGGACTACTAGTTTACCTATTGAAACCCCAACCAATGTACCAGATGTCTACAATAAAGAGTTGAATATCTTTTATACAAATACTGATGGCTTAAGTAATAAACTGGTGGAATTATATACATTAGCTCATACTGAGAAACCTGAAATAATACTAGTCCTCCTAGCATATTGAGATAAAGTTCATTATTTTCTATAATGTACTGATAAAAATTTAATTTTTATATATTTTAGATTCATTGCACCCCAACTGAAATATTTCAGGTCTTTTATTGTTTTAATTCTGATGATTTTGACATACAGCTCATGAAAACCCAAAATTCCTATCTCAAAAAATTAGCATATCATGTTCAGGTAGTCTAAACGAGCTATTAACCTAATCATCTGAATCAACCAATTAACTCTAAACACCTGCAAAAGATTCCTGAGGCTTTTAAAAACTCCCAGCCTGGTTCATTACTCAAAACCGCAATCATGGGTAAGACTGCCAACCTGACTGCTGTCCAGAAGGCCATCATTGACACCCTCAAGCAAGAGGTTAAGACACGGAAAGAAATCTCTGAGTGAATAGGCTGTTCCCAGAGTGCTGTATCAAGCCACCTCAGTGGGACGTCTGTGGGAAGGAAAAAGTGTGGCAGAAAACGCTGCACAACCAGAAGAGGTGACGGGACCCTGAGGAAGATTGTGGAGAAGGGCTGATTCCAGACCTTGGGGGACCTGGAAGCAGTGGACTGGGCTACAGGTGCCGCATTCCCCAGGTCAAGCCACTTTTGAACCAGAAACAGCGGCAGAAGCGCCTGACCTGGACTACAGAGATGCAGCACTGGACTGTTGCTCAGTGGTCCAAAGTACTTTTTTCGGATGAAAGCAAATTTTGCATGTCATTCGGAAATCAAGGTGCCAGAGTCTGGAGGAAGACTGGGGAGAAGGAAATGCCAAAATGCCTGAAGTCCAGTGTCAAGTATCCACAGTCAGTGATGGTCTGGAGTGCCATTTCAGCTGCTGGTGCTGGTCCACTGTGTTTTATCAAGGGCATGGACAATGCAGCTAGCTATCTGGAGATTTTGGAGCACTTCATGCTTCCATCTTCTGAAAAGCTTTATGGAGATGAAGATTTCATTTTTCAGCATGACCTGGCACCTGCTCACAGTGCCAAAACCACTGCTAAATGGTTTACCGACCATGGTATTACTGTGCTCAATTGGCCTGCCAACTCTCCTGACCTGAACCCCATAGAGAATCTGTGGGATATTGTGAAGAGAAAGTTGAGAGACACCAGACCCAACACTGTGGATGAGCTTAAGGCCGCTATCAAAGCATCCTGGGCCTCCGTAACACCTCAGCAGTGCCACAGGCTGATTGCCTCCATGCCACGCCGCACTGAAGCAGTCATTTCTGCAAAAGGATTCCCGACCAAGTATTGCGTGCATAACTGAACATAATTATTTGAAGGTTGACTTTTTTGTATTAAAAGCACTTTTTTATTGGTCAGATGAAATATGCTAATTTTTTGAAATAGGGATTTTTGATTTTTCTTTACTTTTTTTGCCAAAATTATCAACATTAAAACAATAAAAGACCTGAAATATTTCAGTTGGTGTGCAATGAATCTAAAATATATGAAAGTTTAATTTTTATCAGTACATTACAGAAAATAATGAACTTTATCACAATATGCTAATTTTTTGAGAAGGACTAGTAGTTATTACAGAAATCTTTCCTAAAAAAACAATATTAGATAGATTACAGGATTACGAGTGGCAGTTAAAAGGGTATAATCATATTACGAGTGTAGCTGAAAATTACAATAAAACTAGAGGTATTATTGTATATGCCAAAAAATTGATCAGTATAGAGGTTATTGAAACACAGAGAAAATTTAAAGAATACTTGTTGATTAAAATGACAGTATGTAAACAAGATGGGAAGGAATTAGATTTATATCTATTATCCATTTATAGAAGTCTAAATTCTTCTCAAAATAATAATAAAGCACTAAATGAACTTATAGATGCTGTTTGTAATAATCTTGGGAATAAAAGAACTTAAAGATCAAGTCAAAAAGCCACTATTGCATATTTTCAAAAGTAGTATTGAAGAAGGTTATCTACCTCCGGTATGGAAGGAAGCCATAGTAGTACCAATTTATAAAAAGGGAGAGAAAAAGTACCCGGGAAATCATCGCCCTGTTAGTCTGACAAGTATTATATGCAAAATGTTAGAAGGTATTATTAGAGATGATATAATGAAATACATGTTGGAAAATAACTTAATATCAGAAAATCAATATAGCTTCCTACCCGGTAGATCTTGCACATTACAATTACTGTATGTTTTGAATAGTTGGACAAATTTATTAGATAATAAAAGATCCATAGACGTAGTGTATACAGATTTTCGTAAAGCATTTGACTCAGTTTCATACAAAAAATTAATATATAAATCGGGTGTTTTTGGTATTGGAGAAAAGATTAAAAACTGGATTGCTGACTTTCTTACTGATAGAAAACAGAAAGTTAGAGTAGGCAATCTCACATCAGATTGGACCCCGGGGAAACCGGGGATAAGCACCGGCCTGATGAGCCACGAGGGTCGGGTGTAAAAACCAGACTTACCTCCCTACCTACTTTTTACCGACCCAGTGACGTCACGGTAACTTTGTGTTGGCGGGCACTTAGCAATGGCAGCTTTCGGGCCAATAACTGATACGACAAGCACATAAAACAAAACCGCCGTGTGTGCAATGGTTTATTTATGATATAAAATTTAAGCCACAATTGCTTCAATAAACTATACTTAAACTACCGCCAACTTATTTATTCGGCGTTTCATTTCCCCTTTAATGTTAATAAAGATACGATGTTATGCAGAGGTGTACTAATAACAATTTTATAGACAAATAATACTATTTATAGTTGCTCGCGGGGCCTGAGGGGATTTCTTCCTAGAGGAGGCGCCACAGAAAATAATTGAGAAACACTGGTATATCTGTACTTTTAGGAGTATACACTGTGGCTTTATTGATGATGGTACTCCAGCACTTGAGGAAATGATGACTTGTCATCTTGTAACATTTCATTGCACATGCATAGGTCACTTTGCTAAAGTGGACCAAATGTGGTTTGAGCAAAACACAATGTATATCTGCACAATTTGAGGAATAGTTTGGAAAGCCTATGCAAAGGCTAAAAAATGTCCACCATTATTAGTCCATAATGCCACATCTATCTATCACTTGAGCAAAGTCTCTGGGCAATGGGTGTGGTGGAGGCTGAGTTGAGCTACACTTAGTTAGCGAGGCATATAGGCTATACACAACCCACCATCATAAACCTGATTGACCGCCACAGCATGACAGGGTAAATTGACAACAGACCACCTACTTGGGTACCAGAATTAAAATAAAAATTATGATGAAAATTATGGTCTCTGTTTTTACTGACTGTCAGTATATTAATTTTATTTATCTTATTAGATTCAAAAAAGACCATGAAACTCACTCACGTACTCATTTGAGTATCCATTTAGTCCTTGGGTTCATGGGGAACTTGGCGTCTATTCCACCGGACACTAGATGTAGGTGGGGTACACCCTGAAGAGCTAACCAGACCATCACAGGGCCAACATACACACTCACATTCACATCTAGGGGCCATTTTTGAAGAGCCAATTAGCCTGATTTTACTGATTTTCATGCAACAGTTCATGCAATAGTTTTTAAGTTCTATTTATCTTTATCTTATCTTAATGTTCATGTCTTTTGACTACAGGAGAAATCCAGCGTACCAAGAGGAAACCAAGAAAGGAGAAAATATGAAAACTCCACACAGACAAGCCTGAGCTTAAAACTCAAACCCAGAACTTTTATGTAAGGTAGATGTGCCTGTAATGTTACACTACATTTTAAATATAAATGTTAAGCATAAAAATCTCATTTTAGTTTGCAGGTTCCTGCATAGTATATACAGTATATGGAAAAATACCCAGTAAATATAACTAAATTGTAAATACTCATCTTGCCTGTTAAATCCTATATATATTTATGGTAAGCTAAGCCTGTTGTTTTTTTTTTTAAACCCTGACCCACTGCTTCATCAGGCTAGACCAGGGGTCAGCAACCTTTACCATTCAAAGAGCCATCTGGACCTGTTTTCCACAGTAAAGAAAACACTGGGAGCCACAAATCCTTTTTTGACATTTAAAATCAAATAACACTGCATATAATGTTTTTCCCCTTTTTCCTTCATGCTAATATAAAAAACAATGTGTTGCATTGATTTGAACGACTGCAGAGACAATAAAATTACAATTCTGCTTGCTACAAAAACATTTCAGTTCAAAAAAAGACGTTGAATAAAAAGTTACTATCAATCAAAATTCCTAATGTCTATTTGAGCCCTGAGGCAGTGGTGGCCTGGTGGTAAAAATCACTGGTCCCAAGGTTGGGGTTCAAGCCCCACTCTGAATGGGTTGTCACTGCCCCCCCCCATCAGTGCAGCGAACTGGGTTATCAAAGGCTGGCCATGTCTCTCACTGTCGATGGTGAGAGGCTGTAAAAAGAACCATTGCTGACTTTCGACAAGAGGAGCTGCATATCTGTCAGTGTATTCCTGCCCTGCGATGGCCTGGTGAGCTATCCGCAGTGTACTCTACCCTCGTCTGGAGTCGGCTGGGATGGGCGCCAGCCTCCCCACCACCCTAATTAGGATTAAGTTATTCACAAAATGAATGAATGTGTTTGAGTCTTTCTTGTATTTTTATAAAGAAAAAGAATAGCTATTCCACGAAGCAAGGGACGGGGTGCAGCCAGATGTGTTAACGGGTTGGGTAGCCGACCTCACCATCCCTTCCTTCGTGGGACCTTCTTTTTCTTTATTCGTTATATTAATGTTGTTTAGTCTTAGTTTTAATTTACAAAAAACTACAGCAACATAGAAAAGTACAAGAAGACTTATTTTAAGAAGGAGCCTGCTCAACATTCTTTTAAATAATATTAATGCTTAATGCATTGACTCCCTCATTCTCAGAGTGGAGACTGAACCACACCGTAGTCTTTTATTTTGTCACTGGGAGAAGAGTTACTTAATTCGGAGGTTGTTGTGCATAAACCAAATCTCATCCGTCATCTCTTACTTCAGCTGTGATTTCCGTTCCTGGATTACAAACCCTGGCGGCAGAAATTTCTCTCTCGCTTGTTGCGCTGCTGCTGGGATGGCAAGAACACTCCTTGCCATGAGCACAAGGGTTTGGAAATGCCGTGGCATGCTCCCTCCACCAACACTGTAGATCCAAAGCTGCAGGTTGCCGACCCTTGTGCTAGATGTTATCTCGGTTTCTGCAGTGTGAAGCAACTAGGAGATCAGCTCCTCCTGGATGGTATGCTTGTCCATCACAGGTTACCTTCCCAGTATTTATACTGCTGGGTAGACAGGAGCACACTTGTAGTTATGACCTTGCCCAACATGTTAGGTATCTAAAGGGGATTCCAGCCCGCAACCTCTCGTTAGCTCATCACCCTAACCAATACACCACCAGCCACATAGCCCATATATGACAAATTAATCCCAACGTATTGCATGGCCCCACACATTGAATATATAACAAATTAGAAGCAACCATCTATTTTTTTAATATACTAAACCACCCCTGTTAATATAAGCATAGCATCCAGCAGGTCAGCCCCACAGTACCTGACATCCTGAACAGCTTCTTTATATGCTTAAAATCACTGAACAGCAGGGAAACTGTATATATTCCCTCACCAGAGGAGCAGCAGCCCCTCGTTCTGCAGCGGCACCAAGTGCCTCCTACTCTGAGGAAGATCAATATCAACAGGGCTGCAGGACCAGATAAGGTGTCGGGTTGGACCTGAAATAATGCCAGACCAGCTGTCAGGAGTCTTTCTGGACATTTTCAAGCTGCTCCTGCAGTTTGCTATGGTCCCAGTCTGCCTCAAGTCCTCCATCATTGTGCCTGTGCCAAAAACATCAGTTGCCACCTGCGTCTAATGACTATTGACCAGTTGCTCTGTCCCTGGTCATCACAAAGTGCTTTAAGAGAATCCTCCTTAACCACCTAAAGGATGCTATATCTGCAGGGCTGGAAAGCATTCAGTTTGCCTACAGGGAGAACCGCTCTACAGAGGATGTTGTCTTGTCATCATTTCACACAGGAATAACTCACCTGGAGTACCCAAATGCTTATGTCAGGATGCTATTTGTGGACTTCAGTTCAGCTTTCTCACTTTTCTCCTGGAGAAGCTGTTACTGAAGCTCTGCAACTTAGGACTGTCAGCCACTTTGTGTTATTGGATCAAGCAACCTCAGCTGATGAGGATAGGGAACTCTACATCATCCACTCTGATTTTGAACATTGGTACACCAGTCTTGAGTGCTTAACCTGGCCCTCTTAAGCCTCTTTACTCTTAAGCCTCTTTACACATGACTGCTCTGCTATTCACTTACAAACACGCTGGTGAAGTTTACCGACGACACCACCGTTGTAGACACCACTGTTGTAGACACCACCGTTGCTCTTGTTGAAAGTCAGCAATGGTTCTTTTCCAACTTCGCGCCATAGATAGTGAGAGACATGGCCAGCCTTTGATAACCCAGTTAGCTGCACTGGGGGGACAGTGACAATCCGTGGAGAGTGGGGCTTGAACCCCCAGCCTTAGGATCAGCGATCCAGCACCTTTACCACCAGGCAACCACTGCCTCAGGACTCAACTAGACATTGGGAATTTTCATTGAAAGTAAATTTTTATTCAACGTCTTTTTAAATGTAAATGTTTTTTGTTATGGTCTGTGCTGGCTGGCGGAACTAACTCTTCTTTAATCATTGCAGGCACGGGCGAGGGGCGTGGCGGTTACTGGTAGGCAAGTTCCAAGCTGAGCGCACCTGGTCCCAATCTGCAATCAGCAAGGAGCCAGCTATAAATGGGAGCAGCGTGCTTCTCTCCGATATCAGAAGATTGTTTCCCCCGTGACTCTGCTCCTCGGCTTTCTCTTTGACCCCTGGTTCTTGCTTCGTGCTCGACCAGTTCCCTCGACTTAGTATCCCAGTGATTGTCAGTTCCTAGTGTTTAATAAATCGTTTGCACCTTCTTTTGGCCTCCTGCATCTCTGGGTCCAACGCATATACTCCAGGCATAACAGTTTTGTTGCAAGCAGAATTGTAATTTAATTGTCTCTGCAGTCGTACAAATCAATGCAACACATTTGTTTTTTTATATTAATATAAAGGAAATATGGGGAAAACCATTACATGCAGTGTTATTTGATTTTAAACGTCAAGAAAGGATTTGTGGCTCCCAGTGTTTTCTTTACTGTGGAAAATGGATCCAAATGGCTCTTTGAATGACAAAGATTGCCAACCTCTGTTCTAGAACATGAATATACCTTTCTGCATTGACGGTGCCTTTCCAGATGTGCAAGCTGCCCATGCCACACGCACTGGTATGGATGCCAGCCTCCCCGCGACCCTAATTAGGATTAAGTGGTTACAGAGGATGAACTGATATTTTTCCGTTAAAATAATACATTTTCTCAGTTTATACTTTTGAGGTGTCATCTATGATCTACTTGGAATAAAATATTGAAATTTGGCACTTCCACATCATTGCATTCAGTTTTCAGTCACAATTTGTACAGTGTCCCAACTTTTTTGGAATCCTGTTTGTATATCTCCAGTGTTCCGTTCTCATTCATACGTACAGAGTTTACATTTCTATTTTATATTTTTACTTAAAATTTAGTGTACAGAGTTCTTTGTGTTTATATTGTGTTCTTGACAGTTTTAAATGCAGTTTATTGTCTAGTTTGCATCTTTTTAACATGTTTGCACCTTTTAAGGCTAATAGTCTCATACAAATTTTGTTATGTGTGAACATAATGAAAGTAAAGAATCTTGAATATTTCTGTAAGGTATTTATAAGCTAAGCTAATGAATCAATATTGCTTAATCATAATTGTGCCAAGCTCTGGGTGCCAAACCACATTCCAGTCGAGTCAGAGCACTACATGGCAAAGTCTCTTCCTGCTGTAAAAAAAACCTGTGTCAACTCACATGAGACTTGATAATTATCACATTAGTCTATGCAGGCATGTTGAAGGGAAAACAGGAAATTGTGCAGCAGAACCGTAGCTCTGCGGGAATGCAGGCTGAGAGATGTGCTGTACACTTGGTATATTAAAGAGCTTCTGCAGGGAGAATGACATCTGTGCCTGTGGGTCCATCCCCTTCCTCTCCCTTACAATTAATGTACATGACAAATGGTGTTATAAAGAATGGAATACAGTGATCCCTCGCTACTTCGCGCTTCAATTCATGTGGCTTCAGTGCATCGCGTTTTTTTTTTTAAAATATTCATCAAATTAAAAAAAATAAGGAAATTAAGGAAGAATAGGGGAAAAAGTTAAGGAAAATGCCACAAAAAGAAGGCCAATTATGCAAAAGAACAAAAAACAAACAAACAAAATACCCCTAAACCAACAAAAAACAACCCAAAATCTCCCACCAAAACTAGTTACATTCTTATGAGGTGGGCATCTGAGTGCGTGCACAGTGGAGTTGAAGCCACTCTGAGCCATGTCACATCAAGAACCATATCCATTAAGCTGTAATGGGACTTGTTAAAACAAGACCTGCATCCAAGTAATAGCGCAATTACTAAAAATATTTACGCCGGTAAAGCATGTAAAATTGCCTTTTGATGTCACGACCATTATGTGATTTGAAATCCATAAATACATTACTGGGTGGAGCTGGGGTGTGGTGTTCTAGTTCACCATATTCAGACCAGCAAGTCAAATTACATGCTGACAAGTAAATTAAATTAAATTGTTAACATCATCTCTTGGTTCAAAATGGAAGAAATTTTATTTTTCAACAAATGATAAAGAGCGGCATAGTGGTATAAGTGTTAGCATGTCTATGTCAGAGCAAGAAGGTTCTGGGTTCAGGTCTCAGGCTCGGGTGTTTCTTTGTGGAGTTTGCATGCTCTTCCTGTGCTTGTGTGGGTTTCCTCCAGATACATCTGTTTCCTCCCACAGAGGAAACTAAAGACATACACATTAGGCTAACTGGTTGTGCAAATTATCCCTTGGTGGCGGTGTGTGCTCCTAGGCTCTGTGTTTATTGGCCCTGCGGTGGAGTTGTGAGGTGTTTGGCATGTACCCCACCTTTGTCCACATATTTGGCTGAGTAACCCCGCAATCCTATTAGATAAGCTTTAATGCGCTAATAAAACTTTTTAAAATGATTTTTAAACCAGAAATTTAAAAAAAATGTATAAAAATGGGACTCTAGTAGAATTAGTTAGTTTGGTAAATAAGTGAGGGAATTCTCGAAAACAATTCTTGATGGGGGGAAATAAAGTCCATTTTTCTTGTATTTACCAACAAAGGACAGAAATAACACATATTGAAAGATCTAAAGCTGAATCGTAATTATTTATTCAGTCATTCATTTGTTGAACTGCTTAATACTACTCTATTAACACAACCATGTGGGTTAAAAATAGGCTAGCAAGTGGGCCCCATCTGGGCTGCCCAACCGGGCACAAGATAATTTTGTCAGGTGATTCCATGGTGGCTCCATGTGGGCTAGCCCACATGGACTGAACATGGGCCCTATTTCAAGACACACTAGGTAAGTACCATATGGGCTGAATATGAGGCGAAATCAGGTCTGAGCTTGTACCCATAAGGGTAGCTACTTGCAACCAGTGTTTTGGTGAGCTACCATATTTGTTGGCTGGGTTTTTATTTTGTAGTAAACAACCTATAAAAATGAGGAGACAAAGAAATGTAGTTCTTTCTTGATTAAAACTTCTTACTGCATTGCAAAGGTATACTATACACTGTAAAATACTAAATATCATTGCACTGGCATGACTATACACTGTAAAAACAGCAAATCCTTCTACATTGGCATGTACACAATTTTTTAACCATATGATTTCTGTGTCCCCAAAATTTGCCTCAGATTGCAACAATGCATTTAAAAATATATATTTAAGGCACCAAAAACAGCAACACCCTTTTCAGGTTAAACTTAAGTAGATCATGCTACTTAAACACATTTTAAAATTCATTGGCCTCCTTGGATTGATGATGTCATCAAATGCGTAACAACAGGTTAAATGTTTGTAACTACAATTAAAACATTGTCAAGAGCCTACTGATACTACCCAGAGATTATGTCTTCTAAGAGATTTTGAAAAAGTAACCACAAAGAACCTTTTCTCGATGAACAAACAATGAACTGCCCACACATGTAAGCTAGGGTTGTACCAATACCGACACCAGTATTGTGCCAATACCTCATTCATATATTCATGCCTGTTGACACATTTGCCAATACCACACACTCATACCACTTAATGCAAAAAGCAATTTAACTGGCTGTTCATGGCTGCATAGGATACAGAATGTTGTAAAATCTGACTTCTCTGTCTTGGGGGAGGCAATTAAAAATATATATGTAAAAATGCTGTTGAATGAGGCTATGACTTTCTTCCGAGTGAAGCATGTTAGTGGGTGCAGCTAAATGTTAATGGTATTCCCCGTTTTGTGCTATGAAATCTATTGACTAATGCGCTGGGTGATTTGTTGAGGCAACAGATTTATTTCAAATTTGAATTTTCCCACTGCTGTTTCAGCAGCCAAACACAGTTCTATGACTTGACGATGGTAATTCCTAAACTTACTTTAGCCTTGTTGAAGCTGAGATTTACACTCTGCAGCTTTATATTGCTTTCCCACTGGATGTGAACTGAATCTCTCACAGGACAGATTACATGTCCATGTAAAGTGTATTTGCATCGTTGCATTGACCCGTAGCCATCTGCATTTCCAGCAGAAGAAGCATGCTCTTTTGACCATTCAATTTGATAATTTCTCCTTCTGGAAGCACTTCTGCTTCCTCCCATTGGTCAATGCTTCTTTGCTCTTTGGAAGAATACCTTTTGTGTGAAAATTTCGTTTCGTGTTCAGTGGGAAAGCAGCTTTACATTGATACCCCATATCTACTTATTTGCCAAGAAATCTTTTATATATACCAAATGGCGTCCGCAAAACAATAATTTATGACCTGCATAAACTGACAGTATTACACCATAACAAACAACCCCCTGGCAGTACTTTTGCAGACAAATTACCTGCAAGGCAACACAAACCTGATGGGGGAACAATCTGTCTCAAGTTCATTATTGCTGGAGTCATTGGACAGAATTACTTGCCTTGACAATTTCATCTGCGATGGCCTGGCAACCAGTCCATGGTGTACTCTGCCCTCACTCAAAGTCGGCTGAGTTGGGCACCAGCCTCCCCGAGACCCAAACTAGGATTAAGTAGTTTCAGGAAATTAATGAATGAATGAAACAATACAATGCACAGTGATATTAGTAATTTGTTTCATGGTCTAGGGCAGGGGCCTAAGGCTCACGAGCCAGATGTGGCTCTTTTAATGACTGTATTTGGCTCTCAGATAAACATTCAACAAGGTCTTAGAGAGTGAGAGGATGCCGGAGGAATGGAGGAGAAGTGTGCTTCTGCCCATTTTTAAGAACAAGGGAGATGTGCAGAGCTGTGGCAACTACAGAGGGATAAAGTTGATGAGACATACGATGAAGTTATACAATGGAAATAGTGGAAGCTAGACTAAGGGCAGAGGTCAGCATTTGTGAACAACAGTTTGGTTTCATGCCAAGAAAGAGCACCACAGGTGCAGTGTTTGCCATGAGGATGTTAATAGAGAAGTACAGAGCAGGCCAGAGGGAGCTGCATTGTGCCTTTGTGGATCTGGAGAAAGCATATGACAGGGTGCCGAGAGAGGAACTGTGGTATTGCTTGAGGACGTCTGGAGTGGCAGAGAAGTATGTTAGAGTGGTGCAGGACATTCTGTCGGTGTGACAGAAGAGTTCAAGGTGGAGGTGGGACTGCATCATGGGTCAGCTCTGAGCCCCTTCTTGTTTGCTATGGTGATGGACAGGCTGACAGACAAGGTTAGACAAGAATCTCCAAGGACTATGATGTTTACAGATGACATTGTGATCTGTAGTGAGATCAGAGAACAATTGGAGGAAAATATAGAGAGGTGGAGGTATGCCCTGGAAAGGAGAGGAATGAAGGTTAGCATCAGTAAAACAGAATACATGTGTATGAATGACAAGAACTCAAAGAGGAACGTTGAGGTTACAGGGAGCAGAGATAAGGAAGGTGGGGGATTTTAAGTACTTAGGCTCAACAATCCAGAGCAATGGAGAGTATTGAAAAGAGGTGAAGAAGCGTGTACAGGCAGGTTGAAATGGTTGTAGAAAAGTGTCCGGTGTGATGTGTGATAGGAAGGTATCAGCAAGAATGAAGGGAAAAGTGTACAAAACGGTGTTGAGGCCAGTGATGTTGTATGGTTTAGAAACAGTGGCACTGAGGAAAAGAACGGAGGCAGAGCTGGAGGTAGTGTTGAGGTTCTCTTTGGGAGTAATGAGGATGAATAGGATCAAGAATGAGTACATCAGAGGGACAGCACATGTAAGAGGTTGTGGAAACAAAGACAGAGAGGTTAGATTGAGATGGTTTGGACATGTACAGAGGAGGGATAGTGAGTATATTGGTAGTAGGATGCTGAGGTTGGAACTACCAGGCAGAAGGCCTAGAGGAAGACCAAAGAGAAGATTTATGGATGTGGTGAAGGAGGACATGAAGGTCGTTGGAGTAAGAGTAGAAGAAGCAGAGGATAGGGTATGATGGAGGCAGACGATTCGCTGTGGCAACTCATGAAGGGAAAAGCAGAAAGGAAAAGAAGAAAGATCTGTCTCTCAGATAAATCAAGTGGCCTTTCTTAACAGAATAACGAATACATAATTTCACTTTCATTTAAATATAAATACAAAAGAAGCCATCAAATAAAACAAAAACAGATAAATAAATCTCACGCATTTAAAGCTATACTGTACATCTATTTTCAATTCTATGTCATTGTGGCGTGCAGCGGAGAGACAATCCTTTCTCTACGCCAGTGTGTGGGTGGGTCCAATACCTTGAAACTCTAATTTTATTGGATTATAACAGCCACAGACTGGGCGTGTTGTTTTTGAGTAAAGAGGTAAATTTACTTTGTTTTTGATTGGCTCATTTGCACGAAGCCAAGCAGAGCTGACAAACAAACACAAATGGACAGACATGGAAAACTTCAACCCACAGACCGGCTGATTGCCAAAACTTGGGATGTGCTTCCTGTTACATAAAAATTGCAGCGAAACCATGCAGCACTAGAAGTTGCCTTAATGAATAACTTCATTATGACAATGCCATTTAAAATAAATTCAGTCTTATTATACTCGCAAATTGTTGGTCTTCTTTTTCAATTTAGTTGTATTTTATATATATATATATATATATATAAATACAACAGAGGATTAGATGAGGCTCTCTTAGTCAAAAAGGTTCTGGACCCCTGGTCTAAGGACCCATTTATTTTTAAAATTTTACATATGGGTCTGATCAAGGAACTAGTACTGAAATGTGTGACATTGACCTTTTACATATTCTGCAGATATAGAAAAAATAGTTTTTCCCATATTTAATCTTCAAATGGTCACTATGCAGTAAACATAGTAGATGCAGGATAATATTCCTTGGAAAAGCAATATCATCAAATTATCAGTTGGACGACTCAAGAAGTCAGTATATAACATATACAGAATAAATGGCTTTCTATTCACTAATAATAGCTTTATCTAATAATTCTGTAATTAGTGACACTGTGCCAGTTGATAGCGCTTGACATGTTCAACCTTTATTATCTAAAGCCAATAAATACCCATACATCAGTGATCAGTGAGCGCATAAGGTACATGATGTAACATGGACAGAAAAATTATGTAGATCGATCCTGTTTTAAGTCTGGTGCTTATTTATCAATTTTGCCTTGCACATGCAAAATCCTGGTTCATGGTGCATGCACCTGTATTCAAATTCATGTGGTTATTGGACCTGTGGAGACCTTAGCAGACGCTCAGCGGGACATGAAAATAATGAGATCTTTCTGTTGTCACAAAATTGAGCATGAAAAAGGTGTAAACTAGGAAGTACTGTACCTGAATCATTTCAAAAAACTGTGTTCACCATATGTACATAATTTGATATAATGTTATCTCCCAGGTATGCTATAAAAGTTTTGATGCCTTGATTCACAAATAAATATGGACATGGAAATATTTATTCAAGTTGAAAGTGGGGTAATAGGAAAATGTACCAGTTTCAGACTCATATAGCCTCACCTACTTTTGCATTTTCCCCTTCGCATATTGTCTGCAGAATCAGACTCAGTTTGTACATCAGTGCTCCGCTCATACTTCACCAATTTGATTCTGGCAGCCTCATAATTTGCTATGGGAGACTGACAAACCCATGGTTATTTGTTTCTTTTCACAGAGGACTGTAAGCTGAATCACAAATAAAATTATGTAAGATCATGTCATACATT
Organism: Plotosus lineatus; assembly: GCA_024760905.1. Classification (NCBI taxonomy): domain Eukaryota; kingdom Metazoa; phylum Chordata; class Actinopteri; order Siluriformes; family Plotosidae; genus Plotosus; species Plotosus lineatus. The sequence continues at coordinate 89,413,747 of CM045728.1, read as the reverse complement.
AATGCAGACGACACATTGCCTGCTTTGCTCAATACCATCAATCTGAACATACTGTCCTGCAGTTACCTTGAATATGTTGACCTGTCCTGGTGGCCAGAAACAAGAATCCTCCTCTAGCCCGTTAAACCATTTGAAGGGTATAATAACTAGGCCTTCACCATCTATAAACCGCACAATTGCATAAGTCAACATGCTTGAAAATGAATTTTAAAAAATAATAAAATAACTATAAGCACATAGTGCAGGAGTGGAATTGCCACATTGTTATGCGGCAAGAGAATAATTTTGGTTTCCAAGTCCTTCATAGGTACTACATGAAAGTCTTTGGAAAAATCATCATCATCATCATTTTCTGTAACCGCTTCATCCTAATTAGGGTCACGGGGAGGCTGGTGCCCATCCCAGCCAACTCAGGGCGAGGGCAGAGTACACCCTGGACAGCTCGCCAGGCCATCGCAGGGCGGAAACACGCTGACGGCTTTGCAGCCTACTCTTGTCGAAAGTCAGCAATGGTTCTTTTACATGCCTCACACCATAGACAGTGAGAGACATGGCCGGCCTTTGATAACCCAGTTAGCTCCACTGGGGGGGACAGTGACAACCCTGTGGAGAGTGGGACTCGAACCCCCAACCTTTGGATCAGCGATCCGGCGCCTTATACCACTAGACCACCACTGCCCCCACTTTGGAAAAATGTAGAACAAAAACAATTTCAAGATGTACCAAGTCATGAGGAGGTTGGATCCTTCTGATCACCTTGCCAGTCCATCTCAGAGCCAACACAAACAATCATTCAAGCCAACACTTACACTTAGGGGCAATTTTGATCAAACGTAATATGTATGTCTTTGGACTGTGGAAGGAACCTGCAGAACCTGGAGAAGGCCCATGTAAACATGGGGAGAACATGCAAATTCTACAAAGAAATGCCCTCACAGAGCCCAGAACCTGAACCCTAGGCCTCCTTGCTATATGGTGAGGATGTGCTAATCACAACACCGTTGATACGCCTGTGTTTGATTGCATTTTATTTTATAATTTTTTTTTTGCATTGCAGTGTGTGTCATGGTGATTATAATGTTACTCCAGAGCTGCGAAAAAAATTCAGACATCAGTGAATGCCTGATTATCATTTTTACAGGATTGCATTAAACAAGCGTATGCTATAGAGCATTGTGTGACAGTCAGAGAGAAAAGATAACTGAGTATCATCAGCTTAACCAGCCTGAAGCGACAGGCTTAATTAATTCTCTAGACTCTGAGAAGTTGAGGAACTAAATCTGTTTCTTGTATCTGGCCAACTGTCTTATAGAAACAATGATTCAGCCTTCTCATATTCTTTTTATGGAGACTGTGTTATTTACTCAGCAACAGGTGACAGCTATACCTATTCAATCTAACTCTTTTTCTTTACAGTCTATTATCTCACTGTACACATTCCCAAGAGCCAAACAAGGATCATTTTAATATGTTAGACTGAAAATGGTCATCCAGAAGGGAAGACTGATCCATAGTTGGAGCCTCCTCCAAATATATTTTCTACTGAAACTTAACAATCCCACCCATTAACTGTTGCAACTAACCATAATGTATGATTTTCCCTAACAACATGCTTTATAACTACTTTCATGTAGCTGTATATCATCACAGGTGGCAGGGTGGTATACTGATTAACATGTCTGCCTGGCAGCGAAAGGCATGGGTTTTGTCAGACCAATCCTCAGTTACTGTCTCTGACTCTTGGGATATGGAATGCCACCTCTCTGGCGGGGAAGGAGTCTGAGCTGGTGCATGAGGTGGAGAGATACCAACTAGACATAGACTCAGGTCAATGCAAAACTTGGGCTCTGAAACCACCTATCTCAAGAGGGACTGGACCTTATTCCATTCTGGAGTTGCTCATAGGGAGAGGCAGTGAGCTGCTGAGGGCATCCCCGTTTCCCACTTTGAGGTTCTCCACGGTTGATGAAAGAGTAGCTTCCCACTGCCTTTAGGTGGGAAATGGGTCCTGACTGTTGTTTGTGCCTCTGCACCAAATGACAGTTCAGTGTATCCACCCTACTTGGAGTCTTTAGATGGTGTGTTGGAGTATGCCCCCCCCAGGGAACTCACTCATTGTTCTGGGAGACATCAACGACCATGTGCGCAATGATAGAGTGACCTGGAAGTGTGATTGGTAGGTACAGCCTCTCCAGTCTGAACCCGAATGGTGTTTCATTGTTAGACCTTTGTGCTCATCATGGTTTGCACTTGACACCAGGGCACCCTAGGCCGCAGTTCAATTATCAACTTTGCAGTCATGTCACCGGACTTGTGACTACAGGTTCTCAAGAGAGGAGCTGAGCTGTTAATCAATCACCACCTAATGGTGATCTGGCTCCGATGGTGGGGGAGGCCACCCTCCAGGCATGGCAGGCCCATGCATATAATTAGGGTCTTCTGGGAAAGTTTAGTAGCATCTCCTGTCAGAGGGGCTTTTAATGTCTACTTCCGGCAGAGTGACATCCACAGCCCTGAAGGAGGTGGGTGACATGGAATGTCAAATGGGCCATGTGTTGTGGCTCCATTTGACATTCCATGTCACCCACCTCCTTCAGGGCTGTGGATGTCGCTCTGCCGGAGGTGGGTGACATGGAATGTCAAATGGGCCATGTTTTGTGCCTCCATTATTGAGGCAGCTGCCCACAGCTGTGACCAGAAGGTCATCGGTGCCTGTCGTGGTGGTAACACCCAATCCCAGGGGAGGGAACCTACAGTGAAGGGGCCTTTAATCTGAAAAAGAAGGCCTGTCGGGTGTTATTGGCCTGTGGGGAGTCCTTGGGCAGCAGGTAGGTACTGGGAACTCAAATGTGCTGCAGCCTGAGCTGTTGCTGATGCAAAATCTTGGGCATGGTAGGATATACTAGTCCTTCTCAAAAAATTAGCAGATTGTGATAAAGTTCATTATTTTCTGGAATGTTCTTATAAAAATTAAACTTTCATATATTTTAGATTCATTGCACACCAACTGAAGTATTTCAGGTCTTTTATTGTTTTAATACTGATGATTTTGGCATACAGCTCATGAAAACCCAAAATTCATATCTCAAAAAATTAGCATATTTCATTCGAACAATAAAAAAAAAAAACATTTTTTTAATACAAAAAGTCAACCTTCAAATAATTATGTTGAGTTCTGCACTCAATACTTGGTCGGGAATCCTTTTGCAGAAATGACTGCTTCAATGCGGCGTGGCATGGAGGCAATCAGCCTGTGGCACTGCTGAGGTGTTACGGAGGCCCAGGATGCTTCGATAGCGGCCTTAAGCTCATCCACAGTGTTGGGTCTGGTGTCTCTCAACTTTCTCTTCACAATATCCCACAGATTCTCTATGGGCTTCAGGTCAGGAGAGTTGGCAGGACAATTGAGCACAGTAATACCATGGCCAGTAAACCATTTAGCAGTGGTTTTGGCACTGTGAGCAGGTGCCAGGTCGTGCTGAAAAATATAATCTTCATCTCCATAAAGATTTTCAGGAGATGGAAGCATGAAGTGCTCCAAAATCTCCTGATATCTAGCCGCATTGATCCTGCCCTTGATAAAACACAGTGGACCAACACCAGCAGCTGACATGTCACCCCAGACCATCACTGACTGTGGCTACTTGACACTGGACTTCAGGCATTTTGGCATTTCCTTCTCCCCAGTCTTCCTCCAGACTCTGGAACCTTGATTTCCGAATGACAGGCAAAATTTGCTTTCATCCGAAAAAAGTACTTTGGACCACTGAGCAACAGTCCAGTGCTGCTTCTCTGTAGCCCAGGTCAGGTGCTTCTGCTGCTGTTTCTGGTTCAAAAGTGGCTTGACCTGGGGAATGCGGCACCTGTAGTCCAGTCCACTGCTTCCACAGGTCCCCCAAGGTCTGGAATTGGCCCTTCTCCACAATCTTCCTCAGGGTCCGGTCACCTCTTCTGGTTGTGCAGCGTTTTCTGCCACACTTTTTCCTTCCCACAGACGTCCCACTGAGGTGGCTTGATACAGCACTCTGGGAACAGCCTATTCGCTCAGAGATTTCTTTCTGTGTCTTACCCTCTTGCTTGAGGGTGTCAATGATGTCCTTCTGGACATCAGTCAGGTCGGCAGTCTTACCCATGATTGCGGTTTTGAGTAATGAACCAGGCTGGGAGTTTTTAAAAGCCTCAGGAATCTTTTGCAGGTGTTTAGAGTTAATTGGTTGATTGAGATGATTAGGTTAATAGCTCGTTTAGAATAACTTTTCATGATATGCTAATTTTTTGAGATAGGAATTTGGGGTTTTCATAAGCTGTATGTCAAAATCATCAGTATTAAAACAATAAAAGACCTGAAATATTTCAGTTGGTGTGCAATGAATCTAAAATATATGAAAGTTTAATTTTTATCAGTACATTATAGAAAATAATGAACTTTATCACAATTTGCAAATTTTTTTGAGAAGGACCAGTATATATGCATATATTGCTCTTACTGTTCTCTGCACTTCTGATCGGATGCTAAACTGAATTTTGTTACCCTGTATTTATTATGTGTGTAATGACAAAGTTTAATCTAACCTAATCTAAGCAGGTCAAATTCATTTCCGCTGAGGGTTGCAGTCTGCCAAGGAGGCTGTCCTTTGTCACTGGTTCCTAATTCAGTGGAATTTATTGAACTTAAGTGACCTGCTTGTGTGCAGTTTATTAATCTCCATATGGACTAGACTATGTTTAAAACTAGATAGCTATCCTGCCTTTTGTTTCCTGCCCTGCTTCCTTTCTTTTTCTGCCTTGACTAATGACACTCTAATCACCCATCTGTGACTCTGAAAATGTTGTCCGAATTAGAAGAACAAGAGAGTATAAGAAGAGACCTAAAGAAAGACTATTTCACAGTGAAAATGAGTCAAATATGTATAGTGATAAAACACAAGTGATCAATCAATAAATCAATAGTTCAAGATTCTTCTAATCTATGTTGATCTGTTTTATTTATAACAGAAGTACAATATGTTTTCTATGTCGCATGAGCAATTTTTTGGTATTTGTATTTTATTTTTTCTGGATTTTATTATTTTTAGTCCATTCAGTTGACTATACTGTAAGAAGCATGACAAGGTGACAAAGTAGTTATTATGTTGGACTCTCACCAAGAAGGTTCTGGGTTCAAGCTTCAGTACTCAGTGAGGGCATTTCTCTGTGGAGTTTGCATGTTCTTTCTGTGCTTGTGTGAGTTATCCCAGGGTACTTTCGGCTGTTCAAAAAATTTCCCCTGCAATGTGAGTGAGAGTGTGAATCTGAATGGTTTTATGTGTGTGTTATGGCCTGTGATGGATTGATAAGCTGTACAGGGTGTACTCTGCCTTCACCCAGAATCAATTGAAATAGGCACAGCCTCCCTGGGACTGTAGTAAGACTCTGTGGTTTAAAAAATAAATGAATTAATATTTTATTATTTTTATTACGTTGCATTGAAGGCACTGTTCAATGAACCAGAAAACAACAAAAATGAAATTTACAACTTAAAAACCTTGAAAACCCTTTAAATGACTTTTGGATGTTGGGATGATTTTAGAATTTCCTTTTCCCATTAGATTAAGAAATGTTAATATGATAGATACAGATTGATTTAGATCCTAGAGATGGATGAAAAATGAAATGAAACTCTATACTGGTTTTTTGATTAAGGTGTTTTGGATATTGGATATTGTTTATTTAAAAGTTATTTTCTGAGACAGAGAATAACATATGTGCTACACAGCACTCAGAGTGAATTAAGGGCAGGTGAAAGCAAATGGAATAAATTAGATACTGATCTCCCATGATATCGCTCTTTCTTGACCAAGTTCACATTGGTGTGACAATTGTTAAGACTTTATTCTTCAAGGGAAAGCTTAATACCACTGCACATGATTGCAAACTCAACAGCATTGTTTTTTCATGTGTTAACCTGTTGCCTCTTCCTCCCCGTAACTCCCAGATCACCACTGCCTTTGATGTGAAAAATCTGCCAGAACTTTACTCTTGTCCCCATGCCTACAGGACACATTTAGAATTCCCTCCTTGCTCCCGGCATGTCAGTGTCTCATTACAATCTTTCATTTCATTTCATTTCATTTCATTTTCTGTAACCACTTAATCTTAATTAGGGTCGCAGGAAGGCTGCCGCCCATCCCAACCGACTCCGGGCGAGGGAAGAGTACACCCCGGAGGGCTTGCCAGGCCATCGCAGGGCGGAAACACAATGACGACTATGTAGCCTACTCTTGACAAAAGTCAGCAATGGTTCTTTTACATGACTCTCACCACAGACAGTGAGAGAGATGGCGGACCTTTGATAACCCAGTTAGCTGAACTGGGGGTGACAGTGACAACCTGTGGAGAATGGGGCTTGAACTCCCAACCTTAGGATCAGTGATCCAGGACCTTTTACCACCAGGCCACCACTATCAGTCTCCATACAATCTGACATCTGTAATTTGCTCAATGAGGCTACATGGCTTCTGCATGTTCTCCCACATTCTCCTATCATTTGTCTTATCAACATAAGATATACCAAAAATAGTTCTTCTCTATTCCACAATCCTAATACATAATATTGTCTCTCAAGATCTTCTGTCCTTCATTTCCACTTTACTTTATCATTACTGATTCAATAAAAAGGCAGTGGTGGCCTGATGATAAGGCGCTGGATCATAGATCCTAAGGTTGGGGATTCAAGCCCCACTCTCAACGGGTTGTCACTGTTTCCTTCTAATCATGAAAAAACTCACTTTGGGTACCATAAACGTCATTCGTCCTTAAGCTTGATGTCTATCTTGAGCTGTTTCACATAAAATAACTATTTATATAATATATTTATATAATAGTTTTTGCTAAACTATTATCATTACTCTACTTACTCCCTTTGACCTTTCAACATTTCATTAGACATAAAAATTACGAGATAGCCTTCATGCCAATAGTTTACTTTGTATCTGGAGGTATGCTCATCGGTTGATACGTAGACAAACCACATCATCTCCATGGAGACTTTCCACTGGTGTCCCACAAGATTATATTCTTAGTCCTGTTCTGTTTTCTGTCTTCTGTGCTATACCATTATATTCACCTCACATCTACTAAATTAGTCCTCACCAATCATATTTCTAAAGCTGTAAATTCCTGCAGACTTTGGCACCAACTCTAACAATGCCCATCTGACCATTAAATCATTGACTTAAACAGTTTTGGATCATACAAGTTTCCCCTCTTTTACCTTAAAAGGCTCTGGTAAATTTTTATCTACAATCGGAAACCAAAGTACTTGGTCACTATCTTTTTAGATTGAGATTGGACAACTTGTTCCTGGCATATCAGTGTTCACATACAATATGACATTTACAAGTTATTGAATAATGCTGCATGACCTCTGCAAGTTCTTCCACGTAATCCCATCAATGTCCTCCTTCCTCGGACTTCCTGTAACTGCAAACATCAGACTTGGAGTGATGATTATTTATCTACAAGCCAAAAATGACCAGCACCCATTGATCTCAAAGCACTTATTGCACCCTGGACTGTATCATGCTCTGTCTACGACTCTAGCACTGCTGAATTGGATAGAGTAAAGACATGCATTCATTGTCTGGTACCTTGGTGGTGGATGAACCTCCTCAAGCTGATACAACAGCTGAGTCCCTGTCTTGTCTTAAAACAAGGACCCTCCTCAGGTAATACACAGACTTGTTGAAGAAAAGTGTTCTTGCGTGACATGCAAGTATGGAAAGCATGACCATTTTTACACTGGGGTTTATTAAGAGTTGGTTTAAGTGCGGTGACACACTCCTCTGTCATATACAGTACAAGATAAAGATGTCTGCAAAATACCGTGCATTTAAACAGTGAGGAGTAGTGGTGTTGGCTAGAATGTTACTCCACAAGGCTAGCCAACCCAAACCCAGAACAAAAACCCAGGACTCAGGACTATGCCTATGCATGAATAAATTTGCTTACTGAGAACACGTGATCAAAAGGAATCTGCTCAGTGGTACATTTACAGTGGCAGTAAATGAAATTTATCATTTTGCTACATCATTTCATATTGATTTAATTATCATTCATTCATTTTCTGAACGGCTTAATCCTAATTAGGGTCATTAGGAGGCTGGAGCTCATCTCAGCACACTCTGGGAAAGGGCGGGGTCCACCCTGAACAGCTCTCCAAACCATCACAAGACAATTATTCTCACTCGCACTCACAACTAGGGGTGATCTCGAACAGCCATTTAGCCTACTGTGCATGTTTTTGAACTGTGGGAGAAAAACGGTGTTACTAGGGGAAACCCACACAAGCACAGGGATTACATGCAAATGTCACACGTGGCCTTTTTGTTGTGAGCCGAACGTGCTAACCACTCCGCCACTGTACTGCCTATACTGAATTTTTTTTTAATTTTTAATATCTGTAGCATGGCTTGTAAGTCCCCCATTGCAGCTAACTGGGTTATCAAAGGCGGGCCATGTCTCTCACTGTCTATGGTGAGAGGCATGTAAAAGAACCATTGCTGACTTTCGTAAAGAGTAGCTGCAAAGTCGTCGGGGTGTTTCTGTCCCTTGCTAAAAACGGTTGTGACAGGAAGGGCATCTGACGTAAAAACCTCTGCCAAATCAAACGTGCGAATCAGATGATTCGCTGTGGCGACTCCCGAGTAAAAGGGAAAAAGCCGAAAGGAAGACAGACAGACAGACAGCATGGCTTGTAAGTGCTGAAGTACCCTGACCATAGGGTCAGTAATCCAGCACCCAACCACCAGGCCACCACTGGCCTGGTAAATAAAGTTAACTAACAAACCATACACTATGGAATGATTCGAGCTAGAAGCATTCGAATTTGAATGCTTCTACTGGTGCTTATTTCTTAACGTGGGGATCTGTGTCACAGATACATGTTCGCTTATCACTTTGTCCCACGTGTGAATGTACAGAAACAGAGCCACTGGATTTTCCATTAATTTGTCACCTGCCTGTAGATGAAATATGTCACAAGATTTTTTCCTATTTAGGATTCTGCATGACAGCTTCAGGTCTGAATAAGGTAATACAACTGAGGTTTCATATCATATCAAGATCTCTGGGTTCTGGCAGACACTAAAAGGATGTGAGACTTCAAGATAGAGTCTAAGAGGAAAAATACAACACCGACAGTATGTATGATGTATTCACTGTTATGCTATGCTCTGTCTCATGCTTTTCTTTTGTAAACAGGATAAATTGGGTAGTTTGATCTACTGGGGCTAGACTGCAGTGCTTTTGTGTCCATCCAAACACAGATTTAGACCTTTGATCCTTTGATAAATATGTTCTCTATATATACATCCGTTCAGTCTCTTTGCCATTAATCCATCATGGTTGTGGGGAAACTGGAGACACTTACAGCTGATTTTAGGTGAGGCAGGAGATTACAGCTTAAATAATTCTCCAGTCCGTCACAAGACCAAAAGTGACCCAAAAAATTCACACACATTTACACCTAGGGGCAATTTAAAGTTCTAACTTAATGTGCATGCTATCTAAACTGTAGGAGGAAACCGGAGTACTTTGAGGAAACCCATAAAAGCACGGAGAGAACATGCAAACTTCACACAAAAATTTCATTGGGTGAAATACCCCCAAGCTTTTTCGCTGTGAGGTGGCATATGAACCAATGAACCACTTTACCCCCTCCCCTTGCTTATATAAACGTGAGTAAAATTTTCACCGGCAACACTTGCAAAAAAAAAAAACAAAAAAAAAATTGCATAAATACATGACTGAATCATGTCCCAAATCCAAAAGGGAAAAAAGCAATTTTTTAATATTTTGAAGCGTACAAGGAAGCTGCTATTCCAAACACATCTAACAGGAAAGACATTGTAAGCTTGAACAATATGGCACCAGGCAGTTGTGGAGGCCCACACAGGTACAAAACACCCCACATGCATTGTGCACAAAACAGATATGGACTATCACACGCAAAAAATAAAATAAAATAAAAATAAAAGGCACATTTCATTTCACACAAGATGTACAGTATAATATTTTTCGGCATTATAAATGAACATTGTGCAAACAGCAACTCCAGAGTCATCCTGCTGGTTTTTTATTCTCATTTGATGCACAGTATGGAGCTTCGGCTGCAAGATTCATTAGACACATGATAACACGCACACATTCTGTACTGAACTTACGTTAATATCACTGCAGTAATGTCTCAGGATTTCTTCTTTCTATTAACAAAGAACAAAACCTCTGTCCCTGATAGCTGAAAAACCCCAAGAATAAAAGATTTGATCAAGCTGATGTAATTTGTTCAGAATGGAAATGGATGCTGAGGTTTATGGCTGTGTATCTGTAGTAATGTTCCAAAGACATTAAACAAGCCCTTAATGATTGACAATGATAATAACAATATTACATGGTATCCTAATGAGCAAAATAAATCATGAGCCAATCTGCTTGGGCATGACGCTCTCTTTTTTGGCTTTATTGATATATTGTGTAGAACTCGTATTCGCTCTCATTTGCCCAACCACATAATTCTATTATTGTCACGGGGAGACAGCAGCCTATCTCAGTTGACATTGAGTGAAGCTGAGGTCCACCCTGCACAGCTTGCTGGGCCATTGCAGGGCAACACACAAAGCCATTCACACTCATATTGACACATAGGGTCAATTTCAAAAAGCTAATTAGCATAATGTGAATGTGTTTAGACAGCGAGTGGAAACCAGAGTACTGGGCAGAAACCCACACAAGCACCAGGGGGGCATGCGAACTCCCTAAAGAAACACCGTTGCTGAGCCCGGGACTTGAACCTTTTTGCAGTGAGGTGGAGGTGCAGAACACTACACCACTGTGCTGCCCTTTCTCAAACTCAATTATTTTTATTTGCAGACTGCAGGGGGCATGTGTCCTTGGCAGAGAAGCTGCTAGTGTGAAAGTTGGATCGTTTTAATAATAATTCAAATTCACTCACTTATTCACTCATTGGCCAGACCACTTAATCCTATTATCGTTGCGAGCTGACATTGGAAAAGGAGAGGTATACCTCAAACAGCTCACAAAATCATTTCAGGGCAACATACACAAACACAATTACATTCAGACCTTCAGCCAATTTGGAACAGCCAATTAGCCTCACACACATGTCTTTGGACTGTGTGAGAAACCAGAACACCCAGAGGAAACCCATGCGAGCAATGGAAAAAATATGCAAACCTTACAGCGAAATGCCCGAGGTAAGCCCTGGACCCAAACCCATGATGACCTTCTTGCCCTCAGGCAGATGTGTTAACCATTGAGCCAAATTGCTTGATCGTATTTGGGGAGGTTGGAGCCTTTCTAAGCCAACTCTGGGCAAAGGCAGGCTACATGGCCAATACACACAACCATTCACACTCACATTCACACCTAGGTAGCAGCCAATTAGCTGACTGTACATGTCTTTGGACTGTGGGAGGAAACCAGAGTACTCCACACAGAAACCTTCAGTAATCATCACCACATTTACACCAATCTTAATTTCATCAGCATTCAATGGCCTTCAATCTAAGATAAATCTCAAGCTATGCAGAGCTAGGATTAATGAAACTGTTGATGGTTACAATGTTTGTTGAATGAATTACAATCGAAGCTGTATGGTCTGAGTGACTGACACGTTGAACTATCTGGCGAAGCTGAAAAGAGACGTGAAGTTATGAGGAGTTTCGGTAATACTGAGTGAAGAATTATAATAAAGAACTCAGCCCATGGTGCAGTATGGTGAGCAGGAAGTCTGCGCTCACTGAGGTTATCAATTACAGCCAAACTGAGGACATGAGTATCGTGGTGACTGAAGCGGCTTTAAATTCGGTCAGATCCTCAATGCTGAAGTGTAAAACACACAGGGCTTGAAATTATAGAAATATGTTTTTGAGGTTTTCCTTCCTATTTAATTTAACACTATAAAATGTCGGATCATTGCAGTCTGAGTCATATTAATAATCTTAATCTCAGAAATAAAATCCACTCACGACTTGTGGATTAATAGATTCAAACATGACAGTGCAGGACAAATCATTTAAGTCTCTCTCTCTCTCTCTCTCTCTCTCTCTCTCTCTCTCTCTCTCTCTCTCTGTCTCTGTCTGTATTTCACCCTTTCTTGCACTCTGCCTTCCCCATTCACCCTCTCCCTTTTTCTCACCCCTCTTGTTCCCTCTCTCTTTCTCTCGCTTTCTACCCCTTTCCTTGCTCTAACCCCTTACACTATCCTCCTCATTCGCCCTCTCCTTATTTCTCACCTCTCTATTTACCCAATTTCCCTCTGCTCCCCGCCCTCTTTCTCCCGCTTGTCTCTATTTCTCTCTTTCTCCCCTCTCCCTCCCCACTCTTTTCTCTCTCTCTCTCTCTCTCTCTCTCTCTCTTCCTTTCTCTCTTGATATGCACCCTTTTCCTCTCCTCATGCTCTCTATCTCTCTCTCCCTTTCTCTTCCCCTCTTGTCTGTTCCTTCTGGCTTTTTCTTTTCTCTATTTATTTCACTATCACTCTTTCTTTACCTTTCTCCCCCTTTTTTCTTTCCTCTCTATCACTCTTCTCTCTTTCTTCCCTCTCCCCTCCTTTCTCTCACTTAGGGACATTTTTTTTAATGACTGGTTATATCAAAGTACCTTCAGAAGTTGATTATATCATTAAACTGCTCTGATATTTGCCTGTTTAAGATCCTTTAAAAAAATAGCAGCAGCAGCAACGACAACAACAACAACAACAACAAGCAATAATTAACCTTGACACAAACAAATACACAGAAAAGCGCCTTTCGTTTGTAACATAATATTGAAGAAAAATCAGAGACAGTCTTTGATTTTTAGGTTTTTGGTCACTAACAATTTCTTTAAATGCTCAGGAATCTTTTATAATTGTGATCTTGCATTCAGAACCACTGTCCACTCAGAACGGATCTCACTGGAAACATCCTGTGTGAGTTTTTCCTCTCCTTCACATTTATGATCTGGTGATCTACACATTGAGGAACCTGTGATCCGCGGTCCTCAAGAATGAGCATTTATGTAGATCTACAGTCCAGGTTTTTGTGTCTGTTTGAGGTTCGTATTGTAGTTGGATTAAGATTTTTTCCCAGCGTGTCCTTGTTCAGGTCTGCATGCCCAAGATGCAGCAGTGGTGTGACAGTGTGGCATGTGAACATGTTATAACCAATATTTTTTTTCACATGAGCTGGATGGCTTACATGAGCGTCGAATGAGCCGTCACTGAGGTGCTCACACAACTCTTTAACATGACACACACATTATGCATGCACGTACATTCCACTCGCATACACATTGCATCCATTTCAGTGCTGCTCAATTGGTCTGTGGACTCAGAGCTGAGAGTGTGTGACAACTATCACTGACATTCATGTGCATGTGCTTACTCCTATCCTCACATGTTGCTCTCAATAATGCCTCGTGGGTCCTGATGGCACACCATAAGTTCTTCGGCTGCTGTGCTGTTGATGCTGATGGTACCTTCCGGTGACTTAGGAGAGAAGCACAGACGCTCTGAGCCATTGTGGCAACTCAGCGCCAGCAGTTGCTTCTCCTCAGAGGTGGAGGCAAGCAAACTTGAGCATGTGACATCCGGAAGCCTCAGCTTGCAGGAGGCCACTTGGACATGTTTGTTGTTGGACACCTGTGCTGTGTTACTATAGGTGTGTCGGTAGTCTTCATCAATGTCCTTCCCCCTCCAGCGCTTCCAGAATTTCAAGATCTCAGACTGAACCTGTGGGAGAAATGGAAGAGTATTTAAAGATAGCAATAACAAAAGCACCCAAAGACCGCAAGCTCTTGTTTGCCGAGTTTGCTTGTTTTTTGCCAAGCCAAAAAATCACTGGAATACCACACTTCACATTCAATTTGATTCATTCATTCATTCATTAATTCATTCATTTGATACACAGCATAAACCTACTAGGATCACAGAAAATCTCAGCAGATACTGGGCAAAGGCAGAGGAACATCCTGAACAAGTCACCAGTCCAAACGCAACCATACACTCTCACACAAACACCTCGCGGCAATCTGGAGAAGCTCGTTAGCCTAATGTGCATGTCTTTGGAAACCCATGAAAGCATGAGGAGAACATGCAAACTGCACACAGAAACACCATCGCTGAGCCCGAGACTTGCACCCAGTGCCTTCTTGCTGTGAAATGGATAGTCTAACCAATTTACAGTTTATTCATAGACTTTATGGAGTGGTTTGTTGCTGTTAGCATTGCTTATAGCACATCATCACCATGCTATTGCTTCCACAATCTTAAGCAACACGACATTTATTTCTATCCAGTTTTGGGTTCATTTTTCACCAGTCTTGAATTAATGAGGGGAAAACTCAACCACTCCATAGTCTTCTCCAACACATTCTGAAACCTTGGGTTAAGATCGGGATTCTGGGGTGCCAATAAATATGTGAAAATTATTCCTCACACTCTCTGAACCACTTTTTCATTATTCGAGTCCCCATTTTTTATCCGTTCCATCAGGGAAGAAAAAGTCCATTGATGTGATAACCTGCTCATTCAGTACATTCAGCTCATCAGCTGCTTCATTTTATTGGCACATTAATGTTGCTGAGCCTCGACTGGATTAACTGGAGCAACAGTGCCATGGAGATTATATGTTGTAATCAAGGACAAATGTTCTCCATAAAAATATTACAGTGTGTGAGTTTTTTGGGGGGAGCGGGCAGTGTATATGGCTTAAGAAGTGAAAGAAAATGAAGAAGAAAAAAGAGAAGCAGCATTGTGAAATTTCAAAGCTAAAGTTCTGACAAAATTCAAAGCCATATCAGATTTTTTCATTAGTACTCCTGTTATTATTTTTTCGTGTCGTGACAGCTCTTTCACAGGGACTTGTATAGCAAACACAACACAAATCACATCCAAGTCAAATCATTCCCGGATACCAGATGTGTCCTGCTGAATGTAGTTATCGAGGATCTGTTTCAGCATTAGCACAGCATCCCATAATCATCTTATCAGTATGAGCAGTGATGTAAGTAATGCACTTTACAGCCGAAAGTTCTAAACCCCTGTCCATCCCACGCATATGGTCCTTCGTGATATGGCCTTCCAGATTTAACCCTCCATTTCCTGCTTCAACAAAATTCTTCACCTCACAGTTCTGTCAGGGTTGTTGAGTGTGACTCTGGGGATTTGTGATCATTCAGCTACAACAGCATCAGTGAGATCAGTTGACACTCAAGTTGTTCCACTCCAACCTTGGCAAACCATGTCATAATGAAGCTTCGCTTGAGCTTAGTTCAATCATGCTGGAACAAGTCTGAGCCTCTTAGTTCCAATGAAAGCTCATCATTATCAGCTTCTCACTGCACTCTGTAGCTTCTGTGAATGAACAGTGTTGGTTTTCTCAGTTTTTAAACACTTCAATTTGGACAGGATGACATTTGGTATAAGGCAGCATTGTGGTGTAGTGGTTAGTATGCCTGCCTCGTAGCAAGAAGGTCCTGGATTCGATTCCCAGCTCAGGCGTTTCTGTGTAGAACCATCTGCATGTTCTCCCTGTGCTTGCGTGGGTTTCCTCTGGGTACCCCAGTGTCCTCCCACAGTTAAAAACATGCAAAGTAGGTTGATTGACTGCCAAAAATCACCCCAGGTGTGAGTACAAATATGAATGGTTGTGTCAGTGTTGGCCCTGCAATGGCCTGGTGAGCTTTCCATGGTGTACACTGCCATCGCCCAGAGTCAGCTGAAATGGGTGCCAGCCTCCCTAATTAGGATTAAGCGGTTCAGAAAATGAATGAATGAACATTTTGTATAAGTGGCATAAATGCTACCAAAGTATCCATCGGAACAAGAGCATGAGAAAAGCGCAATCCTCTGCCAAGCCCAGCAGCCCTCTATATGAGCCAAAAATGTCAAAAATTGTCCTATCTCACAATGTTAAGGAAAGATTTAAAAAATCCCTGAATCCAGAAGTACATACAGTCAGCCCTCTACTTATGAAAGCCTCTGAATATGAAAAATCCAGGTTACGAAAAACATTTTCCTAAATTTTCGTCCTCTTTTTACAAAAATCGCCAAACGCACCATTCAAAAATTCAAAGCATGCGCTAAATGCGCTCTCATTCGCTGTCTCCCAACATCCCGCCCCGCTGGCCTCCCATTGGCCAGGAGGCAGCTGAACTGTACCCTTACTTCCTGTACCAATACTTTCTGTTTGTCACACATGTGAGAGAGAAGAGTTGAACAGGGATGTTGGCTTGAGAGTTTATTTTGAGATTGATCATTGCAGTGTTATATTTTGTTATCTATCATGGACACGGAAAATACAGAAAAGTGGAACTACAGTGACGGAGGCGATTATTTCGACACGATATTGAAGCAGATGGAGCATGAAAACAGTGCTCCGTGGGACAAGACTTCCGATCTCTCAAGGAAGCAAGTTAATATTGAATCAGGACCTCTGATCTTTCAAACAGGTACTGTAATTATGCTTTAAAGACAACATCCCATCCATTTAAACACTTAAATACAATTTCTCCGTCAGCTCTGTGCTGTGTGTGGGCGGAGCCCGCATTCGGCAAAACACAACAGAGAGAGAGTTTTGCGTGTGTGTGTGTGTGTGTGTGTGTGTGTGTGTGTGTGTGTGTGTGTGTGTGTGAGAGAAAGACAGAGAGAGAGACAGACAGAGAGAGAGAGAGAGATAGAGAGAACTAGAGAGAGAGACAATGTTGTGCGTGTGTGTGTGTGTGTGTGTGTGTGTGTGTGTGTGTGTGTGTGTGTGTGAGAGAAAGACAGAGAGAGAGACAGACAGAGAGAGAGAGAGAGAGATAGAGAGAACTAGAGAGAGAGACAATGTTGTGTGCGTGTGTGTGTGTGTGTGTGTGTGTGTGTCTATGTGCGTTAATAAAGACCTTGGATCTCGCAAGGAAGCAAATTAATATTGAATCAGGACCTTTGATCTTTCAAACAGGTACTGTAATTCCGCTTTAAATACAACATCCCGTACATTTAAATACAATTTCTCCGTCAGCGCCACGCTGTGTGGGGGCGGAGCATGCATTCGGCAAAACACGACAGAGAGAGAGAGAAAGAGACACTTTTGTGTGTGTGTGTGTGTGTGTGTGTGTGTGTGTGTGTGTGTGTGTGTGTGAGAGAGAGAGAGAGAGAGAGAGAGAGAGAGACAGACAGATAGACAGAGAGAGAGCGATAGAGAGATAGAGAGAGACAGTGTTTTTTGTGTGTGTGTGTGTGTGTGTGTGTGTGTGTGTGTGTATGTTAATAAAAAATGTTTAATAATGGTTTAATTAATAAATATGTTAATAAAATGGTTTAATATGTTAATAAAATGTTTAAATGGTTTAATAAATAATTTTCTTTTGCTTTTAACACATAATTCATACATATTTCATACAAAATTGGTGTACTTTTATCATTTTTAAAGGGTTTATGGGGTAGTCTTGGGAGCCTTGGAACGAATCACACATTTTATATGTAAAATGCACCTTTACTTATGAAAACTCCAGGCTATGAAAAAGGCTCTGGAATGGATTAGTTTCATAAGTAGAGGGCTGACTGTACTTCATTATTTCATTATTTGCTTTACACTTTATTAGTGTTGTGGGTAAATTGAAGTTCTTTCCAACTCTTCGAGTGAAGGCGGGGTACACCCTGAACAACTCGCCAGATGATTTCAGGGCATACAATGACTGACACTGAAGGGCAATTTAGAATATCCTGTTATCCTGACGGGCTTGTCTTTTGACTGTGGGAGGAACCTTGAATATCCAGAGGAGACCCACACAGCATGAAGAGAACATGTAAACTTCACACATTCATACTCTTGCTGTCATGCGCCTTTAAACTCAGGGCTCATACCCAGGACCTGCTTGCAGTAAAGCAGTGTGCTGACCACTACATCAATGTGTTGGCCTGGATCCAGAATTTAATTCCAAAATCCAATCGAGTAATTTGTCCAAATCCACAGCATAAATAATTGCACAAAAATCTTAATACAACTTTATTACAAGTAACAGAAAGTATACAGCATCACTAGCTGGGTTTGCTGGAATACCACAGTCCAAAAAAGAAACCTTGCCAATTTCAGATTGTAAAAGAAACTTTAAAAAATTTCCTGGATACATAATTTGAGCTGGATCATTTGCAAAATCTAATTGCAAAATGTTATGTGTCCAAATGCCCTCGCTCTGGTAGAAAAATTTCTCCTTGTCTTAGTGGAAGTACATGCAGGAATTTACCCGCCCTGATCGGAAGCTGGTGCATGATTTGGCAAAACGTGACTTGTCAAATGGCCAAACTGGGAGAAAATACAGTAAAATCATGCTCAGCTCACCTCTTTGTTGACAAAGCAGTAGAGGATGGCCACCAGCAGTCCCTGTAAACACAACACATGAAAGCAGTGAGATAGATTAGTGGGCACCGGTGTTCCAATGATATGTGATACCTTGATGAAAAATGCTACCATAGTGCTAAGCAGAGCATAAACTTGATCCAAGCCCTTGAAGTAAACCTAATCCTAAAACCAACCTTAAAGCTTGAAATTAACCCTAAAAATTTTAACTTTAAACCTAACACTAAGACCCTAAGTAGTCTCAAGGAAGAAGAAATCCAGAGAACACCAGAAAAACAATAAAGACAAAGTTGAAGAATAATTAATAATTATTAAAATAAAATAAAAAAAAAACATTTTAAAATATTATTTGGGGCATTGGTGCTGGATCATTGATCCCAAGGTCGGGGGCTCAAGCCCTAGTATCGACAAGTTGTCACTGCTGTCCCCCCCAGTGTAGCTAACCGGGTTACACATCAGAGGACTGAAGAAGCCTCCACATGGTTCTGATCTATAAGCGAATGCCTCTGTTTGTCACTTCCTTGTCTGATTTGTTCGCCGAGCTGAGCTTAATCAGGATTCTTTCTTTGCATGAAATGGATCTAACGCATCAAGCAGCTGTGCTCCATATGAGTGTTGTGGTTAGTTTATCATACAGTGACTCAGCATCACCCAGACACCTGTAGACTTCAGCAAAACCTTACGGTTCGGTATTAGTGACTCCAGTAATCTTTAACCAACTCTAATGTCATTTACACTACAACGTTTATTATGGGTCAAGAGGTCAGAGAGTAGAGAAAAGACACTCAGTTTGGAGTGAAAAAAGGTATAGCAACAATTTCACTTGCTTACCCATAACTTAGGAATACAATTCTATTAGGGTCTCAGCTATCTCTGAGCAAAGGCAGGGTAGACCCTAAACAGCTCACCAAGCTAATGCATGACAATACCCACAACTGTTGACTATTGAACTTAAAGTAATTTGGAACACCCAGTAAGTTTTCTGTGCATGTCTGTGGACTGTAGGATGTAACCAGAGTAGCCACTGGCTTAAAATGCCATGTGCTGGTTAAACTGAGTGAGAGCCGAAGTGAGTAAAAATGGCGTACCTATATAAAAACGTGATATCACAAAATACATCCTTCAAAGCTAAACGCAATCTATCCATGCTAAAGTACCTGCTCAAGAAAAGGTTCCATGACCATGTTGGAAAACTGTAAATATGCTTATTTTGCCAATTTTCAAACTGCTTTTGTGTTTGCGTCGGGTATTTTCTTATTACCCATATGCAATGCCAGAATATTCTACCTCCTTACAGAATCACAGAAGGATTCCCCAAATCATACAACAATAAACCAGTAAGAAGCCTCAAAGCAGAGATGTCTCAGTGTAAATAAAACTCATCAGTTGTACAAAGACACTAGTACGATCACGCTGATTGGTCGAGAGCTGGATTCATTTAGTTTAATAAATTGAATGCTACGGTTCCCTTTTCCATCCATTCCCACCTAAACTAGTTTTTCACGACTTTGTTTATTTCTTTGATCCGAGCAGAACCTTTTCTCTGATCACCGACATGCTTTCGATAGCTGAACAGATCGGAAGTGGCGCAAATGTCTACGTATATGTTTCAACATCAGCGATTGGCTATTAGAAAGCCATCAGCCAATCAGCAGTAACGCTTCAAGAGAGGTCATTTTATACAAAACTCGGAACGGAATAAAAGCGGAAAAGGTTATTTTGACATATTTGGCGTGAAAAAAAGTGTTTTTTGTTTTTTTTTAACTGGATCAATGAAAAAATCGGAATTCCGTGAATTCACAGAAAAATGACATGCATGGTTTATGGATGTTAGCAAGTTTCAGATGTGGATATTCATAAACTGATTCTGTAAGAGTAATTGCTATTTTCTTAAAGGTAGGATAACCTGTGTCATGAAAAGTGATATAACTCTGATGTTATCATCATGTCATTCTATAACTGATTACAAATGTGGGTAGTTTGTACTGATCCTGTGTTCAGACCTTATGGTATTACTGAACTCAGGATCAGTATAAACTACCCACGTTTGTAATCAATTACATCCAGTATATTGTGTGGAATGTGTCTTTTGCCACCTGGAAGGAGTTAAAGACGAGGTCGATGAAGAGTTTTGTAAGCCGCAGAGTGATGGCGCCATTTGAGGTAGACTCATCAGTGACAAAGGAAAACAAGACAAGATGGCTACCTAGGAGAGGTATGAGGGTCAGGGTGGACTTCGCAAGCCTGAACAACAAAGATAAAAGTGGATAAGACAGTCATACAAACCGAAAGTAGTCCCCTATTCAGGGGTGGTATGATAGTAATTTAAAAAATAGCTTAAATATCAAGAACGCACTTCTCAAACAAGACATAATCATTCATGTATACAGAACTTTGGTTTACAGAAGGTTTCTGACATGAATTCGGTTCATACACGATTTATTTGGTGTTTGCAATATAAACACTCACACACTTTTTTCCCCGAAAATGTTTAATCCTACTTGGGTCACAGGGAGAATGAAGCCAACACTGGGAAATGGTGGGGTACACCCTGAACAGTTTACCAAACCATTGCTGTTCAACACACACACAACTATTCACGCTCACGCTCACATTCGGAAAAGCCAATTAGTGCATGTGTTTGGACTGTGGGAGGAAACCGGTGTACCTGGAAGAAACCCACACAAGCTCCCAGTGAACATGAACGCTCCACATGGGAATGTCAGAGACCAGGAATCATGCTTGTGTGGCTTTCCTCAAACTTCCTCCCACTGTTCAACGACATGCACATCAGGCTCGGGCTGATCCAAATTGCCCCCAGGTGTGAGTGTGAACAGTTTTGTGTGTGTGTGTGTGTGTGTGTGTGTGTGTGTGTGTGTGTGTGTGTGTGTGTGTGTGTGTGTGTGTGTGTGGGCCTCGGCAAGCTGTTCAAGGCAGTACCCTGGATTTGCCAAAGGTCAGATGAAATAGACTCCAGCATCTCCTTGACCATAATAGGATTAAATAGCTTGGAAAGGATGAGGAGGGATTAAAAAAAAGACAAGTAAACAAACAAATACAATAAAGGTGTAAAATGCTTAATGTTATAACACAGGGATGAAAAAATATAAATTCCTCTTCAACGAAAACATTTAGGATCAAACTAATGAAATTTCGTTGTCCAAACTTATTAAATACTGAAAGAAAAACATGGGTGAACAGGCACCCACTCAACTTCAGTCAACGTGAACACCCACCGGAACTTGTAGTCAGAGTATCTCATTTGATGAGCTCTCAGCTTGGACACAAGGATCTTAATGATGCGTATAAAGATGAAGAAGTTGATCTGAGCGGAAAACAAAGGAAAGATCAGAGAAATCAGACACGAGTTTAATCTCCAGGCTGTGCTTCTCACCAGTATGTCACATTACAATAATACAACTCTGATGTGTGTTTGCTCAGGTGATGCATACAAATTGTTTATACGTGAGCAACAGTTTGTTTAATAAATTCTGAGATGAGTAAAAAAAAAAACACACACTCACACGCAAACCCTCAAACTGTCAGAAAAGGAGACTTCAGTATGCAACAGCAACCCAGGAGAAGAAACTGAGATGTGTTTGCCAAACTTGGCATCAATGCTCAAAGGTAAAGTCTGTTGGGATTTTTATACCCGAGCCATAGTGGCTCAACAGGCCGGTACTTATCTCCGGTTTCTGTAGCGTGAAGCAACTAGGAGTACAACTCCTCCTGGATTGGACGCTAGTCCATTGCAGGTTACCTTCCCAGTATATTTTTACTGGTATCCATTTATACTGCTGTCCAACGGTTGGGGGTTCGAGTCCCACTCTCCACAAGGTTGTCACTGTCCCCCCCAGTGCGGCTAACTGGGTAATCAAGGGCGGGCCATGACTCTCACTGTCTATGGTGAGAGGCATGTAAAAGAACCCTTGCTGACTTTCGTAAAGAGTAGCTGCAAAGTCATCAGCGTGTTTCTGTCCCTTGCTAAAAAGGGTTGTGACAGGAAGGGCATCCAACGTAAAAACCTCTGCCAAAATCAAAACGTGCGAATCAGATGATTCGCTGTGGTGACTCCCGAGGAAAAGGGAAAAAGCCGAAAGGAAGACAGACCCATTTATACTGCTGGGTGAACAGAGGCACACCTGTGGTTAAGACCTTGCTTGCCCAGGGGTCTTAGCACAGTGGGGGTCTAACTGGGATTCGAATACACAACCTCCAGATCTTGAGCGCAGCACCCTAACCACCACACCACTGGCCCCACTTCAGTGCTCAAAGCCAATGCATTTTATTTGGCATTTCCTCTGCGGTGAGGAAAGAAAGAACCTTAATTATACTTGAACTGATTGTGAAACCTCATCCATCAAACTATAACATGTCTGAGTTTAGTTTTATACAGAAAGGTGTTCATGCGCTATACTGTAATGACTAACAATGACTTAATATCTTTACTAATGCTAGTTTTCGGTCTGATACTGTGTTTATTGACTCATAGTGGTCGAAAGTACCCTGATACCAGATATTAATATACATTATATGCCTAGTGTTGTCTAAACTACATTGTTATCCTAATGAACATATGGACATGATCCTTTACTAATGATTCAAAGCAAAGCAACGCATACAGCAAACTATCAGTAAGTACATACGTATCGAGAGGACGAAGAACAGCATCTGGGTGTTGTGAACTGCACACACATGACTATTAAATGGAGGATTTTCACTCCTGTCCCATTCCGGCATGGAAGAAGGACCACCATCTCATGCCAAGTTGGGTTAAAAATAAATCCTGTCTACATATTAAAACCACACATTTATACACTAGGTGGCACTGCTATCTGGAACAACTGATTAACTTAGTTTGCATTACTTTGAACTGTGAGAGGAAACTGGAGTCTCTGGAGGAAACCCACACAAACATCGGGAGAACTTGAAAACTCCACACAGAAATTCCTTTTCCAAGCTCAGTAATCAGACGCAGGACCCTCTCACTGTGAGGTGGACCGACTAACCACTAGACCAATGTACTGCCCTACAGGTAAAACTTAAAATGCTTGAACACTAAATTGATGGACGTAAGGTGCTGCCAAGTTAAATGTATCCCATTAATCAATTTGACGTGATTTTTCTCCGTGGCCTCGGTGATGACAGGACAAACGTGGATAATCATAATTCCTATAGTGACCCTTGATTTGGAGTGAAGTTCACGTTCAGTTTAGAGTAAAATTGAAAATTTCCTGTAAATTTCTTAAAAGTTTATAGATGTTTTTTCCAGGGGAACTTAAAATGGGGATTCTTTAGAAATTGGAATTTCCAAGGGAATTAAAAAAAGGGAATTGTTGTTGTTTGTCCTTTGAGTTCGAAGATGCCCATGACTTCATATCAGATCTGTGATCCTTGGCTGTGGGTCCGGAGGTGGTTAATGAGGCCAATCCAAGCCCCAAATGCTCGACCACACACATGATATGTGTGGATGGGTGCTGCAATGGAAGTGGAGGCAGCTCGAGCTTTGCACATTGCGCATTTCTGCTACACCTCTGCAATTCATGGCTTCTCTGCTGCACGGGTAGCTGTGAAGACTTTGCTTCGCCATGCAGGGCAGTTAGTAGCAAGCTACTCCCAATTGCTGATGTTTATGTTCATGTCCTTGAGGGATGCTTTCAGGCTGTCTTTGAAGCATTTCTTCTGTCCCTCAATTGAATGCTTGCATTCACAAAGTTCTCTATACAGTAGCTATTTTAACAGTCGACTGTCCGTCATTCTGACAACATGGCCTGCCCATCTGACCAGCGCTTTCTGAAGGAGGGTGTGGATGCTGGAAATGCTGGCTTGTTCCAGGACTTCTGTGTTAGGGATGTTGTCCTGCCACTTGATGCGGAGGAGTCTGCGGAGGCAGCTTAAGTGAAAGCGGGTTGAGCTGTTTGGCATGTCTGCTATAAACATGTATCACATGCGTAAAGGAGGCTGGTGAGCACCATTGCACAGTAGACCTTCAGCTTGGTGGTAAGGCTGAGTCCTCTCTGTTGCCACACATTCTCACAGAGTCCTCCAAAGGTAGAACTGGCCTTGGTAATCCTGTTGCTGACTTTTGCATTGATCTTCATTGCTCCTGAGAGTCTGCTACCCAGGTAGATAAAACTGTCAACAACCTAGAGTTCCTGTTCTTTCAAAGTGATGTGTGGTTCCTGGTAGAGCCATCCTGCCATAGGCTGGTACATTACTTCAGTCTTTTTGGTGCTGGTGGTCAGGCTAAATTTGTCGCCGACTCTTGAGAAGGAGTCTATTTTGTGCTGCATGTTCTGCTCTGTGCCGGCACAGTCGTCAGCAAACAAGAAGTTTCTGATGACTGTCTCCTTCACATTGGTGAAAGCCTGCAGGCGCCTTAGGTTGAACAGTCCACCATCAGTCCAGTATCTGATGTGCATCCCATCCTGACAATCATGGAAAGTATCTGTCAGCATGGCTGAAAAGACCATGCTGAAGAGCATTGGGGCAAGAACACAGTCTTGTTTCACCCCGTTTGTCACTGGGAAAGTCTCACTCATTTCCGCCATTCAATACTTTCACCATCATGCCGTCATGGAACTGCCGGATGATCGTGATGAATTTGGTTGGGCATCCAAACTTCTCAGTTATCTTCCATAAGCCATCCCTGCTGACCATGTCAAAAGCCCTTTGTCAGATCGACAAATGCCATGAAGACGTCGTTGTGCTGCTCTTGGCATTTTTCCTGGAGTTGAATGTGCAGCAAATATCATGTCAACTGTTCTATGTTTGGCACGAAAGCCACACTGACTTTCTGGGAGGAGACCCTGCTCGAGATGCTGGAGGAGACATTTGAGCAGGACACGGGCCATGATCTTCCTAGCTATGGACAGGAGAGAGATCCCTCGATGACTGTTGCAGGACTGGCGGTTGCCTTTTCTTTTGTAGATGTGGACCATGGTGGCATCTTTCAGCTGTTGTGGGACCTTCCCTTCACTCCACATGGACTGGAAGAGCTCTGTCAGTTTCTGCATCAAGGCTGGTCCTCCTGCTCTGTATACCTCCGCAGGCATTGCATCTGATCCTGGTGCATTGCCACAAGAAAGTTGCTTGACAGCCTTTCTGACTTTTTCAGTGGGGAGATTGTCGAGGCCCCTGTTGGTCTCCATTTGTGGTAGGTGGGAGATGGCCTCGTCATTGTTTGTGGCAGGGCAGTTCAGGACCTGGTTGAAGTGTTCATCCCACCTTTCCAGAATCTGCTTCTTCTTGGTCAGCAGCTGCATCTTGTCTGCAGTGAGGAGAGGGGAGGAGCCAGTGGACTGAGGTCTATGCACAGTCCTCAAGGCGTCATAGAAATGTTTGGTGTCATGACTGTCCGCATAGCCCTGTATTTCTTTGGTCTTCTTTGACAAAGTTTCTTTTGTACCTTGTCTTGTCACACTTTTCTTGTTTCCAAGTGGGAGTTGAAGTGATATCAGACGATCGTTGATACCCTCTGGGAGATTCATTAGTTTCCAGGCGAGGTGGGATCTGATGGCAAATCCAGTGCCTGCCTTTCGCCATTCAGTGTTACTGCATACGCTCCAGAAAAAGGTATACTGACCACCATGCTCTGTGAGTTGGCCCTTGTCTGCAAGGTGTGTTTCGCTGAGGGCTGCTATGTCGATGTTGTAGCAAGTGAGTTCTTTGGTGACTAGTGCAGTTCTTCTTTCTGGTCTGTTTGCCTTGGTGTTATCCAGCAGAGTTTGCACATTCCATCTGCCAAGGTTGAGTACCTTCACTTGTTTTGTCTTTTTTGTTTGACTGCTTTTAGGGATCCCCGCCAGCAGCGGTTTGCTGACCAGGGTGAAGTGAATCAGGCTATGTTTAGGGCACCTTTTCTATCCCCTTCCTCCATGGAAGTGAGCAGAGTGAATCCTAAAGAGGGCTGCTCAGTCACACAGGGGGCTGCCAAACTGTACTGTTGCTTCGGTCCAGTAGAGAATGACCCTATGGCCTGGGCCACCTGTGTGTAGGTTTGTGACTATAGCTTCCAGTGAATCCACACCTGCTGCTTTGCCACTCACCCATTGCCACATAACATGGGGCTATAGGGTATGGGTGAAGTCATGACTTGTGCTTGACTTGAAATTAAGTGAGGAAGAGTTGCGCAGATCATCAGCCTCACTCTCTCATCCAGGTCTATTTGGGTCCAGTGGCACAACATAGTCGAAACGGCTGAAGATATGTCAGGGTACAGTGGATGGCCAGCAGTGTCCTGTGTTGTCCAAAGGACAAATTTGGCAGTTTCTTCTGCACAATCAGCTGGTCCCAGTCTTTGCATGCGTAAGTAGACAGGTCCTACTCTTACTGACTGTCTTGTGGCATGCAGACATGACAGTGGAGGCTCAGGTTGGCTGGGGTGCCTAACCTCATTACAGGTCCAAAGACCTGCCCACTGCCCTTTAGGCTTGATAGTTCTGCTTCATCAAAGTCTGTGTTCCTATCCATTTGTAGCAGGGATACCTTCACTATATACTTGCTGGGTCCTGCTCCCATTCACACCTTAAGAAGCCCAAATCTATGGATTATTATGCACTACAGAATTCCATCCTTGAAAATATGACTGACAACTACCAAATCCAACTGAACCAAGTAGACAGTTTTATAAAAGTCAAGATCCTACCTTACCAGATGAGAAGAAATCAAGGATAGAACTCAAGCAATTAAACAATTTAAGGGTATTTTACAGACACACTATCGGATATGAACATAATTATAAATATCTTGCATTGTCATAAGCAAATTCTCATGTATCCCCAGTATTTTCCAGATATTTCAGTTATTTCTTTTATTTTCCCTTGAGTTTGAATTCGACCATGCTTACCTTCTGAGAGCAGACATGATTGTGCCTCTACAAGGTGAATGGAGGGTAATTCCCATATATTTCTGTTAATTCCTATAGAGTCCTTATAATTCCCATATGTTAATTAATTCACCGATATTCCTGTTAATTCCCATATATTCCTAAGAATTCCCAAAATATGCTTTTTAATTTTATGAAAAGTTTCCAACTTTAAAACATTCTTGGGTTTTTGCAACTCCAGGTAAGAAAGGCGATGAAAAGGCTTTTATGCTCTGAATCAGAGTGGTTGGTCTAAACCATAAGAAGCTCAGACTGAAGGACTGCGAGTGACTGACTGTACAGCAAATAAATGAAAAACAAAGCATACAGTGTCTTACCAGCACTGCCAGGAGGATGGGGGAACGAATAATCCACCAGTACCCCATGTTTATGTTCCGCTCCCAGCAACTAAGGACAAAAAAAATACACATTATATTGATACTGTATTACACACCAATAATACATACTGACATCCTTCAATAGACAAATATTTCGTAACAATAGGTTTTTAAAAATTATTTTAAAAGTTTGATTCTTAAGACTCTAAAGATCCTTAATCCTTAAAAGCACTTTTAATGCCTTTGGCATTCATCATTTTGTAACAATAGTATGTCGGTTCAATGCTGAGCATTGTTACCTTACAGATTCAGATTTCCCTGAGCTCAACCTACTCTCTGTGGACACTTTTGCATGTGCTCTCCATGACCATGTGGGTTTCTCTTAGTTCTCCATATCTCCCAACATCATACACAGTTTGAATGACTACGTGCTAAGTTGTTCCTAGGTGTGGATGTGCATATGCCTCTGTGCTCCTGTGATAGACTCTGGCTTGCGAGTGACCTGATCACGATGAAGCACTAACTGAAGATGAGGGAATGAATGAGTAGTGCCAAAAGCGATGGCAATATTTTGATGTCAGTTGCTTAGACGCAAACATTAACGATGCTAACGAACGTTTTTGCATTTAAGACGCAGTTTGCAGGAAAAAAACCAAATCATAAACTACTGGTGTGCTCCTATTGAGAAGAGGCGCCACCGTCTCGCAGCCTGTCTTCCTCAATGTCTGTCTCTCTTGTTTGCCAGGCATATGTGCACCACGCATACGCAAGCAGAACTAACCATAGCTTTGTTCCCTACTCTTTCTTGTTTTCTCTTTTTATGGCTGTTTCAGTAGCACACCGTCTCTGTCTGTTCTTCATGATTCATTTCTCTTCTTGTTATACGAGCTGGGTATATGTTGAGTGCAGACCACGCTGTGTGTTAAAATCAATGCTAACCATAGCTGGGCTGCAGGAAGATGCGGCATGTAGGACATTTTTTGGCCTCCACCTTTGACCTTAATATTCCATAATCAAATCATTTCTGGGACTTAGTTCAGGTACTGTCCCCACCAGGGCTGTAGTCGGATGTAAACATGGGTGTACCCACTTATTTTATTAAGCATGTAGCGTTTAATAACTTATTTTAGCAGCATGGAGCGTTTACGCACTTATTTTGGCTTGCGATATTGATTCTCAAAGTGTATTTTTTTACAAGTGAAAAGGTTTTTTTTTTTATATATAGCTTTGTCACTTGTCCCAGCTTGCAATCCTGTCACAATCATGTTTATATCCTCTATCTTCAATCATTCAGTGTGTAGATATATAATAAGATATATATAATAAGAGCCATGCTGTGATTGGACAGTGTGGCTTGTCACGCAGGCCTTCAGCCAATAGAATTTTTTTATACAAGATAGGGAAATTCCCGATAAAAACAAAACCACGAGTCATGTTGCTAATTGCTAAGAAATTTACTGACATCTATATTTTTGCTTTTAAAAATCTATTTTAAAATGAGCAAAAGAGGGAAGCACTCCCATGACCCTGATCGCCAACAAGGCACATAAACCAGGTGGGTTTTTTGCTAAAAGCGGCAATAATGTCTCTGTCGACACTGAAAAAATGCCATCACACAACTTGCGAACTCAGCCGCAGGCTTAATCTGCTCCAAATTGGTCCCAGATTCCAGTAAATTACATTCCACTTCTGTCCAGCATAATGAGAATATTAATTTTATTTATATGATAAACGACATTACGTGTTATTATTCTAAAGTTCTAAAGTTTGATGGACTTTCCTGAGCTGTCAGTTTCATTGTAAGTGTTATGTGTGGCATGTGCCCAGCGGGCCTATGGGCATCGCTATGATGGCATTATATTATATATAATATACATATACACATGTAATATTAATATTATTCTATATAAGTATATCAATCTACTGATCATAGGGTCACAGGTCTGATCAGGTCTAGTCCTGCATGATACTGTTCTGCGCATACTCTGATTATGCAGCACTTTTAATCCCGCCTTAAAAATTTAATATGCATGCATTAATGATTAAGCCTTAATTATTAAGGCTTCACAATATGCTAATAAAAGCACTTAATTCTTAATGTTTGTTATGTGTATTTAATATGTTCAAATAGCTTATTTTGCTCAATATGCAGTTCTATTTCAGTGTTAATGTTTGTGCCAAAGCTTAAAACATTAAATTTTAGTCAATAGATTTTTTCTGATGCTTAGAATTTTTATTTTAATGTAGTAAATGTTAAATTAAATTAAATTTAATGTAAATTAAATTTAATGTAGTAAATGTTAAATGTAGTAGTTTTGCATTTTCTGAATGTCAATAGC
Organism: Plotosus lineatus; assembly: GCA_024760905.1. Taxonomy (NCBI): domain Eukaryota; kingdom Metazoa; phylum Chordata; class Actinopteri; order Siluriformes; family Plotosidae; genus Plotosus; species Plotosus lineatus. The sequence goes on along the minus strand of CM045728.1, from coordinate 89,383,821 downwards.
TTATTAAATATTACATTTATTAATTTAACATATAAATTAATTATAGAAACATCAATCATTACTTGATTCAGTATAATAGTACTACATGTACATCTTGTAGTTGTCCTACTTTATTTAATGTTATTTTAACTAATATCATATTGTGTATGCTCCAAGTTGATGAGAACATCAGCAGTTATTTGTACAGCCAGTTAAGGGCAGACTAGAAAAGTTCAAGTGCGGCGTGGACCATGTATGCATGATGTCAGTTATATTATATCTTCAGTCTTTGTGTATAATGTAATTAAAAGCTGTTAGTATTTCAAATTATCTTCTGTTTATTTACATTTTAGATTTTTAGTTTGGCCTCATTAGATAAAACTTTTGCTCTTAGACACATGGCAACAACGACGTGTATACTGTACGCGAAATTTTATGGACAGTTTCTATACTATATATTTCGTATTAAGTGCTGCACGCCAAATGACATCTACAGCATTGAAATTTTTAAAAATATCCCTGTGGGACAGGGGACCCCCTCCCACCCCCTCCCACCCCCTTCCCTACACTCTGCAAACCTTGGGCCTACGACCCAAAGTAGTGCTATGCGCCATATCGATGACTTCGCAGTCTCGTTAGGCTACCGACGCAGCCACATAGTATACCCACTTTTTTTAAATCACTACAGCATTGGTCCCCACCAAGTTTAATAAAAATCCAAGCTTGGATATTTCAGGATTTTGTTGACAGACAGACTGACAAATAAAGTCTGTTTGGAGCAGACATAATAAAGCAGAATAAGTCATTACTGTCCATAACCAGGTGGTAATGTTGAAAAGTCAAGTTCAAACTAGGAATCCTGAAACTCCTAAAGCAGGTCTCACATCGGGCCCTCTGATGGCGGATTAGTGCAGATGTAAACCTGCGCTGAATCGTTAAAATATGCTGGCAGTTTGGCAAAGCAGCCTGTCACGGGGATGGTTTTGAAGGCGAGTTCAGTGCAGTCAGTGCTGCTGAAGGAAAACATCATCGCGGTGTCAAGAGGGTGTCTCTGTGCTCCAGTATGATTTGGAACTGTACTGAACCACCATCAGAACGCCCCCCGAGAGGCCAGCTGAATGCACATTTATGCTGCTTACAACTGAACCACTGTTTCAAGTCAATCAGTTTCAGAGCCCAATTATTTGACTCATCCTTTTCAGTGGTAGCGATGTAAAAAAAAGTCGAGTGGTGTGAATAGTTGCAGGTCTCATGTGTGCAGACAGAAACCTTAATCAGTTTATAATTCCTGATAAGCAGGATTTCAGTGCTTGAACCGAGTTTGACTATGTACGTGGGAAAACGACAAAACCTGAATGTAAATCATTAGCTCATGTCCCATGGAGGGCACCGTATCTCCAGTATATTCTTTTTCAGTAGAGGTTATTTTGGCAGCAGGAAAGTGCAAACCCCTTTACAGATAACAGGCTTTTTAAAGATAGAGGCAGCCTGTAAGCTGAAAGTGAGCCAATGCCAGACTTATCCACTCAGAGTTTTTTAATCAAAGGAGAAGGTCCTGAAAGCAGCATACGGATAGGAACACAAGCGATGGTGCATGCCGGCTCATTCTGATCCTCGGGACAGCAGAGAATGCACCGTGACATTTACAGAACTTATGTAACAACTAAACATACTCCAAGACTACTTCAAGTGACCCTGCTTCAGTTGTCCTTTCAATTTCAGCTTCTGTATCATTTTCCATGAATTAAACTCTGAAACGTCTGCATCCAGAGACCTGCTTCTGATGTATGAACACTTCCCTGAATGGATTATTTACCCCAGCGTAGATTTACAAATTAAACAAAATCACTATATTGAATAAAAGGCTTTGAGAAAATGACCTGAACAGTATGGAGTGGCTATAAAGATGAATAAACCCTGATGTTTTTTTGGGCGACTGTACATAAATCACAGTACATGACAAATCATGCTGTTTCCAGAGCATTGCCACTTTTATATTATATCTCATAAAATAACAGACACTGAGCGAGGGGCAGTGGTGGTCTAGTGGTATAGGGTGCTGGATCACTGATCCAAAGGTTGGGGGTTCAAGTCCCACTCTCCACAAGGTTGTCACCCCCCCCCCACACACCCCCCCAGTGCAAGCTAACTGGGTTATCCAAGGCGGGCCATGTCTGTCATTGTCTATGGTGAGAGGCATGTAAAAGAACCATTGCTGACTTTCGTAAAGAGTAGCTGCAAAGTCGTCAGCGTGTTTCTGTCCCTTGCTAAAAAGGGTTGTGACAGGAAGGGCATCCGACGTAAAAACCTCTGCCAAATCAAACGTGCGAATCAGATGATATGCTGTGGTGACTCCCGAGTAAAAGGGAAAAAGCCGAAAGGAAGACAGACAAAATAACAGACACTGAGCCTTATTTATATTACTTATAAGTAAGCTGAGTGTATCAGCCATGGCACATAATTTACTTCCTGAAAGTTGTCCCAAGCATAAGGGGAGCTGCGCAATTTATATTCACAGTTCCAGAAACTGAAAATGCAAGGTGGTTTTCTTCGCTAGTTCTTCAATATATGAGCAGCTTGTCTGAGCAACATCACTCTCTGTCATGGGCAGAATAGTTACCAAGGTGTATCTCAAGTTCCACTACCTTCGTCTACTACGTCTTTTATACCTTTAATTTATTACAAAATGACCGCCTGGGATGTAAAGAGATTGCCCTCTGGCTTTGGGCTGCATCCAGGGACAAAATCACACCGGATGTTGTTTTTTACACATGAAAGTCACTCGGCTGCTCTAACTTTTAAGGAGTGTTTTGCAATGCTATTTGGAACAGAAATACAAATGGTTTAGTCTAGAATCTTAAAAGCATTCCTTAGACTGTTTTCCATTCATTCACTTGCCAAACCACTTTATCCTCTCTTATAGGGTTGTAGAGAGACTGAAGCCTATTTCAGCTGACTCTCGTTGAAGGTGACCTGGAGAATTCACCAGATTGTTGCAATACACACACACACACACACATACACACACACACACACACACACACACACACACACACACACACACACACACACACACACACACACATACACAAAACCATTCACACCGTGGGACGATTTTGGACTCAACCTAATCTGTATGTTTTTGGACTGTGGGAGGAAACCAGAGTACTCAGACGAAACAAACCCACATGAGTACATGAATAACATTCACAACAAGTTCGACACAGAAACATTTGAACCCAGGACTTTCTAGCTGTGAGGTGGACATGCTAACCACTACACCATCATAGCTACTGTGAGTGATTCTGAAAGGAAACCAGTCATGAAATAAGAAAAAAATCTGTTGATTTAATAGTTAAATAAATGAGAAGGACACCTCAAATGTTTCACATCACCAATATCTGCAGTGATCTAAATGAGTGTTTCCCTGTAAGGCCATATTATCTTTGGAAGGTGGCCTGACCTCTGGGGGGCGTGCTGTTAGATGGTGCAATTGCGAGATTTCTTCAGGACAATTTTGTAGGTATTTCAGTATGGTAAGTTTGTGATGTTGTTGAACACGGTGTGGTTTAATGTGCTGTGCACTCGTGGAAGATTAGGATGTTTGATTTCCTTTAATAAATACTTTTTGTGTAGCTGTTTGTGATTGTGGTGAATTTCAGAGCATATGTGCATGTCTGAGCTCTATGGCTGGAAAAGTTCTGGAAATGTAGAAAATTCAAACTGGGAAGCTATAAATAACTGGCTCTTCATGTTCTGAGGTAGTTACTTACTTTTCGTTCTCGTAGCTATATTTCACAATGATCCAGGGCAGAACAAAGATCAGTGGTGCTCCTGTTGGAAAGAGAAAACAAACAACGCAGACAATGCTATTATATGTATAGAATAGTATATGCAAGCTGATAAAGTATTTATACTGCACATTTGAGGTGTAATTAACTGTAAATAAATTATTCAGATGGAATATTTCTTCTTTTCTTCACTTAGAAACTTCAGTTCTAAAAACTTCAAAAGAAATATGAGTAGAAAACAACTAAATACTCTTAATTGATTCATGAATAAATCATTAATAAATCTAAATAAATGCTCAATAACAAATGCATAAATTAAATATCTTCATTGATTCATTTGCTGAATCACTTAAGTCTACTCAGGCCACTGGCGATTGGAGCCTATCGCTGAACAAAAGCAGGGTACACCCTGAACAGATCATCTACCTATTACAAGGCTAACACACACACACATAACCATTCAGACTTACACCTTGGCAAATTTGGACTCATACACTGGTGTAATTTGGAAAAACCAAATTGTGGTGTGCATGTTTTTGGACTGTGAGAGGAAACTGCAGAACGCAGAGGAAACCCACATTAGCACAGGGAATCATGAAAACTCATAGAAACACCCTTAACAAGACTAGGATTTGAATCCAGGACCATCTTGCTCTGAGGTAGACTTGCTAACCACTATGCCACTGTGTAACATGAAATATATTCAGGTACAAAACAAATGGAATACAGTAATCCCCCACTACTTCAAGTTTCCTACTTCGCGTCCCTGCAATATCGCGGGATTTCTCATCTGGAAATTAAAAAATTAAAAATTATTCAAAATTCATGAGCACTACATGTACATTCAACTACGCTACCCGACATGCTCTGTTCTCCTGCTTGACTTGAGTGTTCTCTGATTGGCTGTGAATACAGCAAGCTGATTGGCCGAGATTATATTTCCCAGCATCCAACACACCTTTCCTCACTCATGAAACAATGACTTTTACTGATTTCACTGATACAGTGATTTTACAAAATCACTGGGAGACTATCAACACGGAAACTGGTCGAGCATGGAGCTCTTTATAGCTGATGGCTGAGTGAAATCAGGTACGCTCTCTGGATTTTGCCTGCATGTAACAGCCACGCCCTTCACCAGCGCAGGCAGTGTATGGAGAGAAAGAGAAATAAACGCCTGTGAGTTTGGACACAAACATGATACGTACTAAAGCAAAGGCTCTCGAGGCGCTGAAAAGCCCCAATCAAGCACCAGTGCCGCCAATGATTCTCCTTCTCGACGTGGCCATGGATTTGTTATTTATAAGGTTTGTTATACAGTATTTATATATTTATTGGCATTATAAAGAATATAATTTATTTATAGATTAATACACGTTGCCTGTGTGACATTAACATGCACAGAGCACTTTAAAATTAACTTCTATATAAATTTTATATAATACATAGGTGGGTGGGTGTCCTTAAGAAGTGGCAGAAATCATTTCACGGTTTTTCACATTTCGCAGGGGGGCTGGTTCCCATTAACCACGAAATAAGGGGGATTACTGTATATTAATGTGTAAGCGTAATCTCAAAAATAGTCAAACACAGGTCTACACTTAAAACTATCATGACCCAGGAAGATGTAGCTGAAATTTAGGAAATGGTAATTCATGCTTTGGCTCTCATTTAGGATGTAATCAGGTAAGAAATTTGGGCTTTGTTTGGACTATGGTATACAGACAAGGCGGCACGGTGGTTTAGTGGTTAGCATGTCTGCCTCACAGCAATAAGGCCTTTCCATTCCCAGCTTGGCCGTTTCTGTGTGGAGTTTGCAAGTTCTCGTGCTTGCGTGGGTTTTCTCCCGGTACTCTGAATTCCTCCCACAGTTCAAAATCATGTGCAGAAGGTTAATTGGTTGTTCCAAATCAACCCTATGTGTGAGTGTAAGTATGAATGGTTGTGTGAGTGTTGGCCCTACAATAGCCTGACGAGATGTCCAGGGTGTACCCTGTCCGCACCCAGAGTTGGCCCCATGACCCTAATTAAGATTAAGCAGTTCAGAAAATTAATAAATGGCACTCAGACAGCTCTGTTAGGAATCTAATAAATATCTGTTCATGTATAAAAGCCTCATTCACTGTAAAGATTTGCCAGGCTAGCTTTATTAGAGCTTAATGATGAGCTTAATGCTTCACCCCAGCCAATGCACAGGTAGACACTGAAGTGGTTTCCCTCAGTCAGCACCGTGACTGCCAGCAGGTTGTGCAGGTATATTCCCTCCACCAGCAGCCAGTGGCTGTTCGCTATGATACTGTACTGCATCATCACTACAGCAATCCTGCAGCCCACGTCCGGCTGTAAGACCTGTAGAACAGAGGAGGGTAAATCACATTACACTGTTTGCATAATCATGGCTTCATCTTAACACAAAAATGGGGGAATTTAATATAGAAATAAAGGCCATTCCAGTGAAGGGAGTTATCAGGGTCAGTAAAAATAATTAAGGGCTTATAAGAAAGAGAGGAGAATTTACCATTTTTGACTTTTTAATCCAGTGTCACCCCGTTATGTGGCATTGTAATCACTGGTATTTGTTTGTTTGATCATCTGTTTGCTTGTTTGTCTGTTAATGCAATCCTGACCACACCCTTCCATAGATTTTCACCAATCTTCGTGGGGCAACTACCCCATTTGAATTCCAGATAAGATTTGATTTTGGAATATCAAGGTCAAAGGTGAAAGTCAGAACAACATCAAAGTTTTGAAGTGCCAGTACTATGGACTGCTAATAAGAAACAATATATGGCATACGAGACAATTACCTTTCACCTTAGGTTCAGTTCATTTTGCGTAACCACTTAATCCTCATTTGGGTTGTGGGGAGGCTGGCCTCCATCCCAGTCGACTCCGGGTGAGGGCAGAGTACACCCTGGACAGCTCGCCAGGCCATTGCAGGGCGGAAACACGCTGACGGCTTTGCAGCCTACTCTTGTCAAAAGTCAGTAATGAGTAATGGTTCTTTCACCTTAGGTGACCCTGAAAGGGCAAACCCTTGCCACCTTGTAAATACTTTAAATGAGAAAAGGTTTTCACTAATTTGGGCATGTACACATCCTACAAAACATATTGTAAGACAAGCACATGGGAAATTAAAACCAGTTCCCATCATCATCATCATCATCATCATCATCATCATGATCATCATCATGATCATATCTTATCCCCGTAGGGTAGTGTAGCAATTGGTCTCTTCCAGAGAAGTTTAACCGGGATGCAGGAACGCTTGCTACTTGTCCCCGGAAACACGCTGACGGCTTTGCAGCCTACTCCTTACGAAAGTCAGCAATGGTTCTTTTACATGCCTCTCACCATATTCAGTGAGAGACATGGCCCGCCTTTGATAACTCAGTTAGCTGCACTGGGAGTACAGTGACAGCCCTGTGGGGACACGAACCTCCAACCTTAGGATCAGCGATCCTGCGCCCTATCCACTAGACCACCACTGCCCCACCAGTTCCCATATAAGGCCTATTTATGACACTATCTTTACATTTACAGCATTCCGCAGATGGTTGTCTGCCTCCCCGTTACCCTAATTAGGATTAAGCAGTTACAGAAAATGAACTGATGAACTGAACTTATCTAAAGCAAATTACAAAAGTTCTTTAAAGTCACTATCATTGAATATATTCGTTAGAACACAGACAAAGTATACCATCAGTCAAACCCGGTAGGTGTTGTGTGGTTTTGTGTGTATGTGTTTGTATCCTGCATAGTCCAAATCTAAGTACTGCCGGAAAAGGTAAGTTTTCAGCCATCATTAGAAGATATCCAGTGACTTAGCTGTCCGGACGTCCAGAAGGAAGTTCATTCCACCACCTTGGAGTCAGAACAGAAAAGAGTTTGAGCGCATTTTTCCCTCATCCCTTGGTTGAGGGCGGAATCAGCCTAGCAGTGCTAGAAGATCTGATAGACTGCAGAGCAGTGCAAGGTGTGATAAGTGTGGTGAGGTAGGAAGGTGCAAGTCCATTTTTGCTTTTGTAGGCAGGCATTCATGTTTTAAATCTAATGCGAGCAGCTACAGGAAGCCAGTGGAGAGATTGTAGCAATGGTGTGGTGTGGGAAAATTTAGAAAGGTTGAAAACCAGTTGTGCAGCAGCATTCTGGATTATTTGCAGAGGTCGAATAGCGCTCAAAGGTAGACCTGCCATGAGTAGGTGCAGTAATCTAGTACAATCTAGTACTTTACTACATGGCAGAGGTAGCTTGCATTCTACATTTTACTGCATTTGGCAGTCACCCTCATCCAGAAGGACTTACCTTTAATCTCATTTATCCAACTGAGCAGATGAGAATTAAAAACCCTGTTTAAGGAGCCAACAGTAGCAGCTTGGTGGTAGTGGGCTTGACAGTCAACCTTCTGCGCAGTAACCCAGAGTCTTAATCCCTGAACCACCACAGCTCATTGTATGAGTTACTACACATCACACTTGACTGAATTCTCTAACGGACCGTGTAATAACTTGTGCTCTCTATGTCAGATTACTGAATGAAGATCCTCTAGCAATAGGCCTATGTTTAGTTTTTATCACCATACAGCATGATTCATAGATTCATTCATCCAGGAAACAAACTCATCGACACAACCACTCTTAGATCATTTTTCCTATCCATTAGTATCTTCATTTAGTTTCACTATTAGCATCACTATACTTAGCTGCACTCCAAGTATGCATATGCAAAAATTTATGTAACAAAAAACCTTCATCTATAAACATTACACTATACATAAGAACAACAATATGAGAAATGATGCCTCTGAAGGGGATGTAATGAAGAAACTATATATCTGAGAAGTTTTATTTCTCATGCTGTTTGGTCACAATCTAAATAGAAATAATTTTCTTTTTGATAGCTTTCCCCGGATTAATTTTTTAAATATTGTGATTAATAATTAAAGCCATCCAATTATCCAATATATAATTATCCAATACTACAAAGGATGTTGTTCTGATTCATCCCTGAGGCCAAACAGGCTAATTGCCACAAATGTAATGCATTAAGTGGCTGGAACGGTTGTAGGAAATGGCTATCAAGGGACACACAATTACTGTGTGTAAAAATAGAAATGAATCACTCACAACCTTCACTCTTTATATACCCTGTAGCTGATCAATAGTTTTCATTTGTTGTTATTTAGCTCATCTGAATGCTAAGACAGGTAAAGCACACAATTGATGTGTTCCTTTTAATTACTAAGAAAAAAATGTATTGTCCTTGTAAGAAAAATAATGGGTGCTGACTTCATTCTTGACAAACAGCTCCATCTCGAGATCTGTGGTGGTGCCTGGGTTGATGTTGGGTCGCTCCAACAAGGCGTCTTTGATGAAAATGGCAGCAGCTCGGAGGATGAAGGAGGCAAAAAGGTTCATGTGTATGTTGTTCCTCATGCAGTGCAGCTTCCTGAAAATATCACAGCACAAGGATAGAGTCCTATTAAACACCATTATGCATGGTTTTGTCCACACTGGGGTGTGGATCTTCTACATCTTTCTTTGTCAGAACTGTAGCGATTTAGAAATGTCACGAGTTCTGGTGATGTAGAGTAATTATTATGAAGCATTACGCTGTCATGGTGGCATAGTGATTACCTTGTCGACCCTCCGACAAGAAAGTACTGGGTTTGTGTCCAGGGCCTGGTGAGGGAATTTTCTGTGCGGATTTGCATGTTTTCCTTATGCTTCCATGGGTTTCCTCTGGGTTCTCTGGTTTATTCCCACAATCCCAAGACATGCACATTATTATTATTATAGTGGATGCTTATGTAGTGCAATTTCATACACACGTATGCTCAATGCGCATGAGACCCCAGCGCTTCCTGCTCTCTGGGTACCCGTCGCCACTGAACCACACCAGTTCTTGTGTTGTTCTATCCTTTTGATGCTGAGCACCAAGCAGGAAACAACAACTCCCAAATTTTAACATGACGTGACCGGATTTGAACTCCGACCTTACGGAGGATAAAGCGGCCGCTCTACCAACTGAGCCAAACCCCCGGCTGCTCCGAATTGCCCCTATGTGTAAGTGTGCAAAGTTGTGTGTGTCTTGGTTTTGAAATGGTCTGGTGAGCTGTTAAGGGTGTTTCCTGTCTTTCCTCAAAGATAGCTGAGATGGACTCCAGCTTTTCAGTAACCCTAATTCGATTAAGTGGTTTAACAAATAAATGAGTGAATTAATGAAAGTACACTCTGAACCACTTGGAGAAGGGCTGGAGCCCATCCCAGCCGAATCTAGGAGATGGCAGGTTACATCCTGAACAGCTCATCAGACCGTCATAAGAAAAAATATAAGTTATCCATTAAATTATCTTCATTCTGGAAAATGGGTATCATCTATGTGCATATTTTGTTGTCATGCTGGAGTTTATATCACCTTGATTTCATGACAGTGAAGGCATGTACAAATATGATGAGACTGAATGTCCTCTTCTGATCCTTGGTGAATTCCTCAGGGTACTTTACATGCCCATTTGTATTATCTATAAATTCTAGAAAAAGTTGGCTGTAGGACTTAGATGAATAACCCAGTGGTGGGACTCACCTGAACACCACCAGGATCCCAAGTGCCAACACCAGTGCACCGAGTGAGAGGGAATAACCAACAGTGTATATGACCCTAAATTTACTGAGAATCTTGACATAGTATTGCTGTAAAGACAGAAGCACAGATACCCACAGATACATAATTTATTTCAAATTTTTCCCAAAGCACAATGATGCCACGGTTTCAGTATTGCAACTGTATTGGTCAAGCATTTTTAGATGTACCGTGTCAGTCTGGTCGAGGTCATTGGTTTCACACTCACTCACATTCTTCTGTTTGGCCCACTGAGCATCAGCCGTGCACTCCAGATAAACCAGGCCATGCTGAACTAGATAACACAGTGAGTCATACACTCAAGGTAACTGCTTGTTATCGTGAATCTAATTACAGGAAATGTAATGCAAAAATTCTGTATTGACTGGTTCTGGAATGATATGTAAAATGTAGTGCATGACTCTGGCTTTCTGTGATAGTGTTGCAGTTAAAATATACAAAATAATTTTCACCAGTATACCTGCTGATGTGTGTGGGATCTTACCTTTTGCATGCCATGGCAGGTACTTGGGGCAGGGGATGCTCACCGTGGTGTTGGGCAAACCATCTGGCCAGCAGGCATATTTATCAAATGTCCTGTTACACACAAGACCTGGATAACAAAGTCATGTATCATGGATCAAGGATGAAGATCACTAAATCTCTATACCACAGTCAAGCTATACAGGCTCAGTCCCTTGATGTGTTGTGACTCAAGTTCTGTGCCCCACTCCTGGTTGGTGGGTACTTTATTGGCATGTTCTTAGTTGCCTCACTTCTGACTGGACTACATCTGATTGCCTATCAATATCAAGATAACCACTGAGCCTTGATCTTTGTACTAGTACATCACTAACAGGCTAACAACCCTGTCCCTTAAAAAGTTTGTTACAGAAACCTACACTAGAGTATCCAGCATTGATGGCAATGGTAATGAGGCACACCAGGCGACTAGACTGATGACGGACGACAGCCAAACTCGAGAGGGAGCTGGCGCCCTGATGGTGGATTTACTGAAGCTGAAACAGAAGATGAGGGTAGGATGCTGGAACGTCCAAACCCTGCACCAGACTTTCAAGATGCCCCAGCTAGTCAAAGGGTTTGACAACTACAACATAGACATCTTGGGGATCAGCGAGATCAGATGGACCGGCGCTGGAAAGAGGAGACTGGCGTCCGGACACATCATGATCTTCTTGGGAAGATCAGATGACCAGCACTCAGAGGGAGTAGGACTACTTCTCAAAAGAAAGACCGAAAAGGCATTGACAGAATGGAAACCTTTTGGACCAAGAATTTTGAAAGCAATATTCCACTCCACGTACACCAAGCTGACAGTGCTAGTTTGCTACGCACCAACTGAAGATGCAGATGCAGAAGTCAAGGATGCATTTTATGATCAGCTCCAAACAGCCATGAAGTGCATTCATGCACATGACATGGTACTCATCCTCGGAGATTTAAATGCAAAGGTGGGCAGTGACAACATTGGAGGGGAGCATGTTATGGGCAGGCATAGAATTGATACCATCAACAATAATGGAGAGAAACTTGTAGACTTCTGTGAAGAGAACAACCTGTTGATAGGAGGCACCCTCTTCCAGCACAAACACATTCACAAAACAATGTGTGGACGTCACCAGACGGAACCACCAAAAATCAGATAGATCATATCATCATCAAAGATGTAGGAGCTCTCTTCAGGATGTCAGAGCCTACAGAGGAGAGGACATCACTAGTGACCACACCATTGTGTTGGCCATCGTTTCCTTAAAGTTGTGTCGATCACGAAGAAGACAGGCATGGCAGCAGAGGTTAGACTCTGACAGGCTGAATGAGATGCTCATAAAACAAGCCTTTGCAGTGGAAGTGAGGAACAGATTTCAGGCACTAGAGGAAAAACAGGAGATGACAATAGACAGCTTCAATCAGGCACTTTGGGAAGCAACAGAAAAAGTACTAGGCTTTCAATGAAAAAAGAATTAAGAGTGGATTAAACAAGAAACCTGGGAAAAGATAGATGAGAAAAAGTCAACCAAACAGAAGATCAACAACACCATATCAGAACGCCTGAAAGAGCAGCACAGAAGAAAATAGATAGAACTGAACAAAGAGGTTAAGAAAATGACAAGCTCTGACAAGGACTACACCGAGAAACTGGCAGATGAGGCAGCAGGTAGAAATGATCTAAAGATGCTGTACAAGATCAACAAGCAGCTGAACAATGGGTTCAAGAACAATGATGCGCCAGTGAAAGATAACAATGGGATGTTGTTAAGGTAGAGGCGAAAAAACTTCTGCAGCGGAGGGAAGATTTCCAGTTAGTTTTGAACAGACTAGATCCCCCTCAGCTAGCAGACATTCAGCTAGCAGATATAGTTCTTGACATCTGCACTGATCCATCGAGCTTGGAAGAAGTAAAAACAGCAATTAAGGCAATGAAAAGCGGCAAAGCACCAGGGACAAGGGGCAGTGGTGGTCTAGTGGTTATGGCGCAGGATCGCTGATCTTAAGGTTGGGAGTTCGAGTCCCCGCAGGGTTGTCACTGTCCCCCCAGTGCAGCTAACTGGGTTATCAAAGGCAGGCCATGTCTCTCACTGTGGTGAGAGGCATGTAAAAAAAACCATTGCTGACTTTCATAAAGAGTAGGCTGCAAAGCCGTCAAAGTGTTTCTATGGGACAAGTAGCAAGCATTCCTGCGTCCCGGTTAATCTTCTCCGGAAGAGACGAATTGCTACACTACCTACGGGGATAAGATACGATGATGAATGCACATCATCTTCCCCAGTAGCTCATCAACAACAACAATAACAACAACAAGCACCAGGGACAGATGGGGTAACGGCAGAGATATTGAAGGCAGATGTAAATGTGACCACTCCCACTCTGACAGAGATCTTCAGTCAGGTTTGGATAGAAGGTCAGATCCCTGAAGTGTGGAAAACTGGTCTCATCTTCAAGTTGCATAAAAAGGGAAATCTTAGAGATTGCAATAACTGGAGGGGCATAACACTTCTTTCTCTCATTAGCAAAATCTTCAGCAAGATTGTGCTGACAAGACTGATGATAGCGCTTGAGAAAGACCTCCGACCACAACAAACGGGTTTCCACCCTGGGCGATCCTGCTCAGAGCACATCTTTACTCTGCGCCAGATTCTAGAACAGAGCAATGAGTGGAGCACGCTACTGTACATCAATTTCATCGACTTGGAAATGGCGTTTGACAGCATCCATTGAGAATCCTTATGGAAGATTCTGAGGTATTATGGAGTCCCTGCAAAGTCCAGGTTGTTGAAATGCTATACAATGACCTCAAATCCCAGGTGATCTGTGACACAGAGCTCACAAACACCTTCAATGTCAGCACAGGAGTGAAGCAGGGCTGGATCCTATCATCGTTCCTCTTCATCCTGGCCATGGACTGTATTATGAAGAATTCCACAGATAGAGAGAGGAGAGGAATCAAATGGACCATGACAATGACAGCAACAATAACGCTGGAAGACCTGGACTTTACAGATGATATTGCCCTGCTGTCACACCGCCACCAAGACAGATGCCATGGCAGAAACAACTGGAAACCTTGGTTTGAAAGTCAGCACCAAGAAGTCCAAGAGCATGAAAATGAATGCCAAAGGCAAAGACAGCATCAAACTTAAAAGGGATGAGATCAAGGAAGTAAATGAGTCCACCTATCTTGGATCCAAGATGTCAAACACTGGGGATGGGGAGGTGGAGATCCAGGCTCGACTTGCAAAAGCCAGCCAGGCCTTCACCTCACTCAGGAGCACATAGAAGGCAGGGAACATTCGCCTGAAGACCCAGTTAAAATTTTTTCAATCAAATGTGATTAGCATCCTCCCTTATGGATCAGAGTCATGGAAAATGACAAAAACCATCAAAAACAAACTTGATGTCTTCCAGAAGAGATGCCTTAAACGCATTCTATGCATCTATTGGCCAAATACAATCAGTAATGAAAAACTCCTACCGAAGAACAGAAACCGAACCCATATCCATGGAAGTTAAATGAAGACGTTGGCGATGGATAGGACATGTGCTCCGCCAGCAGAAAACAGCCCTATTCAGAATCGCCCTATGATGGACTCCAGATGGGCAAAGAAAGCGAGGCCACCCCAAGGGATGGAGACTTGGAGGAGAATAGCTGAGAGATAGATAAAGGAGAAGGGTTGGACATGGGGCTATCTGGAACGCTCTAGTTGAGGCCTTATGTGCTACCTGAGCACAAAGAGGACTAATAGTGGTAGTAGTACTACTGTAATACATCACTAGAATTAAAATATTACAGATATTATTATATTATGACTAATTATATCCTTTATAAACTAAAATATGACCAGATTTCTATGCACTGTGACAAAAAACACAACCTGAACAGTTTGTCTGAGCATCACAGTCCAATTCTCACATTCACACCTGGGGCAATACCCGAAGGAAATCCACGCAAGTGTGATTAGAACATGCAAACTACACACAGAAATTCCCAAGCCCATGACTCAAACCCAGGACTTTCTTGCTGTGAGATGGATGTGCTAACCACTATGCCACTGTGCCACCCACCATATCATAGTATCATATCAGATGCTGGGATTGGACATTTACTTTCTTTTTTAAATACTGTACCTTTTGAATACATGGATCCCTCAGTTTTCGTGGTTAATTGGAACCGAGATCCCCACGCGACCATTGAAATCCACGAAACAGTAATTTTTTAATTAGATAAATATTTATTTAGTTTTTTTTTTTTTTTTTTAAATGCGATTAACTGAAGCTGCATTAATTGAAGAGCGAAGTAGCAAGGGATCCCTGTATAGTCGGCCCCCAACTTACGAAGACCCCTGTGCACAAAATCCCCGGGTTACGAAAAACATTTTCTTGCGTTTCCGTCCCCGAGATACGAAACAACCCCCTCTTCCGAAAAGAAATTCAAAATTCAAACACGCCAAACGACGTGTGAGTTGCTCTCTCATTGGCTGTCTCTCAACATCCCACCCCGTTGGTCTCCCAGATAGAGACAGAAGAAAGCTTCACGCTTTCAACAAGACTAGCTGCATATCCATCAGCTCGTTTCTGCCCTGCGATAACCCGGCAAGCTGTCCAGGGTGACACTCTGCCCTCACCCGGAGTCGGCTGGGATGGGCGCCAGCCTTCCTTTTAGTTTAGTTTTTTAAGTCGTTTAATTCAGTAAATGTTGAATAAATGTGGGTGCATTTGAGCTCATCTGGAATTCCGATCCCTCAACAAATCAAATTAAAGTTGAGTTTGTCAAGCAGGGAATGCGCTTTGAATTCACGTCTTGTGGGCGTGGCTCACAGCGCACGCGTGTGCGAGAGAGAGACAGACAGAGAGAGAGCGAGAGAGAGAGAGAGAGAGAGAGAGAGAGAAGGAATAACGCTTTAGTTTTTAGTTTAGTTTTGTAAGTTGTTTAATTCAATAAATGTTTAATAAATGTGGGCGCATTTGAGCTTATCTGGAATTCCGATCCCTCAAGGAATCAAATTAAAGTTAAGTTTGTCAAGCAGAGAATGCGCTTTGAATTCCATGTCTTGTGGGCGTGGCCCACAGCACACACGAGAGAGAGCGATAGAGAGAGTGATAGAGAGAGCGATAGAGAGAGAGCGAGAGAGAGCGAGAGAGCGAGCGAGAGAGAGGTGTGTGTGTGTGTGTGTGTGTGTGTGTTAATAAAAAATGTTTAATAATGGTTTAATTAATAAATATGTTAATAAAATGGTTTAATACGTTAATAAAATGTTTGAATGGTTTAAGAAATAATTTCCTTTTACTTTTAACACATATTTGATACAAAATTTGTGTACTTTTATCATTTTTAAAGGGTTTATGGGGTTTATCCAGTCCAAAGACTGGAGCCTTGGAACGAATTAGGCGTTTAATGTGCAAGATGCCACCCCTACTTATGAAATCCCCGTGTTATGAAAAGGGCTCTGGGATGGATTAATTTCGTAAGTTGAGGGCCGACTGTACTATGAATTTTAATATTTAAAAGGAAGAGCCTCAAACAAAACACTTAAATAAGAGTCAAATCTTTAATTAGGTGAGTTTTAATCATGGTGGTACAAAAGCATAGTGTATAATGTGTCTTTCAAACAAGCTCAACGAGACTTTGGTTTGAACAGCACTCCAGTAATAAAAAGCTCTGAAAAGAAGCCACTTGATAAAAGCTTACCTGTGGTTGGTGGCACACTGCTGTGATTCCTGTGACACTCCTCTTCATACTTCATCCACTCTCTCATTAAAAGTTTCATGGATAAGGAAGAGCACACCTGTGAGATATGCAGTGATGTCAGCACACTGATTAAAATGAAACTGATGATAGGTCTTCTTCACTTCACTTTTCCCTTAACATCCGAGGATGTCGTTGGGACGCCTTCATGGGCTGATTTGGCCTGACGGCGCCAATCCCTCTCCAGGTTGTAGAAACACACTGACTGCTTTGCAGCCAACTCTTTACGAAAGTCAGCAATGGTTCTTTTACATGCCTCTCACCATAGACAGTGAGAGACATGGCCCGCCTTTGATAACACAGTTAGCTGCACTGAGGGGAGCAGTGACAACCCTGTGGGGACTCAAACCCCTAACCTTAGGATCTTTGATCCTGCGCCCTATCCACTAGACCACTACTGCCGCGCGTGGAGTGTCTAGAGCAGGGGTCGGCAACCTTTGTCATTCAAAGAGCCATTTGGACCCATTTTCCACAGTAAAGAAAACATTGAGAGCCACAAATCCTTTTTGACCTTTAAAATCAAATAATGATGCATATAATGGTTTTTTTTTCACTTTTTCCTTTATGTTAATATAAAAACAAAAAAATGTGTTGCATTGATTTAAACGACCGCAGAGACAATTAAATTACAATTCCAGCCTCCCTGCAGCCCTAATTACAATTAAGAGGTTCAGAAAATGAATGAATGTATTTGAGTCCTTCTTGTAGTTTTATAAAGAAAAAGAATAGCTAGGGTGCAGCCAGATGTGCTAACAGGTTGGGTAGCCTACCTCAGCATCACTCCCTTCGTGAGATCTCTTTTTCTTTATTTGTTATATTAATGTTGTTTTGTCATAGTTTTAATTTACAAAAACAACAGAAACCTATATGAAGACTTATTTTAAGAAGGAGCCTGCTCAACATTCTTTTAAATACAGACACTCTCCGCTTTACGTTAATTCGTTTTATGTATTTTTCGATTTTACCTTTAAAAAAAAAGTCAAATTTTGAGTTTAGTGTGCTCTCTGTAGTACGAGACATACCTATGTAGTACGCTGACATAATACGCTACTTCCGCATGACGCTGCGTCCATTGTTTACAAACGATAGACTGAACGTGCCCTCCTTCTTCCCAGTTCACTGCGTGTTACTCTTGTTTTAAGAGGTCATCTCTGTGATCTTTGTGTTTACACTGTTTGTGTTCATACTGCACAGACCGACCCATTCTCAGAGTGAAGACTGAACCAGACCGCAGTGTAACCACTGTACGTCACTGGAACATACAGTAACAACTTACGTTCATTTTCAACTTGCGTTCGGTCGTCCGGAACCAAACAAAAACGTAAGTCGGGGAGCGTCTGTAGTGCCTAAGGTAATATTTAGAATGTTGTATGTGTCTGCTTTCTCCCGCACCAGCTGAAGGGCATGACCGAGCTGCTCGGACTTTCATATACTCCCTATAAACACAAACCGCACACTCACCTCAATTAAAGCGTGCTTCTTAAGTCCTTCCCCTTTGAATCTGAGGCGTGCGTTTGCAGGTGACAAACGGAGCTTGTGAGACGAAGCGCAGCTTATCCAGACTTATATCTTTCAAGTTAGCAAGTGCACTTGCGCACTTAAAAGATCAAGCGCCGTGTGTCACCTGCAACAAACGCCTCACATTCAAAGGGGAAGGACTTAAGAAGCACGCTTTAATTGAGGTGAGCTTGCGATTACTTAATTCAAGTATGAACTGCATTGAGTCCGAGCAGCTCGAATAGTCAAGGGCCGACTGTATATCTTCTTTTCCTTTCGGCTTTTCCCTTCAGGGGTCGCCACAGCGAATCACCTGCCTCCATCTCACCCTATTTGTTGCATCTTCTTCTCTTACACCAACTACCTTCATGTCCTCCTTCACCACAGCCATGAATCGTCTCTTTGGTCTTCCTCTAGGCCTTCTGCCTGGTAGTTCCAACCTCAGCATCCTACGACCAATATACTCACTCCCTCCTCTGTACATGTCCAAACCATCTCAATCTAGCCTCTCTGACTTTGTCTCCAAAACGTCTTACATGTGCTGTCCCTCTGATGTGCTCATTTCTGATCCTATCCGTCCTCGTTACTCCCAAAGAGAACCTCAACATTTTCATCTCTGCTACCTCCAGCTCTGCCTCCTGTCTTTTTCCCAGGGCCACTGTTTCTAAACCATACAACATCGCTGGCCTCAACACCGTCTTGTACACTTTTCCTTTCATTCGTACCGATACCCTCCTATCACACATCACACCGGACACTTTTCTCCAACCATTCCAACCTGCCTGCACACGCTTCTTCACCTCTTTTCCACACTTTCCATTGCTCTGGATTGTTGAGCCTAAGTACTTAAAACCCTCCACCTTCTTTATCTCTGCTCCCTGTAACCTCACCGTTCCTCTTGGGTCTTTGTCATTCATACACATGTATTCTGCCTTACTGAGGCTAACCTTCATTCCTCTCCATTCCACCTCTCTAGATTTTCCTGCACTTGTTCTCTGCTCTCACTACAGATCACAATGTCATCTGCAAACATCATAGTCCATGGGGAATCTTGTCTAACCTTGTCTGTCAGCCTGTCCATCACCATAGCAAACAAGAAGGAGCTCAGAGCTGACCTTTGATGCAACCCTACCTCCACCTTGAACTCTTCTGTCACACTGACAGCACACTTCACCACTGTCTTACATCTCTTATACATGTCCTGCACCACTCTAACATACTTCTCTGCCACTCTAGACTTCCTCATACAATACCACATTTCCTCTCTCGGCACCCTGTCATATGCTTTTTCCAGATCCACAAAGACACAATGCAGCTCCTTCTGACCTTCTCTGTTCCTCTCTATTAACATCCTCAAGGCAAACACTGCATCTGTTTTGCTCTTTCTTGGCATGGAACCAAACTGTTGTTCACAAATGCTGACCTCTGCCCTTAGTCTAGCTTCCACTACTCTTTCCCATAACTTCACCATATGGCTCAGCAACTTCAACCCTCTGTAGTTGCCACAACTCTGCACGTCTCCCTTATTCTTAAAAATGGGCACCAGCACGCTTCTTCTCCATTCCTCTGGCATCCTCTCACTCTCTAAGACCTTGTTGAATGTTTTTGTCAGGAAATCTACTGCTACCTCTCTTAGGCACTTCCATACCTCCACTGGTATGTCATCAGGACCAACTGCCTTTTCATTATTCATTCTCTTCAATGCCCTCCTCACTTCACCCTTACTAATCTTTGTTACTTCCTGGTCCTCAACCGTCACCTCTTCTACTCTTTTTCTCTCTCATTTTCCGCATTCATCAGCTCTTCAAAGTACTCTTTCCATCTTCCCAGCACACTTCTGTCAACAGTCAATACATTTCCCTCTCTGTCCTTAATCACTCTAACTTGCTGCACGTCCTTCCCATCTCTATTTCTTTGCTATGCCAACCTGTACAAATCATTTTCTCCCTCTTCACTTTCCAACCGAGCATACAAGTCATCATACACCCTCTGTTTGGCCTTTGTTACCGCTACCCTCGCCTTACGCTGTGTCTCCCTGTACTCCTGTTTACTCTCTTCGATCCTCTCAATGTCCCACTTCTTCTTAGCTAACCTCTTCCTTTGTGCACACTCCTGCACTTCCTCATTCCACCACCAAGTCTCCTTATCTACTCTCCTTTGAGATGACACACCAAGTATTCTCCTACCTGTCTCCCTGATCACATTAGCTGTAGTTGTCCAGTCATCTGGAAGCACTTCCTGACCACCCAAAGCCTGTTCCAACTCCTCCTTGAAGACAACCCAACACTCTTCCTTTTTCAGCTTCCACCACTTTGTCTTCTGCTCTGCCTTTGTCTTCTTTACCTTCCTCACCATCAGCGTCATCCTGCACACCACCATCCTATGCTGTTTGGCAAAACTCTTACCCACTACTTCTTTGCAGTCACTGACTTCCTTCAAATTACATCGTCTGCACAAGATGTAGTCTACCTGTGTGCTCCTACCTCCGCTTTTATAAGTCACCCTCTGCTCCTGTCTCTTCTGGAAGAAAGTATTTACCACAGCCATTTCCATCCTTTTTGCAAAATCTACGAACATCTGTCCTTCTGAGTTCCTGTCCTGGATACCAAACCTGCCCATCACTTCCTAGTCCCCTTTGTTTTCTGCACCAACATGTCCATTGAAGTCTGCCCCAATGACCACTCTTTCACCGCTGGGGGTACTCTGCATCACTTCATCTAACTCACTCTAGAATCTCTCCTTCTCTAGCTCACATCCTGCCTGTGGGCCATAAGCACTAACAACATTGAACACCATACCTTCAATTTCTAACTTGAGACTCATCACTCTGTCTGACACTCTTTTCATTTCTAGAATATTCCTGACAAACTCCTCTTTCAAGATGACTCCTACTCCATTTCTCTTCCCATCCACACCATGAAAAAACAGCTTAAAGCCTCATCCTAAGCTTCTAGCCCTGCTACCTTTCCACCTGGTCTCCTGAACACACAGTATGTCCACCTTCCTCCTCTGCATCATGTCAGCCAGCTCTCTACCTTTTCCTGCCATAATTCCAACATTCAAAGTCCCTACTTTCAGTCCTAGACTCATGCTTTTCCTCTTCTCTGTCTGCCTATGGACACGCCTCCCGCCTCTCCTTATTCGATGTCTTCGACCAACAGTAGTCCAATTTCCACCAGCACCCTGTTGGTTAACAGCACTGATGGTGGTCGTTGTTAACCCAGGCCTCGACCAATCCGGTATGACATTCTTTGTTGTGACTTGCATTTTTTTATTTGGCATTTGTTTTACGCCGGATGCCCTTCCTGACGCAACCCTCTGCATTTATCCGGGCTTGGGACTGGCGTGAGGGAGAGACACTGGTTTCTGGCCCCCCCCGTCACGGCTGCATTAAGAAAAGGCTGCAGAGGGAAAAATATGTTGATTTTAAATTTCATGGTATCAACAAATCTCAAAAAAGTTGGAACAGGTAGCAATAAGAGGCTTGAAAAGTCAATTGCTCTTATAACGAACAGCTGGAAGACAAATTGGCACTTATGAGGTTCATTGGCAACATGACTGAGTATAAAAAGAGCTTCGATATCAATCAATAATTCTTTATTGTCAAAGTACATTACATACATTAAAATGTGGTTTGTGCACTAGGCACCTGTCGCCACTGTGCAGCCCCAGTTATTGCGTTGTTCTATCCTTTGATGCTGAGTGCCAAGCAGGAAGCAACAACTGCCAAATTTTAATGTCTTATGGTATGATGTGGCCAGATTCAAACTCTGATCTTCTGGAGGATAAAGCGGACGCTCTACCAACTGAGCTAAATCCCCGGTCTTCTCAGAGTGGCAGTGTCTCTCAGAAGTGAAGATAGGTAGAGGATCACTAATTTCCCCAATGTTGCACAGATGGATATTGGAGCAATATCAGAATGCTGTTTCCCAGCGAAAAATTGCACAGAGTTTTAAGTTATCATCATCTACAGTGCATAACATCATCCCAAGATTCATAGAATATTGAACAATGTCTGTGCATAAGGGTCAAGGCCAAAAAACCATACTGGATGCCCATGATCTTCTGGCCCTTAAACGGCACTGCACCACATACAGGAATGCTACTGTAAGGGATATCACAGAATGGGCTCAGCAATACTTCCAGAAACCATTGTCGATGAACACAATCCACTGTGCCATCTGCCATTGCTAGCTGAAACTCTACAGTACAAAGAAAAAGCCATTACCAACCAGGACACAGCAGCGCAGGCATTTTCTCTGTGCCAGGGGTCATTTTAAATGCAGTGTGGCAAGGTGGAAAACTGTTCTGCGGTCAGATGAATAACGATTAGAAGTTCTTTACGGAAAACTGAGAAGCCATTTCATCCGGACTAAAGAGGACAAGGACAACCCAAGTTGTTATCTCCGTTCAGTTCAGAAGCCTGCATCTGTGATGGTATGGGGTTGCATGAGTGCATGCGCCATGGGCAGCTTGCACATCTGGAAAGGCGCTGGCAATGCAGAAAGGTATATTCAGGTTCTAGAACAACATATGCTCCCATCCAGATGTCGTCTCTTTCAGAGAAGACCCTGCATTTTTCAACATGATAATGGCAGAGTATATGCAACATTAATTACAACATCATGGCTGCGTAGGAAAAGAAACCGGGTATTGGAATGGCCAGCCTGCAGTCCAGATCTTTCACTTATGGAGAACATTTTGGTGCATCATAAAGAGGAAGGGGCAACAAAGAAGGCCCAAGACAGTTGAACCATTAGAGGCCTGTATTAGACAAGAATGGAACATCATTCCTATTTCTAAACTTGAGAATCTTTTCACCTCGGTCCCCACACGTTTGCAGAATGTTGTAAGAAGAAAAGGGGCTGCCTCACAGTGGTGATATGGCACTTCCACATCATTGCATTCAGTTTTTATTCACAATTTGTATAGTGCCCCAACTTTTTTGGAATCCGGTTTGTATATACACGCATATTATGTAATATAAGTGTAGAAATAAAAAAAAAAAACATTTTTTTCTCTAAACAGCACACAGCCCTGGATAATCAAGTTGTTTGGTCTGAAAATAATACTTCAATGTGTGTCGAATGGTCATCCCATTATCCACCCAGAAAGAGCAGACGTTGTTCAGAATGCCACTCACACAATGTAAACACTCCTGCAGGAGCTCACAGGGCATCACGTTTCCTTGCGAGGTTATATTTCAGGCTATTTCTCTGTGTCTTTCATTATTCTTATTATTAATTCATTCTATTTCATTGTTGATATGCAAGAACACTTTGAATATGAGAGGATAGTCTCATAAGGGCTTCCTAAGCTTGATTTTAAAAAACCCTAAATTTAAATGTTAAAGAGTGTGTGTGTGTGTGTGTGTGTGTGTGTGTGTGTGTGTGTGTGTGTGTGTGTGTGTGTGTGTGTGAGAGAGAGACAGAGAGAGAGAGCAGGAGGGAGAGTCAGACCTGTGTGCAGGAGATGAAAATGATGATGCTCAGAAAAAACGCCTGTGACATCCCTTAGTCGTGCTGTTGACGGTAAATCAGGGTCCTGAAGGTGGCTGAAGTTGGAATCACCTCACAGGAGTCCTATAGCAGTCACCACACTTTCTAAACTGAACACACACACACACACACACACACACACACACACACACACACACACACACACACACACTCACAAAAAAAACCCTCAGGCTCTGTTCACCATTCAGTAAGACACAGCACTTTATCTCATGTTATTTTTTATAAAGTTTACAGAACTGTTACAGTCTGACAAAAAAGATTTTATAATATTTCTTTATAAATATCTATCTATCTATTCCTTTCGGCTTTTTCCCTTTTTTATGTCTTGCATAAATCCTATCGATTCTCATTGGCTGAGCTGCTTGTTCCTAACAGGGTCGAGGAGGGATACGGTGTATCTCAACATATTCTAACCCCTTAAGCAGAATAACTGTTCAGTAAAATGTTTTCACTGAAGCAATAAAATTAATCTACTCGTCTTTATTTGCTCCTAGAGGCAGTGGAGGCTCAGTGGTAGGGTGCTGGCCTACTGATTGGAAGGCTAGAGGTTCTAACTACACTGTCACCGAGTTGTCACTGCTGTCCCCTAGTGCACCAAACTGGGTTATCAAAGGCCAGTCATGCCTCACACTGTGTGTGATGAGAGGCATGTAAAAGAATCTTTGCTGACTTTCAAAAAGAGTAGCTGCATAGCCATCAGCTGTGTTTCTGCCTTAAGAAGTAAGTGTTGGGTTCAAAATGTTGTCATCCTGAATGTAACTGAAAAATTGTTGGTTGGACATAAAGCAATTATTCATTTACTAACTTTATGTGGTCCTAAAAATAGCAGCCAATAGCTGTGATGCTGTTTTCGAGCCCAATTAAGGTGTATGGAGTATAATCTCCTGTCTTATATATTATTCAACAAAGCTTTAGGTCAGGTTTCTCAGAACGTGCCTGTTTACTAAAATCTGATGATCATGCCGTTTGGAAATGTAGAACACTCTGACTACTGATTAGGAAGACTACGGCAACACGGAGAAAACACACAAACACACACACACACACACACACACACACACACACATACTGTAATAATAAGCAGTTTATTTGTTTTCCAGAACAGGAATTTATAGCATTTTTGACTTTGTTGTGGGGATATTAAGATGTAATAAATGAGGAAAACCAATTAAAAAATATATAATTTATTTTTTTATTGAAACAATTAAATGTTTATTATTATTATTATTATTATTATTATTATTATTATTATCGCTAGAACTACTATTATAGTGGATGCCTGATGATGATGATGAAGATTTTCAGTCACATTACAATGCTACTTTTCTTCTCTTTCTTTTTAAAGACAGGTTTGAACTGATGTTTTGTTCTGTGTTGGTTGCCTCTGAGGACTCTGATTTAATCCCACAGTCCAAATAAATGCACATTGACTTTAAAGTCAACTAATGCTAATTGATTATTAAAATTGCTCCTAGATATGAGTTTGAGTGTAAATGTGTTGGCCCTACAATGGACTGGCAAGCTGTTTAAGATGCACCCCACCATCGCCCAATGTCGGTTGAAATCGGCTCCAACTTTCTAGATCCTAGTATGATTAATTGGGTCCACAAATGAATAAATAAATATTTGTCTGATTATGTGGATCTATAAAAAATAAATAAATGAATAAAACTTGGAAAGCTCTGTGTCTACTAAGATTAAAATTAGTTAGTTATACTGTATGTGTGGAATGTTGTTATGAGGATAGTATGAGAAATGTGTGTGTGTGTGTGCGTGCATCTACTTGTAGTCAATACCTACATAGGAATATGTTTTTATCCCACAGACTGAAGATATTATTGGAAATATTGAAGAGTGAGAACATTTTTGGCTGGTCTTCATTTCATCAATGGGCAATTTGAGGGTTAAGACTTGATTTTAGGCTTCAAGTTCGAAGGTACAGGTTTGGGTTTGGTATTTAGTTGTGATGGTTTAGGTTAGGGTATGGGGATAGGAAATGCTTTATGTCAGTGAGCATCTGTTCAGACATAGAAGTGCAAACTGTTTGTGTGTACCTCAAAAGCTGATCACTCACCTGCAGCTGAAGAAAATCTGAAGTTGGAGAACAGAACGAAATCTGAAACGTTTCTGCAAAAAACACCTTTACCATGGAAACATTTTTAGCTAAAACGTTTCAAATTCCATTCTGTTCCAGTCTGAGGTCAGGACAGGACTGTGCATGGCTGCTAAAATTACAGCACACAAGCCTGGGGTTTTTTCAGCATTCGAAGTGAACACCGATAACAGAAATCAAGGCTAGCGGTTATGCAGCTTATCTGAGGTGTGTGGTGGCCACATTTGTTGAACGGCTTAGTTTCACAGCACACATAAACAGCACTGCAGCGTGCCTGATCCCAATCACGCTTCAAAGTTACCTGACTCAAGCAAAAACGTTTCTTTTTTCCTTTCTTTACCAGCTGCTTGAAGGTTTGCAAACTGTATAACCATGCCCTACTTCTGAAGCCCTAACAAAACCAGAAAGCCACAATTTTCCCCAGCATATCTGCAGACTATATAAACCAGATTGAAAATCAGATATTCATCAAAAAAAAGGCAAAATAAAACAACAACAAAAAAAAAAAACATGTGATTTGTCACTTAAATGCATCCAGAAAGTAAGCAGCAAACCTCAGCAGGAAACAGCTTAGGAACAAAATCAAGCCTAATCTCTGTACATATCTGTACTATAGGTGTGATTATTGCTGACATGTATTTTAAACACCTTTCCATGAACTAAGTAAACAGCAGAAACTAACTCTAACATCCAGCAAGCATGAAAGACACCTATTTAAAAACAACAACATTTAAAAGGTTTAAGAGCAAGAACGTCTTACTCAGTCATTCACCAAACCACTTAATCCCACTTAAGTCGCGGGGCTCGGATCCTATCCCAGCTGACATTGGGTGAAGGCAGGATACAGGTTGCACAGCTCGATAGACCATTTCAGTGCTAACAAACACACTACCATTTACATTCACACATAGGGGAAACTTGGAACAGCCAATTACTGTAATGTGCATGTCTCTAAACTGTAGAAGGAAACTTGACCCAGGGGAAACCCATGCAAGCATGGGTAGAACTTGCAAACTTCCTCGCTCAGCCTAGGACTTGAATCCAGGACCTTCTTGTTTTAAGGTAGATGTGCTGATCACTACTCCACCGTGCCACCCAATGAACCCACATATTACAGTTGTTATGCTAGTTTTTTAGCTACAGCTGCAACATTTAAATACATGCTTTCAAGCCATAGTGGGGCCGGTGGCATAGTGATTAGGGTGCTGCGCTCATGATTGGGAGGTTGTGAGTTCGAATCACACTGAGACCCTCACTGTGCTAAGACCTCAACCACAAGTGTGCCTCTGTTCACCCAGCAGTTTCAATGGGTACCAGTAAAAATATACTGGGAAGGTAACCTGTGATGGACTAGCGTCCCATCCAGGAGGAGTTGAACTCCTGGTCGCTTCACGCTATGGAAACCGGGGATAAGCACCAGTCTGATGAGCCACTATGGCTTGGGTGTAAAAACCCAACAGACTTTACCTACCTTACCTTTCAAACCATACTCAATAGAGGTAGTTCAACAACTACCCCAATACGGCACTTCAGACAGACATATCATGTGTATGACTAAATAGAGTTTTATACAGAACAATTAATATTGGACTCATGGTTATATAGGGCGGCACGGTAGTGTAGTGGTTAGCACGTCCGCCTCACAGCAAGAAGGCCTGGGTTCGATTCAAGGCCTGGGCATTTCTTTGTGGAATTTGCATGTTCTCCCTGTGCTTATGTGGGTTTTGTGAGGTACTTTGGTTTCCTCCCACAGTCCAAAAACATGCACAGTAGGTTAATTGGCTGTTCCAAAATTGCCCGTAGGTGTGATTGAGTCCGTATGTGGCCTGGCGAACCATACAGTAGATCATTGTAATCACAGCCATGACAATCCCTGTAAGAGCATCATTCAAGATTCAGGGATCAACGTCCATTCCTCGTGATTGGCTGTAAACGTAGAGAATGTTATATAATGTTACATGACAGAGCAGCAAGGTGGCATAGTGGTTAGCATGTTCGCCTCATAGCCATAAGGTCCTGGTTTAAAGTCCAGGGCTCAGCAATGGTGTTTCTCTTTGGAGCTGGTGTTTTCTCCCCATGCTTATGTGGGTTTCCTCCAGGTACTTCAGTTTCTTCTCCACAGCTCAAACACATACTACCAGGCTAACTGTCTTCTAAATGGGTGTAAGTGAGAATGGTTGCGTATAATAGTCTGGTGATCTGTTCAGTGTATACCTCTCCTTCACCCAGTGTCCGCTGAGATATGCACCAGCCTCCCCACAACTCAAGTAGGATTAAGCGGTTCAGCAAACAAGTGAGAGAGAATAATCTGTATGACACTTCCGGGCTGCAGGGTCTGAAAGCACAATGTTCGTGTTGCTTACATGTTTTGATGGATGAAGAATCAAGTGAAAATGCACAAACTTCTCATAACTACATGCTTGTGTTTTTTCCCTACAGTAAATGAAGCAACCTTCGAAGCAGAAGTATCAGAAGAATCATGATGGCTGACTCGTGTTCGAGACAGGATGTGCATCTTGCTAGGTCACAGGAAGTTCAGCACAGATAACCAGAGAACTTCCTTCGAACATACCGCATGCTCAACTGGGTCAAATCTCATATCCAGCCAGCCATCCTGTAATCAGAGATATTCAACGGCAAATACTGTTTTCTTTTTTAATGACACACTTTCTTACATGGCTTAACCCAGTTAACCATTTGAAGTAAAAGATGGTAAATTTTCCCAAACAGACAAAGCAAGATCATCTTTAACCCATAACGGCGCTCTGGTGGCAAAGCTATTCTTACGATACCATAAGTCAAGAGAAAGAATGACTTCCTGCAAAAAAGAGTGACAGCTAAGCAAAGTACGGAGAGAACTGGAAATAAGAAAACATGCTTGAAAAACTGTCTAGAGAGTTTATTTATCTCTCCTTACTCTCACTCATTTGCTGAACCAATTAAAGCTGCTGGGGTTACAGAAACCCTGAAGCATATCTCAGCCAATATTGGGTGAAGGTGGAGTATACCCTGAACAGCTCACCAAAGCATTGCAGGTCAACACAGAATCACTCACACTCACACCCACATCTAAGGGCAATTTGGAACAGCCAGTTAGCCTATTGTGTATGTCTTTGGACTATTGGAGGAAACCAGAGTAACCGGAGGAAAATTACACAAGCCACATTCCACACAGAAATGTCCACGCTGAGCCTGGGACTGGAACCTGGGTCCGACTTGATGTCAGGAGGACAGGCTAAACATTATGCCACCATGCTGACTCTGTGTTTTTGTACGTTTTTGTGTATAGTTTTCATCCCCACCGTGCTTGCGTGGGTTTCCTCTGGGTGGTCCGTTTTCCCATTGGTGTGTGTGTAGTGAAAAATTGCCACTAGGTGTGTATGTGAGTATAAATGGTTTTGTGTGTTGCCCTGTGATGGTCTGGGGAGCTATTTAATGTGTTATCTATCTTTTCCCCAGTGCTGGTTGAGTTAGGCTCCAGCATCCCTGTGACCCTAATAGGACAAAGTGATTAAGAAAATGAGTGAGTGATGACTCACAACCAGGGTCAATTTAGAATAGCCAACTAACGTAATGTGCATGCTATTGGACAGTGGGAAGAAACCAGAATACCATGAGAAAACCTGCAGGGACAATATGCAAACTTCACATAGAAATACCCTCACTGAGCCTTGGACTCCCAAGACATTCAGTACAGAAAGTGACTGAATGAGATATACTGATGGATTCTCAGACGCTTGCTCACCAGGTTTCAGGCCAATGTCCTTTTCCCACAGAGTTTTTTATTTTTTTTATGCAGTTATAATTTACACAACACTACATTTTTTTCCCCTGTAAATAAACTTTCACACGAAGCTGAAATTTCATATTTAATAAATCAACAATTATGTTTTTAGTCACAGGGTTGATTTTCCCAACATTTAATAAAGCTTTTAACCAGTCATGGTGTCACTTCTTAATGTGTTACTTCCTATACAAACTTGACAGTTGACGGTTGATGGAAGATGCCAGAGACCCAAAAGACATCCTAAAATAGGTCCAGTAGCAGCCGTCAGTTCATCCCCTGAACTAAGCAGTGTGTTCTTGTTTCTTTCTCAGAACAGCATACACTCCCAAATTTTTTTTCCATTTACCATATAAAAGAGCGAGCAACAGATTATTATTCTTTTCATGACTCTACTGGTGATAAACTTAGTGAAATTAAGCCTGGACAGTTGACGCGACCTGACGGTCGGTTTTGCAACCAGTCGGCGGTCTTTCGAAACCCAAGAACGACGAACCGGTCACATACATGTTTCACTTTCGTAATACAGTGTGTGACACCGCGCACTGCCGAAAACTTGTTGATAGATCGTACACAAAAACAAAAATGGCTGACATGGCATGGTTACACGCCGAAATGTTCAGAAAATATTCGTTTCAAGACGACTTCGAAATATTAAACATCAATGATGATGGCTATGTTACCAAAATAATACTCAAGGTTTGTTATAAGTACTGAATATCATACAAATTAGCGAAGAAGCTGTTCTACATTTATTAATTAATACTTTGTGAATTATCAAAATACGGTTACAGTGACAAAATGGAGTTACATGTATTAATGTTAGCAATTAGGTCACATTCCAGTGAAACCAGTTAAAGGTTAAAGTTGCTGCTACTGTTGTTTGACATTTATGCTGATCGATGAAACTTTGCATGTTCATGTATTAAAAGTATATCAACAGTTTTATAAGAACAGTGATGATTATTTGTGTTAAAATTTAATGTTTAAAAATAATTAGTTGTGTTGCCAATAATTTAATCCTTTAAGATTTGAGAATGTATCAAATATATAAGAGGTTCTACATAAATTTACTGAACTCAAAAGCACAAATTTAACTGATTTAATAACAGGTTTGTTTAATAATTTACTTGTACTTCAGGGAACCATTTTGCACAGACTGTTGGTTACACTACTCATATTCAACTGAACGAACTTTGGGTTACCAGAGTTATTTACCCGTGAACTATGAACTGGTCCCCCAAATTTTTGAAATGTTGAAGCCTGTGAAATAGCAGCAGAATCCTGATGCGCTTTAGCTTTTTTCACCCTTTGGGTGTTTTTTACCTTTATTCGTGTTGAAAAGGTCTTTACATGAGTGAACACGGTGGTCTTCAGATCACCACAAAACCAAGTAAAATCATACTTGAAAAACTCAGAAACAAATGCAGAGTCAGTCTTGGGAAACCTTATTTTCCATAAGTGACCCAACATTCAATCTGGAAAATGATCACATCATCAGTGAATTTAAAGGGGCTGCTA
This sequence comes from Plotosus lineatus, assembly GCA_024760905.1. NCBI lineage: Eukaryota > Metazoa > Chordata > Actinopteri > Siluriformes > Plotosidae > Plotosus > Plotosus lineatus. The sequence continues at coordinate 89,352,734 of CM045728.1, read as the reverse complement.
ATTGTAATGGAAGTCCAAGTACGTCATTTAGCGAGATTAAATGATTTGTGCGAAATATCTTATCTGGTAATATGTCCATATAAAGCTTGCAGATGATGAGCCAATTAGTGGTCTACTGAGTATGCCAGAAAAAGAAAGAGACTGGAATAATAATAATAATAATAATATAAGCCTCTGCATCATTCATCACAATGAAATCATCAGCTCCATGTCTCAGTTTCACAGCCAGTACTTCATCCTTTCAGACACCTGCAGCACCTGAGGCCTTGCCTGAATACATACTCCGGGATTCTCTATGGGCTAGTGGTCATCATAACACAAGGCATACAGGGAGTACAGAGAGAGAGAGAGAGAGAGAGAGAGAGAGCCTGTGAAAGCAAATCCTATGATCCAATCAGAATCAACAAAATCAAAACAAGCTTGTCGCAATGTGTGCGATAACTTTTTGATTAAATCAGAGAAGAACAACGGGGAAAACGCTTCATTGGGCACCTTTTGAAAAGGGAAGTGCATTTGCTTGGAGGTTTGCACACAAATAGCACTTAATATGAATAGCTAACCTCACCTTAGCTCACATGACTTCACCTCGTGCCATATGCACCGCTGATTCAGGTGAGAGCTCCAGACTTCGCTAAAGACACACTGGCCTTAATAAACATTTACTTTACTGGTGAATATGATTTGCACATATTATGTATATATCTTAGAAATAAAATTAAATCAACCATGATGTCTCCTGAAACCATTTTCTTTCTTCTGCAAACGAGTATCAACGACCTCTGCATCCGAGCCATGATATCAATAAACATCAATCTCTTTTTCTATCTTTTTTTAAATATCATATATGCCTTCTTCTGTTTCGTAACACTTGATCTCGAACTTTTCACTTCCTATGAATCAGTGTGGCACTATCAAGTTATTGCACACAGTCAGACCATTATTAGTGTAAACAGATACAGAACCAAAACAAGATGTAGCACAGATGAATAAGAGACACTAAGCCCATGAGCTGGGGTAGTTTAAATCAATAACCTTTATATTCATCTAAAATTAACTGATAATAGAAAATAAAACACATCAGATATTCACCAGTGAATTAACCCATTTGAACATTTGTATTTGCAAATCTAGAAAGTTTAGTATTGATTGGCAGTGATCCTTCTGGGTAAATGAATTAGTGGCTTAAAACCATGGCAGCAAAGACATTTCGTCTATTTTATTTCTGCAAGCCACATGTATACTCCCCTACTTCTCAAGAGTATGGTGAAAGATAGCTGCATTAATTTTTATATAAATGAAAATGTTGTTATAATCGGAGGTTTGTGGCCTGCAACTACCAAAGCTGGTTCATTTATATAAGACGTATCTATCTATCTATCTATCTATCTCTCTCTCTCTCTCTCTCTCTCTATATATATATATATATATATATATATATATATATATATATATATATATATATATATATATATATATATATATATAGAGGGTAAGACACAGAAAGAAATCTCTGAGCGAATAGGCTGTTCCCAGAGTGCTGTATCAAGGCACCTCAGTGGGACGTCTGTGGGAAGGAAAAAGTGTGGCAGAAAACGCTGCACAACCAGAAGAGGTGACCGGACCCTGAGGAATATTGTGGATAAGGGCAGATTCCAGACCTTGGGGGACCTGTGGAAGCAGTGGACTGGGCTGCAGGTGCCACATTCCCCAGGTCAAGCCACTTTTGAACCAGAAACAGCGGCAGAAGCGCCTGACCTGGGCTACAGAGAAGCAGCACTGGACTGTTGCTCAGTGGTCCAAAGTACTTTTTTGGATGAAAGCAAATTTTGCATGTCAGTCAGAACTCAAGGTGCCAGAGTCTGGAGGAAGACTGGGGAGAAGGAAATGCCAAAATGCCTGAAGTCCAGTATCAAGTACCCACAGTCAGTGATGGTCTGGGGTGCCATGTCAGCTGCTGGTGTTGGTCCACTGTGTTTTATCAAGGGCAGGGTCAATGCAGGTAGCTATCAGGAGATTTTGGAGCACTTCATGCTTCCATCTGCTGAAAAGCTTTATGGAGATGAAGATTTCATTTTTCAGCACGACCTGGCACCTGCTCACAGTGCCAAAACCACTGCTAAATGGTTTACTGACCATGGGATTACTGTGCTCAATTGGCCTGCCAACTCTCCTGACCTGAACCCCATAGAGAATCTGTGGGATATTGTGAAGAGAAAGTTGAGTGACACCAGACCCAACACTGTGGATGAGCTTAAGGCCGCTATCGAAGCATCCTGGGCCTCCGTAACACCTCAGCAGTGCCACAGGCTGATTGCCTCCATGCCACGCCGCATTGAAGCAGTCATTTCTGCAAAAGGATTCCCGACCAAGTATTGAGTGCATAACTGAACATAATTATTTGAATGTTGACTATTTTTGTATTAAAAACACTTTTTTTATTGGTTGAATGAAATATGCTAATTTTTTGAGATAGGGATTTTTTGGTTTTCATGAGCTGTATGCCAAAATCATTAGTATTCAAACAATAAAAGACCTGAAATATTTCAGTTGGGGTGCAATGAATCGAAAATATATGAAAGTCTAATGTTTAGCAGTACATTACAGAAAATAATGAACTTTCTCACAATATGCTAATTCTTTGAGAAGGACTAGTATGTATATATATATATATATATATATATATATATATATATATATATATATATATATATATATATATATATATATATATACTAGTCCTTCTCAAAAAAAAAAAAATATATATATATATATATACACACACACACACACACACACACACACACACACACACACACACACACACACACACACCTGCTGGCTCTTAACACATGTCCATACCAAGATGGAATTTGTGAAGCAAAAGGGTAGGCTAAACAGCTCAGAGGCTGACTAAGAAGGAGTAATGCCAGAGAATTGATGAAGTTGAGAATTTCTATCCCAATGGGATCCAAGTGTGCAACATCAATCAAAGAAGTTTGTAAACTGTGGGGGAAACTATGTTGAAAACTAAACCACAGTTCATTCAATTTGTTCATTGCATCATGGTCAGCTTATGAACTTTTTATCCCACTGTTGTAAGAACCTGATTGAATTCCTCTTTACTGTTACACCATGTTACTAATAAAGCTGCTATGCAGATTAGAGAAACACACACTACCATGCGTACTACCAGTGAGAAATTAGACAACTGTGTTCTTGGCAAATGCTTCACCTGATGTGACTTACATGCTTCTCAGACTGGAACCTAGTGTACTGATAAACTGAACATCTGAACAGACTTCCAAATTTCAGCTGTTTGCTGAATGCAATCCAACGTGAGTGTTTGTTGAATGTAATTACAGGATACGTAATTATGCATCTTAAAAGAACAAAGTAGTGACGTACGCTGATGTGTGCTTTAACTAAGCTGTGAGAAGTGGTTCAATGGTTATTGACTACAATCATTCAAGGACTCGCTTTTCTTTTGCAGAGCTGGACAGTAAATGAACCCAGAGCGGAAAACAAAGCTCTTTGCATGGAAGCGCACAATGTGCTGCTGCAATAGTCTGTTCACAATTACCCATGTGGGAATAACATCCATTTATATAGTCCTGCCCTGAGTGACCCTTACCTTACAGGAAATGTTTAGTTTCAATTTGGATGAAGAATACAATCTTGCTGTATACTTGATTCATCAAATAGCATTCACAAAACGTTGTGTTAATCACAAAACACAAATCTAGACTTGTGATTGAGTGAACTTAATTTCTTTACTGGATACTGGGTCACATATCTGGTTCACTACACCAGATCAAAAGGCCTGACTTCATTCATTCATTTGCTGAATTGCTTAATTTTGCAATCTAGAACAGCCAGTGTACATGTCTTAGGATTATTTGAGGAAACCCATGCAAGCACAGCAAGAACATCACTACTCTCCAGAAAATGCCGACTGCGCCAAGGACCTTCTTGCTGTGAGACGAATGTGCTAACCACTACCGTGCTGCCTGAAAGGATGTTGTTGTACAGCAAACTGACCCTTGTGTAATCTGTCACCAGGGATGATTTTTAAGTTGAAAACTCAGAAGCATGTTGTAAGCTTTTAACACAGATCTAGCTCTATAAATGAGAAAACAAAAAATGATGTGAAGCGAGCTACACAACATTATTCCAGCCAATCAGCAACAAAGGTCATTTGTATTTATGCTTGCCTGCTTTTGATTAGTGGAATTGGTGCCTGACGTGGCTGTAACTCCCACACCTGGCGGTGGACACCTACGGTGAAGGAAGCCATCCAGCTGAAAAAGGCCTACTCGCTTGTAGGACTCCTGAGGCAGCAGATAGGTATCGGCAGGCCAAACGTGCTGCAGTCCGAGTTGTTGCTAATGCAAAATCTTGGGTGTGGGAGGAATTCGGTGAGAGTCTGAGAAGCGATTTTCGGTTGGCCTTGAAAAGGTTTAAGACTGCCATTCAACGCCTCAGGAGTGGGAAGTAGTTCTTCGCAAACACTGTTTACAGTAAAAGTGTGGAGCTGCTCAGCTCCACTGGGGATGTTGTCGGAAGGTGAAAGGAATACTTCGAAGACCTCCTCAATCCCATCATCATGCCCTCTATGAAGGAGAAAGACCCTGGGGGGTTGGGTGGGGTCTACCTATCACTGGGACTGAGGTAGTCAAAAAGCTCCTCTGTGGTCAGTGGTCAGGCTCTGGGGATGGATGAGATCTGGCTTGAATATCTCAGGGCTCTGGATGTTGTAGGATTGTCTTGGTTGACACGTCTCTACAACATCGTGTGGTCATCGGGGGCTGTACCACTTCTTTGGCAAACCGGGGTTGCAGTCCCCCTTTTTAAAAAAGGGGGACCAGAGGGTGTATTCCAATTCTCATGGAATCACACTCCTCAGCCTATCTGGCAAAGTCTATGCAGGGAGGCTGGAGAGGACTATTCGACTGATTGTTGAACCTTGGATTCTGGAAGAACAATGTGATTTTCATCCTGGCGGTGGCACTGTCAACCAACTCTATATACTCTATAGGATCTTGGAGGGGCATCGGAGTTTTCTCAATCTGTCTGCAATTGTTTTGTGGATATTAAGAAGGCTTTTGACCGTGTCCCTTTGGTTATCTTGTGGGGTGTGCCCCAGAAATACAGTATAACGAACTTATTGCTACAGGCCATTCGGTCTCTGTATCACCAGAGCCAGAGCTTGGTCCGCATTGGTAATGACAGGTCAAATTTGTTTCTGGTGAGGGCTGGAGTCCGCCAAGGTTCTCCTTTGTCCGTTCATAATTTTTACATACAGAATTTCTAGGTGCAACCTCGGCATTGAAGGGGTTTTGGTTTGGTGGCCATAGGTTCTTGTCTCTACTTTTTGCGGATAATGTTGTCCCTTTGACTTCATTAATCCAGGACCACCAGCACTCACTGGGGAAAATTTGCAGGCAAGTCCGAAGCCACCGGGATGAGAATCAGCACCTCCAAGTTCAAGGCCATCGTTCTTAGCTGGAAATGGGTGAAATGCACTCTCCGGATCGAGAATGAGGTCCAAGTGGAGGAGTGCAAGTATCTCGGGTTCTTGTTCACGAGTAAGGGAAGGATGGAGCAGGAGATTGACAGGTGGATCACTGCAGCCTCTGCAGTAAAGCGGAACTTGTATCGGTCCGTTGTGGTGAAGAGCGAGCTGAGCTGCGAGGCAAAGTTCTCAATTTACAAGTCGATCTATGTTCTAACCATCATCTATGGTCACAAGCTATGGGTAGTAATTGAAAAAACAAGATCGAGGATACAAGCGGCTGAAATGAACTTCCTTCGCAGGGTGGCAGGTCTCTCTCTTAGAGATAGGGTGAGTTGCTCAGCCATCTGGAAGGAACTCTGAGTAGAACCACTGCTCCTCCGTGTTGAGAGGAGACAGTTGAGGTGGCTCAGACATCTGGTGAGAACGTCTCCCTGGTGCGATCCTCGGGCATGTCCAACCGGCAAAAGACTTCTGGATTGACTTAGAATACACTGGAGAGATTATGTCTCTCGGTTGGTCTGGAACGCCTCAGTGTCTACCCGGAAGAGCTGGAGAAAGTGGCTGGGGAGAGGAACATGTGGACCTCACTGCTTAGACCGCTGCCCCCGGGACCTAACACTGGATTAAGCAGAGGAGGAATGATGATGATGCTTCTGATTGCATAAAAATGGAAATTAGGGGATACTTATGTTGTCGCCCTGTTAATACACAGTCATGAATGGGGGGGTGGGCTTTGGTGCATGTCTGTTCTATTAAAGTTTCCACACAATGGATGATTCCCCCTTTATTCATGAAAGAACAGAATGGCATGATTCTATCCCTAAGGCTGATGCCACAATCTTTGTTCTCATTGCTGTAGCCACTTAGGTCCTGATAAGAGGGTGAAGCAGAGTTCAGAGATGTAGAATGCCTTGTTCTAGCTTTGAACGCTATGGGAACTAATCGAGGATGCTGGTGATCTGAGTCAGAATCTGCACTTCTTCCACATTCACTAAAATGAGCTTCATGTGTGTCTGGACTGCCTGGCTGTTATAAAAAGACTGGAAAGGGCTCGTGATGAGGTCATGTTTTTCCGTACATGACTGTTTCCTCATCAAATCAAAAAAAGGTTTCTTTTTGTGTCTGAAACACTGATAAATGATCATAACACTGACCAATGTAAAATATAGCGTTGCTACTCACAAACCTTTCACACACACACACACACACACACACACACACACACACACACATACACATACACACACACACGCAACGAATGAAATTCAATTTTCACAGCAAATCACAAACTTGATCATGTGACATTGCAGTTTAGTGTAGTATGTAAATTAAAATGCTGTCTTTATTCATACACAAATAAATAAACGAATTAAATTGATAAAATAAAAAGAGTTCACTTGATGATGGTAACTAACGACCTAATCAAAGCACTATGCTACTAGGTATCTATACTCTTCCAGTTACGTTGTTTTAACATGGCACAGCAAAATGGTTTTCGCCTTTTTTCATGTGCTATGCCCTTTTCATACCACCACCTTGCATATTGTTACCAATATGCTATTTTCCCTAAATTGCCTGCAGTTGTTTTCCCTGCCTACGGCAACCAGCAACTTTTAGTCAGCATCATTTAGTGCATTAGTATTTTTTCTTAACCAGTGTCCATGTACAGTACACTCAGCCTGCTTCTAGATGCTTGTCCATGCATCCATGACACTCGCTAGACCCCAGCAATTAGATCTGCCACTTCAACAGGAATTTTTTTTCCTGAACCAATCTTCCATGCACAACACACACCGGCCTAGCGTCGACCTGCGTTCTGTGATATTAATTTTCATCCAGCATCCCATTTGTATTGTAAATGGAAGCAAAACTATAAATATTCAGCATAATTTGTCAGAGACAGCTCTATATACTGTATAAAGTATAAAGATGTATTTTTGTAACATCTATGTAAAAATGGCAAAATATGAAAGACTGCTGAAGGAGCTAACCAAATGTTTCCTTACAAAGATTCTTCAGCAAATCGATGAATCACAATAGCATGTAAGTTTCTATGAATTTCATACTAAGAACATTGATTAGCATGGTGTCCAAACTGCTTTCTGTGCTTGTTCTTTGCTAGGACTTTACACAGTGGCTCTCTCCCAGCAATAGCATTAGGTTTCTAGCAGCAGGCCTTTAAAGCTGCATTTGGTTGGGAAAAGTGCCAAATTCTTCAAATAATTTTTATTACCATTAAATACTTTCATTCCAAATTTTACTGCTTTTCTTTAAATAACACTAACATGAACAGAAGTGTCGCCAGCTTTGGTTAGCTTTTAAGCATGGTTAGTTTTTAAGTATGAAGTTGATGACCACTTTAATTTTTATTTGTATTGATATACCTACTAATGGTATGTATGATGACCTAGCAGTAAATTAGCCAATCCAAATACACAATTTTTCATATCCAATGGGTATACATAAAATAATAAACATTATTATTAATTCAAGAGATTTGTCATGATCTGATTGGAATCGACAAATACTTATTACTGCATCATTGTCAGGGGATAAATGAATTAGTGCACCATTGCCGTCAGATAAGTTGAATGATTACTGCATGACTGAGATGTGCAATGCAGAAACATGACTGAATAATAAAGCATTTATAGAATTTAGCTTTCATGGCATATATAGAATTATTTCGTGGTTTAGAAACAGTGACCCTGAGGAAAAGACAGGAGGCAGAGCTGGAGGCATCAGAGATGAAAATGCTGAGGTTCTCTTTGGGAGTAACGAGGATGGATAGGATCAGGAATGAGTACATCAGAGGGACGGCACATGTAAGAAGTTTTGGAGACACAGTCAGAGAGGCTTGACTGAGATGGTTTGGACCAAGGCCGAGAGGAAGACCAAAGAGAAGATTTATGGATGTGGTGAAGGAGGACATGAAGGTCATTGGATTAAGAGAAGAAGATGCAGAGGATAGGGTGAGATGGCGGCAGATGATTCGCTGTGGCGACCATTGAAGGGAACAGCCGAAAGGAAAAGAAGAAGAAGAAGAAGAAGAAGAAGAAGAAGAAGTCATATATAGAATTATTTTACCTCATGAAATATCAACCCGTCAATCAAATAATTCTTTATTTGATTCTGTATTCTATAATTCCATAATTTGAATAATACTTTATCTCTTTCAAGAAGTACTCATTATCATCATCATCATCATTATCATCATCATCATGACCTTCTTCTGCTTAATAAGAAGTCAGGTCGTATGGGCAGCAGCCAAAGCAGTAAAGTGCTTATTATCCACCCCACAAACTTGGAGAATGGTCTTACGTAATACTAAAACAATCATTCCACACCACTTTCTTCAAATACCTCTTGGTTATAATTAACATAATTATCTGATATTCCAGGCTAGAATTTCAGGTAACTATTGATATTAGAATGTAATAAATAAAGACTTTTCCCAGATGCAGTCTTATCATGAATACTGATATTTAATTTGATTAAAATCTTTCTTCAGTCTGAGTGTGCACTGCTCGACTGCCTTTTATGCACTTCGAGTTCACGAATGGCACAGGAACTTGATAAGTGTGAGAGGAACACAGGCGTTAAATTCTCACCTCCTGATAAGGCTCTGAATCTGTCCGAGTGTTTCACTCAGATGTTTTTACCCGACTCTTCACCGCTGGTCAGACAGCAACTCTCTTCGGTAGCCGGAATAAAACTGTGACATGAACCAGAGGAAGTAAATATTTGCAGGAGGATCCACTAAATGAACTGTGGCAGGAGCATGAGTGCCTGTAGAAGGTAAAAAGAAAGAGCCATCATAACCACCGAGGCTGAATAACTTTTTTCTTTTTCTCTCATTTTCTTTTGGTCAACATGCCTTAGTAAACATCACTGGAAAGCTGTGGTACCTTCTTCATATTGACAGTAAACTGGACTGGGATAAGAACATTTAAAAGAACACTTTACAAGAAGAGTCAGAGACATGTCTATTTTTTGAGAAGGTTAAGGTCATTTAAAATCTGTTGGACACTACTCAGGATGTTCTATGTGTCTGCTGTGGCCAGCGCTATTATCTATGGTGTTGCATGCTGGGGCAGCAGGCTGAGGGTTTCAGAGGCTAACAGACTGAACAAACTGATCCGTAAGGCCGGTAACATTGTAGGGATGGAACTGGATTCTCTGGTGCCAGTGTTGGAGAGGCAAACACTGTCCAAAATAGAGACATTATTGAGCAATACCTCCTACCCGTTGAACAACCTACTGATTAGTCACAAGAGTCCATTCAGTGAGAGACTGATAAGCGCTCAACTGACCCACAAGGAAATCATTCCTACCTGTGGCCATTAAATTGTACAACTCCTCCATATAACAACAACATCCAATGAGAGCTGGAGATCCCGGATTGATGAAGTCAAAAGGACAACGCCATCCACAAAAATCAGAGACGAGATATGATGGCCACCAAACCAGAACCCCTCAATGGCTCGGCTACGCCTAGAAATTCTGTCCATAAGAACTATGAACAGACAAAGTACAGCAATGGTGAACTCTAACCCTCACCGGAAACGAATTCAACCTACTATTATCAATGCGGAAAAAGCTCTGGCCTCGGTGATACACAGACAGAATGGCCCAATGGGTCCAGTATACCGTACTCCTGGAGCATGCAGTAGATTTGGCCTACCGGTACCTTTCTGCTGCCTCAGGAGTCCCACAGGTCAATAAGACCCATTAGGCCTCCTTTTTTAGCTGGACACCCCATTTCATGACAGGAGACTCCGCCAAACGTTCCCAGGAGACCCTAACTACTCGCTTGAGACTGCCAGGTCTGGAGAGTGGCCTCCCCACCATCAGAGCCAGCTTACCATTAGGTGGTGATTGGTTAACAGCTCAGCTCCTCTCTTCATCCGAGTGTCCAGAACATCCTGCTGCAAGTCCGGTGATCATCGAGAAAAGTCGATCATCTGTGGCCTCGGGTGTCCTGGTGCCAAGTGCACTTATGGACACCCTTATGGTGTTTGCGCTGAACAAGCCGTTATGAGCACAGAGGTATAACAAACACTATTCTTGTTCAGACTGGAGAGGCCGTACTGTACCCACCAATCACACCTTTCTAGGTCACACTATCGTTGCCCACATGGGCGTTGAAGTCTCCCAGGCCAATGAGGGCGTCTCCAGGGGGAACATTGTCCAGCACTAAAGACTCCAAGAAGGGTGGCTACTCTGAACTCACATTTGGTACATAAGCAGAAACAAGTCAGGATCCATCCCCCCACCTGAAGGCGGAGGGAAGCTACCCTTTCATCAACCGGAGAGATCCCCTATGTGTGGGCACTGAGACAAGAATGCCCACAAGAACAAGAACCACAATGTGTGAGCACTGAGACAAGAATGCCCACACTGGCTTGCCTCCTCTCCCTATGAGCAACTCCAGAATGGAATAAGGTCCAGCCCCTCTGAAGATGGGTGGTTCCAGAGCCTAAGCTATTCGTTGAGGTGTGTTTGACTATATCTAGTCAGTATCTCTCCACCTTGCACACCAACTCAGCCTCCTTCCTCACCAGAGAGGTGACATTGCATATCCCAAGAATCATTCAGTAGTCGAGGATCAGTCTGACACAACCCATGCTTTCAACTGCCATCAACTTCCCCCTCACCTGACCCCTATAGCCCCTCCCACAGGTGGTGAGTCCATGGGAGGGCAAACCCATGTCTCCTTTTGGGGCTGAGACCAGCCAGGCTCCATGGGCAGAAGCCCAATCACCAGGCCTGGCTCCAGGGGAAGACTCCAGTGAACTGTGTCCGGGCAAGGGAGAACGTGTCCATTTATGCTTCTCCATGTAAAAAGTTTTAAAAATACAGCTGTATTTAAAGTGTCTACATAGCATTTTTATTAAAGCATAGCATTCAGTTTGTGAATATAAACAATTTCTCATTTTATCTGAAGTGTTGATTGTGTTCAAAAGCCGGAGCAGTCACAAACCGCTTAGGGAAACTCAAGTGACTATTCTCTAGTTCGGATGCACTGAGGCAGGTATCATTTTACAATCAGAAGAGATTCACAGTTTTCAAACATCTTCAGTTTCCTTAGTCCAATCTACAAAGTAAAGCACGGAATAACAATTATTAATGCATAAGTATAATAAATAAGTGGCAGTATACTAGTATACTAGTAGTAGTCCTCCATCAGTCTCGAAGGACTATGCTAGGCTCTGGCTGGTATCCTGGCTGGTGATTCTGGCCTTTGCTAACCTCAAGAATCAAATTCAGGACTACTGAGAAGTAGACATGCAAACCCCTATGTTACCATGTCGCAAAAGTCTATTTATATGCCATTAAAATATTTTCTCGTTCTGATTGGTGGAAGGCCACCAGTAAATTCTTGATATTTTTCTCTTAGACGACTTATTCATCATTAATATCTGATAAGTTGAATGATTATTGGAAGATTGGTACATGCTAATGTTCCTCCATATGGACATCATATAAGATAGATCAGCCCCCCCCCCCCCCCCCATGGCAGAGAGTTCTACCTGTTTGCCATCTTGGTTAATTAGTACAACTTGTATTGATGTACTTCATTCCACTAACACACCCTCTATGGAACAGAAAGATCCTGAGGGTTTGGCAAGGTGTATCCCCATTACTGGGGTGGAGGACACTAAGGTAATTAAAAAGCTCCTCGGTGGCCAGGTTCCGGGGTGGATGATCTCCATCCTGAATACCTCATGGCTCTGGATGGTGTAGAACTGTCTTGGTTGACACATCTCTGCAACACTGAGTGATCACTGGGAGTCGTACCTCTGAATTGGCAAACCGGGGTGGTAATTTCCCTTTTTAAAAAACTATCTAACTATCATGGAATCATACTCCTCAGCCTACCCAGGAAAGTCTATTCAGAAGTATTAGAGAGGAGGATCGGACCGATGGTTGAACCTTGGATTCAAGAGGAACAATGCGGTTTTTGGCCTGGCTGCAGCACTCTTGACCAGCTCTACACACTCTACAAGTTATTAGAAGCAGCATGGGAGTTTTCCCAACCTATGGACTTGGAGAAGGCTTTTGACCATGTCTCTTTGGCTATCTTGTGGGGTTTGCTTCAGGAATATGGTTTAACCGATCCATTGCTATGTTCCATTTGGTCTCTCTGTTGCCAGAGCCGAAGCCTGATTCGCAGAAGGAACATGTCAAATTCCAGTGGGGGTTGTACACCGCCAAGGCTGTCCTTTGTCACTGGTTCTGTTTATAATATTTGGACAAAACATCTAGGCGCAGACAAGAGAGGTTCTGACCCTTATCCACAGCCACAAAAATGTACTGAAAGAACAAGATTGCGAATACAAGTTACTGAAATGAGCTTCCTTGGCAGGTTGGCAGAGTTCTCCCTCAGAGACAGGGTGAAAATTTCGGTCATCCTGGAGCAGCTTGAAGTAAAACTGCTGCTCCTCTATATTAAGAGGACCAGTTTAAGTGGCTTGTTGAAGTTGAAGTGGGCATCTGGTTAGAATGCTTCCTGAATGGCTCCTTGGTGTGTTGTTTCAAGCATGCCCAACCTGAAAGAGACCTCCGGGTTGACCCAGAACATGCTGGCGGCATTATGTCTCTTGGCTGGTCTGGGAACGCCTTGATATTCCCCAGAATAGCCGGAGAAAGTGGCTGTGGAAAGGGATGTCTGAAACTCACTGCTTAGGCTGCAGCTCCAACAGCCCAACTCCAGATTAATTCGAAGTAGAGTTTGCAGTTCCCGTGCTCAGTTTTCTTCCACAGTCTAAAAACTCGCACACTGGGCTATTCTAAATTGCCTCTTGATGTGAATATGTGATGTCCCTTCAATGGTTTGGCAAGCTATTCAGTGCGACTTGCCTTCACAGTGTCAGCTGAGAGGGGGTCCAGTCTTCTCTTGTCCCTAATAGGATTAAGTGGTTCGGCAATTAAATGAGTATGTACTCATGCTAGGAAACATCACTAAAGATTGTTTTTTGGAGAAATGCCTGGGTGTGAATATGATGTAAATAAAAATAAATGAATTCAGCTATCAAGTTGCATTGGGGAAAGAGCTACAAAGAGACCTGATAGTTTGGTCATTTCCTGCCACTTGACGCAGGGCTGAGATTTTAGAGAATTGACAGTATATTTGTAAGAAATGTGGCTGGATCATTAAGTCCAGTTGAATTCCTGCATGCAGGAACTGAAGTTCAAGGGCAGACCGTTTTTTATTACCACATAATTCCCAAGTGTTCAAAGGTACAGTACTTTCTTTGGTTATTCAATGAACTTGTACATAAATAATGTTCATATTATTTCCAGTTGGCTGACTGAGGCTTTGACAGAGACAGAGCCAAAACGGATGACTTAGCATCCAGGTATGAGTAACCTATAATGTCTGAGTAATCATTTTCCACAGTTATAAAGTACGTAAGAACCATTTTAGGAAAGTCTTATTGTTCAGGATCATAAAAAAATAATAGTTTGACAGGATTTAACAGGACGATCAATGTCCACCTTCATTTGTAGAAATTGCGACCATGAAGAACTTAGGGAAATTAAGATATAAATGCAGCACTGTACATAAGTTTTAGACACGCTCCATCCATCCACCTTTTCCCACTTATCTGAGTTTGAGTTCACAAAGCAACAGGTCTAAGAGGGAATCCCAGGAATCCCGCTCCAGCTCCACCAGGGAATTCCATGTCATGGCTCATGGGATGTATATTACATGCATAAAGTTCTGGGTCTGGTCTGAGGTTCCTTCCAGTTAAGCATACCCAAAACACCTCTAAAGGTAGGGTTAAACCCATATACTGTACTGTATTCGACATGATAAGCGCCATTGCGCTTAAAAAATTAAACTGGGTGGGCGCTTATTAAAGTTAATTACCAGCAGAGTGGAACAGTAAGTGCTTATTACCATCGAGGTCGAAAATATGAATACAGTAATAAGGCCAGCCATGTGTCTCACTGTCTATGGTGAGAGGCACATAAAAGAACCAATTCTGACTTTCATCAAGAGTAGGCTGCATAGCTATCAGTATGTTTCTACCCTGTGATGACATAGTGAACTGTTCAGGATATACTCTGCCCTCACCCAGAGTCGGATGAGATGTGCACCAGTCTCGCTGTGACCTTAATTAGGATTAAGCAGTTCTGAACGATGTAATGAATGATGAACATACTTAGCAAGGCTTTTATCACAATCTAAAACAAGAAATAAGCTAAAGCAAAGCTAGCCACAGTTTGAAGGTTTTATTAGCATGACTATGTAGTACAAACCACTTCTTATAACTGACAATTAAACATGCACCTGAGCGGTGTAGTTGTTGTCAGCATGTAATTTTGTTAGTCTGTTAGCCTATTAGGCGAGGATTTACTCCACTGGCTCAGTATTACACAAAAAGCAAAGCCTACATGGATTTCATGGAAAACTTAATACTGTATTACTCATTACACAGTACCTGAGTAGGCCTCAAGAGTTTGAGGAACATGGTGTTAACACTGTTAATTTTATCAAAGTTAAACAACCTCAGTCAGTATACTCTCATTCTGCCCGTCTTCCCCGGAAGCTTTAGCATAATTTCTTAAAATGTACTCTATGAAAGTACAGTCAGCCCTCTACTTACGAAATTAATCTGTTCCGAGCCTTTTTCATAGCCTGGAGTTTTCGTAATCGAAAGAGGGTCATAAAGCCTTTAAAAAATGATAAAAGTACACCAATTTTGTATGAAATATATATGAAATATGTGTTAAAATTAAAAGAAAATTATTTATTAAAACATTTAAACATTTTATTAACATATTAAACCATTTTATTAGCATGTTTATTAATTAAACCATTATTAAACATGTTTATTTACGCACGCACACACACACACACACACACACACACACACACACACACACACACACACACACACGCGCGCGCACACACACAACACTCTCTCTCTATATCTCTCTCTCTCTCTCTCTCTCTCACTCACACACACACACACACACACAAACATAAAACACAAACACACAAATACACAATACACGTAGCGCGCTCCGCTGAATGCGGGCTCCACCTACAGGCAGGACGCCGGAGCATTTTAAGATGAGGAATTCAAAGTACATTCCCTGCTTGACAGATCGGAGGTCCAAACTCAACTTTAACTTGATTCCTTGAGGGATCGGAGGTCCAGATGAGCCACGTTTTGCTCAAATTCGGTGAAGCCCGCCACATCTATTAAACATTTACTGAATTTAACAACTTAAAAAATAAAAAATAAGCCGCAGTGTGCTCTCTTGAAAGAGAGTCAAGCCTCCTTTCATCTCTGACTGACTCTGTAGGCAGTCTCTCTCTCACACACACACAAGCACTCTCTCTCTCTCGCTCTCTCTCTCTCTCTCTCTCTCTCTCTCTCACACACACACACACACACACACACACACACACACACACACACACACACACACACACACACACAAAACTCTGTCTCCATGGTGTGTTTTTCCGAATGCAGGCTCCGCCCACACGCATCGCGCAGCTGACGGAACAATTCTATTTAAATGTTTAAATGGACAAGATGTTGTATTTAAAGTGGAATTACAGTACCTGTTTGAAAGATCAGAGGTCCTGATTCAATATCACCTTGCTTCCTTGCAAGATCGGAGGTCTTGTCCCATGGAGCACTCTGCTCATGCTCCTTCTGCTTCAATATCATGCCGAAATAAACGCCTCTGTTACTGTATTTCTGCTTTAAGGTTTCCTTTTGCTTCAATATCGTCCCGATTGTAGAGGGGTTTCAGCGATAACAAAATATAACGCTGCAATGATCTCAAAACAATCCAACAAGGAGAGTTCAACTCACCTTTATGCATGTGACAAACAGGAAGCATGGGTACAGTTCAGCTGCCTCCTGGCCAATGGGAGGCCAGTGGGGCGGGATGTTGGGAGACAGCCAATGAGAGAGCAACTCGCACATGGTTTGAATTTTGAATGGCGCGTCTGAATTTTTGAATGGCGCTTTTGGCGCTTTTCGTAAAAAGAGGGTGTTTTTGTAAAAAGAGGATGAAAATTTAGGAAAATGTTTTTCATAACCTGGAGTTTTCGTACAGAGGGTTTTGTACATAGGTGACAAACGGAGCTTGTGAGACGAAGCGCGGCTTATCCGGACTTCTGATCTTTCAAGTGAGCAAGTGCACTTGCGCACTTGCACTTTCGCACTTAAAAGATCAAGCTCCGTGTGTCACCTGCAACAAACGCCTCACATTCAATGGGGAAGGACTTAAGAAGCGCACTTTAATTGAGGTGAGTGTGCGGTTTGTGTTTATAGGGAGTAAATGAGATTACTTAATTCAAGTATAAACTGCATTCAGTCCGAGCAGTTCAGCTACGCCCTTCAGCCGGAGTGGGGAAAAAGCAGACACACAAACATTCTAAACATTAACTTAGGCACTGTACTGGAATAATAATTTAAAAAGACTTTAATACTACAGCTTTACAACAGTTCAGATGATTATTCCTCTTCAGGCACTTCAGAGGAAACTGTCGTTTCTTCAGGAGAAAGTCTTATTTCTGGCTGAAATTGAATGATGTGACAGTTGCTCGGCAATCCGAAAATATGCAAACCGTGAGTGCATAACCGCAAATAGTCAAGGGCCTACTGTACTCACTCTACTCAAACATGAATTATTTGCATGAGTCAATGTGTTTATGTGACAGTGAGTTAAACACGCATTGGGGCACCCGGAGAGCAGTTTGGGATTAGGTGCTTTGGGCACTTCAGACATGAAGATGGAGGAAAGGAAGGTGCAGCCGATTCCAAAATGTACAAACGTTTTGCCTGATCTCTCTCTCTCTCTCTCTCTCTCTCTCTCTCTCTCTCTCCCCCTCTCTCTGCACATCTTTCATCTGTTGTGATTGAGAGGACAGGTCGACTTGAACGTAAATGAGCATTTATTTGTAGCATCTATAACCCTATGGCAAGCATTTTGCTGTGTAATGGATCTCAGTGGCATATTTGTTTCAGATTATTTATTTATTTATTTATTTATTTATTTTTACCACAAAACATCACCATTTCTCACAGAGCACAGTTCGATTTAAACACCAGACATTTTTCACTAGAAAGTAAAGAATGGGTGGTTGACACCATACTTGAGGACACTGCTTGGTTTTACTGTGGCCATTCTATAACAAAATGTCTACCAGTAGTAGGAGCAATGGTATACGCATCTACGTTTACACTCCAGTAAGTCATTTACACTTCATGGATGCCTTCATGATTGCAACCTTGACTCACAATTCAACTTTTGCATGTAATAAAAACATGCCCAGAACATTTGGAGCCTATCTTAGCCGACTCGGGTTAAAGTAAGGTACACTCCTTAAATTTCTGCAGTCCAATACATGCTCAACACATAAAGCCATTTGCACTCACATCTAGGGGTAATTTGGAACAGCCATTTTGTACCTTTGTGATTGTTTTTGATTGTAGGAGGAAACCAGAGTCCTCAGAGGAAACTCATAAGGAGGACATGCATACTCCATACAGCAATGCCCTTGCAGACCCCAAGACTCAAACCCAGGACCTTCTTGTTCCAGGGGAGACATGCTAACTGTTACACCACCTTGCTATCCTACTCAGACATTTCATAATGTATTATCTAAGATAATTACTTCAATTATATGGAAACGTTGAAAACAAATAAACTGACTTGGATAAATCATACCATTAACCAGTTGCAGGTTAAGAACCCTTCTTTCTTCCCTTTTTTGTTTTACAAAACTACTAACAGGCAAATACAGTAAGCCCTCTACTTACGAAATTAACCCGTTCCAGCGCCTTTTTCGTAATCTGGAGTTTTCGTGAGTAGAGGTGCATTTTATATGTAAAACGCGTGATTCGTTCCAAGGCTCCCAAGACTACCCCATAAACCCTTTAAAAATGATAAAAGTACACTACTTTTAACACATATTTCATACATATTTCATACAAAATTGGTCCAAAGAACCCTCACCCCCACCCCCACCCTCCTTCACGAGGTCCTTAAATATGCCGGTTGCTTTTTCCAAATTAATCACTGTATCTCCACTTTTAATGCCTCCTTCTGCTTCAATATCGTTCCGAAATAATTGCCTCCATCACTGTAGCTCCGCTTTTAAGGTCTCCTTCTGCTTCAGTATCGTTCTGATTGTAGAGGGGTTTCGGCCATACTCCTTTGCAATTTCGCTCAACCGCATCCCACTTTCGTTTTTTTTTATTATCTCCTGCTTCACTTCAATTGATAACGGAGCCCGCTTCTTCTTTTCGGTGTCACCGGGAATCACTTTTTTGGGGCCCATGACGGATAATGAAGTATAACACTGCAATGATCACCCTCAAAAAACCTCACGAGCCAACAGTCCTGTTCAACTCTCTTTCATGCGTGTGACAAACAGGAAGTATGGGTACAGTAATGGGTACAGTTCAGCTCCCTCCTGGCCAATGGAAGGCCAACGAGGCGGGATGTTGGGAGACACCCAATGAGAAAGCAACTCACGCATTGTTCGAATGGCGCGTTTTAATGTTTGAATGGCACGTTTGAATATTTGAATGGCGCGTTTGAATTTTTGAATGGCACGTTTGGCGCTTTTCGTAAGAAATTGTTTTGTATACAGAGTACGAAAATTTTAGGAAAATGTTTTTCGTAACCTGGATTTTTTGTATTCAGAGGTTTTTGTAAGTAGAGGTCTGACTGTACATTAAATCTGCCTCCAGAACACAGATTTTGCTTGATTTTTATTAACCAGATCTTTCTTTAGCTCCGTAAAATCCTTTTCCTGTTTCCTTGGAGGCAGAAGGCATCTTATCTTTAGAGACAGGACCCTGACTGGTTATTCATTCATAACAACAAAATCTGCTAATGAAAAGTGAAAGCTAAAACAGACATGACCCATCTAAACCTAGACAAAGTTAACACTGTGTCTTAAAGCCCCGTCCATTTTTCTTTCTTAATCAAAGACAGAAGAAGGGGTAGAGTAGGTGACAGCTGTTCATAACACGTCAGAGTCGGTGCACATTAAATAAGCACAGGTTGGTGAATGTTTTGCAGCTTCTGCATCCTTTCTTAACAAGTGATTGAAAATGCACCTGCTTTCAGCACTGGGATTTACTGGTGAACAGTAATCTCAGGTGCAGTGTAATTTCATCAGGTGTCTCTTATATAACAGAGTATTGTGTTCAGGACAATCACAGTTATCTGCTGAGTCCTTAAAATATGTTAGAGGTATAGGGTGTGAGCAGTCTTGTTGTGCTTTGACAACTATTAGGCCAAATCAGAGTGAAATGATACCTTTGTTTTGTATAATACAGGTCTAGAATACATGCAATAAAAATAAGACACTATTATAACACTATTATATCCATAACTACAGTCTCCAGTGCAGCTAACTGGGTTATCAAAAGCCAGCCATGTCTCTCACTGTCTATGGTGAGAGGCATGTAAAAAAACCATTGCTGACTTTAGTAAAGAGAAGGCTGCAAAGCCGTCAGTGTGTTTCTGTCCCTTGCGAAAAGGGTTGTGTCAGGAAGGCCATCTGACGTAAACACCTATGCCAAATCAAACGTGCAAATTATTCGCTGTGGCGACCCCTGTAAAAGGGATACGCTGAAAGGAAATCTCATCTCTGATCCATAACTATAGTCTGCATAACTAGGAGTGAAAACCACTTCCAAGAATAGTATGGTTATATGATATGCATGTATGGTGATGATTCTGAGTCCAAGGCTCAGCCAGGGATGTTTCTGTGTGGAGTTTGCATTGTCCCCATGGGTTCCCTCCACGTACTCTGGTTTCCTCCCATAGTCCAGACATACACGTTAAGCTATTTGGCTGTTCCAAATTTCCCCTAGTCATGAATGTGAGTGTAAATGGCTGTGTATTCATTTTGTCCCTGTGATGGACTGAAGAGCTGTTCAAGGTGAACTCTGCCTTTGCCCATTCAGCAGACATAGGCTCTATTCACCCTAGGACCTTAGTAGGACAAAGTGGTTCAAAGCAAGCAATGAATGAATAAAAAACACACCATCCCCTGCTGGGCCTGCTCAGGAACATAATGTCTTTGGGAGAGAAACAAATGAAATATCTGTATGTTGCAAAAATAAAAACCTAAACGTAATTTGGAACAGCCAACAAACCTATTGTGCATGTTTTTGGACTCTGGGAGGAAACTGGAGTACCCAGAGGAATCCAATACAGGTACAAGCACAGGAAGAACAATAGTTACCACGCCTGCCTAACAGTAAGAAGGTCCCTGGTTCAATTCCCAGACTCGGACGTTTCTGTGTGGGGTTTGAATGTGAAGAGTTTGAGTTCTGAGAGTAAGTGAGAGTCACTGGGGTTAAGCAAGCAAGGATTGGGCAGTTTAAAGAAAACATGAAATGTAATTGTCAGGTTTTTCTCATTGCTACACATGAGCTTTCACTTAAAAAAAATGAAAGAAAAGGTGCGTGTCACACAACAGGGACAAACAATTCCCAACTTTAAGAGCACCAGGACCTTCCTGGTATGAACAATTATTGCATCCATTCAAAAACAAATAAACCAATTAAAACTTTATAAAATCCAGAAACATAGGAAATCATTTGCTTGGTGGAACAGACCCTTAAGGTGCTCCAGTTTTTTATATTCAGAGGAAACCCATCATGCTGAGCACCTGCGTGGAAGTGAAACGGCAGAATAATCCCTTGCTCCCCAGCGCAATAAACGTGGCGTAAATCAAAACAGCTCCTGGTTCTGGGAAGCACTCAGCTGTGACAGTACCAATGTAGAACCAAGCAACCTGGGTCCCAGTTCTCATTCCTTTACCATATACTGTATGCAGCAGAAAAGCAGGAAAGGCACTAGCAAATCAACAAGTATATCAACTAGGCTCTGAAACAAATCTGGGGGAAAAAAAACAAAAAACCCAGATGTCTCTATCCTCCCATTCTCGAAGATAATGTTATATAACAGGTCAAGTAATGAAGGCAACTGTTATACTGAAAGAACCACCATCCTGCCAGAGGAATCAAAAAGAGACTGCAGGTACATCAGAGGGTAGCCAAAAGCAGTTTCTATTTTTATTGCCCCTGTGCTTCTGTGCTTCTAGTACATCCCCAGTGTTTCTGGCTCATGTTTAGGATTTACAACATGAGGACTGACATTCTGAAACAATTTACAATTTATATACTCACTCACATCATTAACAGGGTCTGTGCAATGTCTGTCCTGTTATGTAGCTATAGTGATACGAGGAAAAATAAATAATGTGCTCACATCATCATATGAGAACATTAAAATCGTCTGCGGTTATTTATTAATTTATCTACTTATTTACGTATATCTTTATTTATTTATCTCCATATAACATCACATTTCCACGTCAGTTTTTTTCTTCAAGTGCCATAAATGCCCTCTCATTCAAATCACCCTGGACAATAATAAGCAATAAATTAGCTCTGCTACTAAACTGAAAACGACCGGTGCTACTTGTTATTGTTACCATGACTTATACCCCGGGTTGCAAAAGGTTAAATTTCCTAAAAGTTTCCAGAAACCTTTAATGGGAACTTTAATCGAACTTTGAACTGTGAATTTCCATGCAAATTAAAAACAGTATCAAAGAATTCATCAAAATTAACTGGAAATTTGGGTGATTCATATAAACTGCATCCAAAAAGAAAAGAAAAGAAAGAAAAGAAAAGAAGAGAGAAAGAAAAGAAAAAAATTGTCCATTAGTTTTTCAATTTTAAAGGAGGGTTGCAGCCATCTTGGTTAAACAACGTTGCTTTGAGATGTCAAAATGAAGTCAGTGAAAGCCAGCACAGCTCGAAAGCCCTAAAAATTACTGTTGATACTCAGAATACCCTAAATTCGTATACATTTACCAATAATATCACTGATGTTTTTAATAGATTGAAAAGAATCAAGAAGAAGCATCTTTTCATTCTATTTGCTAGAGCTGGGTACTGCTTAGATTTTTTGTTGCCTTTTTCTCAGGGGTCACCACTGCAAATCATAGCATTAATGCATGCATATTCAATTTTTTAAGGCGGTATTAAAGGTGGAGCATCATCCGCACATAAACAGAACTGTATCATGCACAACAAGATCTCATCAGACCGATGACCCTATGAGCAGTAGATTGGTATATTTATATACTGTATAACAATATTAACATTACATGTATATGCATACATCATAGCGATGCGCATAAACCTGCTGGGCACGTGCTGCACGTATAACACTTACAGGGACACTGAGGGCTCAGGAAAGTTCGTCAAACTTTAGAACTTTACAATAATAACATGCAATATCGTTTATCATATAAATCACATTAATATGATCATTATGCTGGAGAGAAGTGGAATGTAATTTACCGGAATCTGGGACCGATTTGGAGAATGTTGAGCCTGAGGCTGAGTCCGCAAGTTGTGTGACGTAATTTTTTTTAGAGTCGATAGATATTATTGTTGCATTAAGCAAAAAAAAAAACATGGATGGTTAATGTGCCCTGTTGGAGATCAGGTTCATGGGACCACTTCCCTCTTTTGTTAATTTTAAAATAAATGTGTAAGTGAAAATCTAGATTCAGCAGGTCAGTAAATTTCTGAGCAATGAGCAACATGAACCGTGGTTTTGTTTTTAGCGGGAATTTCTATATCCTGTATAAAAACAAATTGTATTGTCTGAAGGACTTCGTGACATCCGCACTGCCCAATCACGGCATGGCTCTTATTATACTGGGCTCTCCACACACTGAATGACTGTGGATAAGAGGACAAAAACACGATTGGGTCAGGATTACATGCCGGAACCTCTGTGGTCGTCATTTTTTTTCAATGAAAGCATTACTTCCGGTTCTATTAGTGGGAATAGCCTAAGTTTTTTTCACTGTTTCGACGTTTTACGAATGCATGTCAAAAAAACGGTTTTGCTTCAGAGTATCGTAATACATATTGTTTTCGTGTTAGAACCGGTTTAAACCGATAAACCGGTTTTATTGCACAGCTCTACTATTTGAGTGTAATTATCAACAGTGTAGTGGTCTCATCAAGATGGCTGCCACCCAGCTTCAAAATTGAAACAGTAATATACAATCTTGTCATTGTTTAGTCTTTTTTTTTTAGATCAGTGATAGAAACAGGTAGAAGGTGCGGCTAACTGCTTGGTTGAAGTGAAAATCTGCACTCACACCGGCCCTTGTGGATAAAACACAAATGTAAATATGTCTAATACAGTTTTTAATGACATAAACATATATTTATTTATAAATGCAGTAAATCTGGTGGTTTAAACTTACAAAATAATACTGCATGATGTTTATATATAAGCTATTTTCAATTCTGAGGCTAACCTGTAATTTATCAAATTTGTACCTAATTCCTGATCATTCCCACATATTCACATTAATTCTTATGTATTCCCATTGACTGCAAGAGAAAGTTTCCACTTTTGAAAATTCCCCAAGTTTCTCAAACTAACCAATGCTATAGCCTTGTTTTGTTCTCGATTCTGATTGGTCAGAAGTTGTTGATTAATTCTCTTGAAAAGCAGCATTCATCGTTTCAGCTCTAAAACAAACGTTTTTTTAGTATTAAAATCTTACTGTAGTATATCACTGTTGCTATAGTAACAGCTCAGTCACAGGAATCATCATCTTCCACTGTTTAATCCAGGGTCAGGTTGCTGGGGTAGCAGCTTAAGCAATGAGGTCCAGACATCCCTCTCCCCAGCCATTTCCTCAAACTCTTTCAGGAGGGCAGAGTCATTCCCAGACCAACATAGAGATATAATCCCTCTCGGGTGTTCTTGGTTGACCCCAGAGTCTCTTTCTGGTTGGACATGCCTGAAACACCACACCAGTGAGGTGATCAGGAGGCATTCTAACCAGATGCCCAAGCAACCTCAACTGGCTCCTCTCAATGTGACCATGGGTGAGGGATGGAACATAGATTGACTGGTAAACTGAGAGCACTGCTTTGTGGCTCAGCTCCCTCTTCACCACAATGGACTGGTACAAGCTCTGCTTTACAGCAGAAGCTGCATCGATCCGCCTGTCGATCTCCTGCTCCATCCATCCCTAACTCATGAACAAGACCCTGAGATACTTGGACTCCTCCACTTGGGGCAGAACTTCATTCCAGACCCAGAGGGTGCATTCCACTCTTTTCCGGCTGAGAACTATGGTCTTGGAATTGGAAGTGCTGAATCTTATCCCTGCCACTTCGCACTTGGCTTCTTAGCGGACTCCAACCCTCACCGCAAACAAATGCACTTATGGACACCCTTATGTTCGAACATGCTGTTTGTGATGGATAAACCATGATGAGCACTGAAGTCCAACAATGAAACACCATTCAGGTTCAGACTGGAGAGGCCATATCTACGGATCACACCCTTCCAGGTCAGGCTATCAGTGTTCACATGGGTGTTGAAGTCTCCCAGGACAACGAGTGAGTACCCCGTTGGAGTGTTCTCCAAGACACCCCCTAAAGACAAGAAGGGTGGGTACTCTGAACTGTCATTTGGTGCATAAACACAAACAACAGTTAGGACCTGCCCCCACCCGAAGCCAGGTCTATATATCTATATACAGTCGGCCCTCTACTTACGAAAACCTCTGAATACGAAAAATTCAGGTAACGAAAAACATTTTCCTAAATTTTCGTACTCTGCATACGAAACAACTTCTTCTTATGAAAAGCAACAAATATGCTATTCAAAAATTCAAACGCGCCATTCACGGAGGTTGCTCTCTCATTGGCTGGCTCCCAACATCCCGCCCCGCTGGTCTCACATTGGCCTCCCATTGGCCAGGAGAGAGCTGAATCTTCATAGTACTGCACCCATAAAGCTTGTTTGTAACATGCTTAAAGGAGAGCTGTACTGTTGGTTTGTGAGTTTCGAGAGTGCTCATTGCAGCTTATTTTTCGTTTTTTAAGTTGTTTAATTCAGTAAATGTTTAATAAATGTGGCACGCTCCACCGAATGTGGTTAAAACATGGCTTATCCAGACCTCCGATCCCTCAAGCAAACAGGTGAATGTTGAGTACTAAACAAGTGTTCAAAGTACACTTACCTGCTTGACAGATCGGAAGTCCGCGTTCCACCCCAAAAGCGCCGGTGTCGGCCGTGACGCCTCCCGTACTTGGCGGAGCGTGTCACAAATGTTTAATAATGTTTAATATTGTTTGGTTTGGTTAATAAAAAATTGGTTAATAAAAATGTTTCATGTTTAATATTGTTGGGTTTGGTTAATAAAAAAAATTGGTTCATAAAAAATGTTCTGAATCTCCACAGTAGTGTACCCATGCCTGTTTGTCACATGCGTAAAGGAGAGTTGTACTGTTGGTTCGTGAGTTTATTTGAGAGTGCTCATCTTATAATCTTATAAACACGGTTCATTGGTAATGATTATGGGTTTAGATGACTAGACAACCAAGTGAAACAATAAGGAACGAAGACAGTTTTTATGACCGATTTGAGCAGAGATGTGGCGCACTTGCCCTGACAGACACAGGACTGCATTCAGTCAGTCAGAGATGAAAGGAGACAGGTGTTCTTTAACTCTCTTTTGAGAGTACTCATTGCAGCTTATTTTTCGTTTTTTAAGTTGTTTAATTTAGTAAATGTTTAATAAATCTGGCACGCTCCGTCGAATGCGAGCAAAACACGGCTCATCAGGACCTCTGATCCCTCAAGGATACAAGTTAATGTTGAGTCCAGACCGCCGATCTGTCAAGCAGGGGAGTACACTTTGAACATTCCGTCTCAAAAGCTCCGGCATCGGCTGCACGCTGCGTGTGGGGGGAGCACGCATTCGGCGGAGTGCGCCACAAATGTGTGTTGTTCGTGTGTGTGTGTGTGTGTGTGTGTGTGTGTGTGTGTGTGTGTGTGTGTGTGTGTGTGAGAGAGAGAGAGAGAGAGAGAGAGAGACAGTGTTTTTGTTTGTGTGTGAGAGAGAGAGAGAGAGAGAGAGAGAGAGTGAGACAGCAAGAAAGAGAGAGAGAGAGAGAGAGAGAGAGAGAGAGAGAGAGAGAGAGAGACAGTGTTTTTGTTTGTGTGTGTGAGAGAGAGAGAGAGAGTGAGAGACCGAGAAAGAGAAAGAGAGATAGAGAGAGACGGTGTGTGTGTGTGTGTGTGTGTGTGTGTGTGTGTGTGTGTGTGTGTGTGTGTGTGTGTGTGTGTGTGTGTGTTAATAAAAATGTTTAATGATGGTTTAATTAATAAATATGTTAATAAAATGGTGTAATATGTTAATAAAATGTTTAAATGTTTTAATAAATAATTTTCTTTTACTTTTAACACATACATATTTCAAACAAAATTGGTGTACTATTATCATTTTTAAAGGGTTTATGGGTAGTCTTGAAAGTCTTGGAACGAATCACGCATTTTACATGTAAAATGCGCCTCTTCTTACGAAAGCTCCAGGTTACGAAAAAGGCTCTGGAACGGATTAATTTCGTAAGTAGAGGGCCGACTGTACAATATATAGTCAGATATAGTTGGATTCACAGGAATGTGGAAAATTATTTAAAAGTAGCAATAACCCCTTAAATCACGATATCGTTTAACAAACCTAAGAATTTAATATGATGGTGAAGCTCTGTAAAGATCTTATTGAACCAGTCTGCAGCGTTGACATTTCATAATATTCAATATGCTTTCTACCACAAAAAGAGTCTCTGGGAGAGATGAGTTTACATCTTGCTTTTTATTTAGTAACATGTCAAGCTGTTGCTTCGTTTTTCTTCTTTTTGTGCTTATTTAAGAGAAATTAAGTGTCTGACATTATTGCTGTTTTTCAGTTACTAATGGATTTATTAATAACAATGTTATTCTATCAACACATGCCATGAACTTTAAAAAATAATGTGATCAAAAATATGCCAGTATTTGAAAATGTGTTGAAACAAATGTAAACATAGCGATGTGTTTCTGACAAATAATGGTTTTAAAACCTGTATTTGTCAGAAACACATCGCTGTGTTTAAAATGCATGACACAAACATACGAGCTTACAGCTCTAATGATATAATCAGGACCGCTGTTTCATTCGATTAATACAAGTAGTAGTTCATATTATGAAAAAGCGAATGATTATAAAAACTAATATTTTTGGACAACCTCTGACACGTGGGGTTTTCCTTATGCTGACGGGTTGGTGGGTTTTGTAGTCAATTTATATATGTATATGTAGAGTTCACTTTGAACAGATCAGCAAGGCATCACAGGGCAGCTCGCAAACAATGATTTACACTCACACACTTCGAGGGGAAATTTTTTTGGAAAACTCAATTACCTATGGGACTATGAGAGGAAAGGACAGAGAGAACACAAACTCCAGAGAGAGAGCCTGGAACTTGAACCTATGACCTTCCTGCAGCAAAATGGGTGTGCTTACCACAATGCCACATGGTGTGTGTACCCTACAAATGTATGTATACACAGTATATAAAACATGATTCGGAGATAATTTAATGAAGTTTACAGTATTTACAGATCTACAGGTATTTTTAATGCATGGGTATCAGACTGGTATCAGGAACTTATAGGTGAAATAATGGAATTGGAAAGGAATCGAAAAGAAAAAATGGTACCAGGGTAGTTCTAATATAAACCATGTGATAAATAAAACAATGTCAGAGCTGCTGTTATGGCAAAACAATCAACAATTTCAGCCCAATCAGAACAGAACCTTTTCTCAAACAATCCAAGCATCCAAATGCTGAAGGAAAGGGTTTGTGGTGTACAAACAGTAGTTGCCTAAGAAAACCAGGCTTTATGTAATAACATTTAAGCAGCACACTAGCATCCTTGATGAATCAAAATAATCACCATGAGTGTTATACAGTGTACAGAGTCTGTTTACTACTGACTGGCAGCAGTCAAAGACAGATTGAGTCCCTATATAAACAGTGTCGGGAGTGTCCATATCCGCGTCCCTTACATCAGTGGCATGTTTATTGTATGAATCTGGCCTGACACAACACACACCACACACAACACAAAGACCACATGAGTGACTACAATCCTGAAGATGAAGCAGCACAGGGAGAACTGCCAAGAGCACAGCTCACTGAAGCACAGCTGAGTGTTCATGCATGAACCATGAGAACAGTGAGTAGAATAATTATTCAGTTCACACTGGAGACATGGAGAAAGAGAGAGAGAGAGAGAGAGAGAGAGAGAGAGAGAGAGAGAGAGAGAGAGGATGAGGGAGAGAGGGAGAGGATGAGAGAGAGAGAGAAGAAGGAAGAGGGAGAAGAGAGAGGGAGGGAAAATACAGAGAAGCACAGAAAAGGCAAAAAGAAGAGTGAGACAGGACTTAGAGATGGAGAAAGGAGAGAGAGATAACAGAGAAGAGAGAAAACTGAGAAAGAGAAAAGGGAGCAAGTGAACAGAGCGAAAGAGAAGGGAGAGAGAAAAAAAAGAGAAAGAAAGATGAGAAATAAAAAACAAAGAAAGAAAAGAGAGCGATTATAGAAAAAAAAGAGAAAACAGAGAAAGAGAAAGAAAGAGAAAAAGAGAGAGAGAGGCTTCCTGCTCTCTTTTTTCATTTTTGTTGTGTGTTCTATAAATGGAACTGAGTTAATCTACAGAAAGAGTTAAAGAAATGGACAGAGACACAGATGAAGGAGTGGAAATAGGTTATTTCCTCTGCCTATGTTTTTTTAAGACAGGAATGTCAGGAGCGGTTCTGAAACTCCCAACGAGGTAAAAGAGGGAAAGGATACATGGAACATGGAAAAACGAATTAAATCAAACAGACCCTCGGTCTGTTCTTGGCTTTCATTGTCAGCACCGCCATCGCACACATGTGCAGTGTCATAGAAGGAGTTATAAATCTCTGTGAGTTCTCACTCATTCCGGATGGGTACTGCGGCACACACAGAGCAGGCAAGCTGCCAGGAAGACGTTCTCTCTGACGTACACAGTGTGCAGTCTATCTGCTGCACACAGGGCTATGATCTGATTGTATCTGCTTTCTGAAGCCACGTGGCATTTCCAGTCAATGCCTTACATGTTTAAAAGAGCAAAAAAAAAAAAAACCAAAAAAACCCTTCATCAGTAGGTTTACAGAGGACTGAGATATGTGCTGATAAGAGGTCAAACCAGGCTGGTAATGTGACCCACATGCTCTAAAAACGAGAAAAAAGAATCACGGCAGGAGGAACAGAGTGTTAAATATGTAACCACAGTACAAGTAGTGAGGCAGTGGTGACCTGTTGGTAAGGTGCTGGATTACCAATCCCACGCTCGGGGCGCCCGAGCCTCACTATCAACAGTTGTCACGGTCGTACCCCAGTGCAGCTAACTGGGTTATCAAAGGCCAGCCATGTCTCTCACTGTCTGTGGGGAGAGGCTGTAAAAGAACCATTGCTGGCTTTTGTCAAGAGCAGCTGCATAGCCATCAGTGTGTTTCTGCTCTTGCCCAGGTCGGCTAAGATGGATGCCAGCCTCTCTGCGACCCTAATTGGTTCAGAAAATGAATGAATGAATGAGTACAATTAAAGTGTGTAAAGCTCTGTGGGTGGGATGCACCAGGGTGGTGATGTGTGTTGGTCACACATGATGTGATGATGTCACAGAGTATGTAGATCATGTGACATACTAGTGGAGTGGTAGGACCTCTCACCTTAATTAGGATAAGCAGTTCATAAAATGAATGAATAATTAAAAATGATAATAGAAGCACCGTCCACTGTGACAGAAAGACAAATAGAGATGACCAACATCAGAGGAAGTCAGGATGTGTACGTGAATCCAATAGTCGTAATTCATCTTATGTCATTTTCTAAATCACGTTATCCTTTATTAGGATTACTGGAGCCCATCCACGCTGACTCCAGGCAAAGGCAGGATACACCCTGAACAGCCCGCCAGCACACACACACACACACACACACACACACACACACACACACACACACACACACACACACATTCACACTTATATTCACATCTAGGGGTAATTAATAGTATCCAATTTGCTTAACGTGCATCTCTTTGGACCTTGGCAGGAAACCGAACCACCCGGATAAAACCCACACAAGCACAGAGAGAACATACAAACTTGACACTGAAACACCCCCACAGAGCACATCCACCTCACAGCAAGAAGATCTGGGATTTGAGTTCCGGGCTCTGCGAGGGTGTTTTTCCTGTGCTTACGTACATAGGTTTCCTCCAGGTACTCTGGTTTCCTCCCACAGTCCATAGACATGCACATTGGGCTCATTGGTTTTCAGAAATTTCCCCTCGGTTTGTGTGAATGGCTGTGTGTGTAGATCTTGTGATGGTCTAGCTGTCCAGGGGTGTACTCCATCTTTGTTAAGATAGGCTCCAGCCTCTCTGTGACCCTAGTCAGATCATTTTGGCAATGAGTGAGAGTGAGTGATCTTGGAGTTAAGGACACAAACGGCTTGATAAGACTTCACAATAGGTAGAACATCCCATTCCCCTCCACCACATGAATGCTTCTGCCATTCAGAAGTCAGAAGAGAGTTGACCAACCAAGCCAGAAAAGAAGGGGTGATATTTTTTTGTCTGTCAGTAACGGCAACATGAGCTAATCCAGGGTACAGACGCTCCCCGACTTAAGTTTTTAATTGGTTCCGGACGGCCAAACGTAAGTTGTTAGTGACGTATGACGTATGACGTGTGACGTATGACGCTCATACTGGACTATACATCCATAAATACCATTACCATATCTCATAAAACACCCCTAAATCAATTATTATAAACATAACATTGTAAAACAGTATCAAATATATAAAATAATGTCAACATTAATTTCAAATTAATTAAATTCAAGCAAAATAGTTTCAAATTGATACATTTTAATCAAATTCACTCATCAAATATCAAATACAATATTAAATATAACCTTTAACATTCTCTATGATGCAATCTTTCTGTTTGTAATGGTTCCGATGGTCGACGGATGGTCACATGACATGAAGCTGAGCTGAATCACATGACATGAAGCTGAGCCGAATCACTTTACATGAAGCTTAAAACAGACAATCAACGCTTACAATATGTGAGACGCTCAATACCGAAAATAGTGCACTTGCTGAAAGTAGTTTATTTGTTTGAAACAAAGCGCGGGCTATACGAACTTCTGGTCTTTCAAGTTAGCAAGGGCCCCGTTGAACTCGTTTAGTACTCAGCCTGCATTGATGAATCAGCAGAGCAGAGAGTTCTCTTTCTTGGGTTTTCATTCATTTTACAACTCTCTTTCTCTTTGCTTAACTGAGTATGCATGGTAGATTGCACTGATCAATTCAGCTGTGTGTATCAGACTTGCACCCATGCTAGTAGGCTTATGCTTCTGACCAACCATATTTGCTTCGGGTTACAAAAGTCCGCAAAACAGTGTAAACACAAAGATCACAGAGATGACGTCTTAACACAAGAGTAACACGCTATATAACTGAGATATATATATATATATATATATATATATATATATATATATATATATATATATATATATACTGTATAACTGAACTGGGAAGAAGGAGGGGCACGTTCAGTCTGTTGTTTGTAAACAATGGACGCAGCGTCATTATGTCATTGCGTCCTTACGTCAGCGTACTACGTAGGTATGTCTAAACTCGAAATTTTACTTTTTTTTTTGGAAAAAAAACCCCCGTAAAATCAAAAAAAACATAAAACAGATGAATGTAAGTCGGGGAGCGTCTGTATTTGTATACTGTACTCGTGTATACAGAAGTGTGTGGATGCCACTTTCTTTTCTGTTTTCCTAGCAGAAATGGAAAAAAACCCATGATGACCTGGTCAGTAGCTGAATGGTAAAGAATGGGTCGGAATTGATTTTGAAAATATTATATATTAATAATTAAATAATTAAATAATAATAAAATTCCTAATTCATTTGCACTACAGAAGTAATGTGGCAGAGTGGGTGTGACTTAATACTGACTAACATCCTCAGTTTTCACATCTCAGCAAAATAATTAAATAAGAGCACATAGTAAGCTCATTATTTTACAGAATACATGTGTGTGAACGAGAAGGACCCAAGAGGAATGGTGAGGTTACAGGAAGCAGAGATATAGAAGGTGGAGGAAAGTGTCCGGTGTGATGTGTGATAGGAAGGTATCGGCAAGAATGAAAGGAAAAGTGTACAAGACGGTGATTATGCCAGTGATGTTATATGGTTTAGAAACAGTGGCCCTGGGGAAAAGACAGGAGGCTGAGCTGGAGGTAGCAGAGATAAAAATGTTGAGGTTCTCTTTGGGAGTAACGAGGATGGATAGGATCAGGAATGAGCACATCAAAGGGACAGCACATGTAAGACGTTTTGGAGACAAAGTCAGAGAGGCTAGATTGAGATGGTTTGGACATGTACAGAGGAGGAATCGTGAGTATATTGGTAGTAGGATGCTGAGGCTGGAACTAGAAGGCAAAAGGCCGAGAGGAAGACCAAAGAGAAGATTTATGGATGTAGTGAAGGAGGACATGAAGGTAGTTGGAGTAAGAGTAGAAGATGCAGAGGATAGGGTGAGATGGAGGCAGATGATTTGTTGTGGCGACCCCTGAAGGTAACAGCCGAAAGGAAAAGAAGAAGAAGAAGAAGAAGAAGAAGAAGAAGAAGTAAGCTCATTATTTTGATAATCAGTTAAAATGCCCTTTTAAAACTTTTTGCTCCTGGTTAATCAGTTTAATCCTCAATCCCCAAAATCTTTATTTTTAAAATGTTTCTGTATTCCCCTTGAGTCCCTTTCCTCCCTGTGGGTTCTACATTATCGTGTAACAGATGAGTACACAGTTCCTTGTACACACGTGAAGCCGTCATAAGAACAGTGTTTTGAGCCCCCAGGAGGACTGTGTTCGTGAATGTGAAGAGGGGTGGGTGGGGTGTGGGGGTAATTAATCAGCTAAAATAAAGGCTATGTCCCATATGGCCTTATTAGCCCCTGTGCACACACACGACTATAAGCAGTCGATTTATCGAAGTGTGACACTAAGAGGACACTAACAGCTCCTCTGAGGATGCCGAGTGCACATCACAAGAGGTTAAACCATGACGACAGGCTTTTAAAATTTAATTTTCAGGAAAAGAGGCTGACAGGATCAGAATGTACCCGCCTGAGTTAAGAGGCTCAGGACAGACCGAGGCTTTCTTGGTAGCTTTGTGGTTCTGTGATTGCGCTGAGAGAAAATGCCATTTAACTGAGTGTAAACTGAGCTGTTTAATCCACACGGCCAATGATCTCACACGGGATGGATAAATGGCAACCGTTTGTCTTCTTAAGCCAGTGAGCACCACACTGCATGGCACATTTGCTAGTACGATTATCTTTATGATCATTGTTTGCGTACAAGATCTTGTTTCCTGTCAGGTCATGATTATATTACTCTCTCTTGCTCTCGTTCTCTCTCTCTCTCTCTCTCTCTCTCACACACCACTCAATCCTCCTGGGGACACACAGTGGCTGGTGCTTATGTTACCTGACATTAAGGGAAGGCGGGGTACACACTGAACAGCCTGCCAGACAATCGCAGGGCAAGACACACACACACACACTCACACACACACACACACACACACACACACACACACACACACACACACACACACACACACACGCACACACACACACACGCACACACACACACACCTAGAAGATACTTAAAAAAGCCAGTTAGCCTAACTTGCATGTCTTTGGACTGTTGAAGGAAACCAGTGTACCTGGAGAAAGCCCACACAAGCATGGGGAGAACATGCAAGCTCATTGTTGAAAATGCCTTCATCTGAGACTCAAACCCAGGACCTTCTTGCTGTGAGGATGTGCTAACCAATACTCCACTGTGCTTCTCATGTCCCATGAATTCTGATCGTACGAGTTCCTCGACCTGTTTCTTGCACCAAGCCAAAAAAGCCATGTTTCCTTATTGCAAAAAGTCTAATTCTTTAATATAAACATACATCCTTGCCATGAAATATTTCTATTCAAAATGCTCAAATATTCCGAGTGTGTGTGCTTATTGTTAACATGTGTGTTCTCACTTTGGATGGATTAAATACAGAAGAAGTAATTTTCTTTATGGAATTAATACAGTACTGTATATCCAAAAAAAAAAACCTTATGCATCAGGACTTGTATGTATCCAAAAAGTCACTATTAGCTTGTTGCATTGTGCATTATGATCTTTAACAGCTTCTACAGAAACATTTAGTGGTTTCTTGAGTCTATAAAGGTATACAGGAAATACCTTAATGGATGAAAAGTTTACTGCAAAGAGGTCACTTCTGTTGAAGATAGCACTCCACCCGGAATGGAAAAAGTAACAGCAAATTAAATTTTAAAAAAGGTCACCATTTCTAAAATTCCATAATAAATTACTCATTAATATCATTCTGTACAGCAAGATCCCTGGTTCCAACCCTAATAGTGCCCACCTAATCATCCTAAAATCTTCTAGATTTTCATGGGCAAAGGTGGTGAGCATTCATTGATGCTGCCACATGATTGGCTGATTGTAATACTGAATGAATGTGTATGTGTACAAGTGTTCAAATTCAGTGTATAATATTGAATGTGCTGTATACATGCCCCAAAAATGCTCCTAAACCCTGAATAATACTATCACATCTCCCACCTCATCACTGGAAAAACTATACGGTATGGAAATAATATCCAGAACATGCACAATAAATATGACATTTACTTATTCTGTATAAAATAATTACATTGAATTATATAATACTTAAAGTAACTGTATGCTTTCTATGATAACTGATAGCTTGGTCACTGCCAGTCACATATCTCCATTATGTTCCCAAATGAAGATTTGTTTATGTCCCCTCACATAGTGTGCTTTTGGTCAATACCCTCTGGAGTTCAGAGTTCAGGGTTCAGACAGTAGAACGTGAGGCACAAAGCAAGATCTGGTACCGATGTTTGTGCAAATAGCAGCGTGACGTCTAGGGCCGAAGTTAATCTGACATCAAATGCTTGCTTTCTGAATGACATGAATTAATAGGGTGAGGAGGTATGGAAACACAGTAAAATTTGGTGAAATGAGTGGCTGTGCTTGTTGACAGCAACGGCTAAAATGCTCATTGGACCCGATTTATGTCCAGGCATAGCAGTAATTAATATATCAGTGTTAATTCAGGAACAAATCCCCCCCATGGTCAAATAACACGCACAGTAGGCTGAGTGGTTGTTCCAAATTACCCCTAGATGCGAGTAAGAGTGTAAATGTTTGTGTGTGTGTTGACCCTGAGATGGCCGGGCAAGCTGTCCACGGTGAACTCTGCCCTCGCTCGTGACTCTAATTAGGATTAAGCGTCTGAGAAAATGAATGAAATAATGCATAAATTAATAAATCACAGGAAAATAAAAAATAAATACAATACACATGATGTTCATCATCAGTTCAGTTCATTTTCTGTACCCGCTTAATCCTAATTTGCCCATCCCAGCCAACTTCGGGCGACGGCAGGGTACACCCTGGACAGCTCGCCAGGCCATCGCAGGGTGGAAACACGCTGACGGCTTTGCAGCCTACTCTTGTCGATAGTCAGCAATGGTTCTTTTACATGCCTCACACCATAGACAGTGAGAGACATGGCCGGCCTTTGATAACCCAGTTAGCTCCATTGGGGGGACAGTGACAACCTTGTGCAGAGTGGGACTCGAACCCCCAACCTTTGGATCAGTGATCCAGAGACCTATACCACTCGACCACCACTGCCCCTATAATGTTCATACTTTTTCTTATATTTGTTGATGCGGCAGTCAGTTATTTATCTGCTGATATTCATTCCTTCTTAATTAGGTTCACCGAGAGGCTGGTGCTCATCTTAGCCATCTCTGGGCGAGGGCAGGGTACACCCTGGACAGATAACTCGGCCATCACAGAATCGGTTAATATAAGCATTATTTATAGTTTGTTATTAAATGGGCTTTTACATCCGAGCCAAAGTGAAAGTGCTTATCCCCGGTTTCCATAGCGTGAAGCAACCAGGAGTTCAACTCCCCCTGGATGGGACGCTAGTCCATCGCAGGTTACCTTCCCAGTATATTTCCCAGTATATTTTTACTGGTACCCATTTATACTGCTGGGTGAACAGAGGCGCACTTGTGGTTGAGACCTTGCCCAGGGATCTTAGCACAGTGAGGGTCTCGGCAGGATTTGAACTCACAACCTCCCGATCATGAGCGCATCACCCTAACCACTACGCCACCGACCCCAATTTTATTAATTACATAACCTTTTATTGATTTGAATTAAAACTAGAGCAGGGCTAAGTTAATTATTCTTCATTTTTGCTTTAATCTAAAAGTTTATCATATTTTAACACACAATAAAAAATGTAACTGGCCAGTGCAAATCATAATTAAGGCTTTCACAATTAAAAGTGATTGATTTTGCATATAGTTTTACCTTACATGTTAGAACCAGACTAGAACAGACACCACACACTTTAGACAGCTGCATTTAGCGTTTTATTTAATGAGGTTAATTAAAATGGGACGAACACCCATTTTATGGGCTGGACGTAGTGTCAATTGTGAATGTAGCGTATCTGGGCAGGTTCTCTGCTCGAGCTTGTTGGAGTCAGAGTTAATTGTGGATGAATCAGCTAGTAGAGCAGGACTGAAGGAGCACTCGGTGCGCCATGCCTGTGATCTGGGCTTTCAGGGATCCCCATCAAGAGACTGTCGTAGAGCACCACTTAACACCCAAACAAACACCACTTCATCCTGGCATACTTACAGATGGTCTCTGAGTGCACCAGTTAAAATCACGAAGCTGGCACACAAGCAAGACGAAGCCCTGATTTCAGAAAATGTTCGAGTGGCGACCTGAGTAAACTTGTCAGATGTTTTGAAATGTGAGAAATATTGATTTTTTTTTTTCCTTCCTAATAATGTAATTCTAAAGATGATAGAACTTTAGTTTGCTTTAATTTAGCATGTATTGTATTGAGAAGTGTTTTGTAGTTAATTTCATAAAAAAAAAAAAAATAAATAAAATAAAAAAAAAGGCTCACCATTTATTCATTTGCTCAGCCGACTCTGGCCGACGATCTATTATTCTAATATCTAATATGGATGCACAATGGCATAATAATTAGCATGTATGCTTTGTAGCAAGAAGGTTCTAGGTTCTAATCCCGCAAGGCCATTTCTGTGAGGGGTTTGCATATGCTCTACATGCTTGCATGGGTTCACTCTGGGTAATCCGGTTTCTTCCCACAGTCCAAAGATATACATATAAGGCTAAATGAAAAATGGATTTTTTTTGTTCCAAATCTCAAGAAACTTTCTTTCTAGTTACTTTACTTAATTCTCAATAACAATCTTTGAGAAATGCATCTATCAGGGTTGCAAAGAGGCTGGTGCCCATCTTAGTTGACATTGGACAATGGACACTCTGAACAGCTCACCAGACCTTCACAGAGCTAACACATGCACAACCATTCGCACTCACATCCACACCAAAAAAACAATTATTAATAGAAAATTAGCCATGTAAAATTAGTACATGTCTCTAGACTGTAGAAGGAAACCAGAATACCCAGAGAAAAGTCATGCAAACAAAAGCAGAGCATGCAAACTCCACATGGAGACACCTTCGACCAGGAACTCGAACCCAAAACCTTCTTGCTGTGACATGGACAGGCTAACCACTATTCTACTGTGCTGCCTATGGGTAAAATGTTTTATGTCTGAAACACATGGATAAGCATGTTGTAATTATAAATTGAGCATAGTTACAGACAACTGTCACTTGGTTATAAAAGCAAAGACACCTGAAAACAACCCCGATATATTAAATATTCTGCATTTGAATATAAAGTCGGCCCCCTACTTAAGAAACCCCCTGAGTACGAAACTTCCGGGTTACGAAAAACATTTTCCTAAGCTTTCGTCCCCAGGATACGAAAACAACCTCCTCTTACAAAAAGCGCCAGATGCGCCATTCAAAATTCAAACACACCAATCAAAATTTCACACGATTCGTGAGTTTCTCTCTCATTGGCTGTCTCCCAACATCCCGCCCCGCTGGCCTCCCATTGGCTAGGACATTACCCATACTTCCTGTACCATACTTCCTGTTTGTCACACGCATGAAGAAGAGTTGGCTTGTATTGAGATTGATCATGCAGCGTTATATTTCGTTATTGTCGAAACCCCTCTATAATTGGGACGATATTGAACCAGAAGGAGACCTTAAAGCAGAAATACAGTGACGGAGGTGATAATTTCGGAACGATATTGAAACAGAGTGCTCCGTGGGAGAAGACCTCCGATCTCGCAAGGAAGCAAGTTAATATTGAATGAGGACCTCTAATCTCTCAAACAGGTACTGTAATTCCACTTTACATAAAACATCCCGTCCATTTAAACATTTAAATAGAATTGTTCCGTCAGCTGTGCGTTGAGTGTGGGCATGGCCCGAGTTTTGTGTGTGTGTGAGAGAGATAGAGACAGAAGGAGGCTTAACTCTTTAGTTTTTAAATTTGTTTAATTCAGTAAATGTTTAATAAATGTGGACCTCTGATCCCTCAAGGAATCAAGTTAAAGTTGAGTTTGGACCTCTAATCTGTCAAACAGGGAATGCGCTTGGAATTCCACGTCTTAAAATGCTTTGGCGTCCTGCTTGTGGGCATGGCCCGCAGCGCCACAATAAACATTTAATGTGTATACAATACACATTTAATGCGTGCTGTATTGTGTGTGTGTGTGTGTGTGTGTGTGTGTGTGTGTGTGTGTGTGTGTGTGTGTGTGATAGAGAGAGAGATAGAGAGAGACATGTGTGTGTTAATAAAAATGTTTAATAATGGTTGAATTAATAAATATGTTAATAAAATGTTTAAATAGTTTAATAAATAATTTTCTTTTACTTTTAACACATATTTCATATAAAATCGGTGTACTTTTATCATTTTTAAAGGGTTTATTGGGTAGTCTTGGGAGCCTTGGAACGAATCAGGCGTTTAACATGTAAAATGCACCTCTACTTACGAAAAAGGCCCCGGAACGGATTAATTTCGTAATTATAAAAGGGTTCAGTACAGCCGACTGTACTATATTCCAGGTTAACAATATTCACATCATCATATCACTTAGGAATAACCAAAACTATCGTCTATCTGGTCAGCAGTTTTCGTATGTCCGTTTTCTACAAAAGTCTACAATAAAGTACATGTAAAGCACAATTGACAGGTCGGAACACACAGCTTTCATAATTCTGAGCAAGGGTCACAGCCCTAACATATTTATCACTGTAGAACAATATTATTGTTCAGCCACACAAACACACACACGCACACCCACACGCACACACAGACACATGCGCACACACACACACACACACACACACACACACACACACACACACACACACACACACGCACGCACGCACAAGGCTTGCTGATGTTTACAGGAATTTGACTGATGCTGTAGATATTGAATCCCAGAATATTCCAATTTACTTGACATTAAGCATTAAACAAGTAACACCTTCACACACCTTTTAAATTTAGAGTACTGCCCTTGGCACACTCTGAAAATATCATTCAAGCTTTGCGAAGACTTTACTGAGTGTGTCTGAGGAGCCAGAGTAATAACTTACAAATATTCCTCAATTTTGCAATTGCCGACCAAATGGACCATATCTCAGTGAACTCTATATGAAGAGTTCAGAGAGCCAGTCCATTGCAGGGTCAACACACACACACACACACACACACACATACACACACACACACACACACACACACACACACACACGCCAATTCACACTCATACCTAGGGGCAATTTTGAACAGCAAATTAGCCTAATGTGTATTTCTCTTGACTGTGAAAGGAAACTGTGTACCTGGAGGAAACCCCCACAAGCCTGGGAGAACATGCAAACTCCACACAGAAATACCCTTGCATTCAAATAAATCAAGGACTCGAACCCAAAACCCTGTGAGGCGGAGGTGCACTCTGCAACCGTGCCGCCCTCCTCCAGTATAAGACAGCATATTTCCAGCCAACCAGACCGTAACTGTCCTGAGAGGTCACTAGGCAGTAACAAACAAGATGGCAGATAAAGTATTGTTTTACACTATTATCACTGAAAGTGCTAAGGATTAAATTTTATACCCCATTTCACTGGACTACAGCATGCAAGGATCGTAGCGGAAAGGCGCAGAACACAGTCTACTGAAGAGCTTCGGCATTTTTACATGGAAAATGGGCGAAAATCTTACGGAAAAGTGGAAATTCTTACACGCTCGGAACGTTCACAGCATGTGCGGAACAGGTACGGCAAAGTACGCCAAAGTGACCCCACGGAACGTGCTATTGAACATGTTGGAATATTTTGGCCTGCCGGAAGCATACGGAAGTGGAGGAAGACTTGAGGAATAACTATAGAATCGCACGGAATGACACAGAAGATGAGGGAATAATTGCGGAACGTTTGCGGATGACGTTGTATTTTCTAAAGGCAACAATTTTTAAGATGTTTTAATAACTTATTTTTGTGGGTTTTGGGGATCCCCCCCCCACAATTTTCTCCCCAATGTAGTCATATTCGATCCCCACACATCAAGTATTTCCTTGCGAATCACACAGCCACCAACAAGAGGGGCATAAGCATGTACTATATATGTCCCCTTCATGGCATGCGATGTTGCCACCTGCCTCTTTACAAATTGATGCGTATGTGTATTTTGGGCAACCTCATACTTTACACTCAGAGAGAATGCGCTATCTTCCTCTGATGACTCCGGTTTCCTCTCACAGTCAGTGAGAACACTGAGCAGCAGCCTAAGCAGTGAGTGCCACATGTCCCTCTCCCCAGCTATTTCCTCCAGCTCTTCCTGGGGGACACAGAGGCATTCCCAGATCAGCCGAGAGACATAGTCACTTCAACATCTTCTGTGTCGAACCCGGGGTCTCTTCCCTGTTGGACATGCCTGAAACACCACACCATGGAGTCATTCAGAAGGCATTCTAACCAGATGTCCAAACCACCTCAACTGGCTCCTGTCAATGCTGAGTAGCAGCATTTCTGCTCTGAGCTTCTCACCCTATCTCTAAGGGAGAGCTCCACCGCCCTGCGAAGGAAGCTCATTTCAGCCGCTTGTATCTGTGATCTTGTTCTTTCAGTCACTAACCAAAGCTCATGACCATAGGTGAGGGTTGGAAAGTAGATCGACTGGTAAATGAACAACTTTGGCTTTTGGCTGAGATCAATCTTCACCACAACGGAGCAGTGCAAGCTCCACTTTCCAACAGAGGCTTCTGCAATTTGCCTGTTGATCTCCCCCTCCATCCTTCCCTCATTCATGAACAAGACCCTGAGGTACTTGAACTC
The DNA here is from genome assembly GCA_024760905.1 of Plotosus lineatus. Taxonomy (NCBI): domain Eukaryota; kingdom Metazoa; phylum Chordata; class Actinopteri; order Siluriformes; family Plotosidae; genus Plotosus; species Plotosus lineatus. The sequence continues at coordinate 89,310,847 of CM045728.1, read as the reverse complement.
CACTTGGGGCAGGACCTCATTCTAGACCTGGAGGGTGCATTCCACCCTTTTAACCTAATTTCTTTTATTATTTCTGGTTTTTGTGCTTAACTATGTGACCCGCTGCAGCATAATACGGATTAAGCTACATGGTATTGTTTAGAGTAAGAACTGATTAAGTTGAAAATGCCATACCTGGATGAAATGCGATATTGCCAAAAATACATCTTTCAAATCATAATCTTCAACATGATCAACTTCACATAGCCGTAAACACAAGTGTTCCATGCTAAAATGCTTGTTTCAAATAGGGTCTAATCATGTCATATACCCAATTTTGAATCATTCTTTCTAAATATATCAATATCTCATGATGTGAAATTTCCTACTTAATCCTTATAATCCTGGAGCAGACCACATATATTAATCCGGGTGCATGGATAGTTCGCCACCGCGCAGGTGACGATTTTAAACTAAACCTTTCAACACCTCAAACACAACTCTTCATAAATTGCATGAATGTATCAATTCTATATACTTCTACATATGAACTTGGGCCATAATGACATCATCGTTCTGAGCTCAGTTTATAAATATAAAATCATTAAAAGAGAAGTTATCGACATGGGATTTTACACACAGTAAGTTTTTTTTTTAATTAAATCTCTACAGTGCACCTTTAAACCATGAATGTAAAACTGTGGAGAAGAAATATTGTCTTCACACTCAAATCACTCAGCAGTGATCACTCCAGTACTCTGTTTTCATCTGAGGATTACTGCTGGTTGCTGAGGCTTCACTGGGAGCACAAGATGTACTGATATCCATTCACAACAGAGATATGTACTTCCACATATGAATATTGAAAAGAAACAAACACAGCTAAAATGGAAGTGCAATGATCTCCTGCTAAAAATAAAAATTCTGGAGAGAATGTACTTGTGTATTAAAGATTGCCTGTTATGGTTGTTTATGTAACTGTTTATATCAAACCCTCAGTGCTGTGTATGTAACTGCAGCCTGAGTGTGAGAGTCAAAAAATAAATCACAGAAAATTAATGACTGCAGTCTCTGACTTAAAGGAGAGGGGAAAAGTCTGAGACCTCTATCAGTCTCAGTCGATCCATCACCCAGACTAACAGGTCTGTCTTTATCCCTTAACCAATCCTGGAAGACAAGCGTCAGGACGTGCAGAGTGAAAGTGTGCTTCAAAACAACCCTGCACATAAATAAGCAATGAAGTGGAGTTGTAGAATTGGGTTCAAATGGAAAAGGCTTAGAAAGGGATGTGACAAAAGTGATCTGACTCGTTCTGGCACGCAGAGTGATTCGAGAAAATAACCCACCTGTTTCTACAGTCACTTACAGGTATTGTAACAAAACATAACTTCGTTTTTCCATTTCAACTTTTCTGGAAGGGCAGTGGTGGCCTGGTGGTAAAGGTGCTGGATCACTGATCCTAAGGTCGGGGGTTCAAGCCCCACCTCTCAACAGGTTCTCACTGCCCCAGGTTATCAAAGGCCGGCCATGTCTCTCACTGTCTATGGTGTGAGGCATGTAAAAGATCCATTGCTGACTTTCGTCAAGAGTAGGCTGCATTGCCGTCAGTGTGTTTCCACCCTGTGATGGCCTGGTGAGCTGTCCAGGGTGTACTCTGCCCTTGCCCGGAGTCAGCTGGGATGGGTGCCAGCCTCCCTGCAACCTTAATTAGGATTAAGCGGTTACAGAATGAATGAACTTTTCTGGATACGTGTTGCTGCTAAAAAATTCAAAACAAACAGGCCTGGTGGTAAAGGGTGCTAGATCGCTGATCGTAGGGTTGGGGCTTCAAGTCCCACTCTCCACAAGGTTGTCACTGTCCACCCAGTACAGCTAACTGGATTATCAAAGGCCGGCCATGTCTCTGTCCATTGTGTGAGGCTGTAAAAGAACCATTGCAGACTTTCATCAAGAGTAGCTAAATAGCCGACAGTGTGTTTCTGCACTTGTCAGGAAGGGCATCCGTAGTAAAAACCGATGCCAAATCAAACATGCGAATTATTAATATAACTTCCATGAAGATGGAGGCAAATGATTCACTGTGGCGACTCCTGAAGGGAACAGCCGAAAAGAAAAAAGAAGGTATTTTTCATGAAATAGCAAAAGGCCCAAAATTCAACATTTGCTATGTTTTCTATGTTGTGCTGGGAATAAAATATGGATTTATGGAAAGGGGCATGGTAGAGCAGTGTTTAGAATGCATGCCTCACAACAAGAAGGTAGTGGGTTCAAGTCCCTGGCTCAGTAAGGGTGTTTCTGTGTGGAATTTACATGCTTTTTCCTGGGCTTGCATATATTTCCTCCAGGTACTCTGGTTTCCACCTACATTTCACATTCTTCTAATTGGCTGTTCCAAATTGGCCTTCGGTGTAGGTGAGAGTGTGAATGTTTGGGTGTGTTGCCCTGTGATGATTAGCGGTCTCCCTATGACCATTATAGTATTAAGCAGTCGGGCAAATGAATAAATGATTGAGACTTGCAAATCCCACAACTTTTTTTTTTTTGGTGATGGTTGGGTGGGGGGGGCTTCCAATTATATATTATTCGAAGTATTTAATGTATAACACTCAGAAATGCGGTTATTAGCACTTGATTAAACCTAAAAAAGTTGTTCTTGGATGCCATGCAAATAAGACTCAAACTTTTTGAATCACACATGAATGACTGACCTTTTCTGAGTGGGAAATAATTAACAAATCTAAATGCACTGCCTGGACTCACAAGCTTATTGTTGCTGTGGTAACACTGAAACTTAATCTCACTCCACGCATGTCAATAACTTCAGATTGGATAAATCCCAATGACTGGCAACTCATTGTAAGAGCACGTTATACACTGACATCGGTATCTAATGACCTGAGACATTTCTAACCATTTCTAATAGGGGCAAGTAAAAATGGCAGGTGCAGTATTGTTTTTGCTTGCTGTGAGATCGTCTTTCGTGTTAGGAGTATTCTGGTAAACCTTCAGGTATCCAAAAATATTTGCAATTCAGGTCAAAGTAGTATACAATTCTAATTGCAATAAACTGGCCATTACAAAGTTACCAAACAAAGCAGGCAAAAACAGGATTTAAAAAGTTCACATTTTACGTATAAAAAAAAAAAAAAAAAAAAAAAAAAAAAAAAATTAATTCAAGTCAAGGTAAAGGTTATTTCATTCTCTTCTCTTTAATCAAACAAACATTATCTGATATCAAAGTACTGTGTTTATAAACACATAATACTGCCATAATATATAATTTGCTATTTTTATGTCTGCCATTTTCCAGAACCTTCTAATATTTTTTCTTCCTGGACTGTGCTAAATAATAGCAGTAGCTTATCTGTATGACGCAGACTTGAGCTGCTTGACACGACTGAAAACACTCTATGCTAATATAATTTATAGGAAAGTAAAAGGGATTTATTAACACAGCTGACACCAGCACCTTCACGTACCCACTCAGCTTTGTGCACTGAGACAGATTTACTCAAGTCACAGCTAATCCTGTTAGCACAGCTAGCCTATAAAGCTGAGGCTGGTACAAACAGATACGCCAATGCTAACTAAATAAATTCCTGCTAACTGCTTCCTATAGCTTCTCAGACTGCTCATACTGAGCGCATACACTCCAGATAAACACACAAAGCACACACAGCTTAATATCTGTGAGAGCTGGAACACATGTACATGTCATAAATTAGTCAAAACATTCTTGTGATATTGCGTGTGTATTTACATTTCATCACACACATGTATGCTCATACAATAAAATAAAAGAAGTAAATAAAACCACTGTGTGTGTGTGTGTGTGTGTGTGTGTGTGTGTGTGTGTAGGAGAGATCATTATCACGAATCATCTCCATGTCATGTGTACTTTAGCAGGGCTGCAGCTACACACATTATAAATACAGTAGTTATTCTGGGCATGTGAGTCGGTTGCATGTGGCATTCCAGGTCGTGACCTCCACTCTCTGAACTTCCCATAGTGAGCCAGCTCAGTCATGGCAGCATAACACTCACATGGTGAAATATTTATACTCCACTTCTATACTTCCATAATCATCTCGCCACCATACAAACTCAGTGCAGCTTATTTTTAAAATAAAAAAAGAGCATCTTGCATCATGAAAAACATTATATATATATATATATATATATATATATATATATATATATATATATATATATATATATATATATATATATATATATATAATTTTGGTTGGGAGGAAAAGGAGATGGATTATGAAAGAACCATTTTTTGGTAGAAACATTTCCTTTTTTTGAACTCGATATAGATGTTAGTACTGGGGTATGGTCATTGTATAGGGACGTTAGATCTGTTCCTTGTTGCAGACTGATAATGTCAAGTTTTGGTAGAAAAAAAGGCTAATTATTGGCAAAAATAAATATTTTTCATATTCATATTCTTACCATAAAATATTTTCATTCAAATTTTGTTGCTATTTTTGGAATAAGTTGTGAATAAATGGAAGTGCCAGCCAACTAGCTTCAGTAATTAGCTTAATACAAGTTGTGACCTTTTTATTAGTGACACTCCTACTGATGGTTTATGCAGTGACATCTTGGCAGTAATTTCACCAATCAGAACACATGATTCACTATTCATATCCAGTAGGTATGGATAGAATAGTAATAATAAAATAGAATACAGTAGGCCTTTGATATTCGTGGGGGTTCGGTTCCAGCCCCTCCCGCGAATGAAGATAATCCGTGAGTTCTGTACCCCGAAGTAAACCCCCATGTATCATATTACATGCACGAATGAGCAACAGGAAGTAAAATACTGTGTACCTATTACATGCATTAAAATATGCATAAAAACACATTCTATAGACAGTCTTACTCATTAATCCAGTATTAATGTAGTAAAATGTAGTAATGATTAAGAAAATTTTTTTAATTTTTACTGTTATATTTATTGATGATAAAATCATGCCCAGAAAGAGCACCACAGATGCAGTGTTTGCTTTGAGGATGTTAATAGAGAAGTACAGAGAAGGTCAGAAGGAGCTGCATTGTGCCTTTGTGGATCTGGAGAAAGCATATGACAGGGTGCCGAGAGAAGAACTGTGGTATTGTATGAGGAAGTCTGGAGTGGCAGAGAAGTATGTTAGAGTGGTGCAGGACATGTATGATAGATGTAAGACAGTGGTGAGGTGTGCTGTCGGTGTGACAGAAGAGTTCAAGGTGGAGGTGGGACTGCATCAAGGGTCAGCTCTCAGCCCCTTCTTGTTTGCTATGGTGATGGACAGGCTAACAGATGAGGTTAGACAAGAATCTCCATGGACTATGATGTTTGCAGATGACATAGTGATCTGTAGTGAGAGCAGAGACCGAGTGGAGGAAAATCTAGAGAGGTGGAGGTATGCCCTGGAAAGGAGGGGATTGAAGGTTAGTCTTAGTAAGACAGAATACATGTGTGTGAACGACAAGGACCCAAGAGGAACTTTGAGGTTACAGGGGCAGAGATAAAGAAGGTGGAGGATTTTAAGTACTTAGGCTCAACAATCCAGAGCAATGGAGAGTGTGGAAAAGAGGTGAAGAAGCGCATGCAGGCAGGTTGGAATGGATGGAGAAAAGTGTCCGGTGTGATGTGTGATAGGAGAGTATCGGCAAGAATGAAGGGAAAAGTGTACAAGACGGTGATGAGGCCAGCAATGTTGTATGGTTTAGAGACAGTGGCCCTGGGGAAAAGACAGGAGTCAGAGTTGGAGGTAGCAGAGATGAAAATGTTGAGGTTCTCTTTGGGAGTAACGAGGATGGATAGGACCAGAAATGAGTACATCAGAGGGACAGCACATGTTAGATGTTTTGGAGACAAAGTCAGAGAGGCTAGATTGAGATGGTTTGGACATGTACAGAGGAGGGATAGTGAGTATATTGGTCGTAGGATGCTGAGGTTGGAACTACCAGGCAAAAGGCCCAGAGGAAGACCAAAGAGAAGATTTATGGATGCGGTGAAGGTGGACATGAAGGTCGTTGGAGTAAGAGTAGAAGATGCAGAGGATAGGGAGAGATGGAGGCAGATCATTTGCTGTGGCGACCCCTGAAGGGAACAGCCGAAAGGAAAAGACGAAAGATTTATTGATGATAAAATATAAACATTATACAGCATATACTGTTGTAAAGCACTAGTATTAAAGTCTTTTTCAATTATTATTCCAGTACAGTACTTAAGTTAGTGTTTAGAATGTTTTCGTATGTACTGTAATATAGTTCGTTTTAATTTGTTTTATTTGTTGTTTTGTTTGTTCATGTTTTGCACTATGCTCGTCTATGACCGGTCGGCCCTACTACAACTATGAGATCGGAGTCTTCGATGTTTAGCACTGAACACGCTCAAGTCCTATCCTGAGCTTATGTGCTATGGTAGCTCAACGCTAGCCGCACCCCGGCTAACAATAAGCCCAGGTGGAAGGGGCCGAACGACGACTCCGGCGCTTGGGATCGCAGGGGATGAAGGCTGTGTAGCCGGCTGGTGCAATCGTCTCATCGGGTGTACTCTCCTCAAGCCATGTTTCACAGAAACACAGCATGGAGCAGCACTGTAGATCCCTGTGCGCTGCAATCTGAGCATGAAGCTCGTCCATCTTGTTTCGCTGGAACTGAACATTTTCAAGCAGTATGACCGGAAGTGCTAACCTTCCACTTCTAACCAAGCGCCGGAGACTCTGAGAACTCCGCCTGGGCTTATTATGAGCTGGGGTGTGGCTAGCTTTGAGCAACCATAGCATATTAGATCAGGATAGGAGTTAAGCATGCTTAGTTGCCCTGAAGACTCCGATCTCATAGCTATAGTAGGGTCGACAGGTCATAGACGAGCATAGTGCAAAACATGAACGAACAAAAAAAGAAATTAAAACAAACAAAGAAACAATTTAACTCTGAGAACTCCATGATGTCACCCTCTAGGCAGCGCCATCTTGGAGACCTCACTCCAAGGCATCACTCCAAGTTCAATGTAAAAGGACATGAAGCGTAATAAAGTTTATCGTTTTGGTATCGTTTGTTAAACATGCTATTAAACATAAAATCACATGCACAAACATTCTAAACATTGACTTAGATACTGTACTGGAATAATAATTGAAAAAGACTTTAATACAACAGCTCAGAGGAAATTGTCGTTTCTTCAGGAGAAAGTCATTTCTTCAAAAGAGACATCCAGCGTTTTCTATCACTTAGCCAGAGAAGACGCACAGCGTTTGAGTGGTATCATAGAGCAAAACTGGTAATTAAAACACACAAAAAAAGAGGCTGATTGACAACTTATGCACGAATGAGGAAAAAGGGGCATTACATCATCTCAACCAATCAGCAGGAAGGACGACAGCCATTGGCTGAATTTGAGTGATGTGTCAGTTGCTTGGCAGTCCGCGAATACTCAAACCATGAGTGCAAAACCGTGAATAGTAAAGGGCCTACTGTAATGTGATAAATTTATTATATACAATAAATATGAAGAAAGCTCCGTGCTACGGCCTTCAGTTTTTTAAAGATACAAAACTTTAAATCGGTTTTAAAAGTGGACATAATAAAGCATGTGTGGTCACTGTAACCTTTCCCCAGTGCAGCTAACTGGGTTATCAAAAGCCGGCCATGTCTCTCAATGTCTATGGTGAGAGGTGTAAAAGAACCATTGCTGACTTTCGACAAGAGTAGCTGAAAAGCCGTCAGCGTGTTTCTGCCCCTTGCTAAGGGTTGTGTCAGGAAGGGCATCCGATATAAAAACCTATGCCAAATCGAATATGCAAATCATTAATATGACCTCCATGAAGATGGAGGCAGATGATTCACTGTGGTGACTCCTGAAAGAGAACAGCCGAAAAGAAAAGAAGATCACTGTAACCTTTAAAAAATCTCTTTGAATTTTGCATTTCTTTTGTTCCTGTGTAGTACAACACAGTACTAAATAATTCATGGAGATGGACTGTTGAGAGTCTTTTTCACCAATATACACCAAGTTTAAGATTAATAATTCTATATACTGTACATCAGGGAGACATGATGGAACAGGGGAAAGTTCTGACGTCTCACAGCTCCACGATTACAATATATTTCAGAATTTGTGCTAGTTTCTACAAAGGCTTCTGCATGTCCTTCCTTGTGTCCATGTTGCTTTCCTCTGGGTTATCCAGTGTCCTTCCATGTTCCAAAAATCAAATACTGTACATGTGTCCACGATGCTTATCCAGCCTACATTCTTGCCTGATGCACAGTATTCTAAATATGGGTTTGGGAAACAGGGTGATACAGCTGCAGATGGATGAATTAATAATTTATGCTACACTCAAAGGCACTGGTGACCCAGTCAAGTAAGGTGTTGGATTACTGATCCCTAGGTCAAAGGTTCAAGCCCTACTGTCAACGGCTTGTCACTGCTGTCCCTGCAGTGCAGCAAACTGGGTTATCAAAAGCCAGCCATGTCTCTCACTGTCTGTGGTGAGAGGCATGTAAAAGAACCATTGCTGAGTTTCGTGAAGAGTAGGCTACATAGACTGGACGTGTTTCTGCCCTGCAAGCTGTCCAGGATAAACTCTGCCCTTGCCAAAGTTGGCTGAGATGGGCACCAGCCTCCCTAATTAGTAATAAGCCTCCCTAATCCGTTATCCCTAATTGCAACCTTAATTAGGATTAAGCGGCTCAAAAAATTAATGAATGAATGTTATCCTCATCTATTTTTCTTATTATCAGTGCACTGTGGCTTTTTTCCCCACCAAACCGCCCAGCTGGTAATAGTACCTGGATTTAACTTTTAACTTCTAAATTTAGTCAAGACTTGTTTCTGCCTCTGTCTAACGCCCGCCCCACCTCGACCACTATTCCTCTCCCCTTCCTCTCTCAGTTCAGATTTCTCAACCACACTTCAATAAATAATAACGACAACATACAGGTGTGTCTGTTTCTGAGTGATGCTACTCTGTCTGACTATTGAACACACACACACACACACACACACACACACACACACACACACACACACACACACACACACACGTCACGCACGCAAGCACACACAGGTCTTATGACTGCTAAAGATCTTTCAGGTCTGATGAGAAACTCTGTGAGCCTTGGTGTGGGTGAGGGAGAGACTGTGTGTTTCTCTTATTTCTCTCTCGCTCTCTCTTTTAAGAAAACTCAATACAAGTGAATACACAATAGAATGTCTCCTGACTGAATAAACAAGCTTGAAATAAACAATCAGTGAAGCCAGTTACTTGTAACCGGACATTATGTTCAGAGTAAATCTGTAGACACACACACACACACACACATGTATATACACTGACACGCGCGCACACACAGGCTTGGATGATATATCAGTAAATTATCCAATTGTGATATCGTTCATTTTATGAACCGCTTAATCCTAATTAGGGTCGCAGGGAGGCTGTCGCTCATTCCAGCTGACTCCGGGCAAGGGTAGACTACACCCTGAACAGCTCGCCAGGCCATTGCAGGGCAGAAACATGGTGATGGCTATGCAGCTACTATTGTCGAAAGTCATCAATGCTTCTTTTACATGCCTCATACCATAGACAGTGAGAGACATGGCCGGCCTTTGATAACCCAGGAAGCTGTACTGGAGGGACAGTGACAACCCGTTGAGAATGGGACTTGAACCCCCAACCATACGATCGGCAATCCAGCACCTTTACCACCAGACCACCACTGCTCCCGATTGTGATATGAACATTCATAAAAGTCAACTATGTGTATCATGAGTTGTGGTTTAGCCAAAATGTTCATGAGAAGTACTAAAGTACTAGTTGCAGTGGTGTGTGCGTGTGTGCGTGTGTGTGTGTGTGTGTGTGTGTGTGTGTGTGTGTGTGTGTGTGTGTGTGTTAGCCCCCCCCCCAATTATTCACCAAAATCACCATTATGTCACTGGATTGTTCCTCAGAAGGAACACTGAAGAAATTACTCAGTTCCAAAAAAGACAACAAACCTTATAGGGCATCCAGATAGGAAGTGATATGCAACGTGCAACCATGCAAAGTCAATAAACGCCAGTGAAATGAGCGATGACGCAAAAATGTTTCTCAAGTGACCAAAAGTAGTATGAAGTTTAAGTGAACTTTCATGCCACGCAATGCAAACAATTACCAATCAGAGCTGAAAGATAGCCTTGACTGACAGATGCTGCCAAACATCGAGTTCCCCCAAAATATTTTCTGGAGAGAAACAATAGGAAAGTATTGTTATCCTGAAATGTCAGAATATCAGAGGTTATACCACCCAGTCCAAGGCCTCTTCAGAATTTAGGCCCGAAGCTGAACCAAGCCACTTTAAACCCCAAAGTGCATCATCACTACAATAAACAAGCTAAGTATTTTAAAAATGCTCGCATTTACATCCCGCAGAAACTCATTACGCCATCAGGGAAATGTCTGAGTTCAGTCTCAGGAAAAGTCATGTAAAGAATTTCCTTTGCTTTGGTTTCAATTGTCAACCTTCAGAAATGTTTGCAGGCAGACTTTACACAGGTGAAGAACTTGAGCACTGACGTCTCAAACAGATTTATGGATCACAGTATAAAGTGTTTTGCAGCATTTTTACAATATTATGATGATATATTTATAAATTCTAAGACATTAAGGGTCAGATATTATACTAATTTTCAGAGCCCAGTATTTGCTGAACCACTTAATCCTATTAGGGTCATAGGGAGATTGAGCTGATCACTGGGCACTGACACTAAGCAAATACAGGGTACACACTGACCATCACAGGACCAACACACACACACACACACACACACACACACACACACACACACACACACACACACACACACACACACACAAACAATCAATCACACGGACACAGGGGCAATTGGCAACAGTCAATCATCTTAACGTGCATGTCTTTGGACTATGAGAGGAAATCGCTGTATCCAGAAAAAACACATTCCGGCATGAGGAGAATACACAAACTCTCCACAGAAATGCAGGACTCGACACCAGGATCATCTTGTGGTGCAGCAGAAGTGCTAACCACTACTTCAGCGTACAACCCATTTTCAGATCCATATTTTATTAACTTCATGTCCGTCTCTCAACAAAAAGGTCATATGTCCGGGGCTTAGTGTGTGAAGTTTTCATGTTCTCTCCATGTCTAACAATGCAGTGCAATATCTCCAGCCTCCCTGCAATGCTCGTAGTATCAATTGTTTCAAAAAAAGAATAAATTAATGTCTTAAAGCAATTTAAAGAATAATCTAGACTGGCAAGCTGTCAGCTGAGATGGGCGCCAGCCTTCCCGAGACCCTAATTAGGATTAAGCGGTTCAGTTCCAGCCTATGTTGAATTTCACCAAACATCATAACAGTTGCATCAGTATCTGTGTTTTTATATGTATTTTTATCTGCCTGTAACCTTGTATCAGTTTGTATGGTACAGTCTGTTTAAATCTAACATGCAAATCAGATGATTCGCTGTGGCGACACCTGGAAAAAAGGGGAAAAAGTCAAAAGGAAAAGAAGAAGTCTGTTTAACTATTATTGGAGTTTAAAAAATAAAAATAAGGGATTTAAATTGACTGCTGCAATAAACATTACCATGAATTATTACTATCAACTGGTGAAAAATACCCCCGTGACTAACTAAAACACGATTCAGACAAATGTTACTGAAAACAAGGACATTCATACTCTCGGGTAAAATTAGTAAGTTTTCCTGCACTGTCTGAAGACCTGAAGGCCACCCTGTTTCCTTCCATTAATTATTCACCATGTTTTAACTGATACCGTCTCCAAAAGCTGTTATTATGCTAATAAATATGCGATAATGCTGGGCAATATAACAATACTATATTGATATTGTCATAAATTACATCAAAGCACACTTTTCTCTGGGTGTACTGTAGTGACTTTCATCTTTTACATTTACAGCTTATATAACCAAAAACTTTATTCCAAACAAACACACCAAGCGCTTTGTATTTCAGCAAGATATTTAAATGTAGTAACCAATCAATGTATATAATAATTATTAATATATTATTATTATTATAAATAACCCTGTGCAGCTAACTGGGTTATCAAAGGCTGGCCATGTCTCTAATGTCTGTGGTTAGAAGTATGTGAAAGTTTAGAAGCATTTCAGAAAATGAATGAATGAATGAATAATTATTATTATAATAATAATACTGCTATAAAGCTAATGGACTTCCCGATTACTAACAGTTGAACACTGATTGTCATATTTTTACATCAACTGGAAATATATATATTTTCCTTAATTTTGACTGAGGTTGAAATATATTTTTAAAAGTTTTATTTATTTTTTTAAAGCATTTTTGGACATAGGCTCCAGTGTTTGAATTAAACCTGTAGGGATCGCAGGTGGAGCAGCAGCAAAACGTTTATGTGGAGTTACACTATGGAGAGAGTGTGTGTTTAGAGTGACTCCCACAGCAGTCTTTGGGAGCCAATGAAACTCATGGGCATACATATTCTTCCCAGCCACTTATAGTAAATCCTAGCCATTCCTGAGCATCTGTGAGCTCATGCATATGAAGACGCAGACAGCACTTTCCTCCCAACCATGCCTGGACATGAAGGATTAAAATACTATAAACACAATCAGCTGGCAAAGGCCAGCCATATCTCTCACTATTTATGGTGTGTGGCATGTAAAAGAAAAATTGCTGACTTTCGTCAAGAGCAGTTTGCATAGCCATCAGTGTGTTTCTGCCCTGCGACCCTAAATAGGATTAAGCGGTTCAGAAAATGAATGAATGAATGAACCATTAGCTGGAGTCATGTGTTTCTGATAAAACACATAGTGATCTTTTCCCTCCTTGGTTGGCAGCAATCATTTGAATGTTAAGACTGGCTGATGAGTAGGAATTGGACATGGCAAAATTAAGAGAATTCAAATACATATTGGTCCAGACTAACAGTGTGTGTATCAGCACTCTACTTGAAGCTTCAGGTTACTTGCCATAAGCCAGTCAGAAAATGATGTGCTACAACAGAAAAGGGGGAAAGTACGTTTTTTTTCCTTTGTGCATTGAATCAGCAGTAGCAGATGCTTGTATGTTGTTGCAACTTTGATGGATGGTTGTTTTGTTGAGCTTGACAATGTATCCAAATTTGCCAAACCAAGCCCCACCTTATCATAAATGCTCTGTGCTCTCAGAAAAAATGTGAACCATTTTACTTATGAGAAATATACAACTGGATTTTAATTAGAGATGCACAGAAACAAGATGCTAAAAAAACATTTAACTTTGCGTGATTTTAACAAAAAGCACCATTGCATAAGAACACAACACCGAAATATCAACATTTCTGAAAGATACTTTACTTTGTCTGAGGGATCAGATGTCTGTTTAAAGCTGGGGGACTGTGGGAAGCAGGTATACCTCCAATAGCAAAGTCAATAGTCCTGTTGGCTTTGGATCAGTTTGATCACCTAAATACTGTATGTACACTTCCTCTGGATGTTATCAGAGTTCAGAACAGCTCGGTGCCCTTTTAATCTGAACAGCAAGTCAGTACTGACCGATGCATTCATAGCTGCATCCTAGACCACGTTGACTGGATATTAAGTCAGTTATAAAATCATACCTTATCTTTTTCATTCAAGGACAAAGTAGATTTTATAGTATTCCATAAAAGATTTGCACTATTCCAGTTTATTCACTGAGACCAATTAGTAGAGAGACTTTTGTATCCATGACGTCTCATGCACTACAAGCAAAGCAAGTGAGAATCTTCTTCTTCTTCTTTTCCTTTCGGCTGTTCCCTTCAGGGGTCGCCACAGCGAACCATCCGCCTCCATCTCACCCTATCCTCTGCATCTTCTACTCTTACTCCAACTACCTTCATGTCCTCCTTCACCACAGCCATAAATCTTCTCTTTGATCTTCCTCTTTGCCTTCTGCCTGGTAGTTCCAACCTCAGCATCCTACTACCAATATACGCACTATCCCTCCTCTGTACATGTCCAAACCATCTCAATCTAGCCTCTCTGACTTTACCTCCAAAACCTCTAACATGTGCTGTCCCTCTGATGTACTCATTCCTGATCCTATCCATCGTCGTTACTCCCAGAGAGAACCTCAGCATTTTCATCTCTGCTACCTCCAGCTCTGCCTCCTGTCTTTTCCCCATTGCCACTGTTTCTAAACCATACAACATCGCTGGCCTCATCACCGTCTTATACACTTTTCATTTCATTCTTGCCGATACCTTCCTATCACACATCACACCGGACACTTTTTTCCAACCATTCCAGCCTGCATGCACACGCTTCTTCACCTCTTTTCCACACTCTCCGTTGCTCTGGATTGTTGAGCCTAAGTACTTAAAATCCTCCACCTTCTTTATCTCTGCTCCTTGTAACCTCACCGTTCCTCTTGGGTCCTTGTTGTTCAAACACATGTATTCTGTTTTACTGAGGTTAACCTTCATTCCTCTCCTTTCCAGGGCATACCTCCACCTCTCTAGATTTTCCTGCACTTGTCCTCCGCTCTCACTACAGATCACAATGTCATCTGCAAACATCATAGTCCATGGAGATTCTTGTCTAATCTCACCTGTCAGCCTGTCCATCACCATAGCAAACAAGAAGGGGCTCAGAGCTGACCCTTGATGCAGTCCCACCTCCACCTTGAACTCTTCTGTCACACCGACAGCACACCTCACCACTGTCTTACATCTCTCGTACATGTCTTGCACCACTCTAACATACTTCTCTGCCACTCCAGACTTCCTCATGCAATATCACAGTTCCTCTCTCGGCACCCTGTCATATGCTTTCTCCAGAGCCACAAGGGCACAATGCAGCTCCCTCAGGCCTTCTCTGTACTTCTCTATTAACATTCTCAAAGCAAACACTGCATCTGTGGTGCTCTTTCTTGGCATGACCTCTGCCTTTAGTCTAGCTTCCACTATTCTTTCCCATAACTTCATTGTATGTCTCATCAAGTTTATCCCTCTGTCGTTGCAACAACTCTGCACATCTCCCTTGTTCTTAAAAATGGCCACAAGCACACTTCTCCTCCATTCCTCGGGCATCCTGTCACTCACAAAACCTTGTTGAATGTTCTTGTCAGAAATTCTACTGCTACCTCTCCTAGACAATTCCATACCTCCACCGGTATGTCATCAGGACCAACTGCCTTTCCACTCTTCATCCTCTTCAATGCCCTCCTCACTTCTCCCTTACTAATCTTTGCTACTTCCTGGTCCTCAACAGTCATCTCTTTTACTCTTTTTTTCTCTCTCATTTTGTTTGGCCTTTGACACTTGACCTTTGACACCCTCTGTTTGGCCTTTGACACCACTACCTTCGCCTTACGCAATGTATCCTTGTACTCCTGTTTACTCTCTTCGGTCCAATCTATGTCCCACTTCTTCTTAGCTAACCTCTTCTTCTGTACACACTCCTGTACTTTCTCATTCCACCACCAAGTCTCCTTATCTACTGTCCTTCCAGAGGACACACAAAGTACTCTAATACCTGTCTCCCTGATCACATTAGCTGTAGCTGTCTTGTGATCTGGAAGCACTTTCTGACCACCCAAAGCCTGTTTCAACTCCTCCTTGAAGACAACATGACACTCTCCACCAATCTGTCTTCTGCTCTGCCTTTGCCTTCTTCACCTTTCTCATCATCAGCATCATCCTGCACACCACCATCCTCCTACTCCATTTCTCTTCCCATCCACACCATGATAAAACAGATTAAACCCTGCTCCTATGCTTCTAGCCTTGCTACCTTTCCACCTGGTCTCCTGAACACACAGTATGTCCAGCTTCCTCCTCTGCATCATGTCAGCCAGCTCTCTACCTTTTCCTGTCATAGTTCCAACATTCAAAGCCCTACTCTCAGTCCGAGACTTATGTTTTTCCTCTTCTCTCTCTGCCTACTGACACGCCTCTGGCCTCTCCTTCTTCAACCTCTCCTTCTTTGACCAACAGTTGTCCAATTTCCACCAGCACCCTGTTGGTTTACAGCACTGATGGCGGTCGTTGATTACCCGGGCCTCGACCGATCCGGTATGAAATTTGTAGTTACGGTTCGCATTGTGTATTTTGGCAAAAGTTTTATGCCGGATGCCCTTCCTGTCGCAACCCTCTGCATTTATCCGGGCTTGGGACCGGCGTGAGGGCGGACACTTGTTTGTGGCCCCCCTCACGGTAGCATTCAAAGCATGTGAGAATATACTGAATAAATAATAATAAGAGGAGGAATATAAAGGAGGAGTACCAGCATCGCAAAACTACCTTATACCAATGCAGGGAACCCTCACTTTCCGCGGTTGATTAGGACCGAGATCCCCCGCGACCGCCGAATTCCGTGACGCAAGATCAACCCCCCTAACTGACATATACGTACATGTATGTCTATATAATATCAATAAATACATATCAATGCTATCAATGCTTATAATAATAATTAAACATAAAAAATAATGCATAAGATGTAAATAAAATATAAATACACACACATACAGACCCACGTGCACGCACTCAGATGCGCACATCACATAAAAATGTAAATAGTTTTGATGGAGGGTTTTGGGTTGGTTTTTGTTTTTGTTTGTTTGGGTTTTTTTGGATAATTGGCCTTGTTTTGTGGCATTTTAATTAACTTTTCCCCTTTTCCCCTTAATTTCCTTATTTTCTTAATTCGATGAATATTAAAAAAAAAAAAAAAAAAAAAAAAAAAAAGCACGATGCACCGAAATTCATGAATTGTACCACAAAGTAGTAAGGGAGCCCTGTACTTCATGTTATGGTCTGAATATTTAATTTTACGATGATTAAACTAATAACTAAAGAAAGGAACTAAAGATTTTTTAATATATATACATATATACTTTATTAATCCTACAAGGGAAATGTATTGCTTCTGCATTTAACACAACCAAGATGAGCACACACAAATAAACAGTGTGGATACACAGAGAAGGGGGCTGACACACCCACTGGGGACACCCAGAGAGCAGTCGGGGCATTGCTCAAGTGCACTTCAGCTAGGAAGGGAAGGACCAGCTCAATTCCCCCACCACACATTTTTCTTGCTTGTTCAGGAATCAAGAAGTCCAATTTATCCCAAAAGCCGCTTCTGTAACCATCAAGCAACGGCTGACCCAAACTGGAATGAAGGAATTGAAATGAAAGAATAGTGTAGTCTTTCGCAAGATTTGTTATGTATCGAGTATAAAGTTTTCAAAGTTTCCACAAGACAAAATCCAAACAAGGACACATTATTTAAAGAGGTTAATGTTATTTACGATGTTAATTATACTGTATATCTCTGAGATTTTATTACCTACTTGGTGCTTACGACTCAGCAATATGATGATACATACTATGTGATGATAAAAAAAAACATCCATAGTTTAGTTTATTAAGTTTTGCTGCGAATCACCCTCTTTACAGCAATACCTTTTTCCAATTGGAAGTTTTATTTGGAACGTGGAGTAAACACTGCTAACCTGCCCAGAGTCCCAGTGTATCCCACGTATCTCCGAAAGCCAGTCAGGCACTGCTGAGTGTGTGCTAGCACAGATCAAGCCATTAGCTAGGATTTGATTTCCTTATTTAAAAAGAAGGGAAAAAAAAACAAATTGTGTGTAAAATAAGGATTCATCATTCATTTTCTGTAACCACATAATCCTAATTAGAGTAACGGGGAGGCTGATGCCCATCCCAGCCGACTCTGGGCGAGGGCAGAGTACACCCTGGACAGCTCGTCAGGCCATCGCTGATGGCTATGCAGCTACTCTTGTTGAAAGTCAGCAATGGTTCTGTTACAGCCTCACACCAAAGACAGTGAAAGACATGGCTGGCCTTTGACAACCCAGTATTATTTTGGATCAAAACACAATTTGTTTAGGTAGCTAACGTTTGTTTAAATACTAAATGGTTAATGTTAACAATTTTACCACAACAATATTATTAAAATTTTCATTTATACCAGGTATATTAACAATTGCTATGGCCTATTATTATTATTATTATTATTATTATTATTATTTAATAATTGTTTTAGTATAAGGCGGCACGGTGGCATAGTGGTTAGCATGTCCTCCTCACAGTATGAGGGTCCTGGTTTTGATTCCCAGCTCAGGCATTTCTGTTTGGAGTTTGCATGTTCTCCCCGTGTTTGCATGGATTTCCTCCACAAGTCAAAAACATGCACAGTAGGTTAATTGGCTACCCTCACCCAGAATTGGCTGAGATGGCACCAGCCTACTCATGACCTTAATTAGGCTTAAACGGTTCAGAAAATGAATGAATGAACATTTTAATATATACTACACAGAAAATGTAAGAAAGGTATAAACTAGGAAGAGGTTTTTGTTTTAGTTTTACATTTTTAAAATTACCAGTATATCAGGAGATTCAGTTCTGTGAAATATTTTGGACACCATATTAAATGATTATCTCTTAATTCACAAATATTTACACAACTGCCTCTGACATTGATCTGAGGAAAGGTTGCCCCAGTCCTCAATGCAGAATTCTTTCAGCTGTGAGATATTTGAGATGTTTCTTGCATGCACAGCCCGTTTCAAGTCACTACACATCTCAATGGGATTAAGATCTGGACTTTTACTGGGATATTCCAGGACTTTCTAGTTTTCAGTCGGTCCTTGGTGGATTAACTGGATGTTTTGGGTTATTGTCATGTTGCAGTATCCAGTTTCACTTCAGCTTTACTTTTTTTTTTTTACAGATGGTTTCACATGTTCTTCACCCTTTGGTGCACAGTAGTATTCATGGTGGACTCTATGATGTTGAAGCTGGCCAGGTTCTGTAGCAGAAAAATAATCTCCAAACCATGACACTTCCACCTCCGTGGTTCACAGTTGGTATGAGGTTCTTTCCCTGGAATGTTGTATTTGGTTTCCATCAAACATGTCTTCTGTTCTGGTGTCTGAATAATTCAAATTTAGACTCATCTGTCCTAAGAATATTGTTCCAGAAGACCTGGTCTTTGTTTATGTTCTCTATGGCACACTTCAGTCTGGCCTTAATTTTCTTTTTACAGAGCAAAAGATTCCTCCCTGTACACCTCCCATAAAGGTCAAACTTGTGTCATCGCTTTCTGATCGAGTCATTCGCTTTTACATTGACAGCAGTGAGAGCCTGCTGTTGCTCCTGTGAATATATTTTAGGACTTGATGACTTCTTTCAGCATCTTGTGGTCTGCTCTAAGGGTGAACTTGCTTGGACGGCCAGACCTGAGCATAGTGGCAGTTATTTTGAACGTCCTTCACCTTTAAACTATTTTCCAGATTGCGGAATGGCTGATGTCAAATTCATTTGAGATTTTTTTTAATCCTTTATTAGACTCATAAGCAGCCACAATCTTCTTTCTGAGTGCCTCAGACAGCTCTCTGGATCTCACCATGATGCTCAGTGTCGCGTCAACAGACATGTGCACACCAAACTAAATGTCTGAGGTTTAAATAGGACAAGCCTTCTATAAAATGCTGAGTGTGCACCTGATCTGATACACCTGTCTGTGTGTTTATATCCATTTTAAATGGGAAAATATGTTGGGGTGTCCTAATTTTGTCCTCCATTGAAATGTGTATTGTTGTTCATATCTTTTGTTTAATGAGTAGAAATATGATAATTTATGTTGTTTAATTACAAATAAATCACTTTTCTAGAAATAAAGAAAAATAAGATTGGATATTGTTATGTTAACATTTCTTAATAAAGAACTGACTATGTAAAGGGATGTCCTAATTTTCTCACATGACTGTACATTCGCCCTATTAGGACATCTTTTCAAATTTATTCAAAGTCTGAAAAATGTAAAGGCTGTATTGCGTAGCTTTCTTCGGGGTTTGCTTGTTTGTTTGTTTGTTTGTTTTTTGTGATGGGGTTATATTGAGTTTAAGATTTTAGAATCAGTGATTGAGATTTTATCTAACATTTAGACTGAAGTATGATCCTGAGTTTGCGAGGTGAATAATAAGCAAGTATTAAATAATTATTGTATTGAATTATTCAGGTTGAGGGGTTTCATTTGTTAAGGATGAAGGCTGACGGGGAGAAATACTGAATAAGTCTCCAGTGCGGCTAACTGGGTTATCAAAGGCGGGCCATGTCTGTCACTGTCTATGGTGAGAGGCATGTAAAAGAACCATTGCTGACTTTCGTAAAGAGTAGCTGCAAAGCCGTCAGCGTGTTTCTGTCCCTTGCTAAAAGGGTTGTGACAGGAAGGGCATCCGACGTAAAAACCTCTGCCAAATCAAACGTGCGAATCAGATGATTCACTGTGGCGACTCCCGAGTAAAAGGGAAGCCGAAAAGGGACAAGACATCATAAAAATAACAAATTTTATTAATGTATTATTATTATTATTATTTATTTAAAATCTTTAACTTGATCAACTTATTCAATGCCAGTGATGGATAATTAGGCTCATCAAAGAACACAAAGAATTATTTCACGGCTTTCCAACAATCAGAAACAAAAACATAGTTTGAAGGAATAACAAAGCTTATGATTTAACTTGTTTCTAATTTTCAAAATTTGAAAATGCTACATTTCGCATTTTAAAATAATACAATTAATTAAGAAACAAATAATGTAGATGCATAAATATACAAAAAAAAATTACAAATCAAGAAGATATACTGTACAACCAAGTCCAATAATGTACTTATTTTCCCTCGCAGTCATTTGCTAAACTGTTTAATTCTACTGGGGATGCGGAGAGGCTGGCGCACATCTGAAGTGCTGGACGAAGGTGGTGTACACACTGAACATCTCACCAGTCCATCACAGAGCAGACATAAACACATCTATTCACACACACACACACACACACACACACACACACACACACACACACACACACACACCGAGGGGTAATAGAGAACAGCCAGTTAGCCTTGTTTTTGGACTGTAGAGGGAAACCGGAGTACCCAGAGGAAACAATGAAGAGAACATGCAAACTCCATACAAAAACATCCAAGGCTAAGACTTGATCCCAGCTTTGCAGATTTGCTTGCTGTTAGGCAAATATGTTAACCACTATGCAATGCCAGTCCACCTTGTGTTTATTTTTATTTATTGTTTTGCTTCTGATCTAAAACCCTGGACAAAATACCAAATCTGAGGCATTTTTTCTGAGTCCCAAACCACTAAATTGTTTATTAGTCACCATTTCTGAACCACTAACTGCATATTAATGCAGCATAATATTGATGCACTCATTAAAACAAATCCATCCACTCCTTAATTAAAGACGTTACATGATCAGACAGGGTTGCCAGATCATTTAAATAATAAATTGTGAATTTCCAAACTGAGCATCTATTGTCTTTTCAAGGTTTTTGTTTGTGTTTGTTTATTTTACTTTATGGTCTTTATAGTAAATTACATTACTGCCTGTTACATGTTTAATTATACTACTTATAATGAGCCCCCTGGTTGGCTTTCACAATATGTACAGACTGCATTAGACTCCTGAGCACAATGAATAATAAGAGTTTAATTAACACTCACACACTAGGATTTATTTATTCTCATTCTTATACTGTGTATAAATGTTGTAGGAAGTGTTCACTAGATGGCACAGAAGTGCAGTTACCATCTCATCACATACAGAAAATTATTCTGTTCTCTAAATTACTCACTCACTAATTTTCGGAACCTATTAATCCTATCAGGCTCACAGAGAGGCTGTGCCTATCTCAGCCAACACTGGGTGAAGGTGGGGTCCACCCTGAATAGTTTTTCAGACCATCACAGGGCCAAAACACACACACACACACACACACACACACACACACACCCACACACACACACACACACACACATACACACCCACACACGCACATACACACACATACACACACATACACACACACACATTCACACTTACATCTATGGCAACATGGAACAGCCAATTATTCTACTGTCTTCAGACTATAGAAGAAAGCCAGAGTACCCAGAGGAAACCCATGGAAGTACTGGGAGAAAGTTCAAACTCATCACTTACTCATTTGCTAAATGCTATTTGGTATAGACAGACAGACAGACAGGCGGACGGACGGACGGACGGACGGACGGACGGACGGACGGACAGACAGACAGACAGACAGACAGACAGACAGACAGACAGACAGACAGATAGATAGATAGATAGATAGATAGATAGATAGATAGATAGATAGATAGATAAAGACTTTAAGCAACTCATAGGGTAATTTAGGTTTCCAGCAGTTCAGTACCATAATACAGTGTATTACACTCAGGGAAAAAAAGATAAATAAAAATCGGCGTATCTATAGAATCAATGAACCAAAAGCTATATATTAAAAATATTTAAATGTAAAATACTGTACACACTACAACAAGTTGCACTGAAAAGAAAGTTATTAAATTCTAAGGTTCATGATAAAGGTTATGTGAAATTTGTGGCTATAGCACTAGTTTGCATTTTTAACCTCAATACCCTTTATATTCTGTTTGGAGCCATATTATCCATTTCTGGTATTTAAAAATATATAAATATTTACCTTAGGGTACAAATAATAGCTCTTTATGGTACAGGAGTGCTGGTTGTACCTACCGAGGTCCAGAAATAGACTCCAAATGACCAAGACCTAAAATAAAAGCTTTACGAACCACATTTTTGCTATCCTGGGGTCTTAATTCTTGTCTATGATTAAATTAGATGATTTTGGTAGCATAAAAATGGTTGAAAAACAACAATGATCCAAGCTTAAGTAAAAATGATGCAATAAAGCTCAAAACTCAATAAACACCCAGATAACATTGTTAACAACAACAGCCACAAATCAGGCAACAGTAGGAAAAAAACTATAATAAACCAAAATAATAAAATAAAGTAATACACTTTCATCTACTTTTCTTGCCAAGATGCATTTCACTTATGACCCAGAGATTTTTATAGATTGACAACAACTAAATTCAATCTCCTATAAACACTGCCTTCAAAAATAAATAATGTGATTAAGCAAGTTTATATCATCAGTATAGCCCTGGAAAATTATTTATTTATAATATCAAGCTTATAGATGGAAAATTATCCACTTCCATATTCCATGAGTGCTTCTTCATATAATTTCATATCAATGGCTTGGTGTAAATATTTCAGAATTTCCTGAAGAAATTTACAAGAAGTCTGTTTAGATTTGTTGTGTCTGTGCTGTTGCTAATGTTAAAGATTCACCCTAAAATGGTTTTATTTCACCTGGAACGGTGGATACTGTGGAGCTCCGCCCACTGTTGTTGTTGTTTTTTAATTTAAGGTAAGAACTAATTTTTTTTTTTTTTTTTTTTTTGGAGCCTTATGTAAAAGACACATACTAAATATGCAAACGTGTACTCTTCATGGTAGTCAAGAATAATCCAGGTACCATTTCCAAACTGAGAGAGCCTTATTCTCATGCGCAATAGTTAAGATATTAATCGTGAAAAATTATTTTCTGTCTTGAATCTTCCTAATATTCCCACT
>CM045728.1:89192349-89282349 GCA_024760905.1 Plotosus lineatus | reverse complement strand
CAAAAAGCAGAGACGAGATCCTATGGCCACCAAACCAGAACGTCTCAACGCCTCAACTGCACCTAGAAATTCTGTCCATAAAAATTGTGAACAGAATTGGTAATAAAGGACAGCCTTGGCAGACTCCAACTCTCACCGAAAACTAATTCAACCTGTTGTTACCAATATGGATCAAACTCTGGCTCCGGCGATACAGCGACTGAATGGCCCGTAGCAATGGGTCCGGAACGCCGTTCTCCTGGAGCACACCCCACAAGACTGTTTGAGGGACACAGTCGAAAGCCTTCTCCAAATCAACAAAACACATGTGGACAGATTGGGCAAACTCCCATGCCCCCTCCAAAATCCTGTTGAGTGTATAGAGTTGGTCAAGAGTGCTACGGCTAGGACGAAAACCACATTGTTCCTCCTGAATCCGAGGTTCGACTATCGGTCGGATCCTCTTCTCTAGTACCCCTGCATAGACTTTCCCAGGTAGGCTGAGGAGTGTGATTCCCTGATAATTGGAACACACCCTCCGACCCCCCTTCTTAAAAATCGGGACCACCACCCCGGTTTGCCGATCCAGAGGTACAGCCCCAGATGACCACGCGATGTTGCAGAGCCGTGTCAACCAAGACAGTCCTACAGCACCCCGAGATATTCTGGGCAGATCTCGTCCAACCGCGGAGCTCAACCATCGAGGAGCTTTTTGACAACCTCAGTGACCCCCACCGAAGACGGAGGGAAGCTACCCTTTCATCAACCGGGGAGAACTACAACATTTGGGCCCCGAGACGGGGGGGCAACAAGAATGCCCACACCGGCTTGCCGCCCCTCCCCATGAGCAACTCCAGAAAGGAATAAGGTCCAGCCTCTCTCGAGATGGGTGGTTCCAGAGCCCAAGCTATGTGTTGAGGTGAGCCCAACTATATCTAGTTGGTATCTCTCCACCAGATCAGGCTCCTTCCCCACCAGAGAGGTGACATTCCATGTCCCGAGGGTCAGAGTGAGTAGCCGAGGATCAGTCCGACAGAACCCATGCCTTCGTTTGCCACCCAACTCACATTGCACCCGACCCCTAAAACTCCTCCTACGGGTGGTGGGTCCATGGGAGGGCGGACCCATGTCTCCTTTTCGGGCTAGGCCCGGCTTCGAGCCCCTCCCCCGAGCCTGGCTGCAGGGGGGACCCTGGTGACCCGCGTCCGGGCAAGGGAGATTGCTTCCTTGTATGTCTCTCAGTCATAAGGGTCTTCTGAATTGCACTTTGTCTGGACCTTCACCCAGGACCTGTTTGCCTTGGGTGACCCTACCAGGGGCATTATGCCCTCGACAACATAGCTCCTAGGATCATTTGGTCACGCAAACCCCTCCACCATGATAAGATGGCGATTCAGGGAGGGGGGAAATGATCTGAAAATAAAAATACGTACTATGATTAATTTTGTTGTATAAACAATATGGGCTGGTGAAGTACATTGTGAAACATAAGTTCTCTAAACATCAATTGATGCTACAACAAAGAGTATGTAAAAGGCGTCAGTGTATTTCTGCCCTGCAATGGCCTCGTGATCTGTTCAGGGTGTCCTCTGCCTTCACCCCGAGTTGGCCGAGATAGGTGTCAACCTCCTCGCAAGCCTAATTAGGATTAAGTGGGTCTATACTGGGATGTTGGATATTATCTATTCAAAACCTTTTCTAGTTTTTGACTGGTGGATAAAGTGACAATGTGTTGCAGTAGTTAGCACATCTGCCTCACACCAAGAGTGTCCAGGGTTAGAGTCCTGGGCTCAGCAAGAGTGTTTCATTTACATTTCATATAGGGCGCTGGATCGCTGATCCAAAGGTTGGGGGTTCGAGTCCCACTATCCACAGGGTTGTCACTGTCCCCCCCAGTGCGGCTAACTGAGTTATCAAAGGCGGGCCATGTCTGTCACTGTCTATGGTGAGAGGCATGTAAAAGAACCATTGCTGACTTTCGTAAAGAGTATCTGCAAAGTCGTCAGCGTGTTTCTGTCCCTTGCTAAAGGGTTGTGACAGGAAGGGCATCCGACGTAAAAACCTCTGCCAAATCAAACGTGCGAATCAAGATGATTCGCTGTGGCGACTCCTGAGTAAAAGGGAAAAAGCCGAAAAGGAAGACAGACTCACATTTACAGAATTTGGCAGACAGCCTTATCCGGAGAGACTTACATAAGTGTTGTGAAGTCACTATTAGTAAATCTATTTTGATACTGGTTCATTAAGTTACAGGCTAAGTATATCAGCAGTCAAAACTCAGTGGGCTGTGGTTTATGTTTAAACAACAACATTGTGGAATCCAAATACAAAAAAGACAAAAAAATGTATGGACTCCCGGTCAGGTTAGAATTGGCTGAGATAGGCTCCAGCGTTCTAGCAAATATAGTAAGATCAAATGGTTCAGAAAATAGATGAATCAATGAAAGAATGATTAGTGTAAAGCCATCAAATAACTCTTCATATTCTTCTATTGACTGGCTTATTCCATTATTGACAACTATTGTTGACTAAGTTGAACATTTATTGAACGATTGACATCGTCACTCACCATTGTTTCTCCTCCCACTAGTGTCATAAAACAATTATAGAAATTGGCTTTCGTGTGATATAGAGAAGTAGCATGATGGCATAGTGGTTGGCACGTCTACCTCACAGCAAAACGTTTCTGGGTTTTATTCTCGAACACAAGTGTTTCTGTGTGGAGTTTACAAATTTTCCCTGGGCTTGCATGGGTTTCCTCCAAGGACTCCACAGTCCAAAGATACTGGACCCCGAGGTCCCCATAGGTGGACAAAATAATGGAAACACCTAACATTTTGGCATCATAATCTTTGAACATAATTTAAACAATCAAAACTTGGCATATGTTTTTTTTTTTTTTGATAATAATTTTGTTATTTGATATGCTGATGCAAAATAAATGTTTTTTTCTCCTTTTTCAGATATTGAAAACATTAATCATACCCCATAATGGCAGACCTCTCAGATTTTAAAAGAGGCCAACTTGTTGGTGCTCGTATGGTCGGCGCTAGTGTAACAAAAACTGCCCAAATGTTCGGTGTTTCAAGAGCTACTGTCTCAAAAGTAATGACTGCCTTTGAAAGAGAGGGAAAAACGTCCTCAGCAAAGCACAAGTCCGCCATCGTCTAGAAAAGAGTTGGAGGGGATTCTAACTGAAGAATGGCTTACAATTCCTTTGGAAACAATTCCCAAGTTGTATGAATCAATACACATGCCAAGTTTTGATTGTTTAAATTATATTCAAAGATTATGATGCCAAAATGTTAAGTGTTTCCATTATTTAGTCCACCCCCTGTATACACATTATGCTGATTGGCTGATCCAAATTACCCCGAGGTTAAGTGTGAGTGTGAATGGTTGTTTGTGTTGTCCCTGCTATGAACCAGCAAGTTGTTCAGGGTGTATTCTTTCTTTGCCCCATGTTGGCAGAGATTGGCACCAGCCTCCTTGCAACTTTAATAGCATTAAACGCTTTGGAAAATGAATGAGTGACTGAGTGAGTGAGATATGGAGAATTATTTAGTCTCGGAGAGAGTAAATTACCCCGGTCAAAGGCCTCAGTGAGAGAAACCCTCAATTAAATAATTCTCCGTATCATACTTCGCCTCATTCAGTAATGGCTTATTGGCCACCTCAAAAATCTGGGATAACATTTGAAACAAAATGGTGGACAAAAACTCACAATGTGTTATGGGCACTGATTTAGAAAGTCGACATACTTAACAAACTGCCACTTTCCTTTTTTAAAATTTGAGTTTTAAAAAATGCAATAATAGAGCACGTGTAACAAATATTATACAAAATCTCATTGTTGTTTAGTATAGACTAAAACAGTTATTCACCTCAAGTTCAGAGGATACCTCAACCTGACATCTCTGGAACTATTTAGCAATAATTTCTGAATTTGGTATGATAATGACACCCCACTTTTTGGATATAATTTCATCAAACATGTTATCAAGTTCGTTTTCTGTAACCGCTTAATCCTAATTAGGGTCACAGGGAGGCTGGTGCCCATCCCAGCTGACTCCGGGCGAGGGCAGAGTACACCCTGGACAGCTCGCCAGGCCATCACAGGGCAGAAACACGCTGACAGCTTTGCACCTACTCATGTCGAAAGTCAGCAATGGTTCTTTTACTCCTCTCACCATAGACATTGAGAGACATGGCCGGCCTTTGATAACCCAGTTAGCAGCACTGAGGGGGACAGTGACAACCTTGTCGAAAGTGGGACTCGAACCCCCAACCTTAGAATCAGCAATCCACTAGGCCACTACTACCCTCATGTTATCAAGATGAGGTGAAAATTTTAGTAACAATGTCCTCATAGCTAGTTTCAGCCATACCAATATGTCTACATGCACAATGTACACTATAGCTCTTCTTCCCATCTATCAGTGAAAAGGGAGCACCATGGGGCATATTTTATTTGATACTGACATGGTAGTGTCAGCACCACACACACACACACACACACACACACACACACACACACACACACACACAGAAATGTCTTACAGTTGTGTTTGAAATGAAACACCACATGAGTAAAATCTGCTTAGCAGTGGTACATCTACACACAATGAGGAGGATAGACAGGGATGACAGATGGGTTACAGTCAATAATTGCCTACAAATTGTGTGTAAATGTAAGCGTGTGAGTGTAAGTGTGCACTGTATGAGAACTTATACAGCACAATAAACACAGAGTTTGCATTAGATCCCACACATATTCTATCACATGCTATCAGATGCTACTCAGTTTCCTCTGTGATCAATGAAGTATTCTGATTCTCATGAGCCTGATCTGATGCAGTAAGAAGATTGGAGTACCAAAACACAGAGGAAAGGAGATGAGAGTACGTGTGTTTCATTAGATTCAAAAAGGGACTCTGATACACATTTGCATTTCCAGTATCTGGTAGACACTCTTATGCAGAGGAAGTTATGTTTATCAATTTTTATGCTGTTGAGCAATTTAAGGTTATAGGCCTTACTCAAAGTCCCAACAGTGACAGTATGGTGGTACTGGCAATTGAACATCTGACCCTTGGATCACTAACCTGGAGCCTTAACCACTGAGACACCATTGTGTCGTTTTGCCATCAAACAGCTGCAGGGACCCTTCTTGCTATCCTATTACTCTATGTGCACTGCTTTGAATAATTTACCTATTTGAATATTTTCCATAATAGAATATTAAACAAGGACGGGAGAGCAAGAAATTACTTACCTTCCTATTTCCCAGCAGCTCTGACTGCTGCTTCTTCACATTCGCAGATATGAGCAAGCTAGTGGTTGTGCGCTGAATTTCTATTGGCTATCCTTGGGATCGGTACAAGCCCCACTATCAACGGTTGTCACTGCTGCCTGCTGGATTATCAAAGGATCGCCATGTCTGAGAGGCATGTAAAAGACTTTCGCCAAGAGTAGGCTGTATAGCTGTCAGCGTGTTTCTGCCCTGCGATGGCCTGACGAGCTGTCTAGGGTGTACTCTGCCCTCACACAGAGTCGGATGAGATGTGTGCCAGATTAAGTAGAAAATGAATGAATGAATGAATGAATCATATGCTGACTGTTGCAGAGGTGGTTCAGTGGTTAAGTTTTATCTTACTGCCCTGGACACCATGCACTGTCACTGTTGGGCCCTTGAGTGAAGCTCTTAATGCTCTCTTGTATAAAAAATGATAAATGCAAGTCACTCTGGATAAGGGAGTCTGCCAAATGCCATAAGTATAAATGTACTCTCTAACAGAGAAGATCTTTAATCACCAATACCATATTCGACGTAATAAGCGCTCTGCTCCAATACACCCCCCCCCCACCCCCACCCCCCCGTGTTTTTTATCTTATGCCTAATAATCGCCCATATGTACTGGAAGCAAAATGGTAGCTGAAACTTAAATGAGGTGTTCACTGCCTATAAAAGTGAGTTTACACGGTATTTCAACACCCTCTGACACTGGGAAATGTCTATAATGTTCATCAGTAACAACACAGTAAAGCAACGCCATGCTTTAAAAAAACGGAAAATATTTTGCTGTGGTCTCTTGGTAAATGTCCAACAAGATGAACCATTAGAAACTGCTACAGCAAAACTATGGGATGCTCTGAATGAATGGAGTGTTGAGCCAGATATGAACCTATCAGAAAGTGACGACAAGTATTTTTCACACATTCTCACTAACTTCATAAATTTAAACACTTCTTGGTCATGTGCTTTTCAACCTGCCATGTGCTAAAGTTGACCTTTGTGTTGATTGGTTCAACGTGCCATGAGCTAAGTTGACATTCATGTTGATTGGCTCGATTTTACATCAGGGAAAATTAAAGTTTTTTTTTTTTTTATGCTGTTTTCTGTTTATTTTCAGCTTTCATGTAAGTAATTTGGTTGATACCAAAAAATGAGTAACACAAATACCAGTAAAACTCTTTTATTGTTCTGTTATTATTCATGTTTTCCACCTCTAAGGTAATAAGCACTTACTTTTCCACTCTGCTGGTAACCATTTTAATAAGCACCCACCTACTCTAATTTTTTTAACACGTCGATAGGTAATTTTATTTTAGTGCCTCAGGATTAAGCTGCATTATCAGGCTACATATCTTATTTTATTTCTGGAAACTTGCTACACTGAGCTGAATGAACTCCATACACAACAAACACAGTGTCTGTACACAGCAATCCCATAGGGATTTTGTGTGTGTGTGTGTGTGTGTGTGTGTGTGTGTGTGTGTGTGTGTGTGTGTGTGTGTGTGTGTGTGTGTGTGTGTGTGTGTGCGTGCGCGTGTGTGTTACCCAGGCAAACACCAGGCATGTATGACTGCTGGTTGACATAAATGCTGAAATACAGAAGTCATGGGTCACTATCCTGTGTTAACATTACTGGGTCACTATTAAAAAAGATTACTACATCCATGTTACAGCTTCTGACAGAGATGTGTGAAAGACTGTGCACATTCCATACACTGTTCTACAAGAATTCTTTACCAGCGGGAATAAAGTTAGGAAAAATATATGAGTGTCGAGTGGTAGTTCACTGAAAGTTCAAAGCATATTTTCTTTCAAAAGAACCCTTTTACCTGCGAACTTTGTCCCACAACGAGGTTCAGTGGCCTCTTGTGCCGATAAGCCACTGTGAGTCAATATAAGACTCAGAGATTTTAGTTTTACTCAAAACAACTGCCTCCTTTTATGAGGAAAACTGCTGATGAATATTTCTCTAACATATGTTCAGAATGTTTTTCTTTACCTGCCATATTATGCAATAGGTGGAATTGATCACAAAATTGAAAAAAATGATCATTACTGTATTTCGAAGCTGTCTATAAGTGGAGTTCCCTATGAGAATTTTGTAGGCTGTGGTTTTATTCCATTCATAATTAATTAATTTTTGGATGTTTTAAAAGTTTAAACATTTAAATTTGCTGTTGTCTGAATGTTGTTTGTTCAGTTCAGTTCATTTTCTGTAACCGTTAATCCTAATTATGGTTGCGGGGAGGCTGGCACCCATACCAGCCAACTCCAGGTGAGGTGACATGACTGGCCTTAGCTGCACGGGGGGGGGGGGGGGGGGATATGGTCTTTCAAGTGCAAACTTTATTCAAGAGATGCATACAAAGAACAAATACAAATCCTAATGAATTCTGTCTTCCTTTCGGCTTTTTCCCCTTTACTCGGGAGTCGCCACAGCGAATCACCTGATTCGCACGTTTGATTTGGCAGAGGTTTTTACATCGGATGCCCTTCCTGTCACAACCCTTTTAGCAAGGGACAGAAACACGCTGACGACTTTGCAGCCTACTCTTTACGAAAGTCAGCAATGGTTCTTTTACATGCCTCTCACCATAGACAGTGAGACATGGCCCGCCTTTGATAACCCAGTTAGTCGCACTGAGGGACAAATCCTAATGGATATTAATATAAAAATAAGTGTACACTCTTCTGCTAAAAGATAATAAATATCTGTAATTGTTCTGTAATTTGTGGATTCAGGTTTTCATTCATTTTACAACTCTTTGCTTAACTGAGTATGCATTAGATTGTGCCGATCTGAGCGGATAGTTAATTCATCTCTGTATATGAGATTGCACCCATGCTAGGAGGCTTACACTTCTGATCAACCATATTTGCCTAGGGTTACAAAAGTCCGCAAAACAGTGTAAACAGAGACGACGTCTTAACACATGGGTAACACGCTATATAACTGATATATATAACTGATATATATATATATATAGACACACACACTCAGTCTGTAGTTTGTAGTTTGTAAATAATGAATGCAGCATCATTGCATCATTACGTCAGTGTACTACGTAGGTATGTCTAAACTCAAAATTTGACTTTTTTTTTCAAAAGAATTTTTGTAAAATCGAAAAAAGGTAAAACGGATGAACGTAAGTCTGGGAGCGTCTGTATAGACAGTCGTCGACTTTGATCAACTTTACAACCGCGACCATCTATCACACTGCATGACCGCATTGGGCTCACATGCTGTGGTGTTTATGTGACAGGAAGCGTGTCCTATGTTTTGGCAATCAGCTGCTCTGTTGGTTGAAGTTTTTCCATATCTGTCCATTTGTGTTTGCTTGCCAGCTGTGCTTGGCTTCGTGGAAATGAGCCGATCAAAATGAGGAAAATTTACCTCTTTACTCAAAAACAACATTCGCAGTCTGTGGCTGTTGTTATAATCCAATAAAATTAGAATTTGAAGGTATCAGACCCGCCCACACACTGCAGGACAGAAAGGATTGGCTCTCTGCTGCGCACCACAGTGACGTGGAATTGAAAATAGAAGTATAGATTTAAATGCGTGAGATTTATTCATGTTTCCGTTTTACTTGATGGCTTTTTTTTGTATTTTTATTTAAATGACAGTGAAATTATGTATTTGTTATTCTGTTAACAAAGGTCACCTGATTTATCTGAGAGCCAGATCCAGTCATCAAAACAGCCATATATATATATATATATATATATATATATATATATATATATATATATATATGGCTCTCAGAGGATTGGATTTTAAAATATGTGTCAGACAGAGTGATGAGTCTCAAGTTAGAACTTGAAGGTGTGATGGTCAATGTTGTTAGTGCTTATGCCCCACAGACAGGATGTGAGCGAGAAGAGAAGGGGAGATTCTGGAGGGAGTTAGATGAAGTGATGCAGAGTACCCCCAAAGGTGAAAGAGTGGTCATTGGGGCAGACTTCAATGGACATGTTGGTGCAGGAAACAGAGGGGACGAGGAAGTGATGGGTAGGTTTGGTATCCAGGACAGGAACGCAGAAGGACAGATGTTGGTAGATTTTTCAAAAAGGATGGAAATGGCTGTGGTGAATACTTTCTTCCAGAAGAGAGAGGAGCATAGGGTGACTTATAAAAGTGGAGGTAGGAGCATACAGGTAGACTACATCTTGTGCAGGCGATGTAATTTAAAGGAAGTCAGTGACTGCAAAGTAGTAGCGGGTGAGAGTGTACCCAAACAGCATAGGATGGTGGTATGCAGGATGACGCTGATGGTGAGGAAGGTGAAGAAGGCAAAGGCAGAGCAGAAGACAAAGTGGTGGAAGCTGAAAAAGGAAGAGTGTCTGGTTGTCTTCAAGGAGGAGTTGAAACAGGCTTTGAGTGGTCAGGAAGTGCTTCCAGATGACTGGACAACTACAGCTAATGTGATCAGGGAGACAGGTAGGAGAATACTTGATGTGTCATCTGGGAGGAAAGTAGATAAGGAGACTTGGTGGTGGAATGAGGAAGTGCAGGAGTGTGTACAAAGGAAGAGGTTAGCTAAGAAGAAGTGGGACATTGAGAAAACCGAAGAGAGTAAACAGGAGTACAGGGAGACACAGCGTAAGGCGAAGGTAGCAGTGTCAATGGACAAACAGAGCGCGTATGATGACTTGTATGCTCGGTTGGAAAGTAAAGAGGGAGAAAATGATTTATACCGGTTGGCACAGCAGAGAAATAGAGATGGGAAGGACGTGCAGCAAGTTAGATTGATAAAGGACAGAGAGGGAAATGTACTGACTGATGACAGAAGTGTGCTGGGAATATGGAAAGAGTACTTTGAAGAGCTGATGAATGAGGAAAATGAGAGAGAAAAAAGAGTAGAAGAGGTGACTGTTGAGGACCAGGAAGTAGCAGAGATTAGTAAGGGTGAAGTGAGGAGGGCATTGAAGAGGATGAAGAATGGAAAGGCAGTTGGTCCTGATGACATACCGGTGGAGGTATGGAAGTGTCTAGGAGAGGTAGCAGTAGATTTTCTGACAAGAATATTTAACAAGGTCTTAGAGAGTGAGAGGATGCCAGAGGAATGGAGGAGAAGTGTGCTGGTGCCCATTTTTAAGAACAAGGGAGACGTGCAGAGTTGTGGCAACTACAGAGGGATAAAGTTGATGAGCCATACGATGAAGTTATGGGAAAGAATACTGGAAGCTAGACTAAGGGCAGAGGTCAGCATTTGTGAACAACAGTTTGGTTTCATGCCAAGAAAGAGCACCACAGATGCAGTGTTTGCCTTGAGGATGTTAATAGAGAAGTACAGAGAAGGTCAGAGGGAGCTGCATTGTGCCTTTGTGGATCTGGAGAAAGCATATGACAGGGTGCCGAGAGAACTGTGGTATTGCATGAGGACGTCTGGAGTGGCAGAGAAGTATGTTAGAGTGGTGCAGGACATGTATGAGAGATGTAAGACAGTGGTGAGGTGTGCTGTCGGTGTGACAGAAGAGTTCAAGGTGGAGGTCGGACTGCATCAAGGGTCAGCTCTCAGCCCCTTCTTGTTTGCTATGGTGATGGACAGGCTGACAGCCGAGGTTAGACAAGATTACCCATGGAATATGATGTTTGCAGATGACATTGTGATCTGTAGTGAGAGCAGAGAACAAGTGCAGGAAAATCTAGAGAGGTGGAAGTATGCCCTGGAAAGGAGGGGAATGAAGATTAGCCTCAGTAAGACAGAATACATGTGCATGAATGACAAGGACCCAAGAGGAATGGTGAGATTACAGGGAGCAGAGATAAGAAAGGTGGAGGATTTTAAGTACTTAGGCTCAACAATCCAGAGCAATGGAGAGTGTGGAAAAGAGGTGAAGAAGCGTGTGCAGGCAGGTTGGAATGGTTGGAGAAAAGTGTCCGGTGTGATGTGTGATAGGAGGGTATCGGCAAGAATGAAAGGAAAAGTGTACAAGACGGTGTTGAGGCCAACGATGTTGTATGGTTTAGAAACAGTGGCCCTGGGGAAAAGACAGGAGGCAGAGCTGGAAGTAGCAGAGATGAAAATGTTGAGGTTCTCTTTGGGAGTAACGAGGATGGATAGGATTAGGAATGAGCACATCAGAGGGACAGCACATGTAAGATGTTTTGGTCAGAGAGGCTAGATTGAGATGGTTTGGACATGTACAGAGGTGGGATAGTGAGTATATTGGTAATAGGATGCTGAGGCTGGAACTACCAGGCAGAAGGCCTAGAGGAAGACCAAAGAGACGATTCATGGATGTGGTGAAGGAGGACACGAAGGTCGTTGGTGTAAGAGAAGAAGATGCAAAGGATAGGGTGAGATGGAGGCAGATGATTCGCTGTGGCGACCCCATAAGGGAAAAGCCGAAAGGTTCCCCACCCCTGATCTTATTACACCATTTACAAAGTAGAAAGTACAAAGTTTTTCGTAACGTAATTGTTGAAATATATGGAATCGGAAACGTTGGACAATCGGGTACTTCGGTACAGTGTTCCCCCTATTAGTCCGTTAAACCGAGGCATGAGTGTATTCGGATGGAAAGTCGACATACGCCAGATCACCTTCCGACCGGTCGGTCAGAACCAAAAGTGGTCTCAAGTTGACAACTGTCTGTATCTGAGGCTGGTGTCTCCTTAAAGGGAGCATCAACCTCAGATCTGGAGGAAATATTCTCTCAATCACCTACCAAACTAAAATTTACACGCACATCTAAGGAGGTTTGAAACAGCCAATGAGACTGATGTGCATGTCTTTGGATTGTGGGAGGAAACCAAAGTGCCCCGAGGAAACCCACACAAGCACAGTGAGAACATGCAAACACATAGAAATGCCCTTATTGATCTCATTAGGAAATAGATTATTAAATAAATAAATATCCCCTGGGTTTCCTGACTATGGTCTGGAGTGAAAGAAAGGAAGAGTAATGCCGAGTTTTCTTTTCACTGCCTTTCATTTGCTGATTTTGTGCTAATTCTCATCACCTGCCTCATTACTTTAATTATCTAGTTAATGAGTTCATATTCCAAGTTATCATTTGTGTTCTTTGTCATTTTGATTGATAAAGGTTTGTTTACTTATCTGAGTTATATTGTGTGTTTTTATTATTCTGCAAGAGTCTGAGTTGTGGTGTATAAGCCTCTTTTTTTCGTTTCATTATTAATTAAAAGATGGGAGTTTTTATTGCTCTCCATCCTCATGCAATTCAGTGGTTATATATACAGTAAATATATATATATCTTCTTCTTCTTTTCCTTTCGGCTTTTCCCTTCAGGGGTCGCCACAGTGAATCATCTGCCTCCATCTCATCCTATCCTTTGCATCTTCTCTTATACCAGCTTCTCTCTCTGCCTACGGACACGCCTCCCGCTTCTCCTTCTTTGACATGTTCGACCAACAGTAGTCCAATTTCCACCAGCACCCTGTTGGTTGACAGCACTGATGGCGGTCGTTGTTAACCCGGGCCTCGACCGATCCGGTATGACATTCTTTGTAGTGACTCACTTATTTTATTTGGCATTTGTTTTACGCCATGCAACCCTCTGCATTTATCCGGGCTTGGGACCGGCGTGAGGGAGAGACACTGGTTTGTGCCCAACACGGCTGCATTTTTATATATATATATATATATATCTTGATAATGTGATGATTATGGAGAGAGAGAGAGAGAGAGTGTGAGAGAGAGAGTGTGAGAGAGAGAGAGAGAGAGAGTGAGAGAGAGAGAGTGAGAGAGAGAGAGAGAGAGAGAGAGAGAGAGAGAGAGAGAAGGAATAGCGCTTTAGTTTTTAGTTTAGTTTTTTTAAGTTGTTTTAATTCAGTAAATGGTCAAGCAGAGAATGTGCTTTGAATTCATGTCTTGTAGGCGTGGCCCGCAGCATGCGCGTGCAAGAGAGAGAGACAGAGAGAGAGAGAGAGAAAAGTAATAACGCTTTAGTTTTTAGTTTATTAAGTTGTTTAATTCAGTAAATGTTTAATAAATGTGGCCGCATTTGGTCTTATCTGGAATTCCGATCCCTCAAGGAATCAAATTAAAGTTGAGTTTGTCAAGCAGGGAATGCGCTTTGAATTCCATGTCTTGTGGACGTGGCCCGCAGCACTCAAGCAAGAGAGAGATAGAAAGTGAGAGAAAAAGAGAGAGAGAGAGAGAGAGAGAGAGAGAGAGAGAGGTGTGTGTTAATAAAAAATGTTTAATAATGGTTTAATTAATAAATATAATAAAATAATTTAATATGTTAATAAAATGTTTAAATTGTTTAATAAATAATTTTCTTTTCCTTTTAACACATATTTCATACAAAATTGGTGTTCCTTTATGATTTTTAAAGAGTTTATGGGGTTTATCCAGTCCAAAGAGCCTTGGAACTGATTAGGCGTTTAACATGTAAGATGCCACCCCTACTTACGAAATCCCCGCTATACGAAAAGGGCTCAGGAACACGCTAATTTAGTAAGTTGGGGGCCGACTGTATGTGTATATATATACTCACACACACACACACACACACACACACACACACACACACACACACACACACACACTCCCCCACTTATGAACATTTGTTTTACGAATATCTAGAGATAGGAACACCCAGTCTGAGGTCCAGAGTGAAAGTGAAAGTGAAATGAAATTGAACAACAAATAGTAATAGAAATGTAATAAAATGTATAGAAAGATATACAGTATCTTTAAATATAAGTATGAAATATGATTAAACATTACCCTGAGGTACACTTAATACTAGGCTCAAGCAGAGGGGCATAGCTTACACCGGATGTCCGGGAAGAGAAGCAGAAGATACATTTCTGAACTCCTGCGAAAAGTTTCAAAGAAGAAACAAATTGACTTCAGCATTACAATAAACTGGATAAGAGTGAAACTCTCTGTAAATCTGATCGCATCCGCTGTGCTGTGCTTTAGAAGAACCAGGAGTTTGAACACGGGACATAACGATCTTGATAATGTGAAGAGTGAGAGAGAGAGAGAGAGAGAGAGAGAGTGTGTGAGAGAGAGAGAGAGAGAGAGAGAGAGAGAGAGAGCGAGAGAGAGAGGTTAAAAGTTTTCTAAGTGTTTAATTTCATGTCTCTGACTAGTATGAACTTTCCACCTGTGAGCCGGTCTCAAAGGTCAGCACGTCTTGCACTGTTCCAGCGACGCGCAGCCTGAAGCACACCCGCGGCTGTCATGCACCTCCAGATCCTACCAGATAACTACATTATCTGGGACCGGGGACCGGTGGGTTAAATGGCGATGCTGAGTGGTTTTGATGTGCAGAATAATGTTTACTGCGGTGTCATTAACAATGGTTTGTGATGGTCATTTAACACCATAAAGGCTTTAGACGTGCGGACGTGGGGCTGAATGAGGCACAAACCATGAATCATATGGGGAAATGATTCACAAATAATCCACCAATCAAACAGAATTATCTAGGAAGCATTACACACACTTCGGGTAAATAAATAAATAAATCAGATTATCTTCATGTCGAAGAATGATTATAGTTCTCCAGTGCTCCTTCCAAGGGCAATCGGAAGCTGATCAGTTCAATTGTCCAGTGTCGCATGTGTGTGTGTTGTGTGTGTGTGTGTGTGTGTGTGTGTGTGTGTGTGTGTGTGTGTGTGTGTGTGTATGCACGTGTGCGCGCGCGTGTGAGAGAGAGAGAGATAGAGAGAGAGAGAGAAAGAGAGAGAGAGGGAGAGGATATGCTTTCAATTAGACTGAGCTCAAGAGCATAATTCCACCAAGCTGTCAGTTATGTAATGAGAGAGAGAGAGAGAGAGAGAGAGAGAGAGAGAGAGAGAGAGATTGTATACAGTACAAACTCCTATAGGTTACTTATACAAGGTTTAAAGATATGTTCCCCTCTAAAGAATGCCCTGTAACAGCTTACGAACAAATTCATCTAACGAAAGCTGGGGAGCGTCTATATACAGTATACATAGCAGGGCTTTTCACTTACTTTCTGTGGCACCCCCTCTAGGAATAAAAAACATTCCACACCTCCACCACCGCCCCCATAGGTGACTATAAATAGTATTATTTGTCTATAAAATTGTTATTAGTACACCTCTGCATAACATTGCATCTTTATTAACATTAAAAACTTAATATTGTTTTTTAATCTGTAACAGAAAAAATGTAAAGTGCTCCAATGTGCCTGAAATAAAAAATATCCTTATTTAAACTCATTTAACTTATTTATGTCTTAATATCTCCATCTCTCTCCAACTTTCTTTTAGTTCCTGTTAAAAAATTTTCCGTTGTTTTTTGAGGAATTGTTTACTGCACTTTGTATCGTTTGCTTGTGCAAAAACCGCTACACCAGAGGTCGGGAACCTTTTTCACTAAGAGAGCCAAAAAAAAAGACATATTTTAAAATGTAATCCTCTGAAAGCCATATATATATATATATATATATATATATATATATATATATATATATATATATATATAAACAAAAATAAAAGGACAGGACAAAGACGAAGAGGTAATCTATAATCACCTGAAGAGAGAGGATGGTTTCACCACCCCTCGAAACAGATCTGTAGTGATAAATGGAGTTTCAATAGAAAGTCTTTGTCCTGTCCTTTTATTTTTGTTATTTGCTCTACCAAAAAGTATTGAGCACTCTCCTACGGAAGGATCTACTCAGAAAATCCCCTCTCTCTCTCTCTCTCTATATATATATATATATATATATATATCTTCTTGCAAATGAGATGATCAAAAACGAGGGAAATTTACCTCTTTACTCAAAAAAACTCGCGCAGTCTGCGGCTGTAGTTATAATCCAATAAAATTAGAGTTTTAAGGTATCCGACCCACCCACACACTGGGGTACAGAAAGGATTGGCTCTCTGCTGCGCACCACAGTGACATGGCATTGAAAATAGATGTATAGATTTAAATGTGTGAGATTTATTCATCTGTTTTTGATTTATTTGATGGCTTTTTTGTATTTTTATTTAAATGACACTGAAAGTATGTATTCATTATTCTGTTAAGTAAGGCTATCTGATTCATGTGAGAGCCAGATACAGTCATCAAAAGAGCCAAATCTGGCTCGTGAGCCGTAGGTTCCTGACCCCTGCGCTACACCATAGTGCGACAATGAGAGCGCCACTGCAAACTACTGGAGTGGAGGTGCAATTACACTTAATTCTCATACACGATTCCGGAAAAGCATGTTCCCCAGGGTCATACGCACTCTCCTCGGCATCACACAGTGATCTCCTGGCATCATATTGCGCACTGATATGTGTGTGTGTGTATATATATATATATATATATATATATATATATATATATATATATATATATATAAAACAGATAATCCGCATCAAAAATTTCAATATATAAGGATATGAAGCGTAATAAAGTTTATCCTTTTGGTATCATTTGTTAAACATGCCACAGAACATAAAATCTCATGCACAAACATTCTAAACATTAACTTAGGTACTGTACTGGAATAATAATTGAAAAAGACTTTAATACTAGTGCTTTACAACAGTATATGCTGCATAATGTTTAGATTTTATCATCAATAAATATAACAGTAAAAATTGAAATGTTTTTCTTAATCATTACTATATTTTATTACATTAATACTGTATTAATGAGTAAGACTGGCTATAGAATGTGTTTAAGAAGCATATTTTAGCGCATGTAATAGATACACAGTATTTTACTTCTGGTTGCTCATTCAGGCATGTAATATGATACATGGGGTTTTACTTCCGGGTACAGAACTTGCGGATTATCTTCATTCGTGGGAGGGGCCGGAACCGAACCCCCGTGAATATCGAGGGCATACTGTATAGTAAATAAAATGCTTCAAGATGGGGTACTATAGGAAAATCTTACAACTGCAAATATGACTATTTTGATTAAGCAGCACATCCCATAAGCCGCTTAATCCTATTAGGGGCAAGGGGAGACTGGTGCTAAAACTCATCTCAGCTGACATTGTACAAAGGTGGAGCTCACCAGACCAGCGCAAGGCAAAACACAAACAAATCACAGGCTCAGCAAGGGCATTTCAGTGTGGAGTTCAAATTTCCCCTCAGTGTGAGTGTGAATAGCTGTATGTGTCTTGGCAATGTGATGGATAGTCAAGTTGTTAGCAGTGTACTCCGCCTTCACTTAGAGTTGTCTGAAATGGGCTCCAGTATGATAGAGTGATTTCTAAAATGAATATATAAGTACCCCCAGTGCAGCTAACAGGGTTATGAAAGGTAGATCATGTCTCTTACTGTCTATGGTGTGAGGCATGTCAAATAACTATTGCTGACTTTCGTCAAGAGTAGGCTGCATAGCCATCAGCATGTTTCTGCTCTGTGACAGCCTGGCGAGTTGTCCAGGGTGTACTCTGCCCTCGCCCGGAGTCTGCTGTGATGGGCGCCAGCCTCCCCTTGACCCTAATTAGGATTAAGCAGTTACAGAAAATGAATGAATGAACACATAAGTAAAGAATGATATTACAGTATAGTTAATCCGGGTTTCTTTCATTTGAAATGCTGCCGCACCAATTCTAGTTCTGAATAAGCAAAAGGAAACATTGTTCACTTCCACTGTGGCGCTCAGCTCTAGAGATTAATTTTAATCAAGATTAATGTCATCTAGAACCTCGAGTTCCTCAGCAGCCCATCAGTGTTAACTTCCAGAACATAATCTTTTAAACCATGGTTCAATCTAGACACACATATGTCAGTTTGTCATGCTTTTGGGAGCATGAAACCAGATGTTACTTTCA
Organism: Plotosus lineatus; assembly: GCA_024760905.1. Classification (NCBI taxonomy): domain Eukaryota; kingdom Metazoa; phylum Chordata; class Actinopteri; order Siluriformes; family Plotosidae; genus Plotosus; species Plotosus lineatus. Next base: position 89,264,332 of record CM045728.1, on the reverse strand, counting down.
ATAGACCTTTTCTACTGATGATTGCTGCGAGGAGCCCTCCATATATTTTCTCCATATATGTGCCAAAGAGCATCTGATTCGAATTATTCAGAGGGAACTGGTACTGTGATATACGGGATGTCTTACACAATCTGACTAAAGCAAATATTGCACAAGAGATTTCTTTCCAAGCCTGAGGTTGTTGTTTATATTCGTTATTATGAGCTAGAGATTTGGTCGCGTGATCCAGCGGTAGCATAAAAATAAAACTCTGAACAAGCAACATTAGTTGTTTTATCATTGAACTTATAATAACTGCCACACGTGATAACTTTAATTTTAAATCTTAAGATGTAAATAGATTACACAATCGAATCTCTAATGATTAAAATCTGAAAACTATCCATCTGGGTACATGCTTTAGCAAACCAAATAGTCTGAGATAAAACTCGACAAGTAGCCCCAGATGTATGGACCAAAATTGGTGAGAACCAGTCAGCGGCAGCTGGAAAAACAGGTGGCAACTTGAAATGAGGGGAGTTGAGATAGTAAGGGTGGTAATTTAAATCATTACTTTTCTGAAGATAGAATATAGGACTGCTGGACACCAGTTTCTTTATCAGCTGGACAAACATACACGAATGAAACAAAGAAATATTTTAAAGATTATGGGACAAATATGCATATGGCAAATCATGCAAGAATATATGGATGATTAAATTTTTGCAGTGTAAGACAAAGTAGATGAAGTCAGTTTTGGAAGCAGCCAGGGTGGCCTTTAAAGAAAAGGCATGTCAAAGTTTCCCAGAGTAAACAGGAAGTGTACTTGGATCCAAAAAAGAACAGTCCAAGTCGAAAATATTCATCCAGAAATGGTGGCCAGCTATACGAACTGTCAGAACTCTCCAGGCATCTGGGTTCACTAAAGTAACTTGTCAAAAGCTCTGCTGAGACTCCAATGAAGAAACCAGTTAAAACTGTCCAGGAGTTAGTCTCTAATGTACTGACATGTCAAAACTCTCCTCTCATTGAGGTCCACTGTAGCAACAAGTCAAAACTGTTCAGGGTTCAGGATTCAATGGAATAACCTTTAAAAACTCACCTAGAGTCAGGGTTCAATGTAGTAATCTGTCAAACCTGTCTTGTGATTGAGGTTCATTGTAGTAAACGTAAAAAAAAGCTGATCAGTGGTCAAAAGGAAGTAATCATAAAAAAACTGGCCTGAGGTCCGGGTCCCTTTTAGTAAATTGTCAAACCTGCCTTGTCACTGAGGACCAAATTAGCAACCCTTCAAATCTGTCTTGTGTTTGAAGTCCAATCTTTTAACTTGTCATAACTGGTCACGGGTCAGAGTTAAACTTTTACAACTTGTCAAATCTCTCTAAGAGTCAGAGTCAACAGTAGTAATTTATAAAAACTGTTCTGTGCTTGATGTTCACTGCAGCAAGTTTTTAAGTGTACTTTGTCTAAAAGTGTCTCATATAATAACTTTTAAGAACTGGTCAGAGTCTATTGGAGGAAACTGTTGTGAGTTTCAGAGCTCATGAGCGAGAGAGAGAGAGAGAGAGAGAGAGAGAGAGAGAGAGAGAGAGAGAGAGAGAGATTATCTCTATGTATGCGCCAGTTATCACACATTAGTTTGTTTTACACATAACACCAGAGTGATCTAAAGAGCATTACACCTTTCCAGAGCATTTCAAGTACTGTAATAACATAATGTTGGGTTATGAAAACTGGAGTGCGTAGTTTGCTTCATGTTTTTACCCTTCCTTTGTAATGCTACAACATGGAAATACTGAAATGGACTTAAGTAGTAATATGTTTCAGGAAAACTACACCAGGCGGAATGGTAGCTCACCAAAAATCTGCCCCATCCAATGAGCAAAATTTTGATTTACAAGCTCTCCTTGAAATGGATTTTCTGGGCCGATTAGCCTCATATTTTTCTGTGTGTATTTCTCCGTGCTCCTAGAACGCCTTGTGCAGTGCTTCTCAATTATTTTCTGTGACTCTCCCTCTAGGAAGAAAAAAAAACATTTCACACCACCTCATTGCTCCGCACATGACTATAAATAGTGTTTACTGCACTTCATATCGTTTGCTCTGTGCTTTTTCTCTACACCATAATGCGACAATGAGGGCGCCACTGCTAACTACTGTAGCGGATGCGCAATTACACTTAACTCTAGCACAGTGTGTCAAAAAAGAATGTTCCCCAGGGTCATACGCACCACCTCTGGCATCACACCCAACTATTTGAGAAGCACTGGCCTTGGTGGGAACTAGGATGTCACTGGCATTCGTAGATTGCAGACACAAAATTCTCCTCCTTCTCAGTTACGCACCATCTCCTGTCTGCCCATGTGAAATCTTCACACAGTCAATGATAGGAAGGTTCGTTCACTTATTGTTTATTCTTGTTTTATTATTTATTATTAATTATTATTAATGTTAATGTATATGTTTTATTATTATGAAATACTTATTGTTTTTACTGTTTATCTTTAATATATTAGGTCAAATATATGTGTTTGTGGCAGGTTATATGAGTTTGGGGGTTGGAACAGATAAATTTTTTTTTTTTTTTTTGCTATTTCTTATGGAAATAATTGCTTCATCTTACGAGCTCTTTGGCTTATGAGCTTGCCCTCAGAATGGATTAAATTCGTAAGTCAAGGTACCACTGTGTTGGGTTGTGGGGAGGCAGGTACCAATCAACAGACTCTGAGCAAGGCCAGAGTACATTCTGGACAGCTCGTCCGACCATCACAGGGCACTGTGGTCATTGTTCAATTAATTTTTGTTTCACAAATAAATCAATAAATAAAACAGGAGGCAGAATGGTACTCCACCCTCCCCCAGAATTGGCTGAGATGGGCGCCAGCCTCCCTCGACCCTAATTAGGATTGAACAGATGAGAAAATGAATGAATGACATAAAACAAATGTTTAAAATTACTTTTTAAATTCATTTTCATGGCACACAGTATTACTACAAAATGTAAGAAAGTTTAACGGGGCTGAAAACATTAAAGCATCACAGTGAGAAAGACAGAATCCATTTTGAACTTTAAATGGGAAAGGCTAATCATTCTGTGCGATCAACATTTTTTATTTATTACTAGAACATTGAGATCCTATTAACCAAGGTTATTTATTTATATTCCTGTAGCACTAACATTAAAAACTGATTTTGAAAGCAATATATTCATATTTTTAGCTGAAGAAGTAATTTAAACCATATCCCAATAAATAATATCCTATACCTGATGGTCCTTTAGGGATAGCCAATAAAATCATTTAATTTTTTTATCCATTAATAATGAAATATATTCTTAAGTGCATAATATAAAACACAGGAACTTTGACATGTTAATGTGATTTTTCTTAATGTTTTTAAATTTACTTTTTAAAATTTCATCTTTAAAAATCTAAATCATTTAGTAGAATTCCACTCTGAGTGATTTGAATTTGAACTTACATTTATTTATTTATTTATTTACGTGTTTTTGACATTTGCAACATCTGCATTTGCTTTGTTGAATCATCATCTATACAGTAAGCATCGAGGGAAAGTATGTGTAGACATTCAGATGAATGACATTCAGAAAGAATAGGTGTAATCCTGCAGAACTCTTTCTCTCAGAGTGCTGCATTCCAGATGAAGACGCCTGAGCCATACATTTCAGCACACAGCACAGAGCTGATAATATGTGTGTAGGAGACTTCACATACCATCTGAATATAATGTCACAGAGGGGGAAGAGGGAGAACTTTAGTGTACAAGTATCAGTTTTTATAAAAAATCTTTAAAATATGATACATGCTTACTGAATATTTTATCTGGTGTATTATGATGAATATCCCCCCTTCGCGCATTTAAAAAAGAAATATGCTTCTTTTTTTTTTCAGTATCTAAATAATTGTCATTGCTTTACTCATGTTCATGAGTTACACATGAGTATACATGAGCTCAACGCCTGACTTTTTCTATTTGTCTCATACTTGTCTTGGACTTATTATTTTGATTTGTCTTGGTCTCGTCAGTTATTCTAGCTGGTCGCGAATGAGTGTTAGTCTTGACTTGGTCTCTTTCATTTGGACTTAGTCTTGACTTGAACTTAAAACTCTTTGAACTCAATACTGAGTTTGATATAAAACTCTTTGGACTAGATCTTGATTTGTATACAAACCTTTGAGTCTGTCTTGTCTTGGACTCTCAAGTCTTTAGACTCGATTGATGGACTCGAAACTCTTTGGACTTTTCCAAAGAGGATTAAGTTTTTGACTCATCTTGGTCTTGGACCTTTCTTGGACTTAACAATGGCAATTTTGACTGCAGTTCTGTTTTACATTACTTGGCAATGCTTAACTCATTACATAAGATATAAAACACGGAAAGGTGTGTATTACCCTTCGTAATAACAATGGTTTTGATGAAGCATTTACATTTACATTTGAGAGATGCCTCTACATGTGTTTTGAGGTCTCTATCAGTAAATACATTCTGATATTGTTTTAATAGGACCTTGATAAAAATACCATTTGTTTTAAAAACTCTTTTGGCAGGCAAGAAAGCATGTCGACATTAAAAAATTATATAATGTTATTATTATCATCATAGAATAAATACAGTGCTAATTTAATCATTTCTGAAAAAGGAAGGTTTTAATCATCATTTGTGGATACCCTGTGACTCAACTGTCTGACCATCAAGGGGAAGTTCATTTCATCACCTACATGCCAGAACGGAGAAGAGCTTAGATGAATGTCTTCCTTGTACCTTGATATATAGACCAGTTTGACAGTGTCGAAGAATTGGAGGAAATACGGTGTAGTGTGGGATGTGATAAGTGCTTTGAGGTAGGAGGGTGCTGGTCTATTTTTGGCTTTATTGCCAAGCATCAATGTTTTGAATCTGATGCGGGCAGCTACAGGAAGCCAGTGCAGGGAGTGTGGCAATGGGGTGGAATGTGTGGTTGTAAATGAGTTGTGCAGCTCAATTCTGGATAAGGTGCAGAGATTGAATGGAGCTCAGAGACCGGCCTACCAGCAGTGAGTTACAATAGACTTGTTACCATGTTACCATGAGACTCGGGCCCGTATAGAAAAAATGGAGGAAACATTCTGATGTTGAATAGGAGCTTCAACATAAGATTAGCAATATGACAAGAAATGGATAGGTTATTCTCCATGGTTACCCCAATCAATGTTCTGTGTGGTAACTGAAGTAAAAATCAGAGAGTTTTCCAAGAGCTACATGATCCTGATATGGAATGAATAAACGGCGATGAACATCAGTTCAGTTTTTCTGGGATGAAATTTCAGCTAATGAGCTGCCATCGATTACATGTCGAGATCCAGGTCTGAGCGTTTAAGGGAGGAAAGGAGAGGAGTGTTGTCTGCATAGTTGTATTATAAGAAATCATGTGAGGATATGATCTCAGTGCGATGAGATGAGAGAGAGAGAGAGAGAGAGAGAGCGAGAGAGAGACCTAATATAAGAGAACAGAAAAGGACCAAATACTGATCCCTGTGGTTGACCCAAAAGAGGATAGGTTTCCGTTTTGAGTCTAGTTCCTCTTACGGTTTCTTCCTCATGTCAACTGAGAGAGTCTTTCCTTGCCAAGATTACTGATAGCATGCTCATTGTGTAGGGTTTGTAGAAGAAATGTTAAATGTTTTAATAATTTATTTTTACTATGTAAAACTGCTTTGCAACAATGTCAGGAGTAAAATGTGCTGTACAAATAAAATTGAACTGAATTGAAGTTAACTGTCTAACACTATTGAAAGTTCTAGGAGGCTGAAGATTGATAAAGGTCTGGCCAATTTATCAGCTTCTCAGAGTGCAGATTAAAATAGGAGTCTCTGGAGAATGTGCTGTTTTGAAACTAAATTCCTAGGAGTCCTGGAGTCTCTGCAAAAGATAGAGAAAAAGTTGGTTTATTACAACACAAATTTTAATCTGTTTATAGGTATATTTAACCCCCCCCCCAAAAAAAAAAAGTATAAATGTGTACCAGTAAAATATATTTGGGAGGGTAACCTGCAATTGACTAACGTTCCATCTAGGAGGAATTGAACTCCTAGTTGCTTCATCGTTCAGAAATCGGGCTGTGCTCTGGCTGTCATGAAAAAGTCCGACAACAGACTATTTGACAAGACTGTGGTAATATGAAGGGTTTTTACAGGCTGTAAAGATTATTTAGCAATACTGAAAAAAGGTCTGAGAAGACGTTTGAAAATTCCATGTGTATGCTCAGGAAGATCTTTTATAAATTTCTATATCCCCGTGAAGACATCAACCAAATTTTTCCTTAAACCTGATATAGTTCTCCACTGGATCAAAAAACTGTACTGTATACAAATTTTTGATTTGGATCACAGATGCCATTGCTCTGCCTTTATTTAGGGTCCTGTTGTCAAGCTTGTCAGTTAGGATTGCTGTGACAGTCTCTCTCTCCAAATGTACTCTCTATTCTTGACTTTACTCTCTGGGACTCCATCCACCTCCTCTCTCCTCTCTTTAATGTATGAATAATCTCTAAATTGCACGAAAAGTCAAAAGTCTAGGACAGTATTTCTGTGATCCTTGATTCCTGGGTCATGGCTAGTGTAGCGCAGCAGATGCTCTAGATTTGGGCAGTTTTATGCTTGCCAGTTTAATAGCTGTTGGCTCTAAGTATAACTGTATTTCTCTTGTTATTTCTCCTCTTTCTGTAAAGTGAAAAGGTGTTTTAATTTTTTATTAATGCTATATCCCTTTAGCTGTTTCTTCTTTTCCTTTCAGCTTTTCCCTTCAGGGGTCGCCACAGCGAATCATCTGCCTCCATCTCACCCTATCCTCTGCATCTTCTTCTCTTACACCAACTGCCTTCATGTCCTCCCTCATCATGGACATGAATCGTCTCTTTGGTCTTCCTCTAGGCCTTCTGCCTGGTAGTTCCAACCTCAGCATCCTACTACCAATATACTCACTATCCCTCCTCTGTACATGTCCAAACCATCTCAATCTAGCCTCTCTGACTTTGCCTCCAAAACCTCTAACATGTGCTGTCCCTCTGATGTACTCATTCCTGATCCTATCCATCGTCGTTACTCCCAGAGAGAACCTCAGCATTTTCATCTCTGCTACCTCCAGCTCTGCCGCCTGTCTTTTCCCCATTGCCACTGTTTCTAAACCATACCACATTGCTGGCCTCAACACTGTCCTGTACACTTTTCCTTTCATTCTTGCCTATACCTTCCTATCACACATCACACCGGACATTTTTTTCCAACCATTCCAACCTGCCTGCACACGCTTCTTCACCTCTTTTCCACTGTCCTTATCTCTGCTCCCTGTAACCTCACCGTTCCTGTTGGGTCCTTGTCATTCATACACATGTATTCTGTCTTCCTGAGGCTAACCTTCATTCCCTTCCTTTCCAGGGTATACCTCCACCTCTCTAGATTTTCCTGGACTTGTTCTCTGCTCTCACTGCAGATCACAATGTCATCTGCAAACATCATAGTCCATGGAGATTCTTGTCTAACCTCGTCTGTCTGCCTGTCCATCACCATAGCAAACAAGAAGGGGCTCAGAGCTGACCCTTGATGCAGTCCCACCTCCACCTTGAACTCTTCTGTCACACCGACAGCACACCTCACCACTGTCTTACATCTCTCATACATGTCCTGCACCACTCTAACATACTTCTCTGCCACTCCAGAGAATACCAATAGTATATATCATGCAATACCACAGTCCCTCTCTCGGCACCCCGTCATGTGATTTCTCCAGATCCACAAAGGCACAATGCCACTCCTGCTGACCTTCTCTGTACTTCTCTATTAACATCCTCAAGGCAAACACTGCATCTGTGGTGCTTTTTCTTGGCATGAAACCAAACTGTTGTTCACAAATGCTGACCTCTGCCCTTGGTCTAGCTTCCACTATTCTTTCCCATAACTTCATCATATGGCTCATCAACTTTATCCCTCTGTAGTTACCACAACTCTGCACGTCTCGCTTGTTCTTAAAAATAGGCACCATCACACTTCTCCATTCCTCTGGCATCCTCTTACTCTCTAAGACCCTGTTGAATGTTCTTTCCTGGAAATCTACTGCTACCTCTCCTAGACACTTCCATACCTCCACCGGTACGTCATCAGAACCAACTGCTTTTCCATTCTTCATCCTCTTCAAAGCCCTCCTCATTTCACCCTTACTAATATTTGCTACTTCCTGGTCCTCAACAGTAACCTCTTCTACTCTTTTTTCTCTCTCATTTTCTTCATTCATCAGCTCTTCAAAGTCCTCTTTCCATCTTCCCAGCACACTTTTGTCATCAGTCAATACATTTCCTTCTCTGTCCTTAATCAATCTAACTTGCTGCACATCCTTCCCATCTCTATTTCTCTGCTGTGCCAACCTGTATAAATCATTTTCTCCCTCTTTACTTTCCAACCGAGCATACAAGTCATCATACGCCCTCTGTTTGGCCTTTAACACCGCTACCTTCGCCTTACGCTGTGTCTCCCTGTGTCTCCTGTTTACTCTCTTCAGTTCTCTCTGTGTCCCACTTCTTCATAGCTAACCTCTTCCTTTGTACACACTCCTGCACTTCCTCAGTCCACCACCAAGTCTCCTTATCTACTGTCCTTCCAGAGGACACACCAAGTATTCTCCTACCTGTCTCCCTGATCACATTAGCTGTAGTTGACCAGTCATCTGGAAGCACTTCCTGACCACCCAAAGCCATTTTCAACTCCTCCATGAAGACAATACGACACTCTTCCTTTTCAGCTTCCACCACTTTGTCTTCTGCTCTGCCTTTGCCTTCACCTTCCTCACCATCAATGTCATCCTGCACATCACCATCCTATGCTGTTTGGCAACACTCTCACCCGCTACTACTTTGTAGTCACTGACTTCCTTCAAATTACATCGCCTGCACAAGATGTAGTCTACCTGTGTGCTCCTACCTCTTTTATAAGTCACCCTATGCTCCTCTCTCTTCTGGAAGAAAGTATTTACCATAGTCATTTCCATCCTTTTTGCAAAATCAATCAACATCTGTCCTTCTGTGTTCCTGTCCTGGATACCAAACCTGCCCATCACTTCCTCATCCCCTCTGTTTCCTGCACCAATCTGTCCATTGAAGTCTGCCCCAATGACCACTCTTTCATCTCTGGGGGTATTCTGCATCACTTCATCTAACTCACTCCAGAATCGCTCCTTCTCTTCTAGCTTACATCCTGCCTGTGGGGCGTAAGCACTAACAGCATTGAACATCAGGCCTTCAATTTCTAACTTGAGACTCATTACTCTGTCTGACACTCTTTTCACTTCTAGAACATTCCTGACAAACTCCTCCAAGATGACTCCTACTCCATTTCTCTTCCCATCCACACGATGAAAAAAAACATCTTAAACCCTGTTCCTAAGCTTCTAGCCTTGCTATCTTTCCACCTGGTCTCCTGAACACACAGTATGTCCACCTTCCTCCTCTGCATCATGTCAGCCAGCTCTTTATCTTTTCCTGTCATAGTTCCAACATTCAAAATCCCTACTTTCAGTCCTCGACTCATGTTTTTCCTCTTCTCTCTCTCTCTCTGCCTATGGACACGCCTCCCGCCTCTCCTTCTTCGACGTCTTCGACCAACAATTTCCACCAACACCCTGCGGGTTAATCCGGGCCTCAGTATGAATTTTTTTTTTTTTTTTTTTTTTTTTTTTTTTTTTTGTGACTCGCATATTTTATTTGCCATTTGTTTTACACCGGATACCCTTCCTGACGCAACCCTCTGCATTTATCCAGGCTTGGGACCGGCGTGAGGGAGAGACACTGGCTTGTGCCCCTCCCTCACGGCTGCATTATCCCTTTAGTTGTTTATACACTAGGTTTCTAACTCCCATTTAGTATTTTTCTCCAATAACATAATTTAAGATAATAATAATAATAATAATAATAATAATAATAATAATAATAATAATAATAATAATAATAATAATAATGTTGTTGGCATCCATCTGTCTCAGGAGACAATAGATTCTGCACCTATTGAAATTTGGTCAGTGTGCTGTTGAGCTGTGGCTATACAATCCGATACGGAAGCTGCAGCTCCTACTGTACTTGCTGCAGATGTAGCCGGCAGTGACGATAATAATAATAATAATAATAATAATAATAATAATAATAATCATCATCATCATCAACATTCATTTATTTTCTGCAACCATGTAATCCTAATTAGGGTCGCAGCGAGGCTGGCGCCCATCTCAGCCTACTCCAGGCGAGAGCAGAGTACACCCTGGACAGCTCACCATGCCATCGCAGGGCAGAAACATGCTGGCAGCTATGTAGCTACTCTTGACGATAGTTAGCAATGGTTCTTTTATATGTCTCACACCATAGACAGTGAGAGACATTGCCAGCCTTTGATAACCCAGTTGGCTGCACTGGACAGTGTCATCCTGCTGAGATTGGGGCTTGAACCCACAAACTTAGGATAAGTGATACAGCACTTTTCCACTTGGCCACCATCATCAACATATTTTTTTTTTTTCATTTTATGGGAGGTGACCCTGTGAATGACTTGTTGCGAATGACATGATAATGCATCAGAGCATGTGCAATAATACAACTGTGATTGACAGCTGCACAGTTCATGAAACAGATCATACAAACCATCATGGATTCACATACTGTATTTTATTTGCTCTGTGATAACAAAGTCATTTTACTGGTGGTCCTGTGATCTGAAGGTATTTCCACTGTCATAAAATATTAACAGCTGCTTACCTCTGTAGGTGTCTCCACATAACATGATGCATTGGTTGGTATTGATCTTGAGATATCCCTCCAGGCTTTGGACTCCTGTATGTCTGTTGACTTATTATTGTGTAAAGTCCTTGGAAAGAAACTAGAACCTCAGGCTCCCGAGTGGCACATCAACAAGGTACATGACTATAAACCTGGATATCACAAGTTCAAATCCAGTTTAATGCACACAACCATCTGTAGGTGGGAGTCCATGAAAGCAGATCTTGTAACTCACAGAGATCACCAAACAATCATGGGCATCTGTGAGCTCATTCATATGGGGCATGGATAGAGCTTTCCCTCCGAGAGTGTTAAACCGCCCAAAATATGCAGTTCAAAAAGAAGCAGGGGGCTAGCATTGCATGTCACGGAGGGGGTGTGTGCTCTCTGTCACCCCTCCCTAGCTGGTGGTGGTTGTGTGATAGGGAACACAATACCTGATGGGTGGGAATCTGATATGACCAATTTAGGGAGGAAATAGGGAAAATCCAAAAAAGAAACAAACTAGAAACATATATTTTCCTGCCATAGACTTATACAATACCACAAGCAAAGCAAACAAATAAAAATAAACGTACAGCTGTATCACTTATGAGGCCTTTTCTAACATTTGCTTGTTACAGAATATCAGTTCACTTACTGCATGTAACACAACACTGGGCAAAGGCAACTTACACCCTTAGCAGCTCATCAGTCGATCATAGGGCAACACACACAGACACACACACATGCATACGCATACGCCACACACACATACATAGGGGCAATTTGAAATAGCCAGTTAGCCTGATTTTCATGTGTTTGGACTGCGGGAGGAAAGCAGAGTATCTGGAGGAAATCTACCCAAGTACACGAGAACATGCAAACTCTACACAGAAACCTTTGTGGGTTCGAACCCAGGACCTTCTTGCTGTAAGGTGAACGTGCTAACCATTACACCACGATGCTGCGCACTTTTTCCATAATCCTCAAAATAGACACACAAACTTAAAGAAAAATATAACATGGGTGGAGGTGATGATGCTCTGGGAACAGCAGCACCTGGAGAACAGTATGATGTAGACTTAGAAGATGTCTTGGAAGAAAACATACACAGAGAAATGTCTTCTTCTCTGAGTCCAGGAATTGAACCTAATACCTCCTTGCTGTGAAGTGGACATGAGGCAGGTGGGAAGTGGAGTTTTCTGACCTTCTCTTATTCATGTTCACAAGTTAAGTAAATGGTTTCTCTTGTCCTGATCTGGGCCTCGCGTGTTTTTTTCTTTCTTCTTCTTTTGTTTAGCTGAGAGGAATAGAGAATATACAGAGGGATGTTCTGCATCACTACCATAATTAATTTTCTCTAATTATATAATTACAAATACAGTTTTATACAGTACACTAAAATGAGCAGTAAAATGAGCAATTTAATAAGAGAAATCATATTCACTTTAATAACTAATTTAAGGCAATAAAGCCAGCTAGGTTGTGTCACTGAAGCAAAAAAAAAAAAAAAAAAAACACTTTGGGGTGTGTAAGTGATAGAGTGGATTGATATTATTATTCCCACCCTGAAGAGGATAACATCCCAAAAGTGTTTTTATTTAACTTGTACTAGAGTATTTACCTATTAATAGTAGTAGTAGTGGTAATAGTAGTCATAATAATAATAATAATAATAATAATAATAATAATAATAATAATAATAATAATTAATTCAAACTTGACAAATGAACAGGAAATTTACCTCTATTTTTCTATTATTATACAACAGTTGCCTGAAATTGCAATTCCCTCTATCAGTTGTTACTATCGAAACAACAATGCATTAGATATAAATATTAATATAAAGCTGTGATTTGCATCCGCACTGCTGCTGTAAGACTGGCTTCAGTTGGGTGCTGATATACATATGATATATATGCTCAAAAATATTCAGTTAGTCGGAATGGAAAAGAACCATAATGGAAAGATGAAGAAAATATTATTGATTTTCATCCTATTTATATTCAATACATCACACGGATATTCTGAATATCACAGACGTGTATTGCATATTATGTTATGAGAGTGTTGTATATAACAGTGGCCACCAACCCAGGTAGATTTTCCTAGACTTTGTTTCCAACCCTAATCATACCCACCTGACCATCTCATCACTGATTTAAGAAGTTCTTCATCGCCTAAAAGAGGTGTGTAAATTTTTGGTTGAAGATAAAATCTGCAGGATGGTAGATCTCCAGAAACAGTGGGGTTTCCACTGATGTATGAACTATAATGTAGAAACCAATATCTAGCCATTGAGAATATAACAAAGAAACTATAATAACATAGATCTTACACTGAAAAAAATCATGCTTTTAAAACTAGGCTCGTTGATTTTGTGGTTTAATCCGTTATAGGTTAACTGCCCTATGATACACGGAATCACTTATTTATCAAACCATTTAATCCTACCAGAGTCAGCAGGGAGGCTGGAGCCTATTTTACCCGACACTGGGAGAAGGCGATCTATACTCTGAGTAACTCTCCAGTCAATCACTAGGTCAGAGCACACACAACCACTCACACTCACATTCACACTTAGATTTGGAACAACCAATCAGCCTCATGCGCATGTCTTTGGAAGACTGTGGAAGAAAACTGCCGGACTCAGAGGAAATGCAAGCACGGGGAGAACATGCAGACTCCTCAAAGAAACGCCACAAATCCAGGAGCTTCTTGCTGTAAAGCAGACATACCAAACACTGCACCACTGTGCCACCCCGTACAGTAAACACTGTTTTAAGCATTTCATTAAATATATGGACAACGTTAAAGACCATTTTAGACACCTAATCAATTCTGAAAATAAAATACGGTATTAAAAGGTAATTTGGTTCTTTACAGCGTAAGAAATTAATTCAGGGACATCATTTTCTTTTTATTTGTGCACACATTTTATTCTTAAGGCCATAGTATAAACACACAGCAGGAAAGGACAAAGCTTGAGATATGTTAAAAATTAATTAATGAGACCAGAGACAGGAAGCTCCTACTTAAAGGTTGAGATAAACAGATTTTCCCTGTCGGAGAGTGAGATTGAATGCTAGGGAATGAACAGTGAAATGGAGTTTTCATGTTATTCCAAATAGACCCTAGGTGTGTGTGTGTGTGTGTGTGTGTGTGTGTGTGTGTGTGTGTATGTGTGTGTGTGTGTGTGTGTGTGTGTGTGTGTGTGTGTGTGTATCTCTGTGTGTGTGTGTGTGTATCTCTGTGTGTGTGTGTGTGTGTGTAGCTCTGTGTGTGTGTGTGTGTGTGTGTGTGTGTGTGTGTGTTTGTGCTGGCCCTGCAATTATCTAGTGAGCTGTTCAGTAATAGAATTACACGGTGCAGCAGATGAGTGAGTGATTCTGACCATTATCAATTTTTTAGAATAAAGAATAAACATCTCCACTCCACTTTCACAATTCTGGATTAAAATTATTTGTTCATGGTTTCCTAATTTACACCTCATATAGAAGACTATCTTACATTCTGTTTTCCCACATGAAGGATAATGTACATTAATATACAGAATTTTGTGCAGTTTTGATCTCAGTAACCTGAGAAAACATCACACGGTACACCAACGTACTGTTCCTACCATCCTGACAGGGGTTATATTGGGAATTAGGAGGGTGGAAGGACAGAGTGCTGTAATCAGAGTTACAGACTTATAGTCTTTTCATCATCATATCTGCAGATTTATAAATACTAATCAGATGTTATTCACCGTGCATCTTTATAGAACAGCTAATTAACATGTTGCCACACCCACAGAACTCCATAAAAGGTCACTTTTTCCATATGGAAAAATATTGAAGCTCGATCACCATATCATCTCAGTTACCAAACACACACACACACACACACACACACACACACACACACACACACACACACACACACACACACACACACACACACACACATAGTATGGTTTTGTTAACTTCAGGGGACAATTTATTGATCTTACAATAATTTCCTGTATTCACCCCAACCTGAACACATGGTTCCCCTAAAGTTATTTTTTATATTTTGTCCCCATAAGATGAGAACCTATAATGTGACTGTGAACAGATTTGGGTTACCCCGATGTTATGAATACTTGGATCTCTCTCTCTCTCTCTCTCTCTCTCTCTCTCTCTCTCTCTCTCCCACTCACTCACCCAGTCTTATTCCTTAGACGTGTTTTATTTCTCTTTTATTTACTTTCATATAGCTTGTCATAATTACGACAATGAGGATCACTCTTATAGTCTTGTCCATTTTGAAGTCGGTGCGATCTCTGGTGGATCCGTAGTCTTCAATCGGATGCACATCTTCTGCCACAGGTGGGTCAAGGTGTACCATCGCCTGGGCCAACAGGTGCTCTGTTGTCTTTTGTGGGTTCTTTTCTTTCCTGGAAACTTCATTTAACTCTTTCATAAAAGTTTTCGGTTCTGGTACAATTTCTTAATCCTATTAGCTTCACAGGGGGCCTGGAGCCGATCTCACCTGACACTGAGTCAAGGTGGGGTACTCCCTGAACATCTCAGCAGACCATTGCAGGACCAACACACACAAACATCAAACATTCACCCTTAGTGGCAATTTGGAGCAGCCAATTAGCCTAATGTGCATGTCTATGGACTGTGGAAGGAAATCAGAGCACCGGGAAGAAATACAGATGAGCATAGAGAGAAAATGCAAACTCCACACAGCTACGCCCAAGCCAAGAATTCAAACTCAGGACCCTATTGCTGTGAGGAAACCATGCTATCCACTACATCACTGTGCTACTCAATGTGTACTGAGTTTCCTCGAAATAAAATCTTTACTCTCTTTAAATATTAAATCGTCTTTACTTTATGACTCTTTTACTAAAAGGAGACCAAAACTCTTCTTTAAAAAAAGCAATAAAAAAAACTGGCTGCTCCAAACCGTCTGTAAATGATTAAGGACAACTGAGACAAAAGAGAGAAACATAACTGATGTTAATTTAAAAAAATGTTTGAGGGCCCTGGGGCCCTGGTTGACACAGATAAATATGATCCCAGATTTGGTGTTTCATTGGGTACATTTTTCAGAAATCCAGGGCTGGTTTTTGCACCACAGATTTTCATGATATTTGCCTTTCATCAACCAGGCAGTAAAAGCCCCGAGAATCTTCACCTTGATTATGTATATTTCTGATGTCAGGCTACAAGGCAAAAACATTTTCTGCCATTTCATGCTAGGCACTGTACAAAAGAGGTAATAAAAATTTTCTGGACATAACGGTCTTCCTCAACCCACTTACATTAAATCGAGAGTTCTGAGGCCAGTTCTCAACCCGTCATGCCAGTTATTACCAACCAGCAGAATATGCATACAAATACAGATGTGCTGTTCTCCTGTTCATGGATCACATTAATTTCCTCTCATCTATGCCTGGCATCTGTGGCAAAAACAGACCATAAACCAAAACGAGCAAAATTGCCTCCTAACAGGTGTGAATATAAACATCATGTTACCTGGTGCTGTTTTTTAATAGACTAAGGTTGAGTTTATACACGTAATGGGTTCTCAGTGTCGCCTCAAAGGCCAAAAACAGGCAAACGAAAACTGAAATGATGTGATTGTCACCACTGCATTGTACATGAGGGTAAAAGTCACTGTGTTCATCAAGCAGAATATATTATATTATATTATTTCGGGATCACAGTGTTTTTCCTATAACCTGGTCTGATATCAGTCAGGCTTTTCTCTCCAGAACATTGTCCTGTTCCTTGTTTATGGGAAAACATTATGTGGTATTATTTGTCATTTTCCAAAGAAAATGTATAATCAGTTAAAAAATAAAATTGATGTACGTATGTTATGTTACCGCAACAGGGGTGGGGATTTATGGAGGCTCAGGGGCTAGTTCTATCACCTCACAGTGAGAAGGTTCTGGGATCAACTCAGCCAAGAACGGCCTTTGTATGCTCTCCCTGAGCTTGTGTTTCCAGTAGATATGTCACTTTCCTCCCTGGCGACTTTCTGAGCTATGGAAAGTTTTACTGAAGTACTTCTTGTATTTCCTCTGGGTCTATCAACCACCTACCCATTGTAAATACGTAATGACAATAACAGTGCATTTATGTTGGCCATGAGTGTGATTTTGAGTCATTATTGTTACAAATGCCCGAATGCTCTGTGAATACCTCCCTCCATTCACAAGCATTTCAAATAACCCAGGTAGTGTGTACTTTCAAACCTCTTCTTTATTTTTAAGGTTTCTTAACTCCCACCATAGCCATTCTAGCTCCTGAAGGGCTTCGTAACGATCTGCTTTGACCGATTTAGGTGTGTTGGGAGTTGGAGATTCATAATGATGTGCAAATTACAGCAGAGGGTCCTCATGCAGGAACGACCCTACAGTCAGCTCTCTCAAGTTATTTTTGACTTCCCTAATGCCAGGATAGTGTGATTTTTCATTCTTCTTCTTTTCCTTTCAGCTGTTCCCTTCAGGAGTCGCCACAGCAAATCATCCGCCTCCATCTCACCCTGTACTCTGCATCATCTCTTACTCCAATGACCATCATGTCTTCCTTCACCACATCTATAAATCTCTTCTTTGGTCTTCCTCTAGGCCTTCTGCCTGGTAGTTCCAACCTCAGCATCCTACTACCTATCCTCACTATCCCTCCTCTGTACATGTCCAAACCATCTCAATCTAGCCTCTCTGACTTTATTTCCAAAACGTCTTCCATGTGCTGTCCCTCTGATGTGATCATTCCTGATCCTATCCATCCTCGTTACTCCCAAAGAGAACCTCAACATTTTCATCTCTGCTACCTCCAGCTCTGCCTCCTGTCTTTTCCCCAGCGCCACTGTCTCTAAACCATACAACATCGCTGGCCTCATCACCGTCTTGTACACTTTTCCTTTCATTCTTGCTGATACGCTCTGATCGCACATCACACCAGATACTTTTCTCCAACCATTCCAGCTTGCCTGCACACACTTCTTCACCTCTTTTTCACACTCTCCATTCCTCTGGATTGTTGAGTGTGCTTTTTCATTATGTACTTATATTATCCCAAGTGATGGGCAGACCACAACTCAGTGGCGCTCCACTGACCGCCAGACTCAGTGTCCCACTGTCTCTTTGTCTTTTGTCCCTCTCTTTATGCCATGATGTGTCTTCAATATGTCACATGATCTACACACTTTGTGACATAAGTAAGTGAAGTTGAACCATGACACTTCAACAGTGTACTGTGTACCATCTAAAAAACTATTTGCAAAGGGTGTGACAGGATGAGGAATAACAGTTCTATGTAATATAATGAGAGATTTGTAATGTTTAAAAATACGTAATAAATGAAACTAAGCCAGAACCATGTGTTCCTCTGTCTTTGACGATTATGAAAACCCACCAGTGTGTCACATAAACTATACAATCTGAATGCATCAGAGAGGGGCACTCCCACTCTGGAACACTCAGTCCACAGAGCTTTACACCCTACTTTTAGTTGACGGTTACACTGCTCTGCCAGGGCCAGAGACTGTGCCCCTCTGTCTTGATGTTCTGCCAGTGCATCACATGACCTATCATATGACAGTCAGGGTAGTTTTGAGGGCTTCAGCTGAAAGCAACTGGGCTTCTTTTACATTTCGTCTCCTTCACTCATGAAAAAATTCTGATGCAACATCCATCAGAATCCTAGACAATTTGTTAACTAGATGGAAAAAGTAAAGAAGATGGGAATAAAGGAATGAAAGAAAAGGGCAGAAAGTTGAAGTCTCTGATGTGAGAGAAATGGATGTAAACAGAGTGTGATTGGCAAGTAACCTTCAGTGCTCCTGCAAAAATTTCGTTTGGGGTTCCATTAACAGTGGACCAATCCATCAAAGTACAATGTACACAGCAGAGAGCACAATAAGCTATTTCTCCTCTTTTGTTAAATAATAAAAAAAAGACATTCCATCTCTTACTTCAGTAGGATGTTAACAATGAGCTTGGTGTTTCAGTTTTCTTTTTGGATCAGAATGACTGCATTACTTAACAGAAGCAAAAAAGAGTAGAAATAAAGCGTGTCAGATAGTTCAGTAATGACTCCTTGGGCTTTATCAGACTCATCTAACAAATGTTACTTAAGCCAGTGATTTATGGCTCACAAAGAGGCATCATACTTACACTCCATGCATACATATACTTTATAGCTAAAACCAAGTTAAAACCAAGTGACCGCCTAATCATCATATGGAACATACAGTCAAACCAGATCATGCAGGAACTAAGAGAACCAAACCTGTTCTAGCACAATAATACCTTCAGATTCATCTTGAAGAATTGATTTGCCAAGGTTGGAGTGGAACATCTCAAGTGTTCTCTGCATAGAACCCTCTGAACAGCTTTGGGATGAACCAGAACACCAACTGCAGGGAACACCGATTGTACCCCAAATATCTCCATCCAGTGATCTAATGGAAAACCTTCAAAAAAGGGTGGCGTGTAGCTACAAAAATTAGAGCAAAATCATGCACTGTATATAATTGTGAAAAATGACATTATCAAACTGCATAATTAAATAAAGTGCTGTGACCAAAAAGATATCATCTAAGCCTTACATTGAGTATAATCAGTATTTCTCACATTTTATCAATTTACATAGACTAGAGCAAGGCTATATATATCTTAGACCAGAGGATTCCAATCCTGGTTTCATTGAGCTACCTTCCTGCAGGTTTTTATCTCCAATCAGAATCTAATCCACCTCTTTTAGCTGAACGAGTACTCCTTAAGTCACTGTCTTCAGGCTTCAGGGTGGACGATCTCCAGGAACAGGCTTGGAGACCACTGTCTTGGACCATCACAATGGAAAAAAATCTGTCTGTATAAGCTTTGGATGTATTTCTGTCAGAATGGGGTAAAGTTATACATTAAACCAGTACAATTGCACAAATTGTTAGAGACATTATTTGAAGTGAGTCTCCAGACATGAAAAAGAACGCAGTATAGGCATTTCAAACATCCCAAATACAATGCAAAGAGTTTTTGTCCTCAATGCCAATGTTAAATTTAATATTCAAAAGAAGGAAACCCACATAGAAACAAAAAAACGCCACACAGGCAGTACAACAGATGTAATATCTGTGTAAGAAACAAGTGTGCCTTTTCAGTAACGAGGTTGATACAGTTATTCAATTTTAATGGAATAAATTTACATTTCAATTACTTTCATTCCACACTGACCACTGATCACAGCAGTGGAGCAGGTCTTCTGTTATTTATCTCAGAAGCTCTGTCATTTTCTTGCTCATTTCTAGAACAGACTTGAAACGAGTTCCCCTGACTACAAACTGAATTCCTCTTTGGTGACCTAGCCTCTTAGCAGGGTTATAATCTTACAAATGTTTATGCAAGGTTAAAAGTGAGTTTTTTTCACTGCATTGACTGCCTTATGATTCAGTATTGTACTGGAAGATCCACATCTCATCACATGCAGTCACATTTTTAAAAAATTAATACATTAATTAAAAAAAAATCGGGCCCAGCTTGTTCCAAAACAACAGCACAAATTAATGTGCAATGATTTTTTTCCATATTACGGACAATCTTTGCACCTAGATCATTCATGATATGAAAGAAGGCTTCCAAAATTCTGTTACACTTGAACATGGGTTTTATTATCAGGGGTTTTTAGTTACATTTGAGGTTGCACTCTACTTAAATGTATTTAATAATTTGCATTAATCTGCTTAAAAAAGATTCCATGTCACTCCAAAATGTGAAACTGCCAGAAAAGGACATGAATTTTTTAGTTCATATAAGGCAAGATGATTTGCATTTTTTTTTTTTTTCAATAACACGAATAACACACCAGACCATTCACGGCCCGGGTTAACAACGACCACCATCAGTGCTGTTAACCAACAGCATGCTGGTGGAAATTGGACTACTGTTGGTCGAAGAAGGAGAGGTCAAAGAAGGAGAGGCGGGAGGCGTGTCCGTAGGCAAAGAGAGAAGAGGAAAGGCATGAGTCTAGGACTGAGAGTAGGGACTTTGAATGTTGGAACTGTGACAGGAAAAGGTAGAGAGCTGGCTAACATGATGCAGAGGAGGAAGGTGGACATACTGTGTGTTCAGAAGACCAGGTGGAAAGGTTAAAGGCTAGAAGCTTAGGAGCAGGGTTTAAGCTGTTTCATCATGGTGTGGATGGGAAGAGAAATGGAGTAGGAGTCATCTTGAAGGAGGAGTTTGTCAGGAATGTTCTAGAAGTGAAGAGTGTCAGACAGAGTGATGAGTCTCAAGTTAGAAATTGAAGGCGTGATGTTCAATGTTGTTACTGCTTATGCCCCATGGCAGGATGTGAGCTAGAAGAGGAGAGATTCTGGAGTGAGTTAGATGAAGTGATGCAGAGTACCTCCAGAGGTGGAGTGGTCATTGGTGCAGACTTCAATGGACATGTTAGTACAGGCAACAGAGGGGACAAGGAAGTGATGGGCAGGTTTGGTATCCAGGACAGGAACACAGGACAGATGTTGATAGATTTTGCAAAAAGGATGGTTTGTGGTGAACACTTTCTTCCAGAAAAGACAGAAGCATAGGATGACTTATAAAAGTGGAGGTAGGAGCACACAGGTAGACTACATCTTGTGTAAGCGATGTAATTTGAAGGAAGTCAGTGACTGCAAAGTCATAGTGGGTGAGAGTGTTGCCAAACACCATAGGATGGTGGTGTGCAGGATGATGCTGATGGTGAGGAAGGTAAAGAAGGCAAAGGCAGAGCAGAAGACAAAGTGGTGGAAGCTGAAAAAGGAAGAGTTGTGTTGTCTTCAAGGAGTTGAAAATGGCTTTGGGTGGTCAGGAAGTGCTTCCAGATGACTGGACAACTACAGCTAATGCGATCAGGGAGACAGGTAGGAGAGTTCTTGGTGTGTCCTCTGGAAGGAAAGTAGATAAGGAGACTTGGTGGTGGAATGAAGTGCAGGAGTGTGTACAAAGGAAGAGGTTAAGCTAAGAAGACATGGGACATAGAGAGGACCAAAGAGAGTAAACAGGAGTACAGGGAGACACAGCATAAGGCGAAGGTAGCGGTGTCAAAGGCCAAAAAGAGGGTGTATGATGACTTGTATGCTAGGTTGGACAGTAAGGAGGGAGAAAATAATTTATACATGTTGGCACAGCAGAGAAATAGAGATGGGAAGGATGTGCAGCAAGTTAGAGTGATTAAGGACAGAGTGGAAAATGTATTGACTGATCACAAGTGTGCTGGGAAGATGGAAAGAGTACTTTTAAGAGCTGATGAATGAGGAAAATGAGAGAGAGAAAAGGTTAGAGGTGGCTGTTGAGGACCAGGAAGTAGCAAAGATTAGTAAGGGTGAAGTGGTAACAACAGGTGAAATTAATTTCTGGTGAGGGTTGGAGTCTGCCACGGCTGTCCATTGTCACCAATTCTGTTCATAATTTTATGGACAGAATTTCTAAGGACAGCCACAACATTGAAGGGTTCTGTTGTGGTGGCCATCAGATCTCGTCTCTGCTTTTTGTGGAGGATGTTGTCCTTTTGGCTTCATCAATCCAGGATCTCCAGCTCTCATCGGAGCAATTCGCAGCCGAGTGCGAAGCAGTTGGAATGAGAATCAGCACCTCCAAGTCCAAGGCCATGGCTCTTTCCCAGAACATGCATAGTATCAACAACTTCCAGACTTCCGGAAGTCGTGCACTTTTCCTCCCTCGGTCTTGTTTTTTTCTCACGCGTTTCTCGAGTTCGACTTCCGGTTTTTGTTCGGTTTCCTGGATTGACGGATATTTTGTTCGGATTCTGATTTGTTTGCACTCTAGTATTCGGAATCCGAGGCTCCACTGTATATATACTAGTATATATGAAAATTGTGATGTTAAAAATATGATGTCGTGTGGAAGAAAATAAAAGCACTATATTTTAACAAAATATCTGGTCTTGTCATTTATATTGTCCACTATTATTGAATTCTGTAAATGTGATATGTTACATAAAATTATTGTTACTTGGGATGCTTTTCATATTTTAAGAGTTCCCTTTTAATACAGATTTCAATTGCCATCTCTCCTAGGGGAATTGCCAATTCTAGGTGAGATAGCAACTGAGATTGTATTTAGTTAGGATTTCAGTCTCCCCTGGGGGAGATGCCAATCGCAATCTCTACTAGTAGAATTAGCAGTTCTCCTAGTAGAGATTGCGATTGGCATCTCTACTGGGAGAATTGCCAATTCTACTGAATTGCCATGATTAAACTGGTTTTTCATTTTAAGATTGGGAAAAAAAACCCAGAAAAATTCTCCCTTTTCCTACTTTTGGCTAATTTTTGAAGTGTAGGTGGCTGTAAATTTTTTCTGTCATTGATTTGGCTTGATCATTTTTCTTAATCAGGATGGACTGAAATACAGTTGCAGCTTTAATCAATGTGAACAAGGCAGGTTATTTGTACTGTTATATTTTTAACTGAAAATGCATTTGGATTAGAAAGTAATAGATACACGCCCGTTGATTTACACAAACTTCATAAAAGAACCGATGAGAGAACAATAAAATTCTGTGTGTGTGTTTCCATTTGAATGAAAAAGTCATAGGTTTTCCATTTAGTAGGGCATTACAGAAACATTCCCCTATTTCACTTCCCATATTTGACTCTGAAAGGACAAATAAACTCCATATAGAGTGAAGGGTCAGACATGACTGACAGAGAGAATATCATATACCATCACTCCCATCCTGAGGGCTCAGGCAGTGAGATCTCTTAGGCTTCCAGTTGTGGATGGCTGCATACACCAACAGATCCTTGAACCTGAAAACTCTTGCGTGATACTCAGTTGTCACTGTATCACTTGGGAGCCAAACCAGATGAAAAGTAGCTTTAGAGTTAATAGTAATACAGTAAAAAATATCTTTCAGAAACTGCAAAAAAATCAGCTGGTTAGACACATAAACTTCAGAACATTTTTTTCTTTAACTTTTGAGTCATTCAAACCAGCTACTAACATATAGAAGGCACTGCACAGAAGTTGCCTGACGGATGTGACAACACTACAAGACTAGTGGGATCTTTCTTCTTCCATTAAGAGACAAACTTTACTATTTCTGTGACATGTAAAGCAGTAAGAGATTTGTGTTCCCAGCATCTGTATTCCTAATCCCATGGACAGAGCATTCACAAATCAATCGTTAAAGTCTTCATTCCTGACATAAACAGTGTTCCAGTGTGAGGGTGTGAAATTAATCAAGAGTGTTCTGGTGTGAGAGAGAGAGAGAGAGAGAGAGAGAGAGAG
Source organism: Plotosus lineatus (assembly GCA_024760905.1). Taxonomy (NCBI): domain Eukaryota; kingdom Metazoa; phylum Chordata; class Actinopteri; order Siluriformes; family Plotosidae; genus Plotosus; species Plotosus lineatus. The sequence goes on along the minus strand of CM045728.1, from coordinate 89,240,282 downwards.
AGAGAGAGAGAGAGAGATGTGCCTGATTTGTCAACGTTGACTTGTGGATAATACAGAATGGCTCTGTGCGCTATCTTGAATGCTTATTAAAAACAAAGCCATGCCTCAAGTTGAATATGACTACATCACTGTAATAATCTTTTGACACAGCTCTGCTCCACTTATTCTTGAGATCCTGTTGAAAGATTAATATTGAACCCCAGAAATGTATCTGATGCTCTGGAGTGCACAGCTTACTTTGATAAACATTGCAGATTGTAACTGTGAGTAATAAAATAAGGATTTAAAGCAATGTGCTGTATAAGAATTCATTTATTCATTCTTTCTCTGAACTGTTTAATCCTATTAGGGTCACAGGGAGGAATTTTTAACCAACATTCATCCAGTAGGAGCAATAAATGAATCAACACTAGATTTAATTAATTCTATAATTATTTATCCTTCACCAAATTAAAACCTCTGCTTGTTCTCAAAATGTTACTTTACCGCTATTCACCATTTTTTAAAAGACTTTGATGAACTACGGTATTTACTAAATGTTCATTATTCAGGGAGACTAATTGGTGATGGTGACTTTTTGTAGATATTCTGATGACTAGTCAATGAATAGTTTACAAACAGTTGGCGAATCCCTGTGAATAGCAACATTTTGGCGAATTTGGTGATTATAATAATTATTCTTGGCTGTTTGCCAAATACAGTCACCGTTATGGTAGGATCACAGTTATGTGACAGTTATGAGACCACAGACATTTGCCAACTATAGGTAGAGTCCTTGATAGCCCTGCAATGGCCTGTCGTGCTGTTTAGTCATCTAAGATGGGCGCCAGCCTCCCTACGACCTTGTGCGACTTAGAAATTAATGAGTGGAAAAACTTGAATGAAAGTCAGTTCGGCGATTGGATGGCTGTCCATTCCCTACAGACTACAACTGTTCACAAACGCAGTGAAATACATCTTTAAATATTTTTCATCATCAGTCAAATTTAAGAATACAAAAGACAACTTCCAGGTAGGTATGGCATATGCTCACTTTCCTGTCACTAACAACGATAGACAGCAATCATGGTCTGTGAGCTCATGCATACAAGGGGGCAGATAGTGCTTTCCCTCGGAGTGTGTTAGACCGCCCCCAAATACGCATGGGGCCACAGTTCTAAGAGGCGGGTGGATAGCATTACATGTCCCGGAGGGAGTGTGTGCATGCTTTCGCTCCTTCCTGGTCGGTGGTTGTCGTGTGATAGGGAAGGTAATACCTGATGGATGGGAATGGGGCAGAGGTGGCCTGGTGGTAAAGGTGCTGGATCACTGATCCCAAGGTTGGTGGCTCAAGCCCCACTATCAACAGGTTGTCACTGTCCCCCCCAGTGCAGCTAACTGGATTATCAAAGGCCGGCCATGTCTCTCACCGTCTATGGTGAGAGGTGTATAAGAACTACTGCTGACTTTCGATAAGAGTAGCTGCATGGCAGTCAGAGGTTTCACCCTGCGATGGCCTGGTGAGCTGTCCAGGGTGTACTCTGCCCTTACCCGGAGTCAGCTGAGATGGGCACCAGCCTTCCGTGACCCTAATTAGGATTAAGCAGTTCATAAAATGAATGAATAAATTATGGAGGAAATGAGAGAAAAAAATTAATGACGACAACCTCAGGAAGCAAAACAGCTTTGTTTACTTTTTTTTTGGCTTGGAAGTGTACAAGGCACAAAACTCTCATCCATCGCCTTTCAACCAGCAGGACATGCAATGATCATCATCCAGCTATTAATAATCCTGGGTTTAAATCCCAAAATCCCAAGCTTGGGAGTTTCTGTGTGGAATTTGTATGTGTGGGTTTTCTCCAGGTACCCCAGTTTCCTCCCACAGTCCAAAGACATGCACATCAAGCTAATTGGCTACTTCAAATTACCTCCAGGTTTGAGTGTGAGTAGCTGTGTATGTTGTCCCTGTGATGGTCTGGTGAGCTTAGTGTCAGCTGGGGTGGGATCCAGCATTCCCACAACCCTAGTAGCATTAAGTGGTTTGACAGATGAGTGAGTGAAAAAGTGATTGGGGGGAGGGAGGGAGGTTAATATGTCGGTTTGTATTTCAAAATGTGCTATTAAAATACAGCATCAATTTCAAACAAGGAAAGCTTTTACACCTTTTTGGTGTACAGGAGGAATTCTTTTCTATGGCATCTTAGAACGTCTTTTCAGTTCATCAGTTCATTTTCTGTAACCGCTTAATCCCAATTAGAGTCGCGGGGAGGCTGGCGCCCATCCCAGCCATCTCCGGGCAAGGGCAGAGTACACCCTGGACAGCTCGCCAGGCCATCGCAGGGCGGAAACACGCCGACGGCTTTGCAGCTACTCTTATCGAAAGTCAGCAATGGTTCTTTTACATGCCTCACACCATAGACAGTGAGAGACATAACCGGCCTTTGATAACCCAGTTAGCTGCACTTGGGGGGACAGTGACAACCTTGTGGATAGTGGAACTCGAACCCCCAACCTTTGGATCAGCGATCCAGCACCCTATACCACTAGACCACCACTGCCTCCCTATCTTTTCTTGTAGAATAATTAAATATTCAGAGTGCCTCATTTACATTTTTGACATGGACTTCTACTGCTACTTTATTCACTCTGTGATTGAGAGTGAGTGTGAATAGTTGTGTGTGTGTGTGTGTGTGTGTGTGTGTGTGTGTGTGTGTGTGTGTGTGTGTGTGTGTTGGCTGTGCAAGTGTCTGGTGAGCTGGTCATAGTCTACTGCACCCTTGCCTAGAGTTGGCTGAAATAAGCACCAGCTTTCCTGTGATATAATTAGGATTAAGCAGTTTAGAAAATGAATGAATGAATGAGACATGTCCAGACCTCAGGAGTGCCAGAAAGTCCACATTTTGGCTCCTATCTCATCTACACTAGACATTCTGTGTTTGAGGCAGATATACTGCAAACCAGGCCTTTAAGAGCCGTAAGAGACAGACTTGAAATCAGGAAGATTCTGCCTCACCGTCAAACCCACATCAAATCAGAGCGTGCATATAAAGTCATTATTCTCATGTGCACACAGTGCTAAACTTCCCTCTGTTGGGTAATCTGTGAAATTTACCCTTTAAAGGTATGGGTGCAAAATGTTTAACTGTATACGCAAAGTGTTGTGTTGGTTGCAATGGTCTACAGGGGGTGGACAAAATAATGGAAACACCTAATATTTTGGCATCATAATCTTTGAACATAATTTAAACAATCAAAACTTGGAATGTTATTTTTTTGAATAATCATTTTGTTATTTGATATGTTGATGTAAATAAAATAAATGTTTTTTTTCTCCTTTTTCAGATTTTGAAAACATGGGGCAGTGGTGGTCTAGTGGTATAGGGCACTGGATCGCTGATCCAAAGGTTGGGGGTTCGAGTCCCACGCTCCACAAGGTTGTCACTGTCCCCCTCCAGTACAGCTAACTGGGTTATCAAAGGCCGGCCATGTCTCTCACTGTCTATGGTGAGAGGCATGTAAAAGAACCATTGCTGACTTTGGTAAAGAGTAGCTGCAAAGTCGTCAGCGTGTTTCTGTCCCTTGCTAAAAAGGGTTGTGACAGGAAGGGCATCCGACGTTAAAAACCTCTGCCAAATCAAACGTGCGAATCAAATGATTCGCTGTGGCGACTCCCGAGTAAAAAAAGGGAAAAAAGCTGAAAGGAAGACAGACAGACAGATATTGAAAACATTATTCATACCCCATAATGGCAGAACGCTCAGATTTTAAGAGGCCAAATTGTTGGTGCTCGTATGGTTGGCGCTAGCTTAACAAAAACTGCCCAAATGTTCGGTGTTTCAAGAGCTACTGTCTCAAAAGTAATGACTGCCTTTGAACGAGAGGGAAAAACGTCCTCAGCAAAGCACAAGTCCACCATCGTCTCGAAAAGAGTTGGAGGGGACTCTAACTGAAGAATGGCTTACAATTCCTTTGGAAACAATTCACAAGTTGTATGAATCAATACACATGCCAAGTTTTGATTGTTTAAATTATGTTCAAAGATTATGATGGCAAAATATTAGGTGTTTCCATTATTTTGTCCACCCCTGTATACACCCATGCAAAAAAAAAAAAAAAAAAAAAAACCCTGACACCTCTGGCTATTATACTCGTTTAATAACAGACTAATCACTATCCCGCGAGGCACTGTGAAATATCCAATCAAATGTTGCAGTCAGATCGCATGGTGGCTTTGGAAGGACCTCCAAGGACAGGGTTAAGTTGGAGCCTTATAGAAATGCTACTTTCAAAGTGTGCTAGATTTCTATATCACCAACCCCAGCTTTAAGGAGTGATATGAAGCAGAGTCTCTCTGACCTGGCCGAGGTGGATTACTTTATTCCTCTTTAAACAGAGAACAAAGCTTGACTGTGTGGCTGAGAAATTGTGACTCCTCAGTCTTGCACTTTCCTGAGAGAGTACACGGCAAGTTGGATCTTTAGCCCTTATTATTAGAATATGATAACACTGGAGATTCCTTCCAAAAAAATTTAATTAATGCCCCCTTATTGAGAATATCACCATATCAATAATTTCACAAATTTGATAGTTTTTATTACAAACCTCATTTCAATACTCAATTTTGATTGGGCAATTATGGTATTCACTCAAGGTCACTCAATTATTTGTTAAATAGCTGAAGCATATCTCAGCCAACTCTGGCTGAAGGTGGGTTACACCTTGAACAGTTTGCCAGATGATCGTAGGGCCAACACACACACACACACACACACACACACACGAGTCTGATGTGCATGATGTATGTGTTTGGTCTGTTGGAGAAAAGCTGAGTACCCAGAGGACATCCACCCAAGCATGGAGTAACATGCAAACTCCACAGAGAACTTCCTCACCGATTACAGAACTTGAACCAGGACCTTCTTGCTGTGAAGCAGAAGTGTTAACACTACACCGCCATGCTGACAATTATGGTATTCAGATTTTTATTGGTTTTTGTAAGAAAATCTTTCAATAGAAGGTGGCACAGTGGTGTATTGGTTTGAAGGTCCACCTCACAGCAAGAAGGCCTGTGTTTGATTCCCAGCCTGGTTGTTTCTGTGTGGAGTTTGCATGTTCTCCGTGTGCTTGAGTGGGTTTCTTCCAAGTACTCCGGTTTCCCCCCCCCATAGTCCAAAAACATGCACAGGAGGCTAACTGGCTGTTTCAAATCTCCCCTAGGCGTGTTAGTGTGAATGGTTGTGAGTGTTGGCCCTGTGGTGGTCTGGCGGGCTGTCCAGAGTGTACCCCACCTTCACCCAGAGTTGGCTGAGATGGGTGCCAGTCTTCCTGTGACCCTAATTAGGATTCAGCAGTTCAGTAAATGGATGAATGTTACTGTGGAGTACATAATGGAACCAATAAAATAATCTTTTAAATCTATGTCACGATGTAACATGTACAAAAAAGTACAGTGAGCCAGTTATTATCCCAAAATAAGCCCTGTTTCAAGACCATCTGATTTCTGTCTGGTTTTATTTCCGGATGACCCATGAATTCGTGTATACAGGTATCAGTCTTTGGAAAGGATTATTACACAATAATATACACTTGTAATTTTCAGTTATAGTGCAACTGTTGGTTCTGCTTTTCTAACAAATGTAATCAGCATCTTTTAATTCAATCAGAACTAAATATTCTACAGCGCCCTCACTTAAAGGAGAGTAACCTCTCTCTCTCTCTCTCTCTCTCTCTCTCTCTCTGAAATGTGACCCCTGGTCAGATCTGATATATGGTTTAAATCAGTGCTTGAAAAAGCTCCTGTATTCAGAGTAAGCAGCTGAGAGTTCTGTTTGTCTAGTGAAACAAGCAGGATTTTTTTTTTTCATTTTGAGAGCATTTGTTTCATAAATGAAGAGAGGGCAGTTTTTCTGTAATAATTCTGCAGTGAAGTGGAGGGACAAGTATTGATCACCACGACCCACACCAAGGCACAGGCATCTGAAATTAACTATAGGAGAGGGAGATGAGGCACAATATAAAGTAGGTCTCTGATGATTGGGGCTTAATAATACAAACATTCAAGTTTATTTACCATGTACTTGAAATACTATCGTATTTAAAAAAGGAACTGGAGGGGTCCTCAAAAATACTTCCACCATGCAGCATGGGTAGTGCACCAAATGAGACCTTATATGGGAACCGGTTTTAATTACCCATGTGTTTGTCTTTCCATATGTTCCATAGATAGTAGAGAGAAAAATAATGTCACTTGCCAAACCAGTTAGTCCTACTAGCGTTTCTGGAGGCTGAAACCTATCTCAGACAGCTTTGGTTAAAGGTCGACCCAGGGCCTTTCTGGCCGTGCTAACCATGATACCACCATGCCACCCTGAATGATTCATTGCTGTCACTTGGAACATCCTACAATAAATCGTTTACTGTCCATTCAATCAAATGGCCTATTGATTTTAATTTTATTTATAAAACAGTGAAAGGTTTCCTATAATATATGTGCATCGTTTTGTGTATATGTGGGGCAGTGTGGTGGCTCTTCAGAAAATAAGGAGTCTCGATTGATTAAAAATCAAGCGCATGTGGGAGGTTTTGTGCAGATTAAAAAAAGCAAGTGTGCATGTTTTGAAACTAACTGAACACTACATGCTAATCACTTAATCCCCAGCCAGGGACAACAGTGGTAAGAAATATTCACCTCTCCTCCAGCCCGGAATGGATATTTTCATTCCTTTACATGAAGAGGATGAGGAAGGCCTGACATCCCAATACCCCCCCCATGAATACCATATGAATGGGTTTCAAACCAAACCGCCCCACTGAGTCATTCGACCTCTAAGTGTGGGAGCAGACTGATGAGAGTGCTTGCTGATAATGTCCGAGATAATAGGAGGGTGGGTATACTCTCAACAGACGTTAGTGCGCTCCTCTGGACAGTACCTTCCTCTCCCATTCTACCAGATGACGCTTTCATTCAAGTACACCAGATACTCTGTATTCTGGTTCTTCTTTGAGCTTTGAAGGAGCGAACTTCAAAAGCATGGAAATGGTCCTATTTTTTCCTTGACCCCATTTTCCATTCATGCCCATAACTACAGGAAGCCCCACTGTGAACTGAAACTTCCTGAATAATCACTAGGTGTGACTATGTGTCTAGACAGAGCCATACATTGAACCAGTTTCCCTTCACGTTCTGCCTTGTTCTCGTACCCAGCGCCAACAGGATGGATCCCAGATCCACCAACACCCGGACCAGAACAGAGAAGCCTTTGTCTTTGTTCCTGTCTTATTCCTAACTGATGTTGGCTGTTGAGGCATTGGCTCATCACTGCTGTCCAAGTAGATAAGAGGAGCATGTAAGTTTACTGCTGGTGTGCCAAATTTCTCAGTATAATGGATCTTCTCACCATCATGTATGCTCACTTTCTTTATGAACGAGGGGCAGCTGAGTCTCTGCCACAGATGCTGTTTAACCCTACGGCCCAACTCCACAGAGTAGTACCTTGGCTCTCCGTTGGCCTTCACTATCATTGGATACACTACTAAGTTATAGATTCTTTGGTACTCAGGAACACTTAGACCGTGAATCAACAGGGGATCTTCCATCAGCGATTCACTGCTTGGGGTTGTCCTGGCAGTGCTGGCAGCAAAGGAAATTGAATCCGTCTCCTTCAGAGGCAGAAAAAAACATAAATTGACAATTCTCAATCATTAAACATCCTTAAGAAAGTCATTCTTACACAATTTTGCTGTAGCACGGTGGCATAGTAGATAACAGGTCCGCCTCACAGTAGCCTGTGTTTGATTCCCGGTTTGACAGTTTCTACGTGGAGTTTGCATGTTCTCCCTGTGCTTGAGTGGGTCTTCTCCCAATCCAAAAACATGCACAGTAGGCTAACTGGCTGTTCCAAATCACCCCAGTTGTGAGTGTGAATGGCTGTATGTTGGCCCTTCAATGGACTGGCAAGCTGGCCAGGTTGTATCCTTTCACCCAGAGTCAGCTGAGATGGGTTGCAGCCTCCCCACAATCCTAATTAGGATTAAGTGGCTTAGAGAATAAATCTTCTTCTTCTTTTCTTTTCGGCTTTTCCCTTCAGAGGTCGCCACAGTGAATCATCCGCCTCCATCTGACCCTATCCTCTGCATCTTCTCTTACACCAACGGCCTTCATGTCCTCCTTCACCACATCCATGAATCGTCTCTTTGGTCTTCCTCTAAGCCTTCTTTCTTCCTGGTAGTTCCAACCTCAGCATCCTACTACCAATATACTCACTATCCCTCCTCTGTACATGTCCAAACCATCTCAATCTAGCCTCTCTGACTTTGTCTCCAAAACATCTTACATGTGCTGTCCCTCTGATGTGCTCATTCTTGATCCTATCCATCCTTATTACTCCCAAAGAGAACTTCAAAATTTTCATCTCTGCTACCTCCAGCTCTGCCTCCTGTCTTTTCCCCAGGGCCACTGTTTCTAAACCATACAACATCGCTGGCCTCAACACTGTCTTGTACACTTTTTGAACTTTGCTATTTTCATATCGGTCCATGTATTCATATTGGGGATTTAATCACAGATAAGATGAGAACAAAATCAAACCTAAACATACACATTTCATTCGACATGTCTAAAATAACTTAAAATAATCTTAAAAATTCATTTGCCATCACCTACTAATTGTCTCCCTGTCCCCTTGCCCCTTTTGGTCTTTCAGTGACATCATCCCGTACTGATTGCCTCTCTGTCTGTCTTGGTCTCCATATTACATCATCACCTACTAATTCTGTCTGCCCCTAGTCCCTCTTGGTCTCTCTGTGATATCATTAACTACTAATTTCTCGCCTGGAATCATAACCTACTATCCCGTTACTGTCCCCTACTGACCTACTGACATCTCCCTGTCCCCTTTGGTCTCCCTGTGACATCATCCCTTACTTATTGTCTTTCTGTTCGTTCTGTGACATCATCTCTTACTGATTGTAACCCTGTCTCCTGGTCCCCCTGGGACATCATTCCCGACTGATTTACTGGCTCCCGTGGTCTCCCCTGACATCCCCTACTAATTGGCCCCTCTGTCTCTGTCACACCGGGCTGCAAGAAGGTCCTGGGATCCGGTTCCAAGAGCAGTCTGCATGTTCTCCTTGTGCTTGCATTGGTCTTCTTGGGGACTTAGGTTTCCTTCCCAAGTCCAAAGCTATGCACATTAGGCTAATTGACTACTCCAAATTGTCCCTGGGTGTAGATAGGAAAGGTTGTGTGTGTGTGTGTTGGCCCTGTGATGTCCCAACAAACTATTCAAGCTTATCTCAGCCATCCAATTACCTTCGCCCAGTGTTGGTTGGCTGAGATAGGCTCCAGTCCCCCCTGCAGCCCTAGTAGGAGTAAGCAGTTTGGTAAATGAGTCTTCTTTTCCTTTTGACTGTTCCCTTTTTCTCAGGGGTTGCCACAGAGAATCATAGCATGTTTGATTTGGCATAGGATTTTACGTCGGATGCCCTTCCTAACATAACCCTTAGCAAGGGTCAGAAACACGCTGATGGCTATGCAGCCTACTCTTGACAAAAGTCAGCAATGTTTTTTTACATGCCTCTCACCAGACAGAGTGAGAGACATGGCTGGCCTTTAACCCAGTTAGCTGCACTGGGGGGGGGACAGTGACAACCTTGTACAGAGTGGGACTCGAACCCCCAACCTAGGATCAGCGATCCAGCGCCCTTTACCACAAGGCCACCACCACCCTCCGGATTGGTAAATGAGTGACTAAGTAAATTTCACACCTAATTCAAATATGGGGAAGTGGTGGCCTAGTGATATAGGGCGCTGGACTGCTGATCCAAACGTTGGTGGTTCGAGTCCCACTCTCCACAAGGTTGTCACTGTCCCCACAGTGCAGCTAACTGGCTAATCAAAGGCCGGCCATGTCTCTCACTCTCTATGGTGTGAGGCTGTAAAAGAACCATTGCTGACTTTTGTCAAGAATAGGCTGCAAAGCTGTCAGCGTGTTTAAGCCCTGCGATGGCCTGGCGAACAGTCCAGGGTGTACTCTACCCTCGCCCGGAGTCGACTGGGATGGGTGCCAGCCTCCCGACGACCCTAATCAGGATCAAACGGTTACAGAAAATGAACTGAACTAATTCAAATATCCTTAATGAGGATCCAAATACCTTTTCAGGCTCTGTGAAGCTGCTCTTACATGTAGAAGTTGCACTGAAACCAGTTGCCTCAGAAACAACTGTGTAAAAGCAATTTGTTCTCAACATCGGTGAACATAGTTTGTTTCACTTTTCAAGTTGGGACAAGTTGTTCCGGTACATCTTGTTGAGGGCAAACCTGAGCACCATCTTAACACCATCTGTGCCTAGTACAAGGGTTTATGCATGTGCAATAATGTCCATCAGGATGACATTGTTCTGTGGGTTTCCATTTTTTGTGGTTCTTCACCAGGGGTTTGCTTGTGTGCTGTCCCTCTAGCTTCCTGCTTGCCAGTGATTTGAAAGTGCGTATGAACCCACAGGAAACTAGGTGTAGCCTGCTCCTCAGGCAAGTTGTTCCAGCGGCAATCTGTTCCGTCTGCCCGTATAAAAGCAGCTTTACTCTGATAATATATGATGTAAATGTAAAGCAAAATTGCATTCACTTCTGTCTTGAAGAAACAACTTTTACACTTTAGTCACCATTTCATGTATTCATTAATTGTTCATTAAAATGTTTATGATTAAACTCACTATTTTACAATCTGTCCCAGTGGTAGAAGTGGATGGTAATGAATAGAGGTCTGGAGCCCATTCAGCATTTTTAGTGAAGTGCTTTTTCAGAGGTTTCTTCTTCATTATCTACACAAAGAAACATGATCCAAGAAGATTTTTTTCATGAAGTAAATTTTGTACAAATATCAAGAAACTTCTTCAGAGAATGAAAAAATAACAATAAATAAACACAGCAGTTGTTCATCTGTAGTGTTTTTGATAAACATCATTTTCATCTGGTTACCATGTAGAGCTATTTTTACCTCCCTCTGACAACGAAGTTGTGTTTCTGGTTGAGTGTGTTTGTAAAAAAAAAAAAGGAATGAAATGAAAAAAGGTTACGTGTAGATTTTTCATGATTTTTTTTTTTTTTTTTTTTATCAGAAGCAGGGTTTAAGACAAGGAAGGCTCCATTCAATTTCTGTGATGACAGCTCGAATTCTGTTTCTGGGAATCTTTTATAGGATTCTTTAACATTGTGAGATTTTTTTCAGACGTGTATTATTACAGCAAGCCCAGAAGGAGGTGCTATGTGCTTTCTCTGTGAATTCTTTCAGCTTGGGGGTGGTATGTATTCTGCAAGTGCTTTTGTTTGTTTGTCATCAGGATTATACAAAGTGAAGTATAAATTTTCATGATATTTTTACCCAAGCTGGCATTTTGGACAAGGAATGTTTGGCTTGGTGGAGGTTTGTGCTCTCCGTGTGCTTGTTTTTCTGTTTTGATGTAATTAATCTTCTTTTAAGCTAATAATTATGTGCACAGCTAATTAATTTTCTGGAATTCTGACTACTACACTGATCACTTCTCTTCGATGTGAGTAAAAATAACTTCGACTCCTTTGAGTAATCTAAAGCCTTGGCCATTTAGATGTTATTTCATGTTATAAGCTTTCAGTGAGCTTTACATTAAAAGTGTGTAGGCATGAGACAATGCAAAAAAACATAATCATGAATAAACAATAATAAAACTAAAACTCACCAATTTATAATCTGTCCTTTTTGTAGAAGAGGTGGATGGTGGTGGATGAAAGACAGGGATCAGTGCAGCATTTACAATGAAACGTGTTTTTAGTTTCTCACACTGTATATCATCCTGGCCTTCTGCTTTCCTTTTCCGTGTCATCTGAAGCAAGAAACATGATCCAAATATTCATTCACTCATTTCCTAAACCGCTTAATCCTAATTAGGGTCAACGGGGAGGCTGATCTCAGCCCACTATAGATGAAGGCGGGGTACACCCTGGGCAGCTTACCCAGCCATCGCAGAGCATGATCCAAATATATTTCATTCAAATCTTAAGAAAGCAAGAGCCAGAATTTCACTCTTTTGCTCAAATGTTAAGTCCTACTAGGGTACCAGGAAGGTTGGAGGCTATCTCAGCTGACACCAGGCAAATGCGGGGTATACCCTGAATAGCTCACCAGACCATTGCAGGACAACACTTACACCCAGAGCAGTGCTTCTCAAATAGTGTGGGGGGCGGGGGGGGGGGTTGTGTGAAGCCTGGGAGAGCTGTGTGATTGGGGGGGGGGGCAATGCTTTTCTAGAATTGTGTACGAGAATAAGTGTAATTGCACCTCCGCTCCACTAGTTAGCAGTAGCGCTCTCATTATTGCGCTGTGGTGTTGCGGTTTTTTGTACGAAAAAATATGAATCGCAGGAAACAACCCCTTAAGAAACAACACGGGAAAATTTTCTATCAGGAACAAAGAGAAAGTTGGAGAGATGGAGATATTAAAGAATGGAGATATTAAAAAATTAACATAAGTTAAATGAGTTTAAATGAGGATGTTTTTTTTTTCAGTCACATTGGTGCACTTTAAGTCTTTTAAATTACAGATTAAAAAACAATGTTAATGAAGTTTTTCTTTATTGTAAGTTTGAACTATAGTTCTTCCTTTTTTGCTTTTAATGTTAAGATACAATGTTATGCAGACGTGTACGAATAATTTTATAGACAAATAATACTATTCATAATCACTCGTGGGGCGGTGGGGGGGGTGAAAGTTTTTTTTTCTTCCTGGGGGGGCACAGAAAATAATTGAGAAGCACTGACCTGGGGCAATAAGGGACAGCCAATTAGCATGTGTTTGGACTGTGGGAGGAAACGGGAGTACCCAGAAGAAACTTCTGCAAGCACAGGAACATCCACACAGAAATACCTGAAACCAGACAGTCTGGGACCCAGGAACTGAACCCAGGACATTCTTGCTGTGAGGTGCACGTGTTAACCTCGACACCACTGAGCTGCCCTATTTATTAATAATGAATCGATAATCTTTTGATTTGATTACACTTTGAATTTACACTTTGGTCATCAGTTTATGCTTTCAGACTTTTTTAGCGATTGAGTGCAATTACTCACTATTTTATAATCCATCTCCATGGTAGAAGTGGATGGTGGTGGACGGAGATAAATGACCTGCTTAGCATTTTTAGCAAAGTACTTTTTCCGAGGTCTTTTTGATGTTGCTTCCTCATTCACTTCATCCTGGGCTTCTGCACCTCCCTTCCTCTTCTGTGTCTGAACCAAGGAACAAAGAAAGTTAATCAGTTAAGAAATAAAATTGAGGAACTGAGATCAAAAACCCCATAAGTCACATTTCATGAAATGTAACCTAGGGTTTTTATCTCAGTGCCTGAATCAATAGAAATATTAAGAAATTTGTCAAACAGAGCAAAAGCTGGCTTTGGTTACACATTTGTATACAGAAGTTCAAAGAGAGAAGACTTTCAGCCAACAGACTGTACATTGAGACACTTAAGAAAATTAACACAGCAGTTGTTCTTCGTCTGTGGAGACTATCATCACCTTTTTAGATTCATTCATTTGCTTAATCCTAATTGGGGTCGTGGGGAGGCTGGTTCCCATCTCAGCTGACGCTGGTCGAGGGGAGGGTACATACAGACCAGATATGTAAAATTGTACTGCAGGCCAAGGACAAGAATGATTCCATTCAGTTTTAGTGATCTGGATTGAATTCAGGATCTAGGATTTTTTTTTTTGAGATTCTTTAAAACAGATAATTTATTTTATATATATATATATATATATATATATATATATATATATACACACACACACACACACACACACACACACACATTTTTTTTTTGGTTCATATGGGGAATTTTTGGGCTTGGTGGAGGTTTGCACTCTTTAAGTGCTCTTGTTTTTCTTTCATTTCTAAAGAATTGCCATTCATTTACTTCCTTCTTGGTACACAGTTAACACAATATATTTACTGTACTGGAATAGTGACCACTAAATAATAGGATTCAGCTTCCTAGTGGTATAGGGCACTGGATCGCTGATCCAAAGGTTGGGGGTTCGAGTCCCACTCTCCACAAGGTTGTCACTGCCCCCCGGTGCAGCTAACTGGGTTATCAAAGGCGGGCCATGTCTCTCACTGTCTATGGTGTGAGGCATGTAAAAGAACCATTGCTGACTTTCGTAAAGAGTAGCTGCAAAGCCGTCAGCGTGTTTCTGTCCCTTGCTAAAAGGGTTGTGACAGGAAGGGCATCCGACGTAAAAACCTCTGCCAAATCAAACGTGCGAATCAGATGAGTCGCTGTAGCGACTCTCGAGTAAAAAGGGAAAAAGCCGAAAGGAAGACAGACAGACATGGAGGTTTGAATGTTATTAAATGCAAAAAGCTTGAAAATAAAATAAAATTTCAAAAATAAAACTCACTTTTTTATCATTTGTCCTTGTGTTAAACGAAGTGGATGGTGCTGCATGGGAGTCAGGAACCAGTTCAGAACTTTTAACAAAGTTCTGTGTTCGAGATTCCTCCGATTCCTCATGCTGTACACCATCCTGGGCGTTTGCTTCCTTTTTCTTCTTCTCATACAACTTGTGAAACATCTGAACCAAGAAACATGACAAGAGATTTGATATTAAGTTTCATGTTAAACTTAGTCTTGGTCAGCTCTTCGAATGCATGTGTTTATTTACTGCACTGTATAAGCTAGGAGAAAAAATATGGTTTGTGTTTAGACCTGACATAGAAGGCTGTCTGTTTTGTTACTTTTGAGGTTTCGAGTCATAATCCAAAAATATTTCTGTTTTATGTTTTAGAGTAAAATTTATAAAGAATTCAACACGGGGTACAATTACTACAAAGAGCCATCATACACTGTTGCTTTGAGAGTCCCCTCCTCCTCTATATTCAAGTTGTGGTATTTATGACATCATAATGCCACATCAGTATTCTCACGGAAAAAGCTGGACTGAGACGTTTGTGTGTCTTTCATTCCCCAAATCATGAAATAAATATAGCTACAGTAAATAATGAATAAATATACAGCTCTGCAATTATTGGAGCCCCTGGTTGTTCTTTAGCTTCTAATAAATTGTTTTTTCTGAACAATATCGAACCACAATGGAAAAAATCCAACTTTTAATTCTAGTACATTTATTCACTGTGGGGGGGGGGAATCCCACATTAAGAAATAATTCTTTTATATCAAATCATGTGTGCCACAATTACTGTATTAACATCCCAAATGTTAATACTTTTTAAAAACCCTTTTTCCAACAAAACAAACACCTAATTTTCTACTATGTTTCACAAGATGGGAGAATACATAGAGGAGGGATCTTGGATGGTTCCTCTTTGCACAGTCTCTCTAAATCATCCAGCAACCTGGGTCCTCTCTGCTCTCTGGGAGGAGTTTGATTCTGTCTGGTGAACCATTTTTGTGTAGATTTGGCCACATGTTTATGGTTATTATCTTTCTGAAAGACTCAGTGATGACCCATCTTCGCCTTTAAGGCAGAACCCACCAGATTTTCATTTAAAATATCCTTGTATTTAACAGCGTCCATGATGACATGCACCCTAACAAGGCTCCCAGGGTCTCTGGAAGAGAAGCAGGCCAACAGAACAACCAATCCTCCACCATACTTCACAGTGGGCATGAGGTGCTTTTCTGCATACTCATCTTTTGTGTTCTGCCAGACCACTTAGTGTGTTGCCAAAAAGCTCTATCTTGTCTCATCTGACCAAACACACGGTCCCGCAAGAAAAGTGCATGCCTCCCAAACAGCTTATTGGTGTGTAGATGGCACCTGATGACTGTTTTAGAGACTTTGTGACTCCAAGATGCTTCCATTTGTTGCGATTCTTTAACAGTGGGGCTTTGGAGAACTTTTTATTTCCCTTACCATCCTCATCACTGTCCGTGGTGGCAAAATAACCTTGCCTCTTCCCCCAGGCTCGTTTACCACTGTTCCAGTTTTAAATTCTTAATGGTTCCTCTGACAGTAGATATGGGGTGTACCCTGCCTCTGCCCAGAGTTGACCTTCATATAATTTCTATGAATGATATGAAAATTTAATGATAAAATCAAATGTAAAATATATGGAACAGAATTTGGTTCCTCAGGCTCAGTTGATGTTGCAGAATTAAATCAAATTTTCATCTCTGTAAGTATCAGTAACATCACTTCACCTTCAGAAATAATTGTGCGTTAATTTAAATATACCTGTTGTGAGAATAGTGATACATACGAGCTACTTAGAACAATCACGAACAGCATCAACAGATCCTTCCAGCAACATCTGTCCTTGCCCCTTGTCAAAGTGTGCACAAGTGCTACAATACTGGGCATGCTCAGAGACGTGTCTTTCAGATTGCACTCTGTGCACACCCAGTGAGCAATTGTGAGAGAAAAACAGCATATAGAATCCAGGAACACCCGTTGGAGTCATCTTACTAGAAGTCCAGCAATGTCAGTATTTGATGTCTGTGTTTAATAACTTTGTTATTCAGAAAATGTAGGACACAAGTATCAAACTCAAGGCCAATTTTGGCACATCAACTCATTTTATGTGACCCATAAAACATTTTAAGGTACAGTACAGTATATGATTCTCATACATTTTTTTTTGCAATTAACCATTACCATGGAATGTAATTCATCATTTATCCATTAGGTGGCAGCAACTTATTTCAAGTAAACAACTGATCATTGACCTAAGAAAGATTCCAAACCAGTTTGTTCTTCCCAGGCATTACCAAAAAGGGAAAGTGAAGAGCAGAAAATATGACAAATGCTTAAACTAATAATTTGGGGCAAAACATTGGGTGTAGTTAGTATGCCCCCTTCACGGAAAGAAGATCCTGACTCCTGGGCTCTGGCATTTCTTTGTGGAGTTCGAATGCTCTCCCTGTGCTTGCATGGGTATCCTCCAGGTACTCTGGCTTCTTTTTACAGTCCAGAGACTATACACTATGCTAACTGACTGTTCCAAATTGACCCTAGGTGTCAATAAGAGTGTTTGAGTGTGTATTGCCTTGCCATTGTCATCTGATTTGCATGTTTGATTTGGCACAAGTTTTACATCGGATGCTCTTCCTGACAACCCTTAAGCAAGGGGCAGAAACACGCTGACAGCAATGCAGCTACTCTTTATGAAAGTCAGCAATGGTTCTTTTACATAAACCTCTCACCATAGACAGTGAGAGACTTGACCAGTTAGTTAGCTATACTGGGGACATACTAGTCCTTCTCAAAAAATTAGCATATTTTGATAAAGTTCATTATATTCTGAAATGTACTGATAAAAATTTAACTTTCATATACTGTATTTTAGATTCATTGCACACTAACTGAACTAAATTAACTGGAGTTTTTCGGCATACAGCTCATGAGAACCCAAAATTCCTCTCAAAAATTAGCATATTTCATCCAACCAATAAAAAAAAAGTGCTTTTAATACAAAAAAAGTCAACCTTCAAATAATTATGTTCAATTATCCACTTAATACTTGGTCGGGAATCCTTTTGCAGAAATGACTGCTTCAATGCGACATGGCCCAGGATCTTCGGTAGTGGCCTTAAGCTCATCCACAGTGTTGGGTCTGGTGTCTCTCAACTTTCTCTTCACAATATCCCACAGATTCTCTATGGGCTTCAGGTCAGGAGAGTTGGCAGGCCAATTGAGCACAGTAATACCATGGTCAGTAAACCATTTAGCAGTGGTTTTGGCACTGTGAGCAGGTGCCAGGTCGTGCTGAAAAATGTAACCTTCATCTCCATAAAGCTTTTCAGCAGATGAAAGCATGAAGTGCTCCAAAATCTCCTGATAGCTAGCTGCATTGACCCTGCCCTTGATAAAACACAGTGGAACAACACCAGCAGCTGACATGGCACCCCAGACAGACCATGACTTACTGTGGGTACTTGACACTGGACTTCAGGCATTTTGGAATTTCTTTCTCCCCAGTCTTCCTCCAGACTCTGGCACCTTGATTTCCGAATGACATGCAAAATTTGCTTTCATCTGAAAAAAGTACTTTGGACCACTGAGCAACAGTCCAGTGCTGCTTCTCTGTAGCCCAGGTCAGGCGCTTCTGCTGCTGTTTCTGGTTCAAAAGTGGCTTGACCTGGGGAATGCGGCACCTGTAGCCCATTTCCTGCACACGCTAGCTCTGGATGTTTCTATTCCAGACTCAGTCCACTGCTTCCACAGGTCCCCCAAGGTCTGGAATCGGCCCTTCTTTCACTTTTTCCTTCCCCCAGACGTCCCACT
Organism: Plotosus lineatus; assembly: GCA_024760905.1. Taxonomy (NCBI): domain Eukaryota; kingdom Metazoa; phylum Chordata; class Actinopteri; order Siluriformes; family Plotosidae; genus Plotosus; species Plotosus lineatus. The sequence goes on along the minus strand of CM045728.1, from coordinate 89,222,026 downwards.
GAGGTGCCTTGATACAGCACTCTGGGAACAGCCTATTCGCTCAGAGATTTCTTTCTGTGTCTTACCCTCTCGCTTGAGGGTGTCAATGATGGCCTTCTGGACAGCAGTCAGGTCGGCAGTCTTACCCATGATTGCGGTTTTGAGTAATGAACCAGGCTGGGAGTTTTTAAAAGCCTCAGGAATCTTTTGCAGGTGTTTAGAGTTAATTGGTTGATTCAGATGATTAGGTTAATAGCTCGTTTACAGTACCTTTTCATGATATGCTAATTTTTTTAGATAGGAATTTTGGGTTTTCATGAGCTGTAAGCCAAAATCATCAGTATTAAAACAATAAAAGACCAAAAATATTTAAATTGGTGTGCAATGACTCTAAAATATATGAAAGTTTAATTTTTATCAGTACATTACAGAAAATAATGAACTTCATCACAATATGCTAATTTTTTGAGAAGGACTAGTATAATCACCTTAATCTCTTTAAAATCATATGATGCTAAACAGGATCACAATTCCAAGACCATTTCAGAGCTATAAATATTTTGTATGTTTTTGTAAAAAAAAAAAAAAAAAAGAAACCCAGCAGCTTTAATTTCTGCTATAGCTATGCCAGTTACTATGAGGTTGTTTTATTTGCTTGCTTATATCAAACACGTAGAGACTCTTAAGAGTAACTGAGGTTGGTTGACATGTTCTCTGTACAAAGCATCACTCATTCATCAGACATGTTCTCCATAATTAAAAATGCTAAAGATTCTCTTATGATTATACCATATTTACACATTGCATCAAATCAAAATACATAATTCTAGTAAAGTATACATGTTTCTCACTGATGCGTTACACATTTATACAGCCTGAAACACGGCTTGACTATAGGTAGGAGGAGGAGGTCTGACTACACCTACCTTGACTCATGGCTCAACTGAGTGTCCCAGTAGGCGAAATGCTAGATTAAATCTGACTCCACACCATGGAATTTTGGGATGCCTGCATAGTTAAGGGAGGCTGAATTACATCTGACTCCACAAACTGGACTCTTGGCATCACTCTGTACAGGTAGGAAGAGCTAGGTCACAGCCGACCCCCTGGGCTTGTACAAACCTTGAAATACTGATTTTAATTTAAAATGTGAATAGAGGCATGTTGGATGTAAGCTTCAAAGGGGTGTTTTTCTTTTTCCCCCATTCATCAGCAATTCTTTGTTACTATTCAGAAACCAGAAGGGTGGATACAGGCAGTATTTGGTTAATGCTATTGGTTACTGATCAGCAGGTTGTGAGTTCAAGCCTCAGCACTGCTAATCTACCACTATTGGTCTCAAACAAATCCCCAAATCTTTTCTGCAATAGGGACACTGTATGAGCTCTGACAACTTTCTAACAAACCCGGGACAAATGAAGAAAGGAACATCACTGTGGTGTGATGCTGATGTGAAAAATGATGGCTTATTTTTCATATCTCTAATGCAGCCGTGAGGGGGGGCACATCCATCCTCACGCCGGTCCCAAGCCCGGATAAATGCAGAGGGTTGCAACAGGAAGGGCATCCGGCATAAAACTTTTGCCAAAATACAAAATGCGAACCGTCAATAGAAATTTCATACCGGATCGGTCGAGGCCCGGGTTAACAATAACCGCCATCAGTTCTGTCAACCAACAGGGTGCTGGTGGAAATTGGACTACTGTTGGTCAAAGAAGGAGAGGTCGAAGGAGAGGCGGGAGGCGTGGCCGTAGGCAGAGAGAAGAGGAAAGCCATGAGCCTAGGACTGAGAGTAGGGTCTTTGAATGTTGGAACTATGACAGGAAAAGGTAGAGAGCTGGCTGACATGTACAGAGGAGGAAGGTGGACATACTGTGTGTTCAGGAGACCAGCTGGAAAGGTAGCAAGGCTAGAAGCTTAGGAGCAGGGTTTAAGCTGTTTCATCATGGTGTGGATGGGAAGAGGACTAGAGTAGGAGTCATCTTGAAGGAGAGGTTGGTCAGGAATGTTCTAGAAATGAAGAGTGTCAGACAGAGTGATGAGTCTCAAGTTAGAAATTGAAGACGTGATGTTCAATGTTGTTAGTGCTTATGCCCCACAGACAGGATGTGAGCTAGAAGAGAAGGAGAGATTCTAGAGTGAGTTAGATGAAGTGATGCAGAGTACCCCAGAGGTGAAAGAGTGGTCATTGGTGCAGGCAACAGAGGGGATGAGGAAGTGATGGGCAGGTTTGGAATCCAGGACAGGAACACAGAAGGACAGATGTTGATCGATTTTACAAAAAGGATGGAAAGGGCTGTGGTGAATACTTTCTTCCAGAAGAGAGAGGAGCACAGGGTGACTTATAAAAGTGGAGGTAGGAGCACACAGGTAGACTGTAGAGGACGCAGTTTGAAGGAAGTCAGTGACTGCAAAGTAATAGTGGGTGAGTGTTACCAAACAGCATAGGATGGTGGTGTACAGGATGACGCTGATGGTGAGGAAGGTAGAAGGCAAAGGCAGAGCAGAAGTGGTGGAAGCTGAAAAAGGAGTGTTGTGTTGTCTTCAAGGAGGAGTTGAAGCAGGCTTTGGGTGGTCAGGAAGTGCTTCCAGATGACTGAACAACTACAGATAATGTGATCAGGGAGACGAGTTCTTGGTGTGTCCTCTGGAAGGACAGTCGATAAGGAGACTTGGTGGTGGAATGAGAAAGTGCAGGAGTGTGTAAAAAGGAAGAGGTTAGCTAAGAAGTGGGACATTGCGAGGACTGAAGAGAGTAAACAGGAGTACAGGGAGACGCAGAGTAATGCGAAGGTAATGGTGTCAAAGGCCAAACAGAGGGTGTATGATGGGCTGGACAGTAAGGAGGGAGAAAATTATTCATACAGGTTGGCACAGCAGAGAAAGAGAGATGGGAAGGACGTGCAGCAAGTTAGAGTGATTAAGGAGAGTGGGAAATGTATTGACTAATGACAAAAGTGTGCTGGGAAGATGGAAAGAGTACTTTGAAGAGTTGATGAATGAGGAAAATGAGAGAGAGAAAAAAGAGAAGAGGTAACTGTTGAGGACCAGGAAGTAGCAAAGATTAGTAAGGGTGAAGTGAGGAGGGCATTGAAGAGGATGAAGAGTGGAAAGGCAGTTGGTCCTGATGACATACCTGTGGAGGTATGTGTCGAGGAGACGTAGCAGTAGATTTTCTGACAAGAACATTCAACAAGGTTTTAGAGAGTGAGCAGATGCCAGAATGGAGAAGTGTGCTTTTTAAGAACAAGGGGGACGTGCAGAATTGTGGCAACTACAGAGGGATAAAGTTGATGAGCCATACGATGAAGTTATGGGAAAGAATAGTGGAAGCTAGACTAAGGGCAGAGGTCAGCATTTGTGAACAACAGTTTGGTTTCATGACAAGAAAGAGCACCATAGATGCAGTGTTGCTTTGAGGATGTTAATAGAGAAGTGCAGAAAAAGGCCAGAGGGAGCTGCATGGTGCCTTTGTGGATCTGGAGAAAGCATATGACTGGGTGCCAAGAGAGGAACTGTGGTATTGCATGAGGAAGTCTGGAGTGGCAGAGAAGTATGTTCGAGTGGTGCAGGACATGTATAAGAGATGTAAGACAGTGGTGAGGTGTGCTGTCGGTGTGACCGACGAATTCAAGGTGGAGGTGGGACTGCATCAATGGTCAGCTCTGAGCCCCTTCTTGTTTGCTGTGTTGATGGACTGGCTGACAGACGGGGTTAGACAAGAATCTCCATGGACTATGATGTTTGAGGATGACATTGTGATCTGTAGTGAGAGCAGAGAACAAGTGCAGGAAAATCTAGAGAGGTGTTGGTATGCCCTAGAAAGGAGAGGAATGAAGGTTAGCCACAGTAAAACAATACATGTGTGAACGACAAGGACCCACAAGGAATGGTGAGGTTACAGGGAGCAGAGATAACGAAGGTGGAGGATTTTAAGTACTTAGGCTCAACAATCCAGAGCAATGGAGAGTGTGGAAGAGAGGTGAAGAAGCGTGTGCAGGCAGGTTGGAGAAAAGTATCAACAAGGATGAAAGGAAAAATGTACAAGATGGTGTTGAGGCTAGTGATGTTGTTCGGTTTAGAAACAGTGGCACTGAGGAAAAGACAGGAGGCAGAGCTGAAAGTAGCAGAGATGAAAATGTTGAGGTTCTCTTTGGGAGTAACGAGGATGGATCGGATCAGGAATAAGTACATCAGAGGGACAGCACATGTAAGAGGTTTTGGAGACAGTCAAGAGAGGCTATATTGAGATGGTTTGGACATGTACAGAGGAGGGATAGTGAGTATATTGGTAGTAGGATGCTGAGGTTGGAACTACCAGGGGCAGAAGGCTAGAGGAAGACCATAGAGAAGATTTATGGATGCGGTGAAGGAGGACATGAAGATAGTTGGAGTAAGAGTAGAAGATGCAGAGGATAGGGTGAGATGGAGGCAGATGATTCACTGTGGCGACCCCTGAAGGGAAAAGCTGACAGGAAAAGAAGATTTTTCATATCTTTCTACTGTGTGGGCTTATTTATTTATGTTTTGCTTATTCTGCCCCCTCCCCCCAAGCAAAAACCCAAGATAATCAGCTTAGATCAACAGGCAATAAGATGACGATAACCACAATCAATGCTTATTCTAGAAAGGGAGGTTATCCCTGCAAGATGCTTCACTGGTCACACAAAAAGTAGTTAAATTTTCTATACTCAGTCTTTTAACTATGTTAGAGATGATAAAGGGAATAGAAGGGAATGTCAAAAAATTATGAAAGGTTACCAAGAGCTAACTGTTCTGGGTGATCGCATGTCCTTTATGTCCCTGGAATATTCTGGCAACTGAAAAGGTCCTCACATACTACCTACATGCACAGACGATGACCTCGTAGTACTGTAAAGACGAACAGTTTAAATGCTGTTGCCTGATGGAATGTAAAATGGCACGTAGCAGCTTAACTTGAATGTTGTGATGAATAATTTGACTCCTCTCAGTATTTAGGCACTGCTCCAAAAATATTTGGATGTGTAAGTTTACAGAAACATGCATACATCAAGTAGGCTGTCGCTGTGAGCTCTGATGGTGGTGGCGCATGCACAATATATTGGATTGCCTGCGTAACACAGGCATGACAACAAAATCAAGCTCATGGCTTAATGACAATTGCATGAGCATTAAATATACTTACATACGCCGCTATAACTATTAGAGACTAGTGTACACCAACATCTCTGCAATAATTTCAAACCCAAGGCCTTGCCCATACACCATGTATCACTGTTCTATACATTCGTTTTCATGAAAAAAATGTAATCCTTAAACAGTATTTTCATTTTTAAAAACGAAAACATGAACTCGAGTAATTTATATTCATTTGTTATGAACTGTTTCATCGCACAGTACGAGATATGCATCAAGCAAAGGTGAAAGCGAAAAACTGAAACTTATACAGCAATAAAAAAAGATTCCTAATGTTACATTAGTCTTATCCAGAATCTAGCTTTCCACTGAAGAAAATTGAAGAAAAATGCATTGCAGACATACTCAAAGCAGTGTGTCGCTTTTTATAATTACATGACCCTGAAACCTGTAAAAGCCTTTAGACTGGACAAAGGATTGTTTTAAAGATGACATCATGTGACCTTGACCTTTGCAATCAAAATCTGTTCCGGTTCTTAAGCCATTAGTAGTGAGCAACTAGGAATTCATAATTCATAATTCATAAAAATAAGGAATTCAGAAGATGGAGTGCCCAGAGGAAGGATCAGCAAAGGCATGCCTACAGCACCACCACAGTGGATGGAGATATTATAAATAAAAGACTATAAAATAAAACCTTGATGACTTTTCATAGCAACGGGATAGTAAATTTTTTTTTTTTTTTTTTTGAAGTAACAAAAATCTAAACTGAACTGTATCGGACTCTCATACCCCATCCACATCATGACAACATTTCCCACGTTACTGGATGATGTATTTATTTAATCATGGACAACAGTTCCCGTCTAGACGTATCCAGGACACACGTCCTAACAGCTATGAGACACAGACTGACAGGCATCACTCTGATACCATTTGTAGCTCTGCAGACAAACAGACAGAGAGAGACGGTTGTGGGTGTGATGACTGGGTAGTGAGACGATGCAAGCTTTCAGCTTACTAGAGTTCAGTCTGAGAGATCACACACCCGAATACATCACTGTGTCTGTTTCAACTTTGTCGTAAAAAAAAGAGGAAACAATAATGAGTGGACACCATTATGCTCTGGCGAGCTACTCCAGGACCACAGAGCCCCCTGCTGCTTCTAAAGCCGCCTTCAGTTTCTCCGCCTCTTCTTTGGAAACGTTCGCCCGGATTTCCTGAGGCAGAGACTCCACCAGCTTCTTTGCCTTTGTTGAAGAGAAATAAACACAGTTATGCAAACAATTAAATAAATTGTTAACAAAACAAAAAGAAAACGAAAGCAAAAAATACATTAATCCTAAAAATTGATGTTAGCCAGATAACTATTTAAACAATCATTTAATGGTGTATGTTTGGGTTAACCAAAGAGATGATTTATGGATGTGGTGAAGGAGGACAATGAAGGTAGCTTGAGTAAAAGCAGAAAATGCAGAGGATAGGGTGAGATGGAGGCAGATCATTTGCTGTGGCGACCTCTGAAGGGAACAGCCGGAAGGAAAAGTAGTAGTAGTTTGGGTTGAATATGTTTTGCTAAAGATCCTGACAGAATCCTGTTTCTGTACATTCCCGTACACACTCAGAGTTAAGTCCCATATCTGCCACTCTAGTCCTACCTGAACGAGATTCAAGCCCTGAATGCAGTTCTTCACTTCTTTAATCAGTTTGACTTTATCCTCCGGCTTCAGCGCCGTCAGTTTCACCGTGAAATTGGTTTTCTCCTTCTTCACCACGGATGTGTCTTCCTCCGTCACCTGCAAATAAATACAGCACTTCATATCAAAGCTATTTTAAATCCATACAGAAAGAGATAATCTTCAACATCTTTAACCTTTTTAAAACAATACAGATGTACAGAACATTCAACGACAAGCAGTACAAGGAAATCGTATTTACTCCCAATATTTAAAATGTGCAGTGTGAAGTGATTTCTGCTTTCCTATCACCAGGCTTCTATTACTTTACTGGCTAAAAGTAGGGAATACTCCCCCCCCACCCCCACCATGCACTTACATTTACTTCTCATATGCACTTCTCAAAATCTTTATAACAGTTTCTATTTCCATGAACAAAAATCCATTGGGATTCATTCGGAACAAGACACATTATATTCCAAAATCAAAACATGAAGAAAAATATATAAAAAGTTTGTGTTATTCCTTGAAAGAAATTGAAAAGTGAATATTAAGTCTGTTAAAAGAAAGTGTCTGCTTTTTTTCTTTACAACCTCAAACACTCACTCTATAAACTGAAAAATTGGTTTAAGATTTTTGCTTCCTGTTAATCACTGAACTAATATTTAGTTGTATATCCACTGTTTCTGAGAACTGCTACACATCTGTGTGACATGGAGTCAACCAACTTCTGGCACCTGGAGCCAACCAGTGTTCATGTGTTTGGGGGGGGTGGGTGGAGAGAACTACACCTCCCAAATTGCAGATTATTCTATAATAGGGAATATAAATATAGTTTAAATACTGTTTTGCTGCGTATTCTTGCGCATACTCCTCAGGGACGCAGTAACAGGGTACCCCACCATCATTCTGTAGATCATGAGTTCCAGGTTGATGCCCACATCCCTCTATGACCGTGAGCCCATGAGTACTAACTGCTCATATGGAAGCTGAACTTTAATCCGGGCATCTTAAAAACACAGACTCTACTTCTAAATCAATTCAAGTTTATAGTTTAAAAACAGTTTACATCTTCATTACAAACATTTTGCTGCATTTTATCGAAATCTTTACCAGAGTTGCTGAGGTGGTTGGTGCAGTGGCCATGGCACCCATTGGCATCATCCCCACATCCTGAATGTTCAGTGTTTTCTGAAGAACAAAAACATGACGACAAACTGTGATAGAAAACACATGAACAGAACACAGGAAGTAAGCCATAATTTGTTGATTTCTCTTTGTTATGCATACCTTGAGCAGCTCGTTAAGGTCAGACACCTCTAACAGAGTAAGACTAGAGATATCACTGACCAGCTGCTGGATTTTCTGTGAGTACTGCTTAGGTGCACCATCTAAAGGCGGAGTCGCTAAGGCATCAGACAGGTGAATGGGGCTGCAGTGAAGCGCTCGCAGTGCATACAGTGCCGGAGCAGATAAGTGATGCCTACCAGGAGTCACAAAAACAACAAACACAAAGTAACGAAAGTGCAACTTTTTCCATAAAACCAGCGTCTGTTTTTAATGGACAGCGCTGTTGGATTCTGGGTTCTAATTGGCCAGAAAGTATTCACTGACAATCTATAACAACAGTTCTTGACTGGTTTACATTAGTAAACCAAATGGATTATAAAAGGCACGGCATCTGTTTTGTCTGCTTACAGCTTGTCATGGTACTAGGAATACTTGTGGTGAACATTACATCTGAACCACTGACACTGGGGACTCCTTCCCAACTGTCAAAGTAAGGTCTCAGAAACCTTCACTCCACCAAAAACTGCATTTTCTCACTGTACAAATCACTGGGTAACCTGCAGCGCTATAAATAATCAAGTATTAGAACAAGACCCTTTACATAACACTGTGACTTGGAGCCACAATCATATCAGCATCTCTGATATAGAAAACTAAATAATGTCGAACACAGGTGTGGCCAACCTGCAGCTTCCAAGCCACATATGGCTCTTTGCCTAGTGTCATGCGGCTCTTAGATTCATATTGAAGTTTGTGTGTGTGTGGGGGGGGGGATTACTGTGCGTGTTTGCTTCGCTTGAGTTCAATATGGGATTCTTGTCAAATGCTTATGTGCGTAAGATGAAAATACTGCAAAGCTTCCCAGTGTAGGTGAGATCATTTCAGTAAACCATGTGTGTCAAATTAGCTCTTAAAATGGCAGTAAAAAATGTACAGCAAAATGAAAATATGAAGCTGAACAAAGGACATTTTTAACAGAGTGGGAGAGGTTTTTTTTTTGTTATTGTTCTTGAATGTAATTGGAAGCCATTCTGCCTTATATGTCAGGCATCATCAGCGCATTTCAAAACTTCAAATCTTCAGTATCACTTCAGCTCACTGCACGCTAACCTTGACCAGGAATTTCCTAATGGGACTGAACTTCGCAGGTGCAAGTAGTTCACTTTGAAAAGTCAGGCAGAAAAGCAGATAGTTTTTCCAAAAATTTACGAAGCGCTCAGAGACTGTAACGCTTGCATCGTAGCAACTAGCTTGGAACATTACTCCGGCCTAAACACCATACAATGAAGATATAACGAGAGTTCATTATAAAATCCCTCAGTGACGTTGTTGAAATATTGTCTCCTGAAAACGACAAACTAAAACGTGTGATATTGGACGTCCAACTGTCCCACCACACTGTTGAACACAGAATATTGGGAATTAAACACAGCTATTTAATCACAGTTGCACTCTGACCTTCAAAAATGTATTTTATAATGTTGGCCTGTGAATTTACGATAAATCTGGCTGAGCAGAGGTAGGTGTGTGTGTGTGTGTGTGTGTTTGAGAGAGAGAGAGAGAGAAAGGGATAGGTGATGTTCATGTGTGCCCATGTGTGTGATAGATACAGCTTTATTAATCTCACAATGGAGAAATTGGATGGGGCTCTTTGTGGTAATACTGTATAAAATGTGGCTCTTGGTCGCTCATTGGTTAGACAGAGTCCAACAGATTGACCAATTAGAATCCGGAATTGTGCAACACTGGGTTTTCTGAAGAGATGATAACACAAATGTTGAATATTACATTTTATATAATTATAGAACGTTAAGGTCTGGATTTAAGTTAAAAGCATTAATTTAATAAATGTACAACTTTGCGAGACTATGTTTTTGATAAACATCAGAACACTGCTCGTTAATCCTGTCTCAGATTTGACCTTGCAGACTCCATCCCATCCATATCAAAGCTAGCAATGCTAACAAGATAAACTGCAAGCGAAGAGTCTGGTAAAAGTCTCGTTACACAACTAAATATAAAGATAATTAATGTCTAAAGTGACAGAAATAGCATACGTTTATGAATTTAGAACACATGCTAAAAATGATGCTGCAGGTTTTGAATGCTAGCTAGCTATCGCTGACTAGCACACTACAATATTTTAGAAAATATAAATACAATAAAATGCTCAAATTTATTTATCCGAAATGTTTGTTAATTCAAACGTTTAAAGCAACGAGATAAGCATGGTGCTTTCCAATACAACCTCGTTCATGTCTTTAAATCTAAAAAAAATAATCGAAAATTGCATGGTTTGAGTTCCAAGAATGTCGCCGCCCCTAAACCGAAGGCACTAGATAGGACGCTTGAGCTCATCAGAACATACTCGGAGAAGTGCGGCTATTTGAGGAGGAGATTTAGGATACAGCCTCGTGCCGGTCGCGTCTTGGCTTTTCTTTTACTCACCGGTGTGTTTTTACAGCTATCTGCAGAGAGTTTCGGATGCAGTGCAGAGTGCAGTACATTTTCTTTCCTGTCCTTTCTTTTCAAGCAAATAAACAAACCACAAAATTCTAATAACAGCGCGCAAACTTCAGACTCTCTAGCACAGTCACAACCACATGGCGTCCTCTGCGCGAGTTTCCTGACCTACCCACAATGCATTGCGTCGACGTCTGACTGGTCATGAGGTTGCCAGACATTCTCATAAACCCACCTCCTTCGTCATATAGCAAAACCCATATCCTTCTGAAGGGCTTTGATTAAGGCCTTTTTCTGTTCTATTCTTTCACAGGTTGCTCGAACACATTTATTCATTTTCTTAACCGCTTAATCCTAATTAGGGTCACGGGAAGGCTGGTTCCCATCTCAGACTACTGTGTGCAGGGGAATGTTTTTATGGACTGCAGGAGGAAATACATGCAAACACAAGAACATGCCAACTCCACACAGCTGGGAATCGAACCCAGGAACTTCTTGCTGTGAGGCGGATGTGCTAACCACTACGACAGACAGACAGACAGACACTTCACTGCGCCCTGACATACTGCCAGTATCAAGGAACTCCAGTTCATTTTTTATAATAGAGCTCACAGTACCCTGGGAAGACAGAATTGACAGCTCATGAGCTTGAAGCTAGAAAATAACAGGACCTAGTAGATGACCCGGGTGGCATGGTGGCATAGTGGTTCGCACGTCCGCCTAACAACAAGAAGGCCTGGGTTCGATTCCCGGCCTGGATGTTTCTGTGTGGAGTTTGCATGTTCTCCCTGTGCTCGTGTGGGTTTCTGCTGGGTATTCGTTTCCTCCTGTGGTCCAAAAACATGCACAGTAGGCTAATTGGATGTTCTAAATTGCCTGTAAGTTTGTGTTTTGCAGAACCACTGCACTATCCTTGCCAAGAAAACCATATGAAGATGATAATCAAGGCGTTATGCTCTGCATTATCCTTCATAGCAGGTTGCCTACGACTCCGAAGGGACCAGACCAGTACATGACCCACAGTAGAAGATAGACGAGCCTCTTCCCCATGGGAATAGGATATCAAGGATTTCTGTGTCATGTCGACATTTCCTGCACCAGATACGACTTTGACCAGCTACAAGGAAGAAGGCAACTGAGGCGAATAACAGAGCAGCAAAATCCAGCTCAAGAGGGCAGTCGTTGAAGAGAAAGATGGAGTTCTGAGACCAGATTGAGTCTTTGCTGCCCCACTCAGTTGAAGCATTCAGGTTAAGGAACGAAACCCTTAAGGCGTTGAGGATGGAGACATTTTCAGAAGCTTCCCCCCAGAGGTTTATTGAAAATTGCAAGTGTGGCTTGTCATAAGCTTGGTCTTTTTAACCCTCCAGAGGCTCATCAAACTTATTGTAGTAGCACACTGGCCGTTTACAAAAAGTTCTGAGAAAGTCCACCTCTGAAATTTTTGTGATGACCACAGCTCTGGAATGTTGGGATTTGTCAGTTGATGGAAAAACTTGGCAAAATAGTTATTAGCTTACTAAAAATACCCCGTACAATCTCACAAAGTTCGCTAAGGTGAAGCTTTCACCATGACTGTAATTATCAGATTGCAGTTGGATCAGATTGAAATTGGAATTCAGACTGTAACACACTTTCTTCGTTATCTTTCCATTAGTGTCAGTTATATTCATAAATCAGATTAATTCGATCAATCAGCGGCATTAAATTGCGCATTCTATATGTAAAAAGGAAATGCTAATGAGCACACATCGTGAGGGATTCATCAATTATCACATCTGATGATTCCATGACATTTTTTACATATGTATGGTCATGCATTTCCTGATTCAATGCAGCTTTGATGTATACATGTTTACAATTATCATTTCAAAGTCCAAACATATCTCAAACATTTTCTGCAAAAATCTAAAAACCATTTCGACCAACACATTAATCAGGTATACTGGATTAATATATATTTGACTGGTTTTGAGCTGAAGGGTCATATAATTCTTACACTCCAGTGGACAGAATTAGTCATTCTACTCCCCATGATCAGATATGAACAACAGCCCAGTAGGTTAATCCCTCATGAGGCTTTGAGCTCATATCTTAACCAAGGTTGTGAAATAACTGTTTCATATACAGTAATCAGTTTTTTTTTTTTTTTTACAAAACAATAGATTTCTTCAGAGACACAATGAACATACACAGTCAGCAAACATTGCACAATAAAATGAGATATTTATTAAATATAATCTTAAAACTCTTTCCCAGAGTCAGATATAGATCAGTATGATGGAACAAATCTGTCCATAGATGGCATTAAAGGGTTACAGAACTGATCACTGGTCGAGGGACGATACACACATGCAGTAGAAGTTTGTTGGGGTTTTTTTTTTTTAAAGCACCGTTCGATATATTCTTCACCGGAATCAAACTACAATCCTGCTTTAATCCTTTTGTCACCCTCCAGAGTCACCATGACTTCCTTGACCTGTGAGTCATCCTGGGATCCTGATTTTCTTTAATGTGAAAACGGTTGTCAAGAGGCCTGGTATTAAAGCTGGGGTTGGTAAATGCTGTCTGTACAGGAATACACAAACTGTTATGTTGGTTGAAATGGCCTTGACACCCCAACAGTAATCAATAACATATCTGAAAAGTGAAAAAATCTCTTATCTGGCCACTGTTAATCATACAAAAAAAATGCTGCCCAATCACTGGCTTGCACTCTACTGGAAAATACTGAATAAAAGTGCGTGTGTCGCTCTGCTTGGATCTGACGCTACTTTGCACAAGTCCACAGCCAGAGCAAAGCCTGTGTGTGTGTAAGAAGGGGTTGGGGAGAGGGTTTAGTCAGAGCTCGGAAGAGAAATATCAAATTTTGCTCTTTATAGATTACCCACCCCAGCTTTAAATGTGCCAAAACTTTTTTAACCAAACCATAAGACCCTTTTGTACAAATCAGCACGGGGGTGGTGGTGGTGGTGGTGGTGGGGGGGGGGGGTCATGCAACCCATGACTGTTCTGTCTATTTAATATAATCTAGAAAATCATTAATCATTAACTAGGATTTGGTGCTGACCCTAAATGCGGAGAAAGTTTATCCTAAAATTTTAGATGGAAAAACAGCTTTAGAATTTTCTGATTTGTTTCAGAGCTGATGAAAAACTTAAATAATTAACAATTTTGACCCCCCCCCCCACTTGATCAGGTTGAAAATGCTGTAAAACAACTAAACACATGCAGATCAACTTTATAAAAATATGGGATGGTCACGTCTTATTCGCTTTTTTATATATGATCTGTAAATATTCAAGGATACGAATGACTAGGTAGAAGGTGATTCAAGGAAAACACCAGATACATTTTGACAGAGGCATCAGAAGAGTTCAGATCCGTTTCGAATCTTCTCTGCATGTGAAGCAGTCAGAGAGCGAATACCAGTAGCGATAAAAGAATGAGCACAGAAATATTAAGTGGACAGAATTAAAGGTGGGGTTCAGGAGATGGAGAGCAGAAGGGTGACTGTAGTGTTCAGGATCAGGTGAGAAAATGGCGCTTCAATCAAAGGAGATGAGCTGAGCCTCTGCGCTGCCTGCTGGTGGCTGCTGTCCCTGATGCTGAGGACCACCAGGAGGTGCCATCTGCATACACAGACAAAAGCAGATCACATGGGTGCAAAATAAATATATTCAAAAACCTGAAAATTCTGAAGTCAAAATGTGCATGGCATAGCCCGAAAATAAAATTTGAAATTATAAGTTAAAATTGTTGTTTCTCATGCAATCTTTAACCAACACTTATAACATCATCTTTTCCTTTCGGCTGTTCCCTTCAGGGGTCACCACAGCGAATCATCTGCCTCCATTTCACCCTATCCTCTGCATCTTCTACTCTTACTCCAACTACCTTCATGTCCTCCTTCACCACATCCATAAATCGTCTCTTTGGTCTTCCTCTAGGCCTTCTGCCTGGTAGTTCCAACCTCAGCATCCTACTACCAATATACTCACTATCCCCCCTCTGTACATGTCCAAACCATCTCAATCTAGCCCAGGGGTCGGCAACCTGCGGCTTTAGAGCCGCATGCGGCTCTTTCACCTTTCTGGTGCGGCTCCGTGGCTTTTCAAAATAATGTTGTACTTTACGGAGACCGACGGGTGCACCACAAGGTGCTTATTTACTCACATCGGAAGCCATCTTGGTGAGATCACACCAAGATGGCTCCACTTCAGAATTGAAACAGTAATGTCCAATCTAGTTTTTTTTTTCTTTTCTTTTGATGATCAGTGATTGGTGGAAACAGGTGGAAGGTGTGGCTATTGTTTGTCTGAAGTGAAAACCTGCACCCACACCAGCCCTTTGCGGATAAGACTGCCCACCCCTGGATTAGAGGGTTAAACCAGCTTTCACCTGAATGATCTGGATACCCTTCCAATGCTCTTTTAAGGTTGAAAATTACATAGATGAAAATTAACAGTTATGGGTGTAGGCGGATATTTATTTGGTGTGGGTGGGGTGATTTTGTGTGTGTCCACAAGAACACACAAAAAAAAAAAAAAAATCACCCCACCCACACCAAATAAATATAAAAGAGTCCTAAAAGAGCGCATGGCAAACAGCAGCGCGGCGAGTGAGAGATTTTTTTTCTGCCACTGGGGTTTGTAATCCAGGAACGGAAATCATAGCTGAAGTAAGGGACGGTGGATGAGATTTGTTTGTACACAGCAATCTCCGAATTAAATAACTGTCCTCACAGTGACTAAATAAAAGACTGGGTGTGGTTCAGTCTCCACTCTGAGAATGGGTCGGTCAGTGCAGCATTAAGCATTAATATTATTTAAAAGAATGTTGAGCGGGCTCCTTCTTAAAATAAGTTTTCATATACTTTTCTGTGTTGCTGTTGTTTTTGTAAATTAAAACTATGACAAAACAACATAAATATAACGAATAAAATAAAATAAAGATCCCACAAAGGGACGGTGAGGTAGACTACCCAACCCGTTAACACATCTGGCTGTTCTCCGTCCCTCACTTCGTGGGACAGATATTCTTTTTCTCCAAAAATACAAGAAGGACTCAAACACTTTCATTCATTTTCTGACCCACTTAATCCTAATTAGAGTCACGGGGAGGCTGGTGTTTTTTTTTAAATCTAAATGTTTTTGTTGCAAGCAGAATTGTAATTTAATTGTCTTTGAAGTCATTTAAATCAATGCAACACATTGTTGTTTTAATGTCGATTTGCTGTGGCGACCCCTGAAGGGAGCAGCCGAAAGTAAAAGAAGAAGAAGAATGTCTTTTAATGTTTTCAATTCTTTAATGTGGAAAGCGGGTCCACGTGGCTCTTTGAATGGCAAAGGTTGCCGACCCCTGATCTAGCCTGTCTGACTTTGTCTCCAAAACCTCTTACGTGTGCTGTCCCTCTGATGTCCTCATTTTAACCAACACTTAACACATAATCTTCAAATTCAAATCAAATGTTTGAAACGTTTAATCCATTTCAGCAAAATAAAGAAATTTCTTAATTACAAGGAGAAATATGTCAAATAATCGAACAACTACCAACTGAAATGATGAAGGGGACACTTAAATGTACCTTTTCTTTGCAATAACATTTAACTTAGAACACTGTACACCACTACAGTTTTAGCAAGGGCTCAGGTATCTCGGTCCCCTGAAAACTCTTTGGGAGTTGAAAATTCTTCTAATACAAACAAAAGCCTGATCATAAAATTAATACCGCTACATATCATGATCCATTACTGACTATAAATAATCGAATTGTAAAAGATAAAAAAAAGCTTACCATTTAATTTGTAGGCCTACCTTACTTTTATTTTATATTTGATAGGACCAGAACTTGACTGTCTGAACAACAATCACAATAAGCAACCCCTGCAATGTCTGGGCTTTTTTAGCCACATTACTCATTTGTCACTGTTTTTGTCATGCTCATTTCGCCATTTCCACCTCCATTTATTTCTATACCTCTTTTCAATTTCTTTTGTACAGATGCTTCCCGACTTACGTTTTTAATTGGTTCCGGATGGCCGAACGCAAGTTGAAAGTGAACGCAAGTTGTTACAGTGACGTATATGAGTGTGACGTATGACACTCATACTATACATCCATAAATACCATTACCGTATTCTCATAAAACACCCCTAAATCAATTATTATAAACATAACATTGTAAAATAATATCAAATAATATCAACATCAAGACATCATTTTCATTCATTATACAACTCTCTTTGCTTAACTGAGTATGCATGCTTGATTGCGCCGATCTGAGCAGATAGTTAATTCATCTCTGTGTATGAGACTTGTACTCATGCTAGTAGGCTTATGCTTCTGACCAACCATATTTGCTTAGGGTTACAAAAGTGCAAAACAGTGTAAACACAAAGATCACAGAGACAACATCTTAACACAAAAGTAACACGCTATATATATATTTTTTTTTTTTCAATTGAAATTGATTCAATGAACACGAAAACGTAACATCGAAAAAATGTAAAACGGATGAACACAAGTCGGGGAGCGTCTTATATTGTAGCCTTCTGATAAAATCTTCATTTTGACAGCATTTCAAGCGGTTCTTGTGATAAATGATGCAGTATTCACTGTAGCAACCGAAGGCAGCTCATGGGGATGCGTCACTAACCAAAACAATGCATTTTATAATAGCTACAGTTTCATTGGTCGGGCAGTTATAATGAGATCATCAAAAGCATAATTGTAACTTGCGCCAAAGAAATAAGGAATCCTGGGAACGACTGTATGTTTTTTTTTTTTTTACGCCAAACATATTTCCGTGTTTTCATGGAAAAAACAGCAATAACCCTGTGATTCAACAGGCTTGCCACATCTGTACAGAAGCAAGCATAGGAGATTGAAAGTTACCCAAGAAATGACGTAGTGCAGACTGGACCAGTATCACGGATCACTTATGCGGAGACTACCCCCCACCCCCCCGGATTTACACGATTTGGAACATTGATTAATACATATTTGAAAAACAGTGTTTCCGTTACATGACAGAAAACATACTGAACTATTTTTTAATCTGTAATAGAAATGATTTAAAGTGCACCAATGTGCCTGAAATAATAATAAAAAAATGCCTCCTTATTTAAACTCACTGAACTTATTTGTGTTTTAATATCGCTGTCTCTCTCCACCATTCTCTTCATTCCTGCTAAGAATGTTTCCATGTTGTTAATTGAGGGGTTGTTTACTGCACTTCATATCGTTTGCTCGTGAGAAAAAAACGCTACACCAATGAGAGCACCACTGCCAACTACTGGAGTGGAGGTTACTGGAGTGCAATTACACTTAATTCTCATACACAATTCCAGAAAAGCATGTTCCCCACGGTCATACGTGCTCCCCCGGCATCATATCGCACCCCACTATTTGAGAAGCACTGGATTAACAGCAAAAACACAATTGTATTAACTAAAAGGATCAATATCTAGTTGATGTTCTCTTTATCTATATGTAAAAAAATCTCTAGAGAGTACGAGTTTCACAATCTTTCAAGCACCCTTGCAGCTCTGCTGCATAAGAAATCATAAGTCTGCAGATGCGAGTGGACTCCTCTATGAGGACATTATATCACACTCACCTGCTGGTACATGGGTTGTTGACCAGGCATGTACTGCTGCTGAGGAGGCATGTTAGGATCCTGTCCAGGAAGTGCCGAGATCATGTTCTACAAGTGAAAAAGAGTAGTATAATATTTACGTTTTAATTCATTCACTCACAGCGACAGTGCAATATATCTAAAGGGGATACTGTATTCACCACAGATGAGTCATCTGACCTGCATGTTGTACGGTTGGTAGCCCATGTAAGCCATACCATTGGTTGGGGCAGCCTGGGACATCGGAGGCAAACTCTGGGCTTGAGACGCCACATTCTGCAACAGAAATAAATAAATACATTTTAAAAAGTTGAGGCTTAAATTGTAGAACTTCAGAACAGAGGTACAGGTCTAAAGCAGATTTTCTTGAAAGCAAGGGCATTTTACAACTATTGGTCTACATAAAATATAAAATAAAATATGAAAATACAGAAGCAATTTTGAAATCCAGCGACAGGTAAATATCCGGAAACCTAATGTACAATTTTGCCTCTGTGACCTTGAAAAGTAGGTCAAGGTCACTCACACAAACTCTTCCTAGCACTTAGTAGTAAGACAGCATACCAAGTTTGAAACCCCCAGCATTACCAGGTCAGAGACTGTAAATTAAAAAGTGACGGACAGACCGAACACAATCCTGTAGCTATGAAGCCACTTTGTGGGCAGGAGGTAATAAAAAGCCACAACCCAAACAAACAGCAGTGTTTAGTTCACTTTCTGCAGTTAAAATGATTTATGATAAGTCAAATCCTATTTTGCTCAGAATTTCTCTTTCTCTCTTTTTGTCAACTTGATATCATTAAAAAGTTTACAGATAAACAAAAACACAAGACGACAATAATAAAGTAAATGCTACATTTATCATTTCTAATGTGTCCAAGGTTTGTCTGTTCCAATACTTTGATCAAGTCTGCATCTATTCTTACCTGGTAGCCCTGTGTCGGAGTAGGCTGGTAGTTAGTATAGGGAGGGCTGGTATTAGGAGGTGGAGCCTGACCAGGAGCGGCAGGTTGCCCGCTAGTACCTGCGGTCTGGTACATGTAGGCGTTCACCATACTGGGATCTACATGTAACGGGACACAGTCTGCATTAGTAGATCATAAATTTAGTTATGATGAACTCACACTTAACATAGGATCGGCCAGGAGTTCAGTCATTTCAGATTTAACCCCATGGAGCACACCTGTAGCAGACACTGGCATGGCCTGATAGGGTCCTCCACCAGCCTGTCCGGGTTGGTTCATGTAGACCCCGTGCATGGGAGAGCCCTCCACTGAGCTGGCAGGACTGAATGTGCCGGGATAACTGGGAGGACCAGTGGATGGATACACCACCCCTCCTGCCACATTGGGAGGCAGTGATTGCATCTGTAACACATAGACTGCAGTTCAATGGGCATAATGAACAAATCACATTTAACCCTGCATATTATAACCATCCATATGTAGACAAAGAACCATTCCTGAAATGTATTTTTTCTTTTACTATCTGGATCTCACCTGGGCATAAGGCAGCGAAAAGGCAGGCATTTGAGCACGCATCTGGATAGTGTGTTTCTGCTGCTCCAGACGTAGCTGCCGCTCCTTCTCCTGTTCCTGCAGACGCTGAATGGCCAGCTGCCTCTGCATCTCCAAATACTCCTGCAACCAATAAGGAACATCAACAACTACTCAATATCCCTCATTCCATACACTGTATTATAAAATTTATGCTCGGTTCCTAGATGGAAAAATTTTTTCGATAATCGGTGAAGGCAAATCGGTGAAGGTGGGTAAATACCGTATTCGACATGATAAGCACCCAGGGTACTTTAAAAATTGGAGTGGGTGGGAGCTTATTAAAATGTGACATTTTAAAAGAGTTTTACTGGTATTTGTATTATTCATTTTGTGCCATCAACCAAATTACTTACAAGAAAGCTGAAAATAAACAGAAAACAGCATTAAAAGACCCTTTACTTTTCCCCTCCCGGTACTGTTCCTTTAAACATTTACTCGGAAGTAAAATCGAGCCAATCAACACGAATGTCAACTTTAGCACATGGCACATTGAACCAATCAACACAAACAAATAAAAGCACATGACCTGGAATGTCTTTAAATTTATGAACTTAGTGAGAAGGACAAACATCTCAAAAAAAAAAAAAAAAAAAAAAAAAAAAAAAAAAAAGTAGAACTGGGCCAGTAAAACTGCATCCACTAGCTTTATTTGAATCCATTCACATGGCACTCACCTGCTTCTTCTGCCTCATGATCTCAAGTTTCTGAGCAAGCTGGATCTGCCGCTGTCTTTCAGCCTCCTCAGCTGCACGGCGCAGTTTCTCACGATGCTCATCCCTCAAGGCGTTCAAAGCTGCGCGTGCATCCCTAACCTGCGCCAGCTTATCCTGCAAGCCTTCATAGTACACTGCAGACAAAAGGGAACCGAGATCAACACCTTCTGCTTGTTTTCATTTCAACTCAGTCCACAAAATGTGCTATCCAAGATTTACTAAAAAAAACAAACAAAGCAACCCTCAAGTCAACACACTATATACCAGTTACACAACCGCCATGTTACATGTCCACCATTCAGAGCTCATGAACGAAAACTTATGAGGTGTAACGGTATGGACTCACATCTCTTCTCATCAAGCTGGTTGAGAAGCTCGAGCAGCTGTGGATGCATGTTGTTGATGGACTGGAAAAGGGAGAGCACGGCACTGTCATTGGTGATACTGCGCCCACGCATGTGGTTGCTCTTCATGCGATTCAGGAACGTGGTGACAGCGTTTTGCAATGCTTTGAGGAACTGCTCATGGTTCTCCTCTGATTCTCCATTCTGGTACTGCTGCTGTGGAGGCAGACAACAAAATCAGCTACATTTAATGTGTGTGCAAAAAATTCTGATTAGAATTCCCATGTTGCTTTCTATGACTGGGAACTACGGGGTTAAGTAACAACTCATTTACTTCAACTAATAGCATCAGGAAACTAGCACATGCTTAACGCTAAGGTACCTCTACTATGTTGACAGGCTGAATGGGGGTGTGGCTCTCCACTGGCTGGCTGACTGGAATGGGTTCAGCCAATGGCACTGGTGCAGGAGCAGAGGGTGTGGGACTCTTACGAGCTTCCTCCTGCTTTTTCTCCCAGTAAGTCCTATTCAGATAACGGGCCAGCTGGGGGAAAAAAATGATCATCATTACCACAGTATACAAAGCTGTATGCTGAGGTAGAAACAGCACCTTGTGTTGAAGATACTTACCTCAGGATCAACATCTTCAGCAGAAGGAGCAGACGAGTTCTGTAAACGATCATAATGTTAAGAAAAAGTTCTTACATTTACTACAGAAATTCCTGATTACTCTATGGATCTTCTGCAATATGCATCATGGCTCGAAAGCCAATAAGAAAGCAGTGCTGGCACCATACTGGCAGCCCTGTGGAGGCTGTGAACGTACAATATGGAGTAACATGCTGCAATCAGTTATCTCAGCTCTATGGAAATGTAAAGAGAAAAGCTTTTTTCCATGTCCTGACAATTATTAAAAATCCAGGGTGAGCATGGTAAAGAACTCTATAAAAAAAGTCAAGCTAAATGGTTCAGTAACTTCTCCACAGCAGATTTGGATAAAAAGATGTGCATTTGCAGTGACCATTTTCTTATAACCAGTGAGTGCACATGGCAAGCTAATATTTTGTATCTTGTTTTGTTTATAATAATGAAGAAAGCTACTCATTAGAAAGCATTCTATTGACAGTAAAACAAACACTGAACAAAAGTGTGTGTTATCTAGTTTGGCTAGGTAGAAACAACAAGTTGTGACCATGTTAAGTGAAGCCCAAACTTTTAGCTAGCTTGTGCTTCTTTTCTGCTGCCAGTGTACAACCGTTTAATGTACTAGTGAATAAACGATTAATTTTTTTAATACATTTATAAAAAGATTTTATGTACCAACATTTTTTCAAACCCGGTGTTCAATCTGCACTTGTTTGTGATACACGTTTGTAAGAGTCAATTTCATCACATAAAGCTAATTTATGAATGTATCTGCTGTGCTGTGAGGGGAAGACTATGAAAATAATTAGACATAGCTATTCCCTGCATTTATGAGTGTGGTAAACTGTTTGTGTGGCCTCCACTATGGGAATGTGCTGTTGTAACTGGAGGCATGCCTGGGTCACATGACTGTACCGAAGTCCACCTATACAAATAGGGCGCTGTGGTGGCGTAGTGGTTAATACATTGTGGCAAAAAGGTCCTGGGTTCAATTCCCGGACTTAGGAGATTTTGTGTGAACTTAGCATGTTCTCCCTATGATTGCAGGGGTTTCCTCCAGGTACTCCAAGTTCCTACCACAGTCCAAAGCACACTATGCTAACTGGCTGGTACAAATTGCCCGACGTGTGAGCAAGTGTAAATGGTTATGTGTATTGGCTCTGCAATGGCCGGGCAAGCTGTTGAGGGTGGAACCCCCTCTTTTGCCCAATACCAGCTGAGATAGGCACCAGCTTCTCCACAACCCAAATAGGACTAAGCGAATGAGTCAGAGGGAGAGTGTGTCATGAGATCACATTTTATTAACCCATCCAGAACCTTACCACAGGAGAGGAGTAAAGAGTGCTGACAGGTGGGGCGGATGAAGTCACCGGAGTTGGGTCGACTTTGGGGTACACAGGGTACGAACTCTTCTGCCTCTGAGTTGTACAAAGAAAGAGAGAGCATACAGTAGCATCAAAAGAGCATGCATGATTTTTCTTTTAAATTCCGTCCAATTTTAAGAACAGTACACAGACAAATGCCTGCATGCCTCACCATTCTCTCCTTCTCTTCAGCTTCACTCTGAGACAGAGCAATGGCCAGCTGCAGCTCCTCTTCCTCTTGCAACGCTGCCTCATCTCTCTTCGGAGGAACCTGGGGAAGTGGAGCAGCCAAAAACACCAAGCACACCCATAAAGAGAAGAGGGAAGGATTATATGAAAACTAGGGCATAGCTTACCACTGAAAAGTTTAATTTTGAAATGCACAGGCTGCATCATAACACATACACATATGTTCCAACATCAGTTACCTGACCATAATGCTGGACAATATATCGATAATATATGAGAATTCACAGGTACCACGATTTAGTATTAACAACTTTTCTTCAAAAATGATCCTATATTTAGCTGCAGTGTTTTCACCTCTGATTAACATATTAAGGAAAATCTGGACAATGTAACAATTCTTAGAACTAGCTTTAAAAATAAACAAATAAATAAATAAATAAATATTCACCGGAGCACAAGACCCCAACCCACCATCTGTACACTTGCATACATGTGCATATCATACTTTTTCCTCCAAAAATTAATTTCATAGCATGGTATCATGAAAATATTAAAATATCACAATATAATTTATGGTTATATCACTACTTCCTGACTGATGCTTCGTACATACTACAAGTATGCAATTGCGAAATACGGACACAACCTGGACATACTCCATAAAAGTCTTACTTGTCTTTGACCTGAATGGCTGAGATATACAGGGATCACTCACTTTCTGCAGTCAAGTGGGACCGAGATCCCTCCATAACCACTGAATTCCACGAAGTAGGATAAAAAAGTGAGTGGAATGCTGGCTGTGTTATTCCACAATAGCAGTACAGTAGGCCCTTGACTACTTGCGGTTTTGCACCCACGGTTTGAGTATTCGCTGACTGCCGAGCAACCGGCACGTGATTCAAATTCAGCCAATGGCTGTCCTCCTGTCTCCTGATTGGTTGAGCTCATGTCCCGCCCCTTTTCCCTCATTCGCGCACAAGTTGTCAATGAGCCTCTTTTTTGTGTGTGTTTTAATTACCAGTTAAGCTCTATGATACCATTCAAATGCTATGCGTCTTCTCTGGCTAAGCGATAGAAAACGCTGAATGTCTCTTCTGAAGAAATAAGACTTTGTCCTGAGAAATGACAGTTTTCTCTGAACTGTTGTATTAAAATCTTTTTCAATTATTATTCCAGTACGGTACCCAAGTTCATGTTTATGCGTGGGATTTTATGTTCTGCAGCACCCCAGCTAACAAAAAGCCCAGGCGGGAAGGGGCCGAACGACGACTCCGGCGCTTGGGATTGCAGGGGATGAAGGCCGTGTAGCCGACTGGTTTAATCGCTTCATCGGATGTACTCTCCTCGAGCCATGCTTCACAGAAACACAGTCCTCTGCACTGAAATCTGAGCATGAAGCTCGTCCATCTTGTTTCGCAGGGACTGAACATTTTCAAGCAGTATGGCCGAAAGTGCTAACCAAGCGCCGGAGAATATGAGAACTCCACCTGGGCTTATTGTTAGCATTGAGCTCCCATAGCATATTAGCTCACGATAGAAGTTGTTGCGTGCTTAGTTGCCCGAAGCTGAAGCTGCTCATAGCTGTAGTAGGGTTGACCGATCATAGACGAGCATCGTGCAAAACATGAACAAACATAAAACAAATTAAAACGAACAAAAACAATTTGACGCTGAGAACTCCACGACGTTGCCTTCTAGGCAGCGTCATCTTGGAGACGTCACTCCAAGTTCAATGTAAAAGGACATGAAGCGTAATAAAGTTTATCCTTTTGGTATCGTTTGTTAAACATGCTACAGAACATAAAATCTCACACACAAACATTCTAAGAATTAACATAGGCACTGTACTGGAATAATAATTGAAAAAGACTTTAAAACGAGTGCTTTACAACAATATATGCTGGATAATGTTTATATTTTATCAGTAAAAATAAGAGGAAAAATTGAAAAGTTTTTCTTAATCATTTCTATATTTTACTACATTAATACTGTATTAATGAGTAAGACTGTCTATAGAATGTGTTTAAGAAGCATATTTTAGCGCATGTAATAGATGCATAGTATTTTACTTCCGGCTGCTCATTCGTGCATGTGATGTGATACAATACATGGGGTTTTACTTCCGGGTACAGAACTCGCAGATTATCTCGATTCGCGGGAGGGCTCATAACCGAACCCCTGTGAATGCTGACGGCCTAATGTACATATACTCAGGAAAAAGTTACAACTTAACCAGAAAAAAGTTCCATTTCACTGGAAAGTTACTTAGAAACTAACAAAAAACCCAAACACAATTCAAAGCTAGATTAAAGACAAACTCTCATTATCAAATTACCAGTAAAAATAATCCAAAACTTTTGGTCTATCAAAGCCCTGACATCAGATGTTTTCCCTTTACATCAGAGATCAAAAATTTCTTGGATATTCAGATCAATTGTGAGAATCGCAATATATAAAAAGTATAGAAATGGCAAAAAAAATGTATGTCAAAACACTTGTGTATATAGCAGGGCTTGTCTTGTGAGGTTTCACCGTGTTGTGTCACATTGGCCATAGTGGCCATCTTAGGAGTACGATACGCAAGCTGTTCATCTCATGGCGGTAATGGCGGACATCTTTTTTGTCCCACCGAGTTACACCAGTCAATAAGTCATATCTGAACAAAAAGCTAGGCTACTTATTTCACTGACACTGTCGAACATGCCAGTCATGGTTTCAGTTTGCAATTTGCACAAGTCTTTTTTTAATAAGTCCAGCATGAAAACCGATCCGAGTCAGAGCACGAACCTGAGACTGTTGAGCCAGAGGGCTCGTCAGGTATTCGGGGGGCAAGTCGGACTGCCCACTGCCACTGCTGCTGCTGCTGCTGCTGCTCTTCCCTTCTGCTTTCCTAGATGCGGGAGAGAGGGAGGGGTGGCTGGTAAGGAGAAGGGATCAGGAAAGACACAGAGGAATAAATCACAGATGAAATTGAAAACATTTTGTAGATGACAACATTCACAGAGACGACTCAACAGAAGCGAAACAAGAGAGGGAGGGAATTTGTACAAACACAGCTCTGGAACACTAGAATGATATAAATTTTAAGTGTCTACTTTTAAACCTCAAAATCCAGAATGGGAATACAGTCATCCCTTGAATATCTCGTATAATGGAGACCAGACCTGGCCACGATATTCGAAAAACTGCGAAGTAGGAACGCAACACCCGAGCCGCCGCCCCTCATTTCTATATGTTTTCCAGTCCATACAATATCAAGAAGTGTATATTAAACATTACACAGCTATATGCATATGTAAATACTGTAGTGTATTCATATTTAAATAGAATTTATATATAAATACTTTAACTACTGTACTCACCTCTGACAATTCTGTAGCTCTTCTCCGCAGTGCAGGACGTTCACAAACACGATACAGTAAGATCACAAAATCACAAAAACTCCTGCAGGAATGTGCGAGGCAACAGCGTCACACGTCTAAGCCAATCATCTTGCGAGATTGAATTGAGTGGGCGGGAGGCAATAGCTTTACGCGTCTAAGCCAATCAGCTTGCGAGATTGAGTTGAGTGGACGGTCCCTGCCTGAACTGGGGAGGAGGGGCACTTCGGGCTGTCGTTTGGAAACAATGGACGCAGCCTGCCTTGGATCCCTGCCATCCGCTTGCTTACATGCGAGTTTCAGCACGAATTTTGAATTTATTATTTTTTTATTATTATTATTATTATTATTGTTATTAAAATACCGCGATGTACCAAGACCGCGATGCTCAAATCGCAAAGTGGCAAGGGAAGACTGTATTAAGGAATTGCCTTACAGCAACAAATCTGAGTGCGTGTTGTTGTTTCCACTCGGACTTACTTGTTGAGGTGCTCGTAGCAGGGCTCACACACCCGCACCTCCTTCTCAATGCCAAACTTGGGGATGGTGGAGTATTTGGATGAACACTTCCCACAGAAGATCTGTCCACATGCCCTACAGTGGTGCTGTAGAACCACAAACCTCACAAGTCAGGAAACACCAAAAACACTTACATTTTACTCAATATGCTACTCATTTCTTTGCAGTATAGCGGGAGAAACATGGCTCAAGTAAGTCAAACAAACAAACAAAACCCCCACATGAAATTTTATTTTTAAACAAATCCATATGTTGTGGTCATGAAAATGTGAATTTACATTTAAAATTTAAATGT
The DNA here is from genome assembly GCA_024760905.1 of Plotosus lineatus. Classification (NCBI taxonomy): domain Eukaryota; kingdom Metazoa; phylum Chordata; class Actinopteri; order Siluriformes; family Plotosidae; genus Plotosus; species Plotosus lineatus. The sequence goes on along the minus strand of CM045728.1, from coordinate 89,194,853 downwards.
GCACGGCGATGTTGCAGTTGTTTGTCTGAGACCGGAGCCAATTTCATTCCTGAACAAAACCAAAAAAAAAACCCGCCTATTTTAAAGTGACAGAGGTTTGGATTCAAGGTACAATGTGTAACATTTTGGAGGATCTACTGGCATAAAGTAAGGTTATCAGTGAAGAATATTTTCATTAACCTATAATAAGCAAAATATTACAATTTAAAAAAAAGCATCAGAGTTTCCAAATATTAAAATAAGCTGTTTATATCGACACAGAAGTGAGTCCACTCTCAGGGAGCCACCATCTTGCATGTTTCTACACTAACCCAAAACCAGCTAGCTGGAATGAATCCGTGTACCGCACCAGTCGGTACAGCTAAGGCTTCAGGCATATGTTGTAGCTTAATAATATAGTACAAAACATTGATAAAGTTGAGTGGGAAGCAATCGTTTTTCCTCGACTTAAATTAGCCAATTACAACTTTAAGTCAAACATATGGGGGGGGGGGGGGGGGGGGGATTGTTTTTGCTGAAATTTGCTCCCTGAGGGAAGGTAAAGGTAATAATTGCTTACAGTATTACAGCCTTGCTCATTTAATTCATTAAATTTGCTCCATATGTTCTGACATCCCACATAGAAAGATGTTAGTAGTTCAATTGGTGAGGAGACTTTTGCACATCTGATGACAGTTCAGAAGTCAGGATAACGGAGTTTACCTTTCGGGTCATCACTCCGAACTGAACCCTGCATCTATGGCACTCCTCAGCATCAACCCAATCAGGAGCCTGAAAAGATAACCATTGCCATTATCATCACACATCACAAAACCTAGCAAGGTCACTACCTCATTATTAGGATCACTCACCCGCTCTGCAGCAAACATGGCATCGCTCTCTTTAAACTCCGGGAACACATGACCTGAACGCAGGAGAAGTTAATCAGATGTGTTGCTTTGCTTCATATATTAAAACTCAGTTGTTTAATCCATCTGTTGTTCGTACCTTCAACCTTCATGATCTGGTAAGTGTCTTGAACCACTTTGTATTTGGGCTCGTTACGGAAGGCATGAGTCCAGGCCTGGATTAGGTAAAGGATCTTGTTCCTGACATTCGGCTCAGCTTGTTTCTGAGGACGACACAGAAAAGTCACATCACTCTGAAGGCTGGTATTTATTACAATTAGTCGCTGTTCCACTCTCGTGCCAGGGCAAGCCAACACTATATTAAGTCTAGCTAAGGCTTACGAGTTTCAACAGTCATGTACAGTAGGCCCTCGATATTCGCGGGGGTTTGGTTCCGGCCCCTCCCGCGAATGAAGATAATCCGTGAGTTCTGTACCTGGAAGTAAAACCCCATGTGTCATATTACATGCGCGAATGAGCAACCGGAAGTGTGCTAAAATATGCTTCTTAAACACATTCAATAGACAGTCTTACTCATTAATACTGTTTTAATGTAGTAAAACAGTAATGATTAATAAAAACCTTTTAATTTTGTACTGTGATATTTATTAATAAAATACAAACATTATACAGCATACTTTATATCCATCCATATTTTATTTATATATATATATATATATATATATATATATATATATATATATATATATATATATATACACATACATACACACATACAGTATGCATATGTTTTCATTTTGTATATATGGTATATTATCCAGTTCAGCTCAATGATGCCAATCAAACGCCGGCTACCGTCTCTTCTGAAGAAATAAGACTTTCTCCTGATTAAACGTCAGTTTCCTCTGAAGTGCCTGAGGATAATCATCTGAACTGTTCTAAAGCTGTAGTATTAAAGTCTTTTTCAATTATTATTCCAGTACAGTGTCTAAGTTAATGTTTAGAAGCCACGGTGCAGCTCAGCCACGCCCCTCAGCCGGAGCAGAGAGTTAGAGAACACAGCTGCCAAAATCAACCCCCCACCACCCCCCCAAAACAGACCATAACAAAAAGAACATAAAGGAACATGAATAAATTGGATAAACAAAACGATAAACATGCTACACAACAGTACATAAAATCACACACACAAATATTCTAAACATTAACTTAGTTACTGTACTGAAATAATGACTGAAAAAGACTAACACGAGAGTGATTTCAGATGATTATTTCTCTTCAGGCACTTCAGAGTAAACTGTCGTTTCTTCAGGAGAAAGTCTCATTTCTTCAGAAGAGACATCCGTCATTACCTTTTCTAGCGCTTAGCCAGAGGTATTTATTACAATTAGTCGCTGTTCCACTCTCGTGCCATGGCAAGCCAACACTATATTAAGTCTAGCTAAGGCTTATGAGACACACAGCGTCTGAGTGGCATCATACAGCTTAACTGGTAATTAAAACACATTACAAAAAAAGAGGCTCACTGAAAACCTGTGCATGAAAGAGGAAAATGGGGCGTTACATCATCTCAACCAATCAGCAGGAAGGAGGACAGCCATTAGCTGAATTTGAGTGACGTGTCAGTTGCTTGGCAGTTCGTGAATACTCAAACCG